>OU744338.1:36038997-37238997 GCA_916610165.2 Gymnosoma rotundatum
GACGCTTAGTTACCGAGATAAATGAGTTTCAAGTTTTCCATGTAAAAAAAATATATTTTTGGGGATAAAATGAAATTTTTTGGTCCAGCATTGAATTTTTTTATTTTTTTCATTTTTATAGTGAAAACAGATTAAAGCCCTTTTCTTCCTAGGACGCTTAGTTACCGAGATAAATGAGTTTAAAGTTTTCCATGTAAAAAAAATATATTTTTGGGGATAAAATGACATTTTTTGGTCCAGCATTGAATTTTTTTATTTTTTTATAGTGATAACAGATTAAAGCCCTTTTCTTCCTAGGACGCTTAGTTACCGAGATAAATGAGTTTTAAGTTTTCCATGTAAAAAAAATATATTTTTGGGGATAAAATGACATTTTTTGGTCCAGCATTGAATTTTTTTATTTTTTTCATTTTTATAGTGATAACAGATTAAAGCCCTTTTCTTCCTAGGACGCTTAGTTACAGAGATAAATGAGTTTTAAGTTTTCCATGTAAAAAAAATATATTTTTGGGGATAAAATGACATTTTTTGGTCCAGCATTGAATTTTTTTATTTTTTTCATTTTTATAGTGATAACAGATTAAAGCCCTTTTCTTCCTAGGATGCTTAGTTACCGAGATAAATGAGTTTAAAGTTTTCCATGTAAAAAAAATATATTTTTGGGGATAAAATGACTTTTTTTGGTCCAGCATTGAATTTTTTTATTTTTTTCAGTTTTATAGTGATAACAGATTAAAGCCCTTTTCTTCCTAGGACGCTTAGTTACCGAGGTAAATGAGTTTTAAGTTTTCCATGTAAAAAAAATATATTTTTGGGGATAAAATGAAATTTTTTGGTCCAGCATTGAATTTTTTTATTTTTTTCATTTTTATAGTGATAACAGATTAAAGCCCTTTTCTTCCTAGGACGCTTAGTTACCGAGATAAATGAGTTTAAAGTTTTCCATGTAAAAAAAATATATTTTTGGGGATAAAATGACATTTTTTGGTCCAGCATTGAATTTTTTTATTTTTTTATAGTGATAACAGATTAAAGCCCTTTTCTTCCTAGGACGCTTAGTTACCGAGATAAATGAGTTTTAAGTTTTCCATGTAAAAAAAATATATTTTTGGGGATAAAATGAAATTTTTTGGTCCAGCATTGAATTTTTTTATTTTTTTCATTTTTATAGTGATAACAGATTAAAGCCCTTTTCTTCCTAGGACGCTTAGTTACCGAGATAAATGAGTTTTAAGTTTTCCATGTAAAAAAAATATATTTTTGGGGATAAAATGAAATTTTTTGGTCCAGCATTGAATTTTTTTCATTTTTATAGTGATAACAGATTAAAGCCCTTTTCTTCCTAGGACACTTAGTTACCGAGATAAATGAGTTTTAAGTTTTCCATGTAAAAAAAATATATTTTTGGGGATAAAATGAAATTTTTTGGTCCAGCATTGAATTTTTTTATTTTTTTCATTTTTATAGTGATAACAGATTAAAGCCCTTTTCTTCCTAGGACACTTAGTTACCGAGATAAATGAGTTTTAAGTTTTCCATGTAAAAAAAATATATTTTTGGGGATAAAATGAAATTTTTTGGTCCAGCATTGAATTTTTTTATTTTTTTCATTTTTATAGTGATAACAGATTAAAGCCCTTTTCTTCCTAGGACGCTTAGTTACCGAGATAAATGAGTTTTAAGTTTTCCATGTAAAAAAAAATATATTTTTGGGGATAAAATGACATTTTTTGGTCCAGCATTGAATTTTTTTATTTTTTTATAGTGATAACAGATTAAAGCCCTTTTCTTCCTAGGACGCTTAGTTACCGAGATAAATGAGTTTTAAGTTTTCCATGTAAAAAAAATATATTTTTGGGGATAAAATGAAATTTTTTGGTCCAGCATTGAATTTTTTTATTTTTTTCATTTTTATAGTGATAACAGATTAAAGCCCTTTTCTTCCTAGGACGCTTAGTTACCGAGGTAAATGAGTTTTAAGTTTTCCATGTAAAAAAAATATATTTTTGGGGATAAAATGAAATTTTTTGGTCCAGCATTGAATTTTTTTATTTTTTTCATTTTTATAGTGATAACAGATTAAAGCCCTTTTCTTCCTAGGACGCTTAGTTACCGAGATAAATGAGTTTAAAGTTTTCCATGTAAAAAAATATATTTTTGGGGATAAAATGACATTTTTTGGTCCAGCATTGAATTTTTTTATTTTTTTATAGTGATAACAGATTAAAGCCCTTTTCTTCCTAGGACGCTTAGTTACTGAGATAAATGAGTTTTAAGTTTTCCATGTAAAAAAAAATATATTTTTGGGGATAAAATGAAATTTTTTGGTCCAGCATTGAATTTTTTTATTTTTTTCATTTTTATAGTGATAACAGATTAAAGCCCTTTTCTTCCTAGGACGCTTAGTTACCGAGATAAATGAGTTTTAAGTTTTCCATGTAAAAAAAATATATTTTTGGGGATAAAATGACATTTTTTGGTCCAGCATTGAATTTTTTTATTTTTTTCATTTTTATAGTGATAACAGATTAAAGCCCTTTTCTTCCTAGGACGCTTAGTTACCGAGATAAATGAGTTTTAAGTTTTCCATGTAAAAAAAATATATTTTTGGGGATAAAATGACATTTTTTTTTCCAGCATTGAATTTTTTTATTTTTTTTCATTTTTATAGTGATAACAGATTAAAGCCCTTTTCTTCCTAGGACGCTTAGTTACCGAGATAAATGAGTTTTAAGTTTTCCATGTAAAAAAAATATATTTTTGGGGATAAAATGAAATTTTTTGGTCCAGCATTGAATTTTTTTATTTTTTTCATTTTTATAGTGATAACAGATTAAAGCCCTTTTCTTCCTAGGACGCTTAGTTACCGAGATAAATGAGTTTTAAGTTTTCCATGTAAAAAAAATATATTTTTGGGGATAAAATGAAATTTTTTGGTCCAGCATTGAATTTTTTTTATTTTTTTCATTTTTATAGTGATAACAGATTAAAGCCCTTTTCTTCCTAGGACGCTTAGTTACCGAGATAAATGAGTTTTAAGTTTTCCATGTAAAAAAAATATATTTTTGGGGATAAAATGAAATTTTTTGGTCCAGCATTGAATTTTTTTATTTTTTTCATTTTTATAGTGATAACAGATTAAAGCCCTTTTCTTCCTAGGACGCTTAGTTACCGAGATAAATGAGTTTTAAGTTTTCCATGTAAAAAAAATATATTTTTGGGGATAAAATGAAATTTTTTGATCCAGCATTGAATTTTTTTCATTTTTATAGTGATAACAGATTAAAGCCCTTTTCTTCCTAGGACGCTTAGTTACCGAGATAAATGAGTTTTAAGTTTTCCATGTAAAAAAAATATATTTTTGGGGATAAAATGACATTTTTTGGTCCAGCATTGAATTTTTTTATTTTTTTCATTTTTATAGTGATAACAGATTAAAGCCCTTTTCTTCCTAGGACGCTTAGTTACCGAGATAAATGAGTTTTAAGTTTTCCATGTAAAAAAAATATATTTTTGGGGATAAAATGAAATTTTTTGGTCCAGCATTGAATTTTTTTATTTTTTTCATTTTTATAGTGATAACAGATTAAAGCCCTTTTCTTCCTAGGACGCTTAGTTACCAAAATAAATGAGTTTTAAGTTTTCCATGTAAAAAAAATATATTTTTGGGGATAAAATGACATTTTTTGGTCCAGCATTGAATTTTTTTATTTTTTTCATTTTTCTAGTGATAACAGATTAAAGCCCTTTTCTTCCTAGGACGCTTAGTTACCGAGATAAATGAGTTTTAAGTTTTCCATGTAAAAAAAATATATTTTTGGGGATAAAATGAAATTTTTTGGTCCAGCATTGAATTTTTTTATTTTTTTCATTTTTATAGTGATAACAGATTAAAGCCCTTTTCTTCCTAGGACGCTTAGTTACCGAGATAAATGAGTTTTAAGTTTTCCATGTAAAAAAAATATATTTTTGGGGATAAAATGAAATTTTTTGGTCCAGCATTGAATTTTTTTATTTTTTTCATTTTTATAGTGATAACAGATTAAAGCCCTTTTCTTCCTAGGACGCTTAGTTACCGAGATAAATGAGTTTTAAGTTTTCAATGTAAAAAAAATATATTTTTGGGGATAAAATGAAGTTTTTTGGTCCAGCATTGAATTTTTTTATTTTTTTTCATTTTTATAGTGATAACAGATTAAAGCCCTTTTCTTCTTAGGACACTTAGTTACCGAGATAAATGAGTTTTAAGTTTTCCATGTAAAAAAAATATATTTTTGGGGATAAAATGAAATTTTTTGGTCCAGCATTGAATTTTTTTATTTTTTTCATTTTTATAGTGATAACAGACTAAAGCCCTTTTCTTCCTAGGACGCTTAGTTACCGAGATAAATGAGTTTTAAGTTTTCCATGTAAAAAAAATATATTTTTGGGGATAAAATGACATTTTTTGGTCCAGCATTGAATTTTTTTATTTTTTTCATTTTTATAGTGATAACAGATTAAAGCCCTTTTCTTCCTAGGACGCTTAGTTACCAAAATAAATGAGTTTTAAGTTTTCCATGTAAAAAAAATATATTTTTGGGGATAAAATGAAATTTTTTGGTCCAGCATTGAATTTTTTTATTTTTTTCATTTTTATAGTGATAACAGCTTAAAGCCCTTTTCTTCCTAGGACGCTTAGTTACCGAGATAAATGAGTTTTAAGTTTTCCATGTAAAAAAAATATATTTTTGGGGATAAAATGAAATTTTATGGTCCAGCATTGAATTTTTTTATTATTTTCATTTTTATAGCGATAACAGATTAAAGCCCTTTTCTTCCTAGGACGCTTAATTACCGAGATAAATGAGTTTTAAATTTTCCATGTAAAAAAAATATATTTTTGGGGATAAAATGACATTTTTTGGTCCAGCATTGAATTTTTTTATAGTGATAACAGATTAAAGCCCTTTTCTTCCTAGGACGCTTAGTTACCGAGATAAATGAGTTTTAAGTTTTCCATGTAAAAAAAATATTTTTTTGGGGATAAAATGAAATTTTTGTCCAGCATTGAATTTTTTTATTTTTTTCATTTTTATAGTGATAACAGATTAAAGCCCTTTTCTTCCTAGGACGCTTAGTTACCGAGATAAATGAGTTTTAAGTTTTCCATGTAAAAAAAATATATTTTCGGGGATAAAATGAAATTTTTTGGTCCAGCATTGAATTTTTTTATTTTTTTCATTTTTATAGTGATAACAGATTAAAGCCCTTTTCTTCCTAGGACGCTTAGTTACCGAGATAAATGAGTTTTAAGTTTTCCATGTAAAAAAATATATTTTTGGGGATAAAATGACATTTTTTGGTCCAGCATTGAATTTTTTTATTTTTTTCATTTTTATAGTGATAACAGATTAAAGCCCTTTTCTTCCTAGGACGCTTAGTTACCGAGATAAATGAGTTTTAAGTTTTCCATGTAAAAAAAATATATTTTTGGGGATAAAATGACATTTTTTGGTCCAGCATTGAATTTTTTTATTTTTTTCATTTTTATAGTGATAACAGATTAAAGCCCTTTTCTTCCTAGGACGCTTAGTTACCGAGATAAATGAGTTTTAAGTTTTCCATGTAAAAAAAATATATTTTTGGGGATAAAATGACATTTTTTGGTCCAGCATTGAATTTTTTTATTTTTTTCATTTTTATAGTGATAACAGATTAAAGCCCTTTTCTTCCTAGGACGCTTAGTTACCGAGATAAATGAGTTTTAAGTTTTCCATGTAAAAAAAATATATTTTTGGGGATAAAATGAAATTTTTTGGTCCAGCATTGAATTTTTTTATTTTTTTCATTTTTATAGTGATAACAGATTAAAGCCCTTTTCTTCCTAGGACGCTTAGTTACCGAGATAAATGAGTTTTAAGTTTTCCATGTAAAAAAAATATATTTTTGGGGATAAAATGACATTTTTTGGTCCAGCATTGAATTTTTTTATTTTTTTCATTTTTATAGTGATAACAGATTAAAGCCCTTTTCTTCCTAAGACGCTTAGTTACCGAGATAAATGAGTTTTAAGTTTTCCATGTAAAAAAAATATATTTTTGGGGATAAAATGAAATTTTTTGGTCCAGCATTGAATTTTTTTATTTTTTTCATTTTTATAGTGATAACAGATTAAAGCCCTTTTCTTCCTAGGACGCTTAGTTACCGAGATAAATGAGTTTTAAGTTTTCCATGTTAAAAAAATATATTTTTGGGGATAAAATGAAATTTTATGGTCCAGCATTGAATTTTTTTATTTTTTTCGTTTTTATAGCGATAACAGATTAAAGCCCTTTTCTTCCTAGGACGCTTAATTACCGAGATAAATGAGTTTTAAATTTTCCATGTAAAAAAAATATATTTTTGGGGATAAAATGACATTTTTTGGTCCAGCATTGAATTTTTTTATAGTGATAACAGATTAAAGCCCTTTTCTTCCTAGGACGCTTAGTTACTGAGATAAATGAGTTTTAAGTTTTCCATGTAAAAAAATATTTTTTTGGGGATAAAATGAAATTTTTTGGTCCAGCATTGAATTTTTTTATTTTTTTCATTTTTATAGTGATAACAGATTAAAGCCCTTTTCTTCCTAGGACGCTTAGTTACCGAGATAAATGAGTTTTAAGTTTTCCATGTAAAAAAAATATATTTTCGGGGATAAAATGAAATTTTTTGGTCCAGCATTGAATTTTTTTATTTTTTTCATTTTTATAGTGATAACAGATTAAAGCCCTTTTCTTCCTAGGACGCTTAGTTACCGAGATAAATGAGTTTTAAGTTTTCCATGTAAAAAAAATATATTTTTGGGGATAAAATGACATTTTTTGGTCCAGCATTGAATTTTTTTATTTTTTTCATTTTTATAGTGATAACAGATTAAAGCCCTTTTCTTCCTAGGACGCTTAGTTACCGAGATAAATGAGTTTTAAGTTTTCCATGTAAAAAAAATATATTTTTGGGGATAAAATGACATTTTTTGGTCCAGCATTGAGTTTTTTTATTTTTTTCATTTTTATAGTGATAACAGATTAAAGCCCTTTTCTTCCTAGGACGCTTAGTTACCGAGATAAATGAGTTTTAAGTTTTCCATGTAAAAAAAATATATTTTTGGGGATAAAATGACATTTTTTGGTCCAGCATTGAATTTTTTTATTTTTTTCATTTTTATAGTGATAACAGATTAAAGCCCTTTTCTTCCTAGGACGCTTAGTTACCGAGATAAATGAGTTTTAAGTTTTCCATGTAAAAAAAATATATTTTTGGGGATAAAATGACATTTTTTGGTCCAGCATTGAATTTTTTTATTTTTTTCATTTTTATAGTGATAACAGATTAAAGCCCTTTTCTTCCTAGGACGCTTAGTTACCGAGATAAATGAGTTTTAAGTTTTCCATGTAAAAAAAATATATTTTTGGGGATAAAATGACATTTTTTGGTCCAGCATTGAATTTTTTTATTTTTTTCATTTTTATAGTGATAACAGATTAAAGCCCTTTTCTTCCTAGGACGCTTAGTTACCGAGATAAATGAGTTTTAAGTTTTCCATGTAAAAAAAAATATATTTTTGGGGATAAAATGACATTTTTTGGTCCAGCATTGAATTTTTTTATTTTTTTCATTTTTATAGTGATAACAGATTAAAGCCCTTTTCTTCCTAGGACGCTTAGTTACCGAGATAAATGAGTTTTAAGTTTTCCATGTAAAAAAAATATATTTTTTGGGGATAAAATGACATTTTTTGGTCCAGCATTGAATTTTTTTATTTTTTTCATTTTTATAGTGATAACAGATTAAAGCCCTTTTCTTCCTAGGACGCTTAGTTACCGAGATAAATGAGTTTTAAGTTTTCCATGTAAAAAAAATATATTTTTGGGGATAAAATGACATTTTTTGGTCCAGCATTGAATTTTTTTATTTTTTTCATTTTTATAGTGATAACAGATTAAAGCCCTTTTCTTCCTAGGACGCTTAGTTACCGAGATAAATGAGTTTTAAGTTTTCCATGTAAAAAAAATATATTTTTGGGGATAAAATGACATTTTTTGGTCCAGCATTGAATTTTTTTATTTTTTTCATTTTTATAGTGATAACAGATTAAAGCCCTTTTCTTCCTAGGACGCTTAGGTTACCGAGATAAATGAGTTTTAAGTTTTCCATGTAAAAAAAATATATTTTTGGGGATAAAATGAAATTTTTTGATCCAGCATTGAATTTTTTTATTTTTTTCATTTTTATAGTGATAACAGATTAAAGCCCTTTTCTTCCTAGGACGCTTAGTTACCGAGATAAATGAGTTTTAAGTTTTCCATGTAAAAAAAATATATTTTTGGGGATAAAATGACATTTTTTGGTCCAGCATTGAATTTTTTTATTTTTTTCTTTTTTATAGTGATAACAGATTAAAGCCCTTTTCTTCCTAGGACGCTTAGTTACCGAGATAAATGAGTTTTAAGTTTTCCATGTAAAAAAAATATATTTTTGGGGATAAAATGACATTTTTTGGTCCAGCATTGAATTTTTTTATTTTTTTCATTTTTATAGTGATAACAGATTAAAGCCCTTTTCTTCCTAGGACGCTTAGTTACCGAGATAAATGAGTTTTAAGTTTTCCATGTAAAAAAAATATATTTTTGGGGATAAAATGACATTTTTTGGTCCAGCATTGAATTTTTTTATTTTTTTCATTTTTATAGTGATAACAGATTAAAGCCCTTTTCTTCCTAGGACGCTTAGTTACCGAGATAAATGAGTTTTAAGTTTTCCATGTAAAAAAAATATATTTTTGGGGATAAAATGACATTTTTTGGTCCAGCATTGAATTTTTTTATTTTTTTAATTTTTATAGTGATAACAGATTAAAGCCCTTTTCTTCCTAGGACGCTTAGTTACCGAGATAAATGAGTTTTAAGTTTTCCATGTAAAAAAAATATATTTTTGGGGATAAAATGACATTTTTTGGTCCAGCATTGAATTTTTTTATTTTTTTCATTTTTATAGTGATAACAGATTAAAGCCCTTTTCTTCCTAGGACGCTTAGTTACCGAGATAAATGAGTTTTAAGTTTTCCATGTAAAAAAAATATATTTTTGGGGATAAAATGACATTTTTTGGTCCAGCATTGAATTTTTTTATTTTTTTCATTTTTATAGTGATAACAGATTAAAGCCCTTTTCTTCCTAGGACGCTTAGTTACCGAGATAAATGAGTTTTAAGTTTTCCATGTTAAAAAAATATATTTTTGGGGTCTGTTTACGAAACGTTAATTTTAGTTATATTCGCTATATTATACTTTATACTAATATTACATCAAAACTATTAGTTAAAATATAGCGTGTACTTAGTCATAAGAAGATTTGGGTTACTTTTTAACAAATTTTTTATATACAATTGTAATAATTTTTTGGCCAGTGAAGGCTTTTTGTATTACATAATTTTTAAATAAAGAAAGAAAGAAAGAAAGAAAGAAAATGACATTTTTTGGTCCAGCATTGAATTTTTTTATTTTTTTCATTTTTATAGTGATAACAGATTAAAGCCCTTTTCTTCCTAGGACGCTTAGTTACTAAATGAGTTTTAAGTTTTCCATGTAAAAAAAATATATTTTTGGGGATAAAATGACATTTTTTGGTCCAGCATTGAATTTTTTTATTTTTTTAATTTTTATAGTGATAACAGATTAAAGCCCTTTTCTTCCTAGGACGCTTAGTTACCGAGATAAATGAGTTTTAAGTTTTCCATGTAAAAAAAATATATTTTTGGGGATAAAATGACATTTTTTGGTCCAGCATTGAATTTTTTTATTTTTTTCATTTTTATAGTGATAACAGATTAAAGCCCTTTTCTTCCTAGGACGCTTAGTTACCGAGATAAATGAGTTTTAAGTTTTCCATGTAAAAAAAATATATTTTTGGGGATAAAATGACATTTTTTGGTCCAGCATTGAATTTTTTTATTTTTTTAATTTTTATAGTGATAACAGATTAAAGCCCTTTTCTTCCTAGGACGCTTAGTTACCGAGATAAATGAGTTTTAAGTTTTCCATGTAAAAAAAATATATTTTTGGGGATAAAATGACATTTTTTGGTCCAGCATTGAATTTTTTTATTTTTTTCATTTTTATAGTGATAACAGATTAAAGCCCTTTTCTTCCTAGGACGCTTAGTTACCGAGATAAATGAGTTTTAAGTTTTCCATGTAAAAAAAATATATTTTTGGGGATAAAATGACATTTTTTGGTCCAGCATTGAATTTTTTTATTTTTTTAATTTTTATAGTGATAACAGATTAAAGCCCTTTTCTTCCTAGGACGCTTAGTTACCGAGATAAATGAGTTTTAAGTTTTCCATGTAAAAAAAATATATTTTTGGGGATAAAATGACATTTTTTGGTCCAGCATTGAATTTTTTTATTTTTTTAATTTTTATAGTGATAACAGATTAAAGCCCTTTTCTTCCTAGGACGCTTAGTTACCGAGATAAATGAGTTTTAAGTTTTCCATGTAAAAAAAATATATTTTTGGGGATAAAATGACATTTTTTGGTCCAGCATTGAATTTTTTTATTTTTTTCATTTTTATAGTGATAACAGATTAAAGCCCTTTTCTTCCTAGGACGCTTAGTTACCGAGATAAATGAGTTTTAAGTTTTCCATGTAAAAAAAATATATTTTTGGGGATAAAATGACATTTTTTGGTCCAGCATTGAATTTTTTATTTTTTTCATTTTTATAGTGATAACAGATTAAAGCCCTTTTCTTCCTAGGACGCTTAGTTACCGAGATAAATGAGTTTTAAGTTTTCCATGTAAAAAAAATATATTTTTGGGGATAAAATGACATTTTTTGGTCCAGCATTGAATTTTTTTATTTTTTTCATTTTTATAGTGATAACAGATTAAAGCCCTTTTCTTCCTAGGACGCTTAGTTACCGAGATAAATGAGTTTTAAGTTTTCCATGTAAAAAAAAATATATTTTTGGGGATAAAATGACATTTTTTGGTCCAGCATTGAATTTTTTTATTTTTTTACTTTTTATAGTGATAACAGATTAAAGCCCTTTTCTTCCTAGGACGCTTAGTTACCGAGATAAATGAGTTTTAAGTTTTCCATGTAAAAAAAATATATTTTTGGGGATAAAATGACATTTTTTGGTCCAGCATTGAATTTTTTTATTTTTTTCATTTTTATAGTGATAACAGATTAAAGCCCTTTTCTTCCTAGGACGCTTAGTTACCGAGATAAATGAGTTTTAAGTTTTCCATGTAAAAAAAATATATTTTTGGGGATAAAATGACATTTTTTGGTCCAGCATTGAATTTTTTTATTTTTTTTAATTTTTATAGTGATAACAGATTAAAGCCCTTTTCTTCCTAGGACGCTTAGTTACCGAGATAAATGAGTTTTAAGTTTTCCATGTAAAAAAAATATATTTTTGGGGATAAAATGACATTTTTTGGTCCAGCATTGAATTTTTTTATTTTTTTCATTTTTATAGTGATAACAGATTAAAGCCCTTTTCTTCCTAGGACGCTTAGTTACCGAGATAAATGAGTTTTAAGTTTTCCATGTAAAAAAAATATATTTTTGGGGATAAAATGACATTTTTTGGTCCAGCATTGAATTTTTTTATTTTTTTCATTTTTATAGTGATAACAGATTAAAGCCCTTTTCTTCCTAGGACGCTTAGTTACCGAGATAAATGAGTTTTAAGTTTTCCATGTAAAAAAAATATATTTTTGGGGATAAAATGACATTTTTTGGTCCAGCATTGAATTTTTTTATTTTTTTCATTTTTATAGTGATAACAGATTAAAGCCCTTTTCTTCCTAGGACGCTTAGTTACCGAGATAAATGAGTTTTAAGTTTTCCATGTAAAAAAAATATATTTTTGGGGATAAAATGACATTTTTTGGTCCAGCATTGAATTTTTTTATTTTTTTCATTTTTATAGTGATAACAGATTAAAGCCCTTTTCTTCCTAGGACGCTTAGTTACCGAGATAAATGAGTTTTAAGTTTTCCATGTAAAAAAAATATATTTTTGGGGATAAAATGACATTTTTTGGTCCAGCATTGAATTTTTTTATTTTTTTCATTTTTATAGTGATAACAGATTAAAGCCCTTTTCTTCCTAGGACGCTTAGTTACCGAGATAAATGAGTTTTAAGTTTTCCATGTAAAAAAAATATATTTTTGGGGATAAAATGACATTTTTTGGTCCAGCATTGAATTTTTTTATTTTTTTCATTTTTATAGTGATAACAGATTAAAGCCCTTTTCTTCCTAGGACGCTTAGTTACCGAGATAAATGAGTTTTAAGTTTTCCATGTAAAAAAAATATATTTTTGGGGATAAAATGAAATTTTTTGATCCAGCATTGAATTTTTTTATTTTTTTCATTTTTATAGTGATAACAGATAAAAGCCCTTTTCTTCCTAGGACACTTAGTTACCGGGATAAATGAGTTTTAAGTTTTCCATGTAAAAAAAATATATTTTTGGGGATAAAATGAAATTTTTTGGTCCAGCATTGAATTTTTTTATTTTTTTCATTTTTATAGTGATAACAGATTAAAGCCCTTTTCTTCCTAGGACACTTAGTTACCGAGATAAATGAGTTTTAAGTTTTCCATGTAAAAAAAATATATTTTTGGGGATAAAATGAAATTTTTTGGTCCAGCATTGAATTTTTTTATTTTTTTCATTTTTATAGTGATAACAGATTAAAGCCCTTTTCTTCCTAGGACGCTTAGTTACCGAGATAAATGAGTTTTAGGTTTTCCATGTAAAAAAAATATATTTTTGGGGATAAAATGACATTTTTTGGTCCAGCATTGAATTTTTTTATTTTTTTCATTTTTATAGTGATAACAGATTAAAGCCCTTTTCTTCCTAGGACGCTTAGTTACCGAGATAAATGAGTTTTAAGTTTTCCATGTAAAAAAAATATATTTTTGGGGATAAAATGACATTTTTTGGTCCAGCATTGAATTTTTTTATTTTTTTATAGTGATAACAGATTAAAGCCCTTTTCTTCCTAGGACGCTTAGTTACCGAGATAAATGAGTTTTAAGTTTTCCATGTAAAAAAAATATATTTTTGGGGATAAAATGAAATTTTTTGGTCCAGCATTGAATTTTTTTATTTTTTTCATTTTTATAGTGATAACAGATTAAAGCCCTTTTCTTCCTAGGACGCTTAGTTACCAAAATAAATGAGTTTTAAGTTTTCCATGTAAAAAAAATATATTTTTGGGGATAAAATGAAATTTTTTGGTCCAGCATTGAATTTTTTATTTTTTTCATTTTTATAGTGATAACAGATTAAAGCCCTTTTCTTCCTAGGACGCTTAGTTACCGAGATAAATGAGTTTTAAGTTTTTCATGTAAAAAAAATATATTTTTGGGGATAAAATGAAATTTTATGGTCCAGCATTGAATTTTTTTATTTTTTTCATTTTTATAGCGATAACAGATTAAAGCCCTTTTCTTCCTAGGACGCTTAATTACCGAGATAAATGAGTTTTAAATTTTCCATGTAAAAAAAATATATTTTTGGGGATAAAATGACATTTTTTGGTCCAGCATTGAATTTTTTTATAGTGATAACAGATTAAAGCCCTTTTCTTCCTAGGACGCTTAGTTACCGAGATAAATGAGTTTTAAGTTTTCCATGTAAAAAAAATATTTTTTTGGGGATAAAATGAAATTTTTTGGTCCAGCATTGAATTTTTTTATTTTTTTCATTTTTATAGTGATAACAGATTAAAGCCCTTTTCTTCCTAGGACGCTTAGTTACCGAGATAAATGAGTTTTAAGTTTTCCATGTAAAAAAAATATATTTTCGGGGATAAAATGAAATTTTTTGGTCCAGCATTGAATTTTTTTATTTTTTTCATTTTTATAGTGATAACAGATTAAAGCCCTTTTCTTCCTAGGACGCTTAGTTACCGAGATAAATGAGTTTTAAGTTTTCCATGTAAAAAAAATATATTTTTGGGGATAAAATGACATTTTTTGGTCCAGCATTGAATTTTTTTATTTTTTTCATTTTATAGTGATAACAGATTAAAGCCCTTTTCTTCCTAGGACGCTTAGTTACCGAGATAAATGAGTTTTAAGTTTTCCATGTAAAAAAAATATATTTTTGGGGATAAAATGAAATTTTTTGATCCAGCATTGAATTTTTTTATTTTTTTCATTTTTATAGTGATAACAGATTAAAGCCCTTTTCTTCCTAGGACACTTAGTTACCGAGATAAATGAGTTTTAAGTTTTCCATGTAAAAAAAATATATTTTTGGGGATAAAATGAAATTTTTTGGTCCAGCATTGAATTTTTTTATTTTTTTCATTTTTATAGTGATAACAGATTAAAGCCCTTTTCTTCCTAGGACACTTAGTTACCGAGATAAATGAGTTTTAAGTTTTCCATGTAAAAAAAATATATTTTTGGGGATAAAATGAAATTTTTTGGTCCAGCATTGAATTTTTTTATTTTTTTCATTTTTATAGTGATAACAGATTAAAGCCCTTTTCTTCCTAGGACGCTTAGTTACCGAGATAAATGAGTTTTAAGTTTTCCATGTAAAAAAAATATATTTTTGGGGATAAAATGACATTTTTTGGTCCAGCATTGAATTTTTTTATTTTTTTATAGTGATAACAGATTAAAGCCCTTTTCTTCCTAGGACGCTTAGTTACCGAGATAAATGAGTTTTAAGTTTTCCATGTAAAAAAAATATATTTTTGGGGATAAAATGAAATATTTGGTCCAGCATTGAATTTTTTTATTTTTTTCATTTTTATAGTGATAACAGATTAAAGCCCTTTTCTTCCTAGGACGCTTAGTTACCAAAATAAATGAGTTTTAAGTTTTCCATGTAAAAAAAATATATTTTTGGGGATAAAATGAAATTTTTTGGTCCAGCATTGAATTTTTTATTTTTTTCATTTTTATAGTGATAACAGATTAAAGCCCTTTTCTTCCTAGGACGCTTAGTTACCGAGATAAATGAGTTTTAAGTTTTTCATGTAAAAAAAATATATTTTTGGGGATAAAATGAAATTTTATGGTCCAGCATTGAATTTTTTTATTTTTTTCATTTTTATAGCGATAACAGATTAAAGCCCTTTTCTTCCTAGGACGCTTAATTACCGAGATAAATGAGTTTTAAATTTTCCATGTAAAAAAAATATATTTTTGGGGATAAAATGACATTTTTTGGTCCAGCATTGAATTTTTTTATAGTGATAACAAATTAAAGCCCTTTTCTTCCTAGGACGCTTAGTTACCGAGATAAATGAGTTTTAAGTTTTCCATGTAAAAAAAATATTTTTTTGGGGATAAAATGAAATTTTTTGGTCCAGCATTGAATTTTTTTATTTTTTTCATTTTTATAGTGATAACAGATTAAAGCCCTTTTCTTCCTAGGACGCTTAGTTACCGAGATAAATGAGTTTTAAGTTTTCCATGTAAAAAAAATATATTTTCGGGGATAAAATGAAATTTTTTGGTCCAGCATTGAATTTTTTTATTTTTTTCATTTTTATAGTGATAACAGATTAAAGCCCTTTTCTTCCTAGGACGCTTAGTTACCGAGATAAATGAGTTTTAAGTTTTCCATGTAAAAAAATATATTTTTGGGGATAAAATGACATTTTTTGGTCCAGCATTGAATTTTTTTATTTTTTTAATTTTTATAGTGATAACAGATTAAAGCCCTTTTCTTCCAAGGACGCTTAGTTACCGAGATAAATGAGTTTTAAGTTTTCCATGTAAAAAAAATATATTTTCGGGGATAAAATGAAATTTTTTGGTCCAGCATTGAATTTTTTTATTTTTTTCATTTTTATAGTGATAACAGATTAAAGCCCTTTTCTTCCAAGGACGCTTAGTTACCGAGATAAATGAGTTTTAAGTTTTCCATGTAAAAAAAATATATTTTCGGGGATAAAATGAAATTTTTTGGTCCAGCATTGAATTTTTTTATTTTTTTAATTTTTATAGTGATAACAGATTAAAGCCCTTTTCTTCCAAGGACGCTTAGTTACCGAGATAAATGAGTTTTAAGTTTTCCATGTAAAAAAAATATATTTTCGGGGATAAAATGAAATTTTTTGGTCCAGCATTGAATTTTTTTATTTTTTTCATTTTTATAGTGATAACAGATTAAAGCCCTTTTCTTCCTAGGACGCTTAGTTACCGAGATAAATGAGTTTTAAGTTTTCCATGTAAAAAAAATATATTTTCGGGGATAAAATGAAATTTTTTGGTCCAGCATTGAATTTTTTTATTTTTTTCATTTTTATAGTGATAACAGATTAAAGCCCTTTTCTTCCAAGGACGCTTAGTTACCGAGATAAATGAGTTTTAAGTTTTCCATGTAAAAAAAATATATTTTCGGGGATAAAATGAAATTTTTTGGTCCAGCATTGAATTTTTTTATTTTTTTCATTTTTATAGTGATAACAGATTAAAGCCCTTTTCTTCCAAGGACGCTTAGTTACCGAGATAAATGAGTTTTAAGTTTTCCATGTAAAAAAAATATATTTTCGGGGATAAAATGAAATTTTTTGGTCCAGCATTGAATTTTTTTATTTTTTTCATTTTTATAGTGATAACAGATTAAAGCCCTTTTCTTCCAAGGACGCTTAGTTACCGAGATAAATGAGTTTTAAGTTTTCCATGTAAAAAAAATATATTTTCGGGGATAAAATGAAATTTTTTGGTCCAGCATTGAATTTTTTTATTTTTTTCATTTTTATAGTGATAACAGATTAAAGCCCTTTTCTTCCAAGGACGCTTAGTTACCGAGATAAATGAGTTTTAAGTTTTCCATGTAAAAAAAATATATTTTCGGGGATAAAATGAAATTTTTTGGTCCAGCATTGAATTTTTTTATTTTTTTAATTTTTATAGTGATAACAGATTAAAGCCCTTTTCTTCCAAGGACGCTTAGTTACCGAGATAAATGAGTTTTAAGTTTTCCATGTAAAAAAAATATATTTTCGGGGATAAAATGAAATTTTTTGGTCCAGCATTGAATTTTTTTATTTTTTTCATTTTTATAGTGATAACAGATTAAAGCCCTTTTCTTCCAAGGACGCTTAGTTACCGAGATAAATGAGTTTTAAGTTTTCCATGTAAAAAAAATATATTTTCGGGGATAAAATGAAATTTTTTGGTCCAGCATTGAATTTTTTTATTTTTTTCATTTTTATAGTGATAACAGATTAAAGCCCTTTTCTTCCAAGGACGCTTAGTTACCGAGATAAATGAGTTTTAAGTTTTCCATGTAAAAAAAATATATTTTCGGGGATAAAATGAAATTTTTTGGTCCAGCATTGAATTTTTTTATTTTTTTAATTTTTATAGTGATAACAGATTAAAGCCCTTTTCTTCCAAGGACGCTTAGTTACCGAGATAAATGAGTTTTAAGTTTTCCATGTAAAAAAAATATATTTTCGGGGATAAAATGAAATTTTTTGGTCCAGCATTGAATTTTTTTATTTTTTTAATTTTTATAGTGATAACAGATTAAAGCCCTTTTCTTCCAAGGACGCTTAGTTACCGAGATAAATGAGTTTTAAGTTTTCCATGTAAAAAAAATATATTTTCGGGGATAAAATGAAATTTTTTGGTCCAGCATTGAATTTTTTTATTTTTTTAATTTTTATAGTGATAACAGATTAAAGCCCTTTTCTTCCAAGGACGCTTAGTTACCGAGATAAATGAGTTTTAAGTTTTCCATGTAAAAAAAATATATTTTCGGGGATAAAATGAAATTTTTTGGTCCAGCATTGAATTTTTTTATTTTTTTCATTTTTATAGTGATAACAGATTAAAGCCCTTTTCTTCCAAGGACGCTTAGTTACCGAGATAAATGAGTTTTAAGTTTTCCATGTAAAAAAAATATATTTTCGGGGATAAAATGAAATTTTTTGGTCCAGCATTGAATTTTTTTATTTTTTTCATTTTTATAGTGATAACAGATTAAAGCCCTTTTCTTCCAAGGACGCTTAGTTACCGAGATAAATGAGTTTTAAGTTTTCCATGTAAAAAAAATATATTTTCGGGGATAAAATGAAATTTTTTGGTCCAGCATTGAATTTTTTTATTTTTTTAATTTTTATAGTGATAACAGATTAAAGCCCTTTTCTTCCAAGGACGCTTAGTTACCGAGATAAATGAGTTTTAAGTTTTCCATGTAAAAAAAATATATTTTCGGGGATAAAATGAAATTTTTTGGTCCAGCATTGAATTTTTTTATTTTTTTCATTTTTATAGTGATAACAGATTAAAGCCCTTTTCTTCCTAGGACGCTTAGTTACCGAGATAAATGAGTTTTAAGTTTTCCATGTAAAAAAAATATATTTTCGGGGATAAAATGAAATTTTTTGGTCCAGCATTGAATTTTTTTATTTTTTTCATTTTTATAGTGATAACAGATTAAAGCCCTTTTCTTCCTAGGACGCTTAGTTACCGAGATAAATGAGTTTTAAGTTTTCCATGTAAAAAAAATATATTTTCGGGGATAAAATGAAATTTTTTGGTCCAGCATTGAATTTTTTTATTTTTTTCATTTTTATAGTGATAACAGATTAAAGCCCTTTTCTTCCTAGGACGCTTAGTTACCGAGATAAATGAGTTTTAAGTTTTCCATGTAAAAAAAATATATTTTCGGGGATAAAATGAAATTTTTTGGTCCAGCATTGAATTTTTTTATTTTTTTCATTTTTATAGTGATAACAGATTAAAGCCCTTTTCTTCCTAGGACGCTTAGTTACCGAGATAAATGAGTTTTAAGTTTTCCATGTAAAAAAAATATATTTTTGGGGATAAAATGACATTTTTTGGTCCAGCATTGAATTTTTTTATTTTTTTAATTTTTATAGTGATAACAGATTAAAGCCCTTTTCTTCCTAGGACGCTTAGTTACCGAGATAAATGAGTTTTAAGTTTTCCATGTAAAAAAAATATATTTTCGGGGATAAAATGAAATTTTTTGGTCCAGCATTGAATTTTTTTATTTTTTTCATTTTTATAGTGATAACAGATTAAAGCCCTTTTCTTCCTAGGACGCTTAGTTACCGAGTTTTAAGTTTTCCATGTAAAAAAAATATATTTTCGGGGATAAAATGAAATTTTTTGGTCCAGCATTGAATTTTTTTATTTTTTTCATTTTTATAGTGATAACAGATTAAAGCCCTTTTCTTCCTAGGACGCTTAGTTACCGAGATAAATGAGTTTTAAGTTTTCCATGTAAAAAAAATATATTTTCGGGGATAAAATGAAATTTTTTGGTCTAGCATTGAATTTTTTTCATTTTTATAGTGATAACAGATTAAAGCCCTTTTCTTCCTAGGACGCTTAGTTACCGAGATAAATGAGTTTTAAGTTTTCCATGTAAAAAAAATATATTTTTGGAGATAAAATGACATTTTTTGGTCCAGCATTGAATTTTTTTATTTTTTTAATTTTTATAGTGATAACAGATTAAAGCCCTTTTCTTCCTAGGACGCTTAGTTACCGAGATAAATGAGTTTTAAGTTTTCCATGTAAAAAAAATATATTTTCGGGGATAAAATGAAATTTTTTGGTCCAGCATTGAATTTTTTTATTTTTTTCATTTTTATAGTGATAACAGATTAAAGCCCTTTTCTTCCTAGGACGCTTAGTTACCGAGATAAATGAGTTTTAAGTTTTCCATGTAAAAAAAATATATTTTCGGGGATAAAATGAAATTTTTTGGTCCAGCATTGAATTTTTTTATTTTTTTCATTTTTATAGTGATAACAGATTAAAGCCCTTTTCTTCCTAGGACGCTTAGTTACCGAGATAAATGAGTTTTAAGTTTTCCATGTAAAAAAAATATATTTTTGGGGATAAAATGACATTTTTTGGTCCAGCATTGAATTTTTTTATTTTTTTAATTTTTATAGTGATAACAGATTAAAGCCCTTTTCTTCCTAGGACGCTTAGTTACCGAGATAAATGAGTTTTAAGTTTTCCATGTAAAAAAAATATATTTTTGGTGATAAAATGAAATTTTTTGGTCCAGCATTGAATTTTTTTATTTTTATAGTGATAACAAATTAAAGCCCTTTTCTTCCTAGGACGCTTAGTTACCGAGATAAATGAGTTTTAAGTTTTCCATGTAAAAAAAATATATTTTTGGGGATAAAATGAAATTTTTTGATCCAGCATTGATTTTTTTTATTTTTTCATTTTTATAGTGATAACAGATTAAAGCCCTTTTCTTCCTAGGACGCTTAGTTACCGAGATAAATGAGTCTTAAGTTTTCCATGTAAAAAAAATATATTTTTGGTGATAAAATGAAATTTTTTGGTCCAGCATTGAATTTTTTTATTTTTATAGTGATAACAGATTAAAGCCCTTTTCTTCCTAGGACGCTTAGTTACCGAGATAAATGAGTTTTAAGTTTTCCATGTAAAAAAAATATATTTTTGGGGATAAAATGAAATTTTTTGGTCCAGCATTGAATTTTTTTATTTTTTTCATTTTTATAGTGATAACAGATTAAAGCCCTTTTCTTCCTAGGACGCTTAGTTACCGAGATAAATCAGTTTTAAGTTTTCCATGTAAAAAAAATATATTTTTGGGGATAAAATGACATTTTTTGGTCCAGCATTGAATTTTTTTATTTTTTTATAGTGATAACAGATTAAAGCCCTTTTCTTCCTAGGACGCTTAGTTACCGAGATAAATGAGTTTTAAGTTTTCCATGTAAAAAAAATATATTTTTGGGGATAAAATGAAATTTTTTGGTCCAGCATTGAATTTTTTTATTTTTTTCATTTTTATAGTGATAACAGATTAAAGCCCTTTTCTTCCTAGGACGCTTAGTTACCGAGATAAATGAGTTTTAAGTTTTCCATGTAAAAAAAATATATTTTTGGGGATAAAATGAAATTTTATGGTCCAGCATTGAATTTTTTTATTTTTTTCATTTTTATAGTGATAACAGATTAAAGCCCTTTTCTTCCTAGGACGCTTAGTTACCGAGATAAATGAGTTTTAAATTTTCCATGTAAAAAAAATATATTTTTGGGGATAAAATGACATTTTTTGGTCCAGCATTGAATTTTTTTATAGTGATAACAGATTAAAGCCCTTTTCTTCCTAGGACGCTTAGTTACCGAGATAAATGAGTTTTAAGTTTTCCATGTAAAAAAAATATATTTTTGGGGATAAAATGAAATTTTATGGTCCAGCATTGAATTTTTTTATTTTTTTCATTTTTATAGTGATAACAGATTAAAGCCCTTTTCTTCCTAGGACGCTTAGTTACCGAGATAAATGAGTTTTAAGTTTTCCATGTAAAAAAAATATATTTTTGGGGATAAAATGAAATTTTTTGGTCCAGCATTGAATTTTTTTATTTTTTTCATTTTTATAGTGATAACAGATTAAAGCCCTTTTCTTCCTAGGACGCTTAGTTACCGAGATAAATCAGTTTTAAGTTTTCCATGTAAAAAAAATATATTTTTGGGGATAAAATGACATTTTTTTGTCCAGCATTGAATTTTTTTATTTTTTTATAGTGATAACAGATTAAAGCCCTTTTCTTCCTAGGACGCTTAGTTACCGAGATAAATGAGTTTTAAGTTTTCCATGTAAAAAAAATATATTTTTGGGGATAAAATGAAATTTTTTGGTCCAGCATTGAATTTTTTTATTTTTTTCATTTTTATAGTGATAACAGATTAAAGCCCTTTTCTTCCTAGGACGCTTAGTTACCGAGATAAATGAGTTTTAAGTTTTCCATGTAAAAAAAATATATTTTTGGGGATAAAATGAAATTTTATGGTCCAGCATTGAATTTTTTTATTTTTTTCATTTTTATAGTGATAACAGATTAAAGCCCTTTTCTTCCTAGGACGCTTAGTTACCGAGATAAATGAGTTTTAAATTTTCCATGTAAAAAAAATATATTTTTGGGGATAAAATGACATTTTTTGGTCCAGCATTGAATTTTTTTATAGTGATAACAGATTAAAGCCCTTTTCTTCCTAGGACGCTTAGTTACCGAGATAAATGAGTTTTAAGTTTTCCATGTAAAAAAAATATATTTTTGGGGATAAAATGAAATTTTATGGTCCAGCATTGAATTTTTTTATTTTTTTCATTTTTATAGTGATAACAGATTAAAGCCCTTTTCTTCCTAGGACGCTTAGTTACCGAGATAAATGAGTTTTAAGTTTTCCATGTAAAAAAAATATATTTTTGGGGATAAAATGAAATTTTTTGGTCCAGCATTGAATTTTTTTAATTTTTTCATTTTTATAGTGATAACAGATTAAAGCCCTTTTCTTCCTAGGACGCTTAGTTACCGAGATAAATGAGTTTTAAGTTTTCCATGTAAAAAAAATATATTTTTGGGGATAAAATGACATTTTTTGGTCCAGCATTGAATTTTTTTATAGTGATAACAGATTAAAGCCCTTTTCTTCCTAGGACGCTTAGTTACCGAGATAAATGAGTTTTAAGTTTTCCATGTAAAAAAAATATATTTTTGGGGATAAAATGAAATTTTATGGTCCAGCATTGAATTTTTTTATTTTTTTCATTTTTATAGTGATAACAGATTAAAGCCCTTTTCTTCCTAGGACGCTTAGTTACCGAGATAAATGAGTTTTAAGTTTTCCATGTAAAAAAAATATTTTTTTGGGGATAAAATGAAATTTTTTGGTCCAGCATTGAATTTTTTTATTTTTTTCATTTTTATAGTGATAACAGATTAAAGCCCTTTTCTTCCTAGGACGCTTAGTTACCGAGATAAATGAGTTTTAAATTTTCCATGTAAAAAAAATATATTTTCGGGGATAAAATGAAATTTTTTGGTCCAGCATTGAATTTTTTTATTTTTTTCATTTTTATAGTGATAACAGATTAAAGCCCTTTTCTTCCTAGGACGCTTAGTTACCGAGATAAATGAGTTTTAAGTTTTCCATGTAAAAAAAATATATTTTTGGGGATAAAATGAAATTTTTTGGTCCAGCATTGAATTTTTTTATTTTTATAGTGATAACAGATTAAAGCCCTTTTCTTCCTAGGACGCTTAGTTACCGAGATAAATGAGTTTTAAGTTTTCCATGTAAAAAAAATATATTTTTGGGGATAAAATGAAATTTTTTGGTCCAGCATTGAATTTTTTTATTTTTTTAATTTTTATAGTGATAACAGATTAAAGCCCTTTTCTTCCTAGGACGCTTAGTTACCGAGATAAATGAGTTTTAAGTTTTCCATGTAAAAAAAATATATTTTTGGGGATAAAATGAAATTTTTTGGTCCAGCATTGAATTTTTTTATTTTTTTCATTTTTATAGTGATAACAGATTAAAGCCCTTTTCTTCATAGGACGCTTAGTTACCGAGATAAATGAGTTTTGAGTTTTCCATGTAAAAAAAATATATTTTTGGGGATAAAATGACATTTTTTGGTCCAGCATTGAATTTTTTTATTTTTTTATAGTGATAACAGATTAAAGCCCTTTTCTTCCTAGGACGCTTAGTTACCGAGATAAATGAGTTTTAAGTTTTCCATGTAAAAAAAATATATTTTTGGGGATAAAATGAAATTTTTTGGTCCAGCATTGAATTTTTTTATTTTTTTCATTTTTATAGTGACAACAGATTAAAGCCCTTTTCTTCCTAGGACGCTTAGTTACCGAGATAAATGAGTTTTAAGTTTTCCATGTAAAAAAAATATATTTTTGGGGATAAAATGAAATTTTTTGATCCAGCATTGAATTTTTTTATTTTTTTTCATTTTTATAGCGATAACAGATTAAAGCCCTTTTCTTCCTAGGACGCTTAATTACCGAGATAAATGAGTTTTAAATTTTCCATGTAAAAAAAATATATTTTTGGGGATAAAATGACATTTTTTGGTCCAGCATTGAATTTTTTTATAGTGATAACAGATTAAAGCCCTTTTCTTCCTAGGACGCTTAGTTACCGAGATAAATGAGTTTTAAGTTTTCCATGTAAAAAAAATATATTTTTGGGGATAAAATGAAATTTTTTGGTCTAGCATTGAATTTTTTTATTTTTTTTCCTTTTTATAGTGATAACAGATTAAAGCCCTTTTCTTCCTAGGACGCTTAGTTACCGAGATAAATGAGTTTTAAGTTTTCCACGTAAAAAAAATATATTTTTGGGGATAAAATGAAATTTTTTGGTCCAGCATTGAATTTTTTTATTTTTTTCATTTTTATAGTGATAACAGATTAAAGCCCTTTTCTTCCTAGGACGCTTAGTTACCGAGATAAATGAGTTTTAAGTTTTCCACGTAAAAAAAATATATTTTTGGGGATAAAATGAAATTTTTTGGTCCAGCATTGAATTTTTTTATTTTTTTCATTTTTATAGTGATAACAGATTAAAGCCCTTTTCTTCCTAGGACGCTTAGTTACCGAGATAAATGAGTTTTAAGTTTTCCAAGTAAAAAAAAATACATTTTTGGGGATAAAATGAAATTTTTTGGTCCAGCATTAAATTTTTTTATTTTTTTCATTTTTATAGTGATAACAGATTAAAGCCCTTTTCTTCCTAGGACGCTTAGTTACCGAGATAAATGAGTTTTAAGTTTTCCATGTAAAAAAAATATATTTTTGGGGATAAAATGAAATTTTTTGGTCCAGCATTGAATTGTTTTATTTTTTTCATTTTTATAGTGATAACAGATTAAAGCCCTTTTCTTCCTAGGACGCTTAGTTACCGAGATAAATGAGTTTTAAGTTTTCCATGTAAAAAAAATATATTTTTGGGGATAAAATGAAATTTTTTGGTCTAGCATTGAATTTTTTTATTTTTTTCATTTTTATAGTGATAACAGATTAAAGCCTTTTTCTTCCTAGGACGCTTAGTTACCGAGATAAATGAGTTTTAAGTTTTCCATGTAAAAAAAATATATTTTTGGGGATAAAATGAAATTTTTTGGTCCAGCATTGAATTTTTTTATTTTTTTTCCTTTTTATAGTGATAACAGATTAAAGCCCTTTTCTTCCTAGGACACTTAGTTACCGAGATAAATGAGTTTTAAGTTTTCCATGTAAAAAAAATATATTTTTGGGGATAAAATGAAATTTTTTGGTCCAGCATTGAATTTTTTTATTTTTTTCATTTTTATAGTGATAACAGATTAAAGCCCTTTTCTTCCTAGGACGCTTAGTTACCGAGATAAATGAGTTTTAAGTTTTCCATGTAAAAAAAATATATTTTTGGGGATAAAATGAAATTTTTTGGTGCAGCATTGAATTGTTTTATTTTTTTCATTTTTATAGTGATAACAGATTAAAGCCCTTTTCTTCCTAGGACGCTTAGTTACCGAGATAAATGAGTTTTAAGTTTTCCATGTAAAAAAAATATATTTTTGGGGATAAAATGAAATTTTTTGGTCCAGCATTGAATTTTTTTATTTTTTTCATTTTTATAGTGATAACAGATTAAAGCCCTTTTCTTCCTAGGACGCTTAGTTACCGAGATAAATGAGTTTTAAGTTTTCCATGTAAAAAAAATATATTTTTGGGGATAAAATGAAATTTTTGGTCCAGCATTGAATTTTTTTATTTTTTTCATTTTTATAGTGATAACAGATTAAAGCCCTTTTCTTCCTAGGACACTTAGTTACCGAGATAAATGAGTTTTAAGTTTTCCATGTAAAAAAAATATATTTTTGGGGATAAAATGAAATTTTTTGGTCCAGCATTGAATTTTTTTATTTTTTTTCATTTTTATAGTGATAACAGATTAAAGCCCTTTTCTTCCTAGGACGCTTAGTTACCGAGATAAATGAGTTTTAAGTTTTCCATGTAAAAAAAATATATTTTTGGGGATAAAATGAAATTTTTTGGTCCAGCATTGAATTTTTTTATTTTTTTATAGTGATAACAGATTAAAGCCCTTTTCTTCCTAGGACGCTTAGTTACCGAGATAAATGAGTTTTAAGTTTTCCATGTAAAAAAATATATATTTTTGGGGATAAAATGAAATTTTTTGGTCCAGCATTGAATTTTTTTATTTTTTTTCATTTTTATAGTGATAACAGATTAAAGCCCTTTTCTTCCTAGGACGCTTAGTTACCGAGATAAATGAGTTTTAAGTTTTCCATGTAAAAAAATATATATTTTTGGGGATAAAATGAAATTTTTTGGTCCAGCATTGAATTTTTTTATTTTTTTTCATTTTTATAGTGATAACAGATTAAAGCCCTTTTCTTCCTAGCACGCTTAGTTACCGAGATAAATGAGTTTTAAGTTTTCCATGTAAAAAAAATATATTTTTGGGGATAAAATGAAATTTTTTGGTCCAGCATTGAATTTTTTTATTTTTTTTTCCTTTTTATAGTGATAACAGATTAAAGCCCTTTTCTTCCTAGGACGCTTAGTTACCGAGATAAATGAGTTTTAAGTTTTCCACGTAAAAAAAATATATGTTTGGGGATAAAATGAAATTTTTTGGTCCAGCATTGAATTTTTTTATTTTTTTCATTTTTATAGTGATAACAGATTAAAGCCCTTTTCTTCCTAGGACGCTTAGTTACCGAGATAAATGAGTTTTAAGTTTTCCATGTAAATAAAATATATTTTTGGGGATAAAATGAAATTTTTTGGTCCAGCATTGAATTTTTTTATTTTTTTTCATTTTTATAGTGATAACAGATTAAAGCCCTTTTCTTCCTAGGACGCTTAGTTACCGAGATAAATGAGTTTTAAGTTTTCCATGTAAAAAAAATATATTTTTGGGGATAAAATGAAATTTTTTGGTCCAGCATTGAATTTTTTTATTTTTTTCATTTTTATAGTGATAACAGATTAAAGCCCTTTTCTTCCTAGGACGCTTAGTTACCGAGATAAATGAGTTTTAAGTTTTCCATGTAAAAAAAATATATTTTTGGGGATAAAATGAAATTGTTTGGTCCAGCATTGAATTTTTTTATTTTATTCATTTTTATAGTGATAACAGATTAAAGCCCTTTTCTTCCTAGGACGCTTAGTTACCGAGATAAATGAGTTTTAAGTTTTCCAAGTAAAAAAAATACATTTTTGGGGATAAAATGAAATTTTTTGGTCCAGCATTGAATTTTTTTATTTTTTTCATTTTTATAGTGATAACAGATTAAAGCCCTTTTCTTCCTAGGACGCTTAGTTACCGAGATAAATGAGTTTTAAGTTTTCCATGTAAAAAAAATATATTTTTGGGGATAAAATGAAATTTTTTGGTCCAGCATTGAATTTTTTTATTTTTTTCATTTTTATAGTGATAACAGATTAAAGCCCTTTTCTTCCTAGGACGCTTAGTTACCGAGATAAATGAGTTTTAAGTTTTCCATGTAAAAAAAATATATTTTTGGGGATAAAATGAAATTTTTTGGTCCAGCATTGAATTTTTTTATTTTATTCATTTTTATAGTGATAACAGATTAAAGCCCTTTTCTTCCTAGGACGCTTAGTTACCGAGATAAATGAGTTTTAAGTTTTCCATGTAAAAAAAATATATTTTTGGGGATAAAATGAAATTTTTGGTCCAGCATTGAATTTTTTTATTTTTTTCATTTTTATAGTGATAACAGATTAAAGCCCTTTTCTTCCTAGGACACTTAGTTACCGAGATAAATGAGTTTTAAGTTTTCCATGTAAAAAAAATATATTTTTGGGGATAAAATGAAATTTTTTGGTCCAGCATTGAATTTTTTTATTTTTTTCATTTTTATAGTGATAACAGATTAAAGCTCTTTTCTTCCTAGGACGCTTAGTTACCGAGATAAATGAGTTTTAAGTTTTCCATGTAAAAAAAATATATTTTTGGGGATAAAATGAAATTTTTTGGTCCAGCATTGAATTTTTTTATTTTTTTCATTTTTATAGTGATAACAGATTAAAGCCCTTTTTTTCCTAGGACGCTTAGTTACCGAGATAAATGAGTTTTAAGTTTTCCATGTAAAAAAAATATATTTTTGGGGATAAAATGAAATTTTTTGGTCCAGCATTGAATTTTTTTATTTTATTCATTTTTATAGTGATAACAGATTAAAGCCCTTTTCTTCCTAGGACGCTTAGTTACCGAGATAAATGAGTTTCAAGTTTTCCATGTAAAAAAAATATATTTTTGGGGATAAAATGAAATTTTTTGGTCCAGCATTGAATTTTTTTATTTTTTCTTTTATTTTTATAGTGATAACAGATTAAAGCCCTTTTCTTCCTAGGACGCTTAGTTACCGAGATAAATGAGTTTTAAGTTTTCCATGTAAAAAAAATATATTTTTGGGGATAAAATGAAATTTTTTGGTCCAGCATTGAATTGTTTTATTTTTTTCATTTTTATAGTGATAACAGATTAAAGCCCTTTTCTTCCTAGGACGCTTAGTTACCGAGATAAATGAGTTTTAAGTTTTCCATGTAAAAAAAATATATTTTTGGGGATAAAATGAAATTTTTTGGTCCAGCATTGAATTTTTTTATATTTTTCATTTTATAGCGATAACAGATTAAAGCCCTTTTCTTCCTAGGACGCTTAGTTACCGAGATAAATGAGTTTTAAGTTTTCCATGTAAAAAAAATATATTTTTGGGGATAAAATGAAATTTTTTGGTCCAGCATTGAATTTTTTTCATTTTTATAGTGATAACAGATTAAAGTCCTTTTCTTCCTAGGACGCTTAGTTACCGAGATAAATGAGTTTTAAGTTTTCCATGTAAAAAAAATATATTTTTGGGGATAAAATGAAATTTTTTGGTCCAGCATCGAATTTTTTTATTTTTTTCATTTTTATAGTGATAACAGATTAAAGCCCTTTTCTTCCTGGGACGCTTAGTTACCGAGATAAATGAGTTTTTAGTTTTCCATGTAAAAAAAATATATTTTTGGGGATAAAATGAAATTTTTTGGTCCAGCATTGAATTTTTTTATTTTTTTCATTTTTATAGTGATAACAGATTAAAGCCCTTTTCTTCCTAGGACGCTTAGTTACCGAGATAAATGAGTTTTAAGTTTTCCATGTAAAAAAAATATATTTTTGGCGATAAAATGAAATTTTTTGGTCCAGCATTGAATTTTTTTATTTTTTTCATTTTTATAGTGATAACAGATTAAAGCCCTTTTCTTCCTAGGACGCTTAGTTACCGAGATAAATGAGTTTTAAGTTTTCCATGTAAAAAAAATATATTTTTGGGGCTAAAATGAAATTTTTTGGTCCACCATTGAATTTTTTTTTTCATTTTTATAGTGATAACAGATTAAAGCCCTTTTCTTCCTAGGACGCTTAGTTACCGAGATAAATAAGTTTTAAGTTTTCCATGTAAAAAAAATATATTTTTGGGGATAAAATGAAATTTTTTGGTCCAGCATTGAATTTTTTTATTTTTTTCATTTTTATAGTGATAACAGATTAAAGCCCTTTTCTTCCTAGGACGCTTAGTTACCGAGATAATGAGTTTTAAGTTTTCCATGTAAAAAAAATATATTTTTGGGGATAAAATGACATTTTTTGGTCCAGCATTGAATTTTTTTATTTTTTTCATTTTTATAGTGATAACAGATTAAAGCCCTTTTCTTCCTAGGACGCTCAGTTACCGAGATAATGAGTTTTAAGTGTTCCATGTAAAAAAAATATATTTTTGGGGATAAAATGACATTTTTTGGTCCAGCATTGAATTTTTTTCATTTTTATAGTGATAACAGATTAAAGCCCTTTTCTTTCTAGGACGCTTAGTTACCGAGATAAATGAGTTTTAAGTTTTCCATGTAAAAAAAATATATTTTTGGGGATAAAATGAAATTTTTTGGTCCAGCATTGAATTGTTTTATTTTTTTCATTTTTATAGTGGTAACAGATTAAAGCCCTTTTCTTCCTAGGACGCTTAGTTACCGAGATAAATGAGTTTTAAGTTTTCCATGTAAAAAAAATATATTTTTGGGGATAAAATGAAATTTTTTGGTCCAGCATTGAATTTTTTTATTTTTTTCATTTTTATAGTGATAACAGATTAAAGCCCTTTTCTTCCTAGGACGCTTAGTTACCGAGATAAATGAGTTTTAAGTTTTTCATGTAAAAAAAATATGTTTTTGGGGATAAAATGAAATTTTTTGGTCCAGCATTGAATTTTTATAGTGATAACAGATTAAAGCCCTTTTCTTCCTAGGACGCTTAGTTACCGAGATAAATGAGTTTTAAGTTTTCCATGTAAAAAAAATATATTTTTGGGGATAAAATGAAATTTTGTGGTGCAGCATTGAATTTTTTTCATTTTTATAGTGATAACAGATTAAAGCCCTTTTCTTTCTAGGACGCTTAGTTACCGAGATAAATGAGTTTTAAGTTTTCCATGTAAAAAAAATATATTTTTGGGGATAAAATGAAATTTTTTGGTCCAGCATTGAATTTTTTTATTTTTTTCATTTTTATAGTGATAACAGATTAAAGCCCTTTTCTTCCTAGGACGCTTAGTTACCGAGATAAATGAGTTTTAAGTTTTCCATGTAAAAAAAAATATATTTTTGGCTATAAAATGAAATTTTTTGTTCCAGCATCGAATTTTTTTTATTTTTTTCATTTTTATAGTGATAACAGATTAAAGCCCTTTTCTTCCTAGGACGCTTAGTTACCGAGATAAATGAGTTTTAAGTTTTCCATGTAAAAAAAATATATTTTTGGGGATAAAATGAAATTTATTGGTCCAGCATTGAATTTTTTTTTTTTTTTTTTTTCATTTTTATAGTGATAACAGATTAAAGCCCTTTTCTTCCTAGGACGCTTAGTTACCGAGATAAATGAGTTTTAAGTTTTCCATGTAAAAAAAAATATATTTTTGGGGATAAAATGAAATTTTTTGGTCCAGCATTGAATTTTTTTATTTTTTTCATTTTTATAGTGATAACAGATTAAAGACCTTTTCTTCCTAGGACGCTTAGTTACCGAGATAAATGAGTTTTAAGTTTTCCATGTAAAAAAAATATATTTTTGGGGATAAAATGAAATTATTTGGTCCAGCATTGAATTTTTTTATTTTTTTAATTTTAATAGTGATAACAGATTAAAGCCCTTTTCTTCCTAGGACGCTTAGTTACCGAGATAAATGAGTTTTAAGTTTTCCATGTAAAAAAAATATATTTTTGGGGATAAAATGAAATTTTTTGGTCCAGCATTGAATTTTTTTATTTTTTTCATTTTTATAGTGATAACATATTAAAGCCCTTTTCTTCCTAGGACGCTTAGTTACCGAGATAAATGAGTTTTAAGTTTTCCATGTAAAAAAAATATATTTTTGGGGATAACATGAAATTTTGTGGTCCAGCATTGAATTTTCTTCATTTTTATAGTGATAACAGATTAAAGCCCTTTTCTTTCTAGGACGCTTAGTTACCGAGATAAATGAGTTTTAAGTTTTCCATGTAAAAAAAATATATTTTTGGGGATAAAATGAAATTTTTTGGTCCAGCATTGAATTTTTTTATTTTTTTCATTTTTATAGTGATAACAGATTAAAGCCCTTTTCTTCCTAGGACGCTTAGTTACCGAGATAAATGAGTTTTAAGTTTTCCATGTAAAAAAAAATATATTTTTGGGGATAAAATGAAATTTTTTGTTCCAGCATCGATTTTTTTTTATATTTTTCATTTTTATAGTGATAACAGATTAAAGCCCTTTTCTTCCTAGGGCGCTTAGTTACCGAGATAAATGAGTTTTAAGTTTTCCATGTAAAAAAAATATATTTTTGGGGATAAAATGAAATTTTTTGGTCCAGCATTGAATTTTTTTATTTTTTTCATTTTTATAGTGATAACAGATTAAAGCCCTTTTCTTCCTAGGACGCTTAGTTACCGAGATAAATGAGTTTTAAGTTTTCCATGTAAAAAAAATCAATTTTTGGGGATAAAATGAAATTTTTTGTTCCAGCATCGAATTTTTTTTATTTTTTTCATTTTTATAGTGATAACAGATTAAAGCCCTTTTCTTCCTAGGGCGCTTAGTTACCGAGATAAATGAGTTTTAAGTTTTCCATGTAAAAAAAAATATATTTTTGGGGATAAAATGAAATTTTTTGTTCCAGCATCGAATTTTTTTTATTTTTTTTCATTTTTATAGTGATAACAGATTAAAGCCCTTTTCTTCCTAGGACGCTTAGTTACCGAGATAAATGAGTTTTAAGTTTTCCATGTAAAAAAAATCTATTTTTGGGGATAAAATGAAATTTTTTGTTCCAGCATTGAATTTTTTTATTTTTTTTCATTTTTATAGTGATAACAGATTAAAGCCCTTTTCTTCCTAGGGCGCTTAGTTACCGAGATAAATGAGTTTTAAGTTTTCCATGTAAAAAAAAATATATTTTTGGGGATAAAATGAAATTTTTTGTTCCAGCATCGAATTTTTTTTATTTTTTTTCATTTTTATAGTGATAACAGATTAAAGCCCTTTTCTTCCTAGGACGCTTAGTTACCGAGATAAATGAGTTTTAAGTTTTCCATGTAAAAAAAATATATTTTTGGGGATAAAATGAAATTTTTTGGTCCAGCATTGAATTTTATTATTTTTTTCATTTTTATAGTGATAACAGATTAAAACCCTTTTCTTCCTAGGACGCTTAGTTACCGAGATAAATGAGTTTTAAGTTTTCCATGTAAAAAAAATCTATTTTTGGGGATAAAATGAAATTTTTTGTTCCAGCATTAAATTTTTTTATTTTTTTCATTTTTATAGTGATAACAGATTAAAGCCCTTTTCTTCCTAGGGCGCTTAGTTACCGAGATAAATGAGTTTTAAGTTTTCCATGTAAAAAAAATATATTTTTGGGGATAAAATGAAATTTTTTGGTCCAGCATTGAATTTTTTTATTTTTTTCATTTTTATAGTGATAACAGATTAAAGCCCTTTTCTTCCTAGGACGCTTAGTTACCGAGATAAATGAGTTTTAAGTTTTCCATGTAAAAAAAAATATATTTTTGGGGATAAAATGAAATTTTTTGTTCCAGCATCGAATTTTTTTTATATTTTTCATTTTTATAGTGATAACAGATTAAAGCCCTTTTCTTCCTAGGGCGCTTAGTTACCGAGATAAAAGAGTTTTAAGTTTTCCATGTAAAAAAAATATATTTTTGGGGATAAAATGAAATTTTTTGGTCCAGCATTGAATTTTTTTATTTTTTTCATTTTTATAGTGATAACAGATTAAAGCCCTTTTCTTCCTAGGACGCTTAGTTACCGAGATAAATGAGTTTTAAGTTTTCCATGTAAAAAAAATCTATTTTTGGGGATAAAATGAAATTTTTTGTTCCAGCATCGAATTTTTTTTATTTTTTTCATTTTTATAGTGATAACAGATTAAAGCCCTTTTCTTCCTAGGGCGCTTAGTTACCGAGATAAATGAGTTTTAAGTTTTCCATGTAAAAAAAAATATATTTTTGGGGATAAAATGAAATTTTTTGTTCCAGCATCGAATTTTTTTATTTTTTTCATTTTTATAGTGATAACAGATTAAAGCCCTTTTCTTCCTAGGACGCTTAGTTACCGAGATAAATGAGTTTTAAGTTTTCCATGTAAAAAAAAATATATTTTTGGGGATAAAATGAAATTTTTTGTTCCAGCATCGAATTTTTTTTATTTTTTTCATTTTTATAGTGATAACAGATTAAAGCCCTTTTCTTCCTAGGACGCTTAGTTACCGAGATAAATGAGTTTTAAGTTTTCCATGTAAAAAAAATATATTTTTGGGGATAAAATGAAATTTTTTGGTCCAGCATTGAATTTTATTATTTTTTTCATTTTTATAGTGATAACAGATTAAAACCCTTTTCTTCCTAGGACGCTTAGTTACCGAGATAAATGAGTTTTAAGTTTTCCATGTAAAAAAAATATATTTTTGGGGATAAAATGAAATTTTTTGGTCCAGCATTGAATTTTTTTATTTTTTTTATTTTTATAGTGATAAGAGATTAAAGCTCTTTTCTTCCTAGGACGCTTAGTTACCGAGATAAATGAGTTTTAAGTTTTCCATGTAAAAAAAATCTATTTTTGGGGATAAAATGAAATTTTTTGGTTCAGCATTGAATTTTTTTATTTTTTTTATTTTTATAGTGATAACAGATTAAAGCCCTTTTCTTTCTAGGACGCTTAGTTACCGAGATAAATGAGTTTTAAGTTTTCCATGTAAAAAAAATCTATTTTTGGGGATAAAATGAAATTTTTTGGTTCAGCATTGAATTTTTTTATTTTTTTTATTTTTATAGTGATAAGAGATTAAAGCCCTTTTCTTCCTAGGACGCTTAGTTACCGAAATAAATGAGTTTTAAGTTTTCCATGTAAAAAAAATATATTTTTGGGGATAAAATGAAATTTTTTGGTTCAGCATTGAATTTTTTTATTTTTTTCATTTTTATAGTGATAACAGATTAAAGCCCTTTTCTTCCTAGGACGCTTAGTTACCGAGATAAATGAGTTTTAAGTTTTCCATGTAAAAAAAATCAATTTTTGGGGATAAAATGAAATTTTTTGGTCCAGCATTGAATTTTTTTATTTTTTCATTTTTATAGTGATAACAGATTAAAGACCTTTTCTTCCTAGGACGCTTAGTTACCGAGATAAATGAGTTTTAAGTTTTCCATCTAAAAAAATCTATTTTTGGGGATAAAATGAAATTTTTTGCTCCAGCATTGAATTTTTTTATTTTTTTTTTATTTTTATAGTGATAACAGATTAAAGCCCTTTTCTTCCTAGGACGCTTAGTTACCGAGATAAATGAGTTTTAAGTTTTCCATGTAAAAAAAATCTATTTTTGGGGATAAAATGAAATTTTTTGGTCCAGCATTGAGTTTTTTTTTATTTTTATAGTGATAACAGATTAAAGCCCTTTTCTTTCTAGGACGCTTAGTTTCCGAGATAAATGAGTTTTAAGTTTTCCATGTAAAAAAAAATCTATTTTTGGGGATAAAATGAAATTTTTTGGTCCAGCATTGAATTTTTTTTATTTTTATAGTGATAACAGACTAAAGCCCTTTTCTTCCTAGGACGCTTAGTTACCGAGATAAATAAGATTTAAGGTTTCCATGTAAAAAAAATCTATTTTTGGGGATAAAATGAAATTTTTTGGTTCAGCATTGAATTTTTTTATTTTTTTTATTTTTATAGTGATAACAGATTAAAGCCCTTTTCTTCCTAGGACACTTAGTTACCGAGATAAATGAGTTTTAAGTTTTCCATGTAAAAAAAATATATTTTTGGGGATAAAATGAAATTTTTTGTTCCAGCATCGAATTTTTTTTATTTTTTTCATTTTTATAGTGATAACAGATTAAAGCCCTTTTCTTCCTAGGACGCTTAGTTACCGAGATAAATGAGTTTTAAGTTTTCCATGTAAAAAAAATATATTTTTGGGGATAAAATGAAATTTCTTGGTCCAGCATTGAATTTTTTTATTTTTTTCATTTTTATAGTGATAACAGATTAAAGCCCTTTTCTTCCTAGGACGCTTAGTTACCGAGATAAATGAGTTTTAAGTTTTCCATGTAAAAAAAATAATTTTTTGGGGATAAAATGAAATTTTTTGGTCCAGCATTGAATTTTTTTATTTTTTTCATTTTTATAGTGATAACAGATTAAAGCCCTTTTCTTCCTAGGACGCTTAGTTACCGAGATAAATGAGTTTTAAGTTTTCCATCTAAAAAAATCTATTTTTGGGGATAAAATGAAATTTTTTGGTCCAGTATTTAATTTTTTTATTTTTTTCATTTTTATAGTGATAAGAGATTAAAGCTCTTTTCTTCCTAGGACGCTTAGTTACCGAGATAAATGAGTTTTAAGTTTTCCATGTAAAAAAAATATATTTTTGGGGATAAAATGAAATTTTGTGGTCCAGTATTGAATTTTTTTATTTTTTTCATTTTTATAGTGATAACAGATTAAAGCCCTTTTCTTCCTAAGACGCTTAGTTACCGAGATAAATGAGTTTTAAGTTTTCCATCTAAAAAAATCTATTTTTGGGGATAAAATGAAATTTTTTGGTCCAGCATTGAATTTTTTTTTCATTTTTATAGTGATAACAGATTAAAGCCCTTTTCTTCCTAGGACGCTTAGTTACCGAGATAAATGAGTTTTAAGTTTTCCATGTAAAAAAAATATATTTTTGGGGATAAAATGAAATTTTTTGGTCCAGCATTGAATTTTTTTATTTTTTTCATTTTTATAGTGATAACAGATTAAAGCCCTTTTCTTCCTAGGACGCTTAGTTACCGAGATAAATGAGTTTTAAGTTTTCCATGTAAAAAAAATATATTTTTGGGGATAAAATGAAATTTTTTGGTCCAGCATTGAATTTTTTTATTTTTTTCATTTTTATAGTGATAACAGATTAAAGCCCTTTTCTTCCTAGGACGCTTAGTTACCGAGATAAATGAGTTTTAAGTTTTCCATGTAAAAAAATATATTTTTGGGGATAAAATGAAATTTTTTGGTCCAGCATTGAATTTTTTTTTCATTTTTATAGTGATAACAGATTAAAGCCCTTTTCTTCCTAGGACGCTTAGTTACCGAGATAAATGAGTTTTAAGTTTTCCATGTAAAAAAAATATATTTTTGGGGATAAAATGAAATTTTTTGGTGCAGCATTGAATTGTTTTATTTTTTTCATTTTTATAGTGATAACAGATTAAAGCCCTTTTCTTCCTAGGACGCTTAGTTACCGAGATAAATGAGTTTTAAGTTTTCCATGTAAAAAAAATATATTTTTGGGGATAAAATGAAATTTTTTGGTGCAGCATTGAATTGTTTTATTTTTTTCATTTTTATAGTGATAACAGATTAAAGCCCTTTTCTTCCTAGGACGCTTAGTTACCGAGATAAATGAGTTTTAAGTTTTCCATGTAAAAAAATCTATTTTTGGGGATAAAATGAAATTTTTTGGTCCAGCATTGAATTTTTTTTTCATTTTTATAGTGATAACAGATTAAAGCCCTTTTCTTCCTAGGACGCTTAGTTACCGAGATAAATGAGTTTTAAGTTTTCCATGTAAAAAAAATATATTTTTGGGGATAAAATGAAATTTTTTGGTGCAGCATTGAATTGTTTTATTTTTTTCATTTTTATAGTGATAACAGATTAAAGCCCTTTTCTTCCTAGGACGCTTAGTTACCGAGATAAATGAGTTTTAAGTTTTCCATGTAAAAAAAATATATTTTTGGGGATAAAATGATATTTTTTGGTCCAGCATTGAATTTTTTTATTTTTTTCATTTTTATAGTGATAACAGATTAAAGCCCTTTTCTTCCTAGGACGCTTAGTTACCGAGATAAATGAGTTTTAAGTTTTCCATGTAAAAAAAAATATATTTTTGGGGATAAAATGAAATTTTTTGTTCCAGCATCGAATTTTTTTTATTTTTTTCATTTTTATAGTGATAACAGATTAAAGCCCTTTTCTTCCTAGGACGCTTAGTTACCGAGATAAATGAGTTTTAAGTTTTCCATGTAAAAAAAAATATATTTTTGGGGATAAAATGAAATTTTTTGTTCCAGCATCGAATTTTTTTTATTTTTTTCATTTTTATAGTGATAACAGATTAAAGCCCTTTTCTTCCTAGGACGCTTAGTTACCGAGATAAATGAGTTTTAAGTTTTCCATGTAAAAAAAATATATTTTTGGGGATAAAATGAAATTTTTTGGTCCAGCATTGAATTTTATTATTTTTTTCATTTTTATAGTGATAACAGATTAAAACCCTTTTCTTCCTAGGACGCTTAGTTACCGAGATAAATGAGTTTTAAGTTTTCCATGTAAAAAAAATATATTTTTGGGGATAAAATGAAATTTTTTGGTCCACCATTGAATTTTTTTATTTTTTTTATTTTTATAGTGATAAGAGATTAAAGCTCTTTTCTTCCTAGGACGCTTAGTTACCGAGATAAATGAGTTTTAAGTTTTCCATGTAAAAAAAATCTATTTTTGGGGATAAAATGAAATTTTTTGGTTCAGCATTGAATTTTTTTATTTTTTTTATTTTTATAGTGATAACAGATTAAAGCCCTTTTCTTTCTAGGACGCTTAGTTACCGAGATAAATGAGTTTTAAGTTTTCCATGTAAAAAAAATCTATTTTTGGGGATAAAATGAAATTTTTTGGTTCAGCATTGAATTTTTTTATTTTTTTTATTTTTATAGTGATAAGAGATTAAAGCCCTTTTCTTCCTAGGACGCTTAGTTACCGAAATAAATGAGTTTTAAGTTTTCCATGTAAAAAAAATATATTTTTGGGGATAAAATTAAATTTTTTGGTTCAGCATTGAATTTTTTTATTTTTTTCATTTTTATAGTGATAACAGATTAAAGCCCTTTTCTTCCTAGGACGCTTAGTTACCGAGATAAATGAGTTTTAAGTTTTCCATGTAAAAAAAATCAATTTTTGGGGATAAAATGAAATTTTTTGCTCCAGCATTGAATTTTTTTATTTTTTCATTTTTATAGTGATAACAGATTAAAGACCTTTTCTTCCTAGGACGCTTAGTTACCGAGATAAATGAGTTTTAAGTTTTCCATCTAAAAAAATCTATTTTTGGGGATAAAATGAAATTTTTTGCTCCAGCATTGAATTTTTTTATTTTTTTTTTATTTTTATAGTGATAACAGATTAAAGCCCTTTTCTTCCTAGGACGCTTAGTTACCGAGATAAATGAGTTTTAAGTTTTCCATGTAAAAAAAATCTATTTTTGGGGATAAAATGAAATTTTTTGGTCCAGCATTGAGTTTTTTTTTATTTTTATAGTGATAACAGATTAAAGCCCTTTTCTTTCTAGGACGCTTAGTTTCCGAGATAAATGAGTTTTAAGTTTTCCATGTAAAAAAAAATCTATTTTTGGGGATAAAATGAAATTTTTTGGTCCAGCATTGAATTTTTTTTATTTTTATAGTGATAACAGACTAAAGCCCTTTTCTTCCTAGGACGCTTAGTTACCGAGATAAATAAGATTTAAGGTTTCCATGTAAAAAAAATCTATTTTTGGGGATAAAATGAAATTTTTTGGTTCAGCATTGAATTTTTTTATTTTTTTTATTTTTATAGTGATAACAGATTAAAGCCCTTTTCTTCCTAGGACACTTAGTTACCGAGATAAATGAGTTTTAAGTTTTCCATGTAAAAAAAATATATTTTTGGGGATAAAATGAAATTTTTTGTTCCAGCATCGAATTTTTTTTATTTTTTTCATTTTTATAGTGATAACAGATTAAAGCCCTTTTCTTCCTAGGACGCTTAGTTACCGAGATAAATGAGTTTTAAGTTTTCCATGTAAAAAAAATATATTTTTGGGGATAAAATGAAATTTTTTGGTCCAGCATTGAATTTTTTTATTTTTTTCATTTTTATAGTGATAACAGATTAAAGCCCTTTTCTTCCTAGGACGCTTAGTTACCGAGATAAATGAGTTTTAAGTTTTCCATGTAAAAAAAATAATTTTTTGGGGATAAAATGAAATTTTTTGGTCCAGCATTGAATTTTTTTATTTTTTTCATTTTTATAGTGATAACAGATTAAAGCCCTTTTCTTCCTAGGACGCTTAGTTACCGAGATAAATGAGTTTTAAGTTTTCCATCTAAAAAAATCTATTTTTGGGGATAAAATGAAATTTTTTGGTCCAGTATTGAATTTTTTTATTTTTTTCATTTTTATAGTGATAAGAGATTAAAGCTCTTTTCTTCCTAGGACGCTTAGTTACCGAGATAAATGAGTTTTAAGTTTTCCATGTAAAAAAAATATATTTTTGGGGATAAAATGAAATTTTGTGGTCCAGTATTGAATTTTTTTATTTTTTTCATTTTTATAGTGATAACAGATTAAAGCCCTTTTCTTCCTAAGACGCTTAGTTACCGAGATAAATGAGTTTTAAGTTTTCCATCTAAAAAAATCTATTTTTGGGGATAAAATGAAATTTTTTGGTCCAGCATTGAATTTTTTTTTCATTTTTATAGTGATAACAGATTAAAGCCCTTTTCTTCCTAGGACGCTTAGTTACCGAGATAAATGAGTTTTAAGTTTTCCATGTAAAAAAAATATATTTTTGGGGATAAAATGAAATTTTTTGGTGCAGCATTGAATTGTTTTATTTTTTTCATTTTTATAGTGATAACAGATTAAAGCCCTTTTCTTCCTAGGACGCTTAGTTACCGAGATAAATGAGTTTTAAGTTTTCCATGTAAAAAAAATATATTTTTGGGGATAAAATGAAATTTTTTGGTCCAGCATTGAATTTTTTTATTTTTTTCATTTTTATAGTGATAACAGATTAAAGCCCTTTTCTTCCTAGGACGCTTAGTTACCGAGATAAATGAGTTTTAAGTTTTCCATGTAAAAAAATATATTTTTGGGGATAAAATGAAATTTCGTGGTCCAGCATTGAATTTTTTTCATTTTTATAGTGATAACAGATTAAAGCCCTTTTCTTCCTAGGACGCTTAGTTACCGAGATAAATGAGTTTTAAGTTTTCCATGTAAAAAAAATATATTTTTGGGGATAAAATGAAATTTTTTGGTGCAGCATTGAATTGTTTTATTTTTTTCATTTTTATAGTGATAACAGATTAAAGCCCTTTTCTTCCTAGGACGCTTAGTTACCGAGATAAATGAGTTTTAAGTTTTCCATGTAAAAAAAATATATTTTTGGGGATAAAATGAAATTTTTTGGTGCAGCATTGAATTGTTTTATTTTTTTCATTTTTATAGTGATAACAGATTAAAGCCCTTTTCTTCCTAGGACGCTTAGTTACCGAGATAAATGAGTTTTAAGTTTTCCATGTAAAAAAATCTATTTTTGGGGATAAAATGAAATTTTTTGGTCCAGCATTGAATTTTTTTTTCATTTTTATAGTGATAACAGATTAAAGCCCTTTTCTTCCTAGGACGCTTAGTTACCGAGATAAATGAGTTTTAAGTTTTCCATGTAAAAAAAATATATTTTTGGGGATAAAATGAAATTTTTTGGTGCAGCATTGAATTGTTTTATTTTTTTCATTTTTATAGTGATAACAGATTAAAGCCCTTTTCTTCCTAGGACGCTTAGTTACCGAGATAAATGAGTTTTAAGTTTTCCATGTAAAAAAAATATATTTTTGGGGATAAAATGATATTTTTTGGTCCAGCATTGAATTTTTTTATTTTTTTCATTTTTATAGTGATAACAGATTAAAGCCCTTTTCTTCCTAGGACGCTTAGTTACCGAGATAAATGAGTTTTAAGTTTTCCATGTAAAAAAATATATTTTTGGGGATAAAATGAAATTTTTTGGTCCAGCATTGAATTTTTTTATTTTTTCATTTTTATAGTGATAACAGGTTACAGCCCTTTTCTTCCTAGGACGCTTAGTTACCGAGATAAATGAGTTTTAAGTTTTCCATGTAAAAAAAATATATTTTTGGGGATAAAATGAAATTTTTTGGTCCAGTATTGAATTTTTTTATTTTTTTCATTTTTATAGTGATAACAGATTAAAGCCCTTTTCTTCCTAAGACGCTTAGTTACCGAGATAAATGAGTTTTAAGTTTTCCGTGTAAAAAAAATATATTTTTGGGGATAAAATGAAATTTTTTGGTGCAGCATTGAATTGTTTTATTTTTTTCATTTTTATAGTGATAACAGATTAAAGCCCTTTTCTTCCTAGGACGCTTAGTTACCGAGATAAATGAGTTTTAAGTTTTCCATGTAAAAAAATCTATTTTTGGGGATAAAATGAAATTTTTTGGTCCAGCATTGAATTTTTTTTTCATTTTTATAGTGATAACAGATTAAAGCCCTTTTCTTCCTAGGACGCTTAGTTACCGAGATAAATGAGTTTTAAGTTTTCCATGTAAAAAAAATATATTTTTGGGGATAAAATGAAATTTTTTGGTGCAGCATTGAATTGTTTTATTTTTTTCATTTTTATAGTGATAACAGATTAAAGCCCTTTTCTTCCTAGGACGCTTAGTTACCGAGATAAATGAGTTTTAAGTTTTCCATGTAAAAAAAATATATTTTTGGGGATAAAATGATATTTTTTGGTCCAGCATTGAATTTTTTTATTTTTTTCATTTTTATAGTGATAACAGATTAAAGCCCTTTTCTTCCTAGGACGCTTAGTTACCGAGATAAATGAGTTTTAAGTTTTCCATGTAAAAAAATATATTTTTGGGGATAAAATGAAATTTTTTGGTCCAGCATTGAATTTCTTTATTTTTTCATTTTTATAGTGATAACAGGTTACAGCCCTTTTCTTCCTAGGACGCTTAGTTACCGAGATAAATGAGTTTTAAGTTTTCCATGTAAAAAAAATATATTTTTGGGGATAAAATGAAATTTTTTGGTCCAGTATTGAATTTTTTTATTTTTTTCATTTTTATAGTGATAACAGATTAAAGCCCTTTTCTTCCTAAGACGCTTAGTTACCGAGATAAATGAGTTTTAAGTTTTCCATCTAAAAAAATCTATTTTTGGGGATAAAATGAAATTTTTTGGTCCAGCATTGAATTTTTTTTTCATTTTTATAGTGATAACAGATTAAAGCCCTTTTCTTCCTAGGACGCTTAGTTACCGAGATAAATGAGTTTTAAGTTTTCCATGTAAAAAAAATATATTTTTGGGGATAAAATGAAATTTTTTGGTGCAGCATTGAATTGTTTTATTTTTTTCATTTTTATAGTGATAACAGATTAAAGCCCTTTTCTTCCTAGGACGCTTAGTTACCGAGATAAATGAGTTTTAAGTTTTCCATGTAAAAAAAATATATTTTTGGGGATAAAATGATATTTTTTGGTCCAGCATTGAATTTTTTTATTTTTTTCATTTTTATAGTGATAACAGATTAAAGCCCTTTTCTTCCTAGGACGCTTAGTTACCGAGATAAATGAGTTTTAAGTTTTCCATGTAAAAAAATATATTTTTGGGGATAAAATGAAATTTTTTGGTCCAGCATTGAATTTTTTTATTTTTTCATTTTTATAGTGATAACAGGTTACAGCCCTTTTCTTCCTAGGACGCTTAGTTACCGAGATAAATGAGTTTTAAGTTTTCCATGTAAAAAAAATCTATTTTTGGGGATAAAATGAAATTTTTTGGTCCAGTATTGAATTTTTTTATTTTTTTCATTTTTATAGTGATAAGAGATTAAAGCTCTTTTCTTCCTAGGACGCTTAGTTACCGAGATAAATGAGTTTTAAGTTTTCCATGTAAAAAAAATCTATTTTTGGGGATAAAATGAAATTTTTTGGTCCAGTATTGAATTTTTTTATTTTTTTCATTTTTATAGTGATAACAGATTAAAGCCCTTTTCTTCCTAAGACGCTTAGTTACCGAGATAAATGAGTTTTAAGTTTTCCATCTAAAAAAATCTATTTTTGGGGATAAAATGAAATTTTTTGGTCCAGCATTGAATTTTTTTATTTTTTCATTTTTATAGTGATAACAGGTTACAGCCCTTTTCTTCCTAGGACGCTTAGTTACCGAGATAAATGAGTTTTAAGTTTTCCATGTAAAAAAAATCTATTTTTGGGGATAAAATGAAATTTTTTGGTCCAGTATTGAATTTTTTTATTTTTTTCATTTTTATAGTGATAAGAGATTAAAGCTCTTTTCTTCCTAGGACGCTTAGTTACCGAGATAAATGAGTTTTAAGTTTTCCATGTAAAAAAAATCTATTTTTGGGGATAAAATGAAATTTTTTGGTCCAGTATTGAATTTTTTTATTTTTTTCATTTTTATAGTGATAACAGATTAAAGCCCTTTTCTTCCTAAGACGCTTAGTTACCGAGATAAATGAGTTTTAAGTTTTCCATCTAAAAAAATCTATTTTTGGGGATAAAATGAAATTTTTTGGTCCAGCATTGAATTTTTTTATTTTTTCATTTTTATAGTGATAACAGGTTACAGCCCTTTTCTTCCTAGGACGCTTAGTTACCGAGATAAATGAGTTTTAAGTTTTCCATGTAAAAAAAATCTATTTTTGGGGATAAAATGAAATTTTTTGGTCCAGTATTGAATTTTTTTATTTTTTTCATTTTTATAGTGATAAGAGATTAAAGCTCTTTTCTTCCTAGGACGCTTAGTTACCGAGATAAATGAGTTTTAAGTTTTCCATGTAAAAAAAATATATTTTTGGGGATAAAATGAAATTTTTTGGTCCAGTATTGAATTTTTTTATTTTTTTCATTTTTATAGTGATAACAGATTAAAGCCCTTTTCTTCCTAAGACGCTTAGTTACCGAGATAAATGAGTTTTAAGTTTTCCATCTAAAAAAATCTATTTTTGGGGATAAAATGAAATTTTTTGGTCCAGCATTGAATTTTTTTTTCATTTTTATAGTGATAACAGATTAAAGCCCTTTTCTTCCTAGGACGCTTAGTTACCGAGATAAATGAGTTTTAAGTTTTCCATGTAAAAAAAATATATTTTTGGGGATAACATGAAATTTTGTGGTCCAGCATTGAATTTTTTTCATTTTTATAGTGATAACAGATTAAAGCCCTTTTCTTTCTAGGACGCTTAGTTACCGAGATAAATGAGTTTTAAGTTTTCCATGTAAAAAAAATATATTTTTGGGGATAAAATGAAATTTTTTGGTCCAGCATTGAATTTTTTTATTTTTTTCATTTTTATAGTGATAACAGATTAAAGCCCTTTTCTTCCTAGGACGCTTAGTTACCGAGATAAATGAGTTTTAAGTTTTCCATGTAAAAAAAAATATATTTTTGGGGATAAAATGAAATTTTTTGTTCCAGCATCGAATTTTTTTTATTTTTTTCATTTTTATAGTGATAACAGATTAAAGCCCTTTTCTTCCTAGGACGCTTAGTTACCGAGATAAATGAGTTTTAAGTTTTCCATGTAAAAAAAATATATTTTTGGGGATAAAATGAAATTTTTTGGTCCAGCATTGAATTTTATTATTTTTTTCATTTTTATAGTGATAACAGATTAAAACCCTTTTCTTCCTAGGACGCTTAGTTACCGAGATAAATGAGTTTTAAGTTTTCCATGTAAAAAAAATATATTTTTGGGGATAAAATGAAATTTTTTGGTCCAGCATTGAATTTTTTTATTTTTTTTTATTTTTATAGTGATAACAGACTAAAGCCCTTTTCTTCCTAGGACGCTTAGTTACCGAGATAAATGAGTTTTAAGTTTTCCATGTAAAAAAAATCTATTTTTGGGGATAAAATGAAATTTTTTGGTTCAGCATTGAATTTTTTTATTTTTTTTATTTTTATAGTGATAACAGATTAAAGCCCTTTTCTTCCTAGGACACTTAGTTACCGAGATAAATGAGTTTTAAGTTTTCCATGTAAAAAAAATATATTTTTGGGGATAAAATGAAATTTTTTGTTCCAGCATCGAATTTTTTTTATTTTTTTCATTTTTATAGTGATAACAGATTAAAGCCCTTTTCTTCCTAGGACGCTTAGTTACCGAGATAAACGAGTTTTAAGTTTTCCATGTAAAAAAAATCAATTTTTGGGGATAAAATGAAATTTTTTGGTCCAGCATTGAATTTTTTTATTTTTTCATTTTTATAGTGATAACAGATTAAAGACCTTTTCTTCCTAGGACGCTTAGTTACCGAGATAAATGAGTTTTAAGTTTTCCATCTAAAAAAATCTATTTTTGGGGATAAAATGAAATTTTTTGCTCCAGCATTGAATTTTTTTATTTTTTTTTATTTTTATAGTGATAACAGATTAAAGCCCTTTTCTTCCTAGGACGCTTAGTTACCGAGATAAATGAGTTTTAAGTTTTCCATGTAAAAAAAAATCTATTTTTGGGGATAAAATGAAATTTTTTGGTCCAGCATTGAATTTTTTTTATTTTTATAGTGATAACAGACTAAAGCCCTTTTCTTCCTAGGACGCTTAGTTACCGAGATAAATAAGATTTAAGGTTTCCATGTAAAAAAAATCTATTTTTGGGGATAAAATGAAATTTTTTGGTTCAGCATTGAATTTTTTTATTTTTTTTATTTTTATAGTGATAACAGATTAAAGCCCTTTTCTTCCTAGGACACTTAGTTACCGAGATAAATGAGTTTTAAGTTTTCCATGTAAAAAAAATATATTTTTGGGGATAAATTGAAATTTTTTGTTCCAGCATCGAATTTTTTTTATTTTTTCATTTTTATAGTGATAACAGATTAACGCCCTTTTCTTCCTAGGACGCTTAGTTACCGAGATAAATGAGTTTTAAGTTTTCCATGTAAAAAAAATATATTTTTGGGGATAAAATGAAATTTTTTGGTCCAGCATTGAATTTTTTTATTTTTTTCATTTTTATAGTGATAACAGATTAAAGCCCTTTTCTTCCTAGGACGCTTAGTTACCGAGATAAATGAGTTTTAAGTTTTCCATGTAAAAAAAATATATTTTTGGGGATAAAATGAAATTTTTTGGTCCAGCATTGAATTTTTTTATTTTTTTCATTTTTATAGTGATAACAGATTAAAGCCCTTTTCTTCCTAGGACGCTTAGTTACCGAGATAAATGAGTTTTAAGTTTTCCATGTAAAAAAAATATATTTTTGGGGATAAAATGAAATTTTTTGGTCCAGCATTGAATTTTTTTATTTTTTTCATTTTTATAGTGATAACAGATTAAAGCCCTTTTCTTCCTAGGACGCTTAGTTACCGAGATAAATGAGTTTTAAGTTTTCCATGTAAAAAAAATATATTTTTGGGGATAAAGTGAAATTTTTTGGTCCAGCATTGAATTTTTTTATTTTTTTCATTTTTATAGTGATAACAGATTAAAGCCCTTTTCTTCCTAGGACGCTTAGTTACCGAGATAAATGAGTTTTAAGTTTTCCATGTAAAAAAAAATATTTTTGGGGATAAAATGAAATTTTTTGGTCCAGCATTGAATTTTTTTTTTCATTTTTATAGTGATAACAGATTAAAGCCCTTTTCTTCCTAGGACGCTTAGTTACCGAGATAAATGAGTTTTAAGTTTTCCATGTAAAAAAAATATATTTTTGGGGATAAAATGAAATTTTTTGGTCCAGCATTGAATTTTTTTTTCATTTTTATAGTGATAACAGATTAAAGCCCATTTCTTCCTAGGACGCTTAGTTACCGAGATAAATGAGTTTTAAGTTTTCCATGTAAAAAAAATATATTTTTGGGGATAAAATGAAATTTTTTGGTCCAGCATTGAATTTTTTTTTTTCATTTTTATAGTGATAACAGATTAAAGCCCTTTTCTTCCTAGGACGCTTAGTTACCGAGATAAATGAGTTTTAAGTTTTCCATGTAAAAAAAATATATTTTTGGGGATAAAATGAAATTTTTTGGTCCAGCATTGAATTTTTTTATTTTTTTTCATTTTTATAGTGATAACAGATTAAAGCCCTTTTCTTCCTAGGACGCTTAGTTACCGAGATAAATGAGTTTTAAGTTTTCCATGTAAAAAAAATATATTTTTGGGGAAAAAATGAAATTTTTTGGTCCAGCATTGAATTTTTTTATTTTTTCATTTTTATAGTGATAACAGATTAAAGACCTTTTCTTCCTAGGACGCTTAGTTACCGAGATAAATGAGTTTTAAGTTTTCCATCTAAAAAAATCTATTTTTGGGGATAAAATGAAATTTTTTGCTCCAGCATTGAATTTTTTTATTTTTTTTTTATTTTTATAGTGATAACAGATTAAAGCCCTTTTCTTCCTAGGACGCTTAGTTACCGAGATAAATGAGTTTTAAGTTTTCCATGTAAAAAAAATCTATTTTTGGGGATAAAATGAAATTTTTTGGTCCAGCATTGAATTTTTTTATTTTTTCATTTTTATAGTGATAACAGATTAAAGACCTTTTCTTCCTAGGACGCTTAGTTACCGAGATAAATGAGTTTTAAGTTTTCCATCTAAAAAAATCTATTTTTGGGGATAAAATGAAATTTTTTGCTCCAGCATTGAATTTTTTTATTTTTTTTTTATTTTTATAGTGATAACAGATTAAAGCCCTTTTCTTCCTAGGACGCTTAGTTACCGAGATAAATGAGTTTTAAGTTTTCCATGTAAAAAAAATCTATTTTTGGGGATAAAATGAAATTTTTTGGTCCAGCATTGAGTTTTTTTTTATTTTTATAGTGATAACAGATTAAAGCCCTTTTCTTTCTAGGACGCTTAGTTTCCGAGATAAATGAGTTTTAAGTTTTCCATGTAAAAAAAAATCTATTTTTGGGGATAAAATGAAATTTTTTGGTCCAGCATTGAATTTTTTTTATTTTTATAGTGATAACAGACTAAAGCCCTTTTCTTCCTAGGACGCTTAGTTACCGAGATAAATAAGATTTAAGGTTTCCATGTAAAAAAAATCTATTTTTGGGGATAAAATGAAATTTTTTGGTTCAGCATTGAATTTTTTTATTTTTTTTATTTTTATAGTGATAACAGATTAAAGCCCTTTTCTTCCTAGGACACTTAGTTACCGAGATAAATGAGTTTTAAGTTTTCCATGTAAAAAAAATATATTTTTGGGGATAAAATGAAATTTTTTGTTCCAGCATCGAATTTTTTTTATTTTTTTCATTTTTATAGTGATAACAGATTAAAGCCCTTTTCTTCCTAGGACGCTTAGTTACCGAGATAAATGAGTTTTAAGTTTTCCATGTAAAAAAAATATATTTTTGGGGATAAAATGAAATTTTTTGGTCCAGCATTGAATTTTTTTATTTTTTTCATTTTTATAGTGATAACAGATTAAAGCCCTTTTCTTCCTAGGACGCTTAGTTACCGAGATAAATGAGTTTTAAGTTTTCCATGTAAAAAAAATAATTTTTTGGGGATAAAATGAAATTTTTTGGTCCAGCATTGAATTTTTTTATTTTTTTTCATTTTTATAGTGATAACAGGTTAAAGCCCTTTTCTTCCTAGGACGCTTAGTTACCGAGATAAATGAGTTTTAAGTTTTCCATCTAAAAAAATCTATTTTTGGGGATAAAATGAAATTTTTTGGTCCAGTATTGAATTTTTTTTTCATTTTTATAGTGATAACAGATTAAAGCCCTTTTCTTCCTAGGACGCTTAGTTACCGAGATAAATGAGTTTTAAGTTTTCCATGTAAAAAAAATATATTTTTGGGGATAAAATGAAATTTTTTGGTCCAGCATTGAATTTTTTTTTTTCATTTTTATAGTGATAACAGATTAAAGCCCTTTTCTTCCTAGGACGCTTAGTTACCGAGATAAATGAGTTTTAAGTTTTCCATGTAAAAAAAATATATTTTTGGGGATAAAATGAAATTTTTTGGTCCAGCATTGAATTTTTTTATTTTTTTTCATTTTTATAGTGATAACAGATTAAAGCCCTTTTCTTCCTAGGGCGCTTAGTTACCGAGATAAATGAGTTTTAAGTTTTCCATGTAAAAAAAATATATTTTTGGGGATAACATGAAATTTTGTGGTCCAGCATTGAATTTTTTTCATTTTTATAGTGATAACAGATTAAAGCCCTTTTCTTTCTAGGACGCTTAGTTACCGAGATAAATGAGTTTTAAGTTTTCCATGTAAAAAAAATATATTTTTGGGGATAAAATGAAATTTTTTGGTCCAGCATTGAATTTTTTTATTTTTTTCATTTTTATAGTGATAACAGATTAAAGCCCTTTTCTTCCTAGGACGCTTAGTTACCGAGATAAATGAGTTTTAAGTTTTCCATGTAAAAAAAAATATATTTTTGGGGATAAAATGAAATTTTTTGTTCCAGCATCGAATTTTTTTTATTTTTTTCATTTTTATAGTGATAACAGATTAAAGCCCTTTTCTTCCTAGGACGCTTAGTTACCGAGATAAATGAGTTTTAAGTTTTCCATGTAAAAAAAATATATTTTTGGGGATAAAATGAAATTTTTTGGTCCAGCATTGAATTTTATTATTTTTTTCATTTTTATAGTGATAACAGATTAAAACCCTTTTCTTCCTAGGACGCTTAGTTACCGAGATAAATGAGTTTTAAGTTTTCCATGTAAAAAAAATATATTTTTGGGGATAAAATGAAATTTTTTGGTCCAGCATTGAATTTTTTTATTTTTTTTTATTTTTATAGTGATAACAGACTAAAGCCCTTTTCTTCCTAGGACGCTTAGTTACCGAGATAAACGAGTTTTAAGTTTTCCATGTAAAAAAAATCAATTTTTGGGGATAAAATGAAATTTTTTGGTCCAGCATTGAATTTTTTTATTTTTTCATTTTTATAGTGATAACAGATTAAAGACCTTTTCTTCCTAGGACGCTTAGTTACCGAGATAAATGAGTTTTAAGTTTTCCATCTAAAAAAATCTATTTTTGGGGATAAAATGAAATTTTTTGCTCCAGCATTGAATTTTTTTATTTTTTTTTATTTTTATAGTGATAACAGATTAAAGCCCTTTTCTTCCTAGGACGCTTAGTTACCGAGATAAATGAGTTTTAAGTTTTCCATGTAAAAAAAAATCTATTTTTGGGGATAAAATGAAATTTTTTGGTCCAGCATTGAATTTTTTTTATTTTTATAGTGATAACAGACTAAAGCCCTTTTCTTCCTAGGACGCTTAGTTACCGAGATAAATAAGATTTAAGGTTTCCATGTAAAAAAAATCTATTTTTGGGGATAAAATGAAATTTTTTGGTTCAGCATTGAATTTTTTTATTTTTTTTATTTTTATAGTGATAACAGATTAAAGCCCTTTTCTTCCTAGGACACTTAGTTACCGAGATAAATGAGTTTTAAGTTTTCCATGTAAAAAAAATATATTTTTGGGGATAAAATGAAATTTTTTGTTCCAGCATCGAATTTTTTTATTTTTTTCATTTTTATAGTGATAACAGATTAAAGCCCTTTTCTTCCTAGGACGCTTAGTTACCGAGATAAATGAGTTTTAAGTTTTCCATGTAAAAAAAATATATTTTTGGGGATAAAATGAAATTTTTTGGTCCAGCATTGAATTTTTTTATTTTTTTCATTTTTATAGTGATAACAGATTAAAGCCCTTTTCTTCCTAGGACGCTTAGTTACCGAGATAAATGAGTTTTAAGTTTTCCATGTAAAAAAAATATATTTTTGGGGATAAAATGAAATTTTTTGGTCCAGCATTGAATTTTTTTATTTTTTTCATTTTTATAGTGATAACAGATTAAAGCCCTTTTCTTCCTAGGACGCTTAGTTACCGAGATAAATGAGTTTTAAGTTTTCCATGTAAAAAAAAATATTTTTGGGGATAAAATGAAATTTTTTGGTCCAGCATTGAATTTTTTTTTTTTTCATTTTTATAGTGATAACAGATTAAAGCCCTTTTCTTCCTAGGACGCTTAGTTACCGAGATAAATGAGTTTTAAGTTTTCCATGTAAAAAAAATATATTTTTGGGGATAAAATGAAATTTTTTGGTCCAGCATTGAATTTTTTTTTCATTTTTATAGTGATAACAGATTAAAGCCCTTTTCTTCCTAGGACGCTTAGTTACCGAGATAAATGAGTTTTAAGTTTTCCATGTAAAAAAAATATATTTTTGGGGATAAAATGAAATTTTTTGGTCCAGCATTGAATTTTTTTTTTTCATTTTTATAGTGATAACAGATTAAAGCCCTTTTCTTCCTAGGACGCTTAGTTACCGAGATAAATGAGTTTTAAGTTTTCCATGTAAAAAAAATATATTTTTGGGGATAAAATGAAATTTTTTGGTCCAGCATTGAATTTTTTTATTTTTTTTCATTTTTATAGTGATAACAGATTAAAGCCCTTTTCTTCCTAGGACGCTTAGTTACCGAGATAAATGAGTTTTAAGTTTTCCATGTAAAAAAAATATATTTTTGGGGATAACATGAAATTTTGTGGTCCAGCATTGAATTTTTTTCATTTTTATAGTGATAACAGATTAAAGCCCTTTTCTTTCTAGGACGCTTAGTTACCGAGATAAATGAGTTTTAAGTTTTCCATGTAAAAAAAATATATTTTTGGGGATAAAATGAAATTTTTTGGTCCAGCATTGAATTTTTTTATTTTTTTCATTTTTATAGTGATAACAGATTAAAGCCCTTTTCTTCCTAGGACGCTTAGTTACCGAGATAAATGAGTTTTAAGTTTTCCATGTAAAAAAAAATATATTTTTGGGGATAAAATGAAATTTTTTGTTCCAGCATCGAATTTTTTTTATTTTTTTCATTTTTATAGTGATAACAGATTAAAGCCCTTTTCTTCCTAGGACGCTTAGTTACCGAGATAAATGAGTTTTAAGTTTTCCATGTAAAAAAAAATCTATTTTTGGGGATAAAATGAAATTTTTTGGTCCAGCATTGAATTTTTTTTATTTTTATAGTGATAACAGACTAAAGCCCTTTTCTTCCTAGGACGCTTAGTTACCGAGATAAATAAGATTTAAGGTTTCCATGTAAAAAAAATCTATTTTTGGGGATAAAATGAAATTTTTTGGTTCAGCATTGAATTTTTTTATTTTTTTTATTTTTATAGTGATAACAGATTAAAGCCCTTTTCTTCCTAGGACACTTAGTTACCGAGATAAATGAGTTTTAAGTTTTCCATGTAAAAAAAATATATTTTTGGGGATAAAATGAAATTTTTTGTTCCAGCATCGAATTTTTTTTATTTTTTCATTTTTATAGTGATAACAGATTAACGCCCTTTTCTTCCTAGGACGCTTAGTTACCGAGATAAATGAGTTTTAAGTTTTCCATGTAAAAAAAATATATTTTTGGGGATAAAATGAAATTTTTTGGTCCAGCATTGAATTTTTTTATTTTTTTCATTTTTATAGTGATAACAGATTAAAGCCCTTTTCTTCCTAGGACGCTTAGTTACCGAGATAAATGAGTTTTAAGTTTTCCATGTAAAAAAAATATATTTTTGGGGATAAAATGAAATTTTTTGGTCCAGCATTGAATTTTTTTAATTTTTTCATTTTTATAGTGATAACAGATTAAAGCCCTTTTCTTCCTAGGACGCTTAGTTACCGAGATAAATGAGTTTTAAGTTTTCCATGTAAAAAAAATATATTTTTGGGGATAAAATGAAATTTTTTGGTCCAGCATTGAATTTTTTTATTTTTTTCATTTTTATAGTGATAACAGATTAAAGCCCTTTTCTTCCTAGGACGCTTAGTTACCGAGATAAATGAGTTTTAAGTTTTCCATGTAAAAAAAATATATTTTTGGGGATAAAATGAAATTTTTTGGTCCAGCATTGAATTTTTTTATTTTTTTCATTTTTATAGTGATAACAGATTAAAGCCCTTTTCTTCCTAGGACGCTTAGTTACCGAGATAAATGAGTTTTAAGTTTTCCATGTAAAAAAAAATATTTTTGGGGATAAAATGAAATTTTTTGGTCCAGCATTGAATTTTTTTTTTTCATTTTTATAGTGATAACAGATTAAAGCCCTTTTCTTCCTAGGACGCTTAGTTACCGAGATAAATGAGTTTTAAGTTTTCCATGTAAAAAAAATATATTTTTGGGGATAAAATGAAATTTTTTGGTCCAGCATTGAATTTTTTTTTCATTTTTATAGTGATAACAGATTAAAGCCCTTTTCTTCCTAGGACGCTTAGTTACCGAGATAAATGAGTTTTAAGTTTTCCATGTAAAAAAAATATATTTTTGGGGATAAAATGAAATTTTTTGGTCCAGCATTGAATTTTTTTTTTTCATTTTTATAGTGATAACAGATTAAAGCCCTTTTCTTCCTAGGACGCTTAGTTACCGAGATAAATGAGTTTTAAGTTTTCCATGTAAAAAAAATATATTTTTGGGGATAAAATGAAATTTTTTGGTCCAGCATTGAATTTTTTTATTTTTTTTCATTTTTATAGTGATAACAGATTAAAGCCCTTTTCTTCCTAGGACGCTTAGTTACCGAGATAAATGAGTTTTAAGTTTTCCATGTAAAAAAAATATATTTTTGGGGATAACATGAAATTTTGTGGTCCAGTATTGAATTTTTTTCATTTTTATAGTGATAACAGATTAAAGCCCTTTTCTTCCTAGGACGCTTAGTTACCGAGATAAATGAGTTTTAAGTTTTCCATGTAAAAAAAATATATTTTTGGGGATAAAATGAAATTTTTTGGTCCAGCATTGAATTTTTTTATTTTTTTCATTTTTATAGTGATAACAGATTAAAGCCCTTTTCTTCCTAGGACGCTTAGTTACCGAGATAAATGAGTTTTAAGTTTTCCATGTAAAAAAAAATATATTTTTGGGGATAAAATGAAATTTTTTGTTCCAGCATCGAATTTTTTTTATTTTTTTCATTTTTATAGTGATAACAGATTAAAGCCCTTTTCTTCCTAGGACGCTTAGTTACCGAGATAAATGAGTTTTAAGTTTTCCATGTAAAAAAAATATATTTTTGGGGATAAAATGAAATTTTTTGGTCCAGCATTGAATTTTATTATTTTTTTCATTTTTATAGTGATAACAGATTAAAACCCTTTTCTTCCTAGGACGCTTAGTTACCGAGATAAATGAGTTTTAAGTTTTCCATGTAAAAAAAATATATTTTTGGGGATAAAATGAAATTTTTTGGTCCAGCATTGAATTTTTTTATTTTTTTATTTTTATAGTGATAACAGACTAAAGCCCTTTTCTTCCTAGGACGCTTAGTTACCGAGATAAATGAGTTTTAAGTTTTCCATGTAAAAAAAATCTATTTTTGGGGATAAAATGAAATTTTTTGGTTCAGCATTGAATTTTTTTATTTTTTTTATTTTTATAGTGATAACAGATTAAAGCCCTTTTCTTCCTAGGACACTTAGTTACCGAGATAAATGAGTTTTAAGTTTTCCATGTAAAAAAAATATATTTTTGGGGATAAAATGAAATTTTTTGTTCCAGCATCGAATTTTTTTTATTTTTTTCATTTTTATAGTGATAACAGATTAAAGCCCTTTTCTTCCTAGGCCGCTTAGTTACCGAGATAAACGAGTTTTAAGTTTTCCATGTAAAAAAAATCAATTTTTGGGGATAAAATGAAATTTTTTGGTCCAGCATTGAATTTTTTTATTTTTTCATTTTTATAGTGATAACAGATTAAAGACCTTTTCTTCCTAGGACGCTTAGTTACCGAGATAAATGAGTTTTAAGTTTTCCATCTAAAAAAATCTATTTTTGGGGATAAAATGAAATTTTTTGCTCCAGCATTGAATTTTTTTATTTTTTTTTATTTTTATAGTGATAACAGATTAAAGCCCTTTTCTTCCTAGGACGCTTAGTTACCGAGATAAATGAGTTTTAAGTTTTCCATGTAAAAAAAATCTATTTTTGGGGATAAAATGAAATTTTTTGGTCCAGCATTGAGTGTTTTTTTATTTTTATAGTGATAACAGATTAAAGCCCTTTTCTTCCTAGGACGCTTAGTTACCGAGATAAATGAGTTTTAAGTTTTCCATGTAAAAAAAAAATCTATTTTTGGGGATAAAATGAAATTTTTTGGTCCAGCATTGAATTTTTTTTATTTTTATAGTGATAACAGACTAAAGCCCTTTTCTTCCTAGGACGCTTAGTTACCGAGATAAATAAGATTTAAGGTTTCCATGTAAAAAAAATCTATTTTTGGGGATAAAATGAAATTTTTTGGTTCAGCATTGAATTTTTTTATTTTTTTTATTTTTATAGTGATAACAGATTAAAGCCCTTTTCTTCCTAGGACACTTAGTTACCGAGATAAATGAGTTTTAAGTTTTCCATGTAAAAAAAATATATTTTTGGGGATAAAATGAAATTTTTTGTTCCAGCATCGAATTTTTTTTATTTTTTCATTTTTATAGTGATAACAGATTAAATCCCTTTTCTTCCTAGGACGCTTAGTTACCGAGATAAATGAGTTTTAAGTTTTCCATGTAAAAAAAATATATTTTTGGGGATAAAATGAAATTTTTTGGTCCAGCATTGAATTTTTTTATTTTTTTCATTTTTATAGTGATAACAGATTAAAGCCCTTTTCTTCCTAGGACGCTTAGTTACCGAGATAAATGAGTTTTAAGTTTTCCATGTAAAAAAAATATATTTTTGGGGATAAAATGAAATTTTTTGGTCCAGCATTGAATTTTTTTATTTTTTTCATTTTTATAGTGATAACAGATTAAAGCCCTTTTCTTCCTAGGACGCTTAGTTACCGAGATAAATGAGTTTTAAGTTTTCCATGTAAAAAAAATATATTTTTGGGGATAAAATGAAATTTTTTGGTCCAGCATTGAATTTTTTTATTTTTTTCATTTTTATAGTGATAACAGATTAAAGCCCTTTTCTTCCTAGGACGCTTAGTTACCGAGATAAATGAGTTTTAAGTTTTCCATGTAAAAAAAAATATTTTTGGGGATAAAATGAAATTTTTTTGTCCAGCATTGAATTTTTTTTTTTCTTTTTTATAGTGATAACAGATTAAAGCCCTTTTCTTCCTAGGACGCTTAGTTACCGAGATAAATGAGTTTTAAGTTTTCCATGTACAAAAAATATATTTTTGGGGATAAAATGAAATTTTTTGGTCCAGCATTGAATTTTTTTATTTTTTTCATTTTTATAGTGATAACAGATTAAAGCCCTTTTCTTCCTAGGACGCTTAGTTACCGAGATAAATGAGTTTTAAGTTTTCCATGTAAAAAAAATCTATTTTTGGGGATAAAATGAAATTTTTTTTTTTCAGCATTGAATTTTTTTATTTTTTTCATCTTTATAGTGATAACATATTAAAGCCCTTTTCTTCCTAGGACACTTAGTTACCGAGATAAATGAGTTTTAAGTTTTCCATGTAAAAAAAATCTATTTTTGGGGATAAAATGAAATTTTTTGGTCCAGCATTGAATTTTTTTATTTTTTTCATTTTTATAGTGATAACAGATTAAAGCCTTTTTCTTCCTAGGACGCTTAGTTACCGAGATAAATGAGTTTTAAGTTTTCCATCTAAAAAAATCTATTTTTGGGGATAAAATTAAATTTTTTGGTCCAGTATTGAATTTTTTTATTTTTTTCATTTTTATAATGATAACAGATTAAAGCCCTTTTCTTCCTAAGACGCTTAGTTACCGAGATAAATGAGTTTTAAGTTTTCCATCTAAAAAAATCTATTTTTGGGGATAAAATGAAATTTTTTGGTCCAGCATTGAATTTTTTTTTCATTTTTATAGTGATAACAGATTAAAGCCCTTTTCTTCCTAGGACACTTAGTTACCGAGATAAATGAGTTTTAAGTTTTCCATGTAAAAAAAATATATTTTTGGGGATAAAATGAAATTTTTTGGTCCAGCATTGAATTTTTTTTTTTTCATTTTTATAGTGATAACAGATTAAAGCCCTTTTCTTCCTAGGACGCTTAGTTACCGAGATAAATGAGTTTTAAGTTTTCCATGTAAAAAAAATATATTTTTGGGGATAAAATGAAATTTTTTGGTCCAGCATTGAATTTTTTTATTTTTTTTCATTTTTATAGTGATAACAGATTAAAGCCCTTTTCTTCCTAAGACGCTTAGTTACCGAGATAAATGAGTTTTAAGTTTTCCATGTAAAAAAAATATATTTTTGGGGATAAAATGAAATTTTTTGGTCCAGCATTGATTTTTTTTTTTCATTTTTATAGTGATAACAGATTAAAGCCCTTTTCTTCCTAGGACGCTTAGTTACCGAGATAAATGAGTTTTAAGTTTTCCATGTAAAAAAAATATATTTTTGGGGATAAAATGAAATTTTTTAGTCCAGCATTGAATTTTTTTATTTTTTTTCATTTTTATAGTGATAACAGATTAAAGCCCTTTTCTTCCTAGGACGCTTAGTTACCGATATAAATGAGTTTTAAGTTTTCCATGTAAAAAAAATATATTTTTGGGGATAAAATGACATTTTTTGGTCCAGCATTGAATTTTTTTATTTTTTTTCATTTTTATAGTGATAACAGATTAAAGCCCTTTTCTTCCTAGGACGCTTAGTTACCGAGATAAATGAGTTTTAAGTTTTCCATGTAAAAAAAATATATTTTTGGGGATAAAATGAAATTTTTTGGTCCAGCATTGAATTTTTTTATTTTTTTCATTTTTATAGTGATAACAGATTAAAGCCCTTTTCTTCCTAAGACGCTTAGTTACCGAGATAAATGAGTTTTAAGTTTTCCATGTAAAAAAAATATATTTTTGGGGATAAAATGATATTTTTTGGTCCAGCATTGAATTTTTTTATTTTTTTCATTTTTATAGTGATAACAGATTAAAGCCCTTTTCTTCCTAGGACGCTTAGTTACCGAGATAAATGAGTTTTAAGTTTTCCATGTAAAAAAATATATTTTTGGGGATAAAATGAAATTTTTTGGTCCAGCATTGAATTTTTTTATTTTTTCATTTTTATAGTGATAACAGGTTACAGCCCTTTTCTTCCTAGGACGCTTAGTTACCGAGATAAATGAGTTTTAAGTTTTCCATGTAAAAAAAATATATTTTTGGGGATAAAATGAAATTTTTTGGTCCAGCATTGAATTTTTTTATTTTTTTCATTTTTATAGTGATAACAGATTAAAGCCCTTTTCTTCCTAGGACGCTTAGTTACCGAGATAAATGAGTTTTAAGTTTTCCATGTAAAAAAATATATTTTTGGGGATAAAATGAAATTTTTTGGTCCAGCATTGAATTTTTTTATTTTTTTTCATTTTTATAGTGATAACAGATTAAAGCCCTTTTCTTCCTAGGACGCTTAGTTACCGAGATAAATGTGTTTTAAGTTTTCCATGTAAAAAAATATATATTTTTGGGGATAAAATGAAATTTTTTGGTCCAGCATTGAATTTTTTTATTTTTTTCATTTTTATAGTGATAACAGATTAAAGCCCTTTTCTTCCTAGGACGCTTAGTTACCGAGATAAATGAGTTTTAAGTTTTCCATGTAAAAAAAAAATATTTTTGGGGATAAAATGAAATTTTTTGGTCCAGTATTGAATTTTTTTATTTTTTTCATTTTTATAGTGATAACAGATTAAAGCCCTTTTCTTCCTAGGACGCTTAGTTACCGAGATAAATGAGTTTTAAGTTTTCCATCTAAAAAAATCTATTTTTGGGGATAAAATGAAATTTTTTGGTCCAGCATTGAATTTTTTTTTTTTCATTTTTATAGTGATAACAGATTAAAACCCTTTTCTTCCTAGGACGCTTAGTTACCGAGATAAATGAGTTTTAAGTTTTCCATGTAAAAAAAATATATTTTTGGGGATAAAATGAAATTTTTTGGTCCAGCATTGAATTTTTTTTTTTTCATTTTTATAGTGATAACAGATTAAAGCCCTTTTCTTCCTAGGACGCTTAGTTACCGAGATAAATGAGTTTTAAGTTTTCCATGTAAAAAAAATATATTTTTGGGGATAAAATGAAATTTTTTGGTCCAGCATTGAATTTTTTTATTTTTTTCATTTTTATAGTGATAACAGATTAAAGCCCTTTTCTTCCTAAGACACTTAGTTACCGAGATAAATGAGTTTTAAGTTTTCCATGTAAAAAAAATATATTTTTGGGGATAAAATGAAATTTTTTGGTCCAGCATTTAATTTTTTTTTTTCATTTTTATAGTGATAACAGATTAAAGCCCTTTTCTTCCTAGGACGCTTAGTTACCGAGATAAATGAGTTTTAAGTTTTCCATGTAAAAATAATATATTTTTGGGGATAAAATGAAATTTTTTAGTCCAGCATTGAATTTTTTTATTTTTTTTCATTTTTATAGTGATAACAGATTAAAGCCCTTTTCTTCCTAGGACGCTTAGTTACCGAGATAAATGAGTTTTAAGTTTTCCATGTAAAAAAAATATATTTTTGGGGATAAAATGACATTTTTTGGTCCAGCATTGAATTTTTTTATTTTTTTCATTTTTATAGTGATAACAGATTACAGCCCTTTTCTTCCTAGGACGCTTAGTTACCGAGATAAATGAGTTTTAAGTTTTCCATGTAAAAAAAATATATTTTTGGGGATAAAATGAAATTTTTTGGTCCAGCATTGAATTTTTTATTTTTTTCATTTTTATAGTGATAACAGATTAAAGCCCTTTTCTTCCTAGGACGCTTAGTTACCGAGATAAATGAGTTTTAAGTTTTCCATGTAAAAAAAATATATTTTTGGGGATAAAATGAAATTTTTTGGCCCAGCATTGAATTTTTTTATTTTTTTAATTTTTATAGTGATAACAGATTAAAGCCCTTTTCTTCCTAGGACGCTTAGTTACCGAGATAAATGAGTTTTAAGTTTTCCATGTAAAAAAAATATATTTTTGGGGATAAAATGAAATTTTGTGGTCCAGCATTGAATTTTTTTCATTTTTATAGTGATAACAGATTAAAGCCCTTTTTTTCCTAGGACGCTTAGTTACCGAGATAAATGAGTTTTAAGTTTTCCATGTAAAAAAAAATATATTTTTGGGGATAAAATGAAATTTTTTGTTCCAGCATCGAATTTTTTTTATTTTTTTCATTTTTATAGTGATAACAGATTAAAGCCCTTTTCTTCCTAGGACGCTTAGTTACCTAGATAAATGAGTTTTAAGTTTTCCATGTAAAAAAAAAATATTTTTGGGGATAAAATGAAATTTTTTGGTCCAGCATTGAATTTTTTTTTTTCATTTTTATAGTGATAACAGATTAAAGCCCTTTTCTTTCTAGGACGCTTAGTTACCGAGATAAATGAGTTTTAAGTTTTCCATGTAAAAAAAATCTATTTTTGGGGATAAAATGAAATTTTTTTTTTTTCAGCATTGAATTTTTTTATTTTTTTCATCTTTATAGTGATAACAGATTAAAGCCCTTTTCTTCCTAGGACACTTAGTTACCGAGATAAATGAGTTTTAAGTTTTCCATGTAAAAAAAATATATTTTTGGGGATAAAATGAAATTTTTTGGTCCAGCATTGAATTTTTTTATTTTTTTCATTTTTATAGTGATAACAGATTAAAGCCCTTTTCTTCCTAGGACGCTTAGTTACCGAGATAAATGAGTTTTAAGTTTTCCATCTAAAAAAATCTATTTTTGGGGATAAAATGAAATTTTTTGGTCCAGTATTGAATTTTTTTATTTTTTTCATTTTTATAGTGATAACAGATTAAAGCCCTTTTCTTCCTAAGACGCTTAGTTACCGAGATAAATGAGTTTTAAGTTTTCCATCTAAAAAAATCTATTTTTGGGGATAAAATGAAATTTTTTGCTCCAGCATTGAATTTTTTTATTTTTTTATTTTTATAGTGATTAACAGATTAAAGCCCTTTTCTTCCTAGGACGCTTAGTTACCGAGATAAATGAGTTTTAAGTTTTCCATGTAAAAAAAATATATTTTTGGGGATAAAATGAAATTTTGTGGTCCAGCATTGAATTTTTTTCATTTTTATAGTGATAACAGATTAAAGCCCTTTTTTTCCTAGGACGCTTAGTTACCGAGATAAATGAGTTTTAAGTTTTCCATGTAAAAAAAAATATATTTTTGGGGATAAAATGAAATTTTTTGTTCCAGCATCGAATTTTTTTTATTTTTTTCATTTTTATAGTGATAACAGATTAAAGCCCTTTTCTTCCTAGGACGCTTAGTTACCTAGATAAATGAGTTTTAAGTTTTCCATGTAAAAAAAAAATATTTTTGGGGATAAAATGAAATTTTTTGGTCCAGCATTGAATTTTTTTATTTTTTTCATTTTTATAGTGATAACAGATTAAAGCCCTTTTCTTCCTAGGACGCTTAGTTACCGAGATAAATGAGTTTTAAGTTTTCCATCTAAAAAAATCTATTTTTGGGGATAAAATGAAATTTTTTGGTCCAGCATTGAATTTTTTTATTTTTTTCATTTTTATAGTGATAACAGATTAAAGCCCTTTTCTTCCTAGGACGCTTAGTTACCGAGATAAATGAGTTTTAAGTTTTCCATCTAAAAAAATCTATTTTTGGGGATAAAATGAAATTTTTTGGTCCAGTATTGAATTTTTTTATTTTTTTCATTTTTATAGTGATAACAGATTAAAGCCCTTTTCTTCCTAAGACGCTTAGTTACCGAGATAAATGAGTTTTAAGTTTTCCATCTAAAAAAATCTATTTTTGGGGATAAAATGAAATTTTTTGCTCCAGCATTGAATTTTTTTATTTTTTTATTTTTATAGTGATTAACAGATTAAAGCCCTTTTCTTCCTAGGACGCTTAGTTACCGAGATAAATGAGTTTTAAGTTTTCCATCTAAAAAAATCTATTTTTGGGGATAAAATGAAATTTTTTGGTCCAGTATTGAATTTTTTTATTTTTTTCATTTTTATAGTGATAACAGATTAAAGCCCTTTTCTTCCTAAGACGCTTAGTTACCGAGATAAATGAGTTTTAAGTTTTCCATCTAAAAAAATCTATTTTTGGGGATAAAATGAAATTTTTTGCTCCAGCATTGAATTTTTTTATTTTTTTATTTTTATAGTGATTAACAGATTAAAGCCCTTTTCTTCCTAGGACGCTTAGTTACCGAGATAAATGAGTTTTAAGTTTTCCATGTAAAAAAAATCTATTTTTGGGGATAAAATGAAATTTTTTGGTCCAGCATTGAATTTTTTTATTTTTTTCATTTTTATAGTGATAACCGATTAAAGCCCTTTTCTTCCTAGGACGCTTAGTTACCGAGATAAATGAGTTTTAAGTTTTCCATGTAAAAAAAATATATTTTTGGGGATAAAATGAAATTTTTTGTTCCAGCATTGAATTTTTTTTTTTCATTTTTATAGTGATAACAGATTAAAGCCCTTTTCTTCCTAGGACGCTTAGTTACCGAGATAAATGAGTTTTAAGTTTTCCATGTAAAAAAAATCTATTTTTGGGGATAAAATGAAATTTTTTGGTCCAGCATTGAATTTTTTTATTTTTTTCATTTTTATAGTGATAACAGATTAAAGCCCTTTTCTTCCTAGGACGCTTAGTTACCGAGATAAATGAGTTTCAAGTTTTCCATGTTAAAAAGATCTATTTTTGGGGATAAAATGAAATTTTTTGGTCCAGCATTGAATTTTTTTATTTTTTTCATTTTTATAGTGATAACAGATTAAAGCCCTTTTCTTCCTAGGACGCTTAGTTACCGAGATAAATGAGTTTTAAGTTTTCCATGTAAAAAAAATATATTTTTGGGGATAAAATGAAATTTTTTGCTCCAGCATTGAATTTTTTTATTTTTTTCATTTTTATAGTGATAACAGATTAAAGCCCTTTTCTTCCTAGGACGCTTAGTTACCGAGATAAATGAGTTTTAAGTTTTGCATGTAAAAAAAATCTATTTTTGGGGATAAAATGAAATTTTTTGGTCCAGCATTGAATTTTTTTATTTTTTTCATTTTTATAGTGATAACAGATTAAAGCCCTTTTCTTCCTAGGACGCTTAGTTACCGAGATAAATGAGTTTCAAGTTTTCCATGTAAAAAAAATATATTTTTGGGGATAAAATGAAATTTTTTGGTCCAGCATTGAATTTTTTTATTTTTTTCATTTTTATAGTGATAACAGATTAAAGCCCTTTTCTTCCTAGGACGCTTAGTTACCGAGATAAATGAGTTTTAAGTTTTCCATCTAAAAAAATCTATTTTTGGGGATAAAATGAAATTTTTTGGTCCAGCATTGAATTTTTTTATTTTTTTCATTTTTATAGTGATAACAGATTAAAGCCCTTTTCTTCCTAGGACGCTTAGTTACCGAGATAAATGAGTTTTAAGTTTTCCATGTAAAAAAAATATATTTTTGGGGATAAAATGAAATTTTTTGCTCCAGCATTGAATTTTTTTATTTTTTTCATTTTTATAGTGATAACAGATTAAAGCCCTTTTCTTCCTAGGACGCTTAGTTACCGAGATAAATGAGTTTTAAGTTTTCCATCTAAAAAAATCTATTTTTGGGGATAAAATGAAATTTTTTGGTCCAGCATTGAATTTTTTTATTTTTTTCATTTTTATAGTGATAACAGATTAAAGCCCTTTTCTTCCTAGGACGCTTAGTTACCGAGATAAATGAGTTTTAAGTTTTCCATGTAAAAAAAATATATTTTTGGGGATAAAATGAAATTTTTTGCTCCAGCATTGAATTTTTTTATTTTTTTCATTTTTATAGTGATAACAGATTAAAGCCCTTTTCTTCCTAGGACGCTTAGTTACCGAGATAAATGAGTTTTAAGTTTTGCATGTAAAAAAAATCTATTTTTGGGGATAAAATGAAATTTTTTGGTCCAGCATTGAATTTTTTTATTTTTTTCATTTTTATAGTGATAACAGATTAAAGCCCTTTTCTTCCTAGGACGCTTAGTTACCGAGATAAATGAGTTTCAAGTTTTCCATGTAAAAAAAATATATTTTTGGGGATAAAATGAAATTTTTTGGTCCAGCATTGAATTTTTTTATTTTTTTCATTTTTATAGTGATAACAGATTAAAGCCCTTTTCTTCCTAGGACGCTTAGTTACCGAGATAAATGAGTTTTAAGTTTTCCATCTAAAAAAATCTATTTTTGGGGATAAAATGAAATTTTTTGGTCCAGTATTGAATTTTTTTATTTTTTTTATTTTTATAGTGATAACAGATTAAAGCCCTTTTCTTCCTAAGACGCTTAGTTACCGAGATAAATGAGTTTTAAGTTTTCCATCTAAAAAAATCTATTTTTGGGGATAAAATGAAATTTTTTGGTCCAGCATTGAAGTTTTTTATTTTTTTTATTTTTATAGTGATAACAGATTAAAGCCCTTTTCTTCCTAAGACGCTTAGTTACCGAGATAAATGAGTTTTAAGTTTTCCATCTAAAAAAATATATTTTTGAGGATAAAATGAAATTTTTTGGTCCAGCATTGAAGTTTTTTATTTTTTTTATTTTTATAGTGATAACAGATTAAAGCCCTTTTCTTCCTAGGACGCTTAGTTACCGAGATAAATGAGTTTTAAGTTTTCCATGTAAAAAAAATCTATTTTTGGGGATAAAATGAAATTTTTTGGTCCAGCATTGAATTTTTTTATTTTTTTCATTTTTATAGTGATAACAGATTAAAGTCCTTTTCTTCCTAGGACGCTTAGTTACCGAGATAAATGAGTTTTAAGTTTTCCATGTAAAAAAAATATATTTTTGGGGATAAAATCAAATTTTTTGATCCAGCATCGAATTTTTTTATTTTTTTCATTTTTATAGTGATAACAGATTAAAGCCCTTTTCTTCCTAGGACGCTTAGTTACCGAGATAAATGAGTTTTAAGTTTTCCATGTAAAAAAAATATATTTTTGGGGATAAAATGAAATTTTTTGGTCCAGCATTGAATTTTTTTTTTTTCATTTTTATAGTGATAACAGATTAAAGCCGTTTTCTTCCTAGGACGCTTAGTTACCGAGATAAATGAGTTTTAAGTTTTCCATGTAAAAAAAATATATTTTTGGGGATAAAATGAAATTTTTTGGTCCAGCATTGATTTTTTTTTTTTTTTCATTTTTATAGTGATAACAGATTAAAGCCCTTTTCTTTCTAGGACGCTTAGTTACCGAGATAAATGAGTTTTAAGTTTTCCATGTAAAAAAAATATATTTTTGGGGATAAAATGAAATTTTTTGGTCCAGCATTGAATTTTTTTTTTCATTTTTATAGTGATAACAGATTAAAGCCGTTTTCTTCCTAGGACGCTTAGTTACCGAGATAAATGAGTTTTAAGTTTTCCATGTAAAAAAAATATATTTTTGGGGATAAAATGAAATTTTTTGGTCCAGCATTGATTTTTTTTTTTTCATTTTTATAGTGATAACATATTAAAGCCCTTTTCTTTCTAGGACGCTTAGTTACCGAGATAAATGAGTTTTAAGTTTTCCATGTAAAAAAAAATCTATTTTTGGGGATAAAATGAAATTTTTTGGTCCAGTATTGAATTTTTTTCATTTTTATAGTGATAACAGATTAAAGCCCTTTTCTTCCTAAGACGCTTAGTTACCGAGATAAATGAGTTTTAAGTTTTCCATCTAAAAAAATCTATTTTTGGGGATAAAATGAAATTTTTTGGTCCAGCATTGAATTTTTTTATTTTTTTATTTTTATAGTGATAACAGATTAAAGCCCTTTTCTTCCTAGGACGCTTAGTTACCGAGATAAATGAGTTTTAAGTTTTCCATGTAAAAAAAATATATTTTTGGGGATAAAATGAAATTTTTTGGTCCAGCATTGAATTTTTTTATTTTTATAGTGATAACAGATTAAAGCCCTTTTCTTCCTAAGACGCTTAGTTACCGAGATAAATGAGTTTTAAGTTTTCCATGTAAAAAAAATATATTTTTGGGGATAAAATGAAATTTTTTGGTCCAGCATTGAATTTTTTTCATTTTTATAGTGATAACAGATTAAAGCCCTTTTCTTCCTAAGACGCTTAGTTACCGAGATAAATGAGTTTTAAGTTTTCCATCTAAAAAAATCTATTTTTGGGGATAAAATGAAATTTTTTGGTCCAGCATTGAATTTTTTTATTTTTATAGTGATAACAGATTAAAGCCCTTTTCTTCCTAGGACACTTAGTTACCGAGATAAATGAGTTTTAAGTTTTCCATGTAAAAAAAATATATTTTTGGGGATAAAATGAAATTTTTTGGTCCAGCATTGAATTTTTTTTTTTCATTTTTATAGTGATAACAGATTAAAGCCCTTTTCTTTCTAGGACGCTTAGTTACCGAGATAAATGAGTTTTAAGTTTTCCATGTAAAAAAAATCTATTTTTGGGGATAAAATGAAATTTTTTGGTCCAGCATTGAATTTTTTTTTTTTTTTTAATTTTTATAGTGATAACAGATTAAAGCCCTTTTCTTCCTAGGACGCTTAGTTACCGAGATAAATGAGTTTTAAGTTTTCCATGTAAAAAAAATATATTTTTGGGGATAAAATGAAATTTTGTGGTCCAGCATTGAATTTTTTTCATTTTTATAGTGATAACAGATTAAAGCCCTTTTTTTCCTAGGACGCTTAGTTACCGAGATAAATGAGTTTTAAGTTTTCCATGTAAAAAAAAATATATTTTTGGGGATAAAATGAAATTTTTTGTTCCAGCATCGAATTTTTTTTATTTTTTTCATTTTTATAGTGATAACAGATTAAAGCCCTTTTCTTCCTAGGACGCTTAGTTACCTAGATAAATGAGTTTTAAGTTTTCCATGTAAAAAAAAAATATTTTTGGGGATAAAATGAAATTTTTTGGTCCAGCATTGAATTTTTTTTTTTCATTTTTATAGTGATAACAGATTAAAGCCCTTTTCTTTCTAGGACGCTTAGTTACCGAGATAAATGAGTTTTAAGTTTTCCATGTAAAAAAAATCTATTTTTGGGGATAAAATGAAATTTTTTTTTTTTCAGCATTGAATTTTTTTATTTTTTTCATCTTTATAGTGATAACAGATTAAAGCCCTTTTCTTCCTAGGACACTTAGTTACCGAGATAAATGAGTTTTAAGTTTTCCATGTAAAAAAAATATATTTTTGGGGATAAAATGAAATTTTTTGGTCCAGCATTGAATTTTTTTATTTTTTTCATTTTTATAGTGATAACAGATTAAAGCCCTTTTCTTCCTAGGACGCTTAGTTACCGAGATAAATGAGTTTTAAGTTTTCCATCTAAAAAAATCTATTTTTGGGGATAAAATGAAATTTTTTGGTCCAGTATTGAATTTTTTTATTTTTTTCATTTTTATAGTGATAACAGATTAAAGCCCTTTTCTTCCTAAGACGCTTAGTTACCGAGATAAATGAGTTTTAAGTTTTCCATCTAAAAAAATCTATTTTTGGGGATAAAATGAAATTTTTTGCTCCAGCATTGAATTTTTTTATTTTTTTATTTTTATAGTGATTAACAGATTAAAGCCCTTTTCTTCCTAGGACGCTTAGTTACCGAGATAAATGAGTTTTAAGTTTTCCATGTAAAAAAAATCTATTTTTGGGGATAAAATGAAATTTTTTGGTCCAGCATTGAATTTTTTTATTTTTTTCATTTTTATAGTGATAACCGATTAAAGCCCTTTTCTTCCTAGGACGCTTAGTTACCGAGATAAATGAGTTTTAAGTTTTCCATGTAAAAAAAATATATTTTTGGGGATAAAATGAAATTTTTTGTTCCAGCATTGAATTTTTTTTTTCATTTTTATAGTGATAACAGATTAAAGCCCTTTTCTTCCTAGGACGCTTAGTTACCGAGATAAATGAGTTTTAAGTTTTCCATGTAAAAAAAATCTATTTTTGGGGATAAAATGAAATTTTTTGGTCCAGCATTGAATTTTTTTATTTTTTTCATTTTTATAGTGATAACAGATTAAAGCCCTTTTCTTCCTAGGACGCTTAGTTACCGAGATAAATGAGTTTCAAGTTTTCCATGTAAAAAAAATCTATTTTTGGGGATAAAATGAAATTTTTTGGTCCAGCATTGAATTTTTTTATTTTTTTCATTTTTATAGTGATAACAGATTAAAGCCCTTTTCTTCCTAGGACGCTTAGTTACCGAGATAAATGAGTTTTAAGTTTTCCATGTAAAAAAAATATATTTTTGGGGATAAAATGAAATTTTTTGCTCCAGCATTGAATTTTTTTATTTTTTTCATTTTTATAGTGATAACCGATTAAAGCCCTTTTCTTCCTAGGACGCTTAGTTACCGAGATAAATGAGTTTTAAGTTTTCCATGTAAAAAAAATATATTTTTGGGGATAAAATGAAATTTTTTGTTCCAGCATTGAATTTTTTTTTTCATTTTTATAGTGATAACAGATTAAAGCCCTTTTCTTCCTAGGACGCTTAGTTACCGAGATAAATGAGTTTTAAGTTTTGCATGTAAAAAAAATCTATTTTTGGGGATAAAATGAAATTTTTTGGTCCAGCATTGAATTTTTTTATTTTTTTCATTTTTATAGTGATAACAGATTAAAGCCCTTTTCTTCCTATGACGCTTAGTTACCGAGATAAATGAGTTTCAAGTTTTCCATGTAAAAAAAATATATTTTTGGGGATAAAATGAAATTTTTTGGTCCAGCATTGAATTTTTTTATTTTTTTCATTTTTATAGTGATAACAGATTAAAGCCCTTTTCTTCCTAGGACGCTTAGTTACCGAGATAAATGAGTTTTAAGTTTTCCATCTAAAAAAATCTATTTTTGGGGATAAAATGAAATTTTTTGGTCCAGTATTGAATTTTTTTATTTTTTTTATTTTTATAGTGATAACAGATTAAAGCCCTTTTCTTCCTAAGACGCTTAGTTACCGAGATAAATGAGTTTTAAGTTTTCCATCTAAAAAAATCTATTTTTGGGGATAAAATGAAATTTTTTGGTCCAGCATTGAAGTTTTTTATTTTTTTTATTTTTATAGTGATAACAGATTAAAGCCCTTTTCTTCCTAAGACGCTTAGTTACCGAGATAAATGAGTTTTAAGTTTTCCATCTAAAAAAATATATTTTTGAGGATAAAATGAAATTTTTTGGTCCAGCATTGAAGTTTTTTATTTTTTTTATTTTTATAGTGATAACAGATTAAAGCCCTTTTCTTCCTAGGACGCTTAGTTACCGAGATAAATGAGTTTTAAGTTTTCCATGTAAAAAAAATCTATTTTTGGGGATAAAATGAAATTTTTTGGTCCAGCATTGAATTTTTTTATTTTTTTCATTTTTATAGTGATAACAGATTAAAGTCCTTTTCTTCCTAGGACGCTTAGTTACCGAGATAAATGAGTTTTAAGTTTTCCATGTAAAAAAAATATATTTTTGGGGATAAAATCAAATTTTTTGATCCAGCATCGAATTTTTTTATTTTTTTCATTTTTATAGTGATAACAGATAAAAGCCCTTTTCTTCCTAGGACGCTTAGTTACCGAGATAAATGAGTTTTAAGTTTTCCATGTAAAAAAAATATATTTTTGGGGATAAAATGAAATTTTTTGGTCCAGCATTGAATTTTTTTTTTTTTCATTTTTATAGTGATAACAGATTAAAGCCGTTTTCTTCCTAGGACGCTTAGTTACCGAGATAAATGAGTTTTAAGTTTTCCATGTAAAAAAAATATATTTTTGGGGATAAAATGAAATTTTTTGGTCCAGCATTGATTTTTTTTTTTTTTTTCATTTTTATAGTGATAACAGATTAAAGCCCTTTTCTTTCTAGGACGCTTAGTTACCGAGATAAATGAGTTTTAAGTTTTCCATGTAAAAAAAATATATTTTTGGGGATAAAATGAAATTTTTTGGTCCAGCATTGAATTTTTTTTTTTTCATTTTTATAGTGATAACAGATTAAAGCCGTTTTCTTCCTAGGACGCTTAGTTACCGAGATAAATGAGTTTTAAGTTTTCCATGTAAAAAAAATATATTTTTGGGGATAAAATGAAATTTTTTGGTCCAGCATTGATTTTTTTTTTTCATTTTTATAGTGATAACAGATTAAAGCCCTTTTCTTTCTAGGACGCTTAGTTACCGAGATAAATGAGTTTTAAGTTTTCCATGTAAAAAAAAATCTATTTTTGGGGATAAAATGAAATTTTTTGGTCCAGTATTGAATTTTTTTATTTTTTTCATTTTTATAGTGATAACAGATTAAAGCCCTTTTCTTCCTAAGACGCTTAGTTACCGAGATAAATGAGTTTTAAGTTTTCCATCTAAAAAAATCTATTTTTGGGGATAAAATGAAATTTTTTGGTCCAGCATTGAATTTTTTTATTTTTTTATTTTTATAGTGATAACAGATTAAAGCCCTTTTCTTCCTAGGACGCTTAGTTACCGAGATAAATGAGTTTTAAGTTTTCCATGTAAAAAAAATATATTTTTGGGGATAAAATGAAATTTTTTGGTCCAGCATTGAATTTTTTTTTTTTTCATTTTTATAGTGATAACAGATTAAAGCCCTTTTCTTTCTAGGACGCTTAGTTACCGAGATAAATGAGTTTTAAGTTTTCCATGTAAAAAAAAATCTATTTTTGGGGATAAAATGAAATTTTTTGGTCCAGTATTGAATTTTTTTATTTTTTTCATTTTTATAGTGATAACAGATTAAAGCCCTTTTCTTCCTAAGACGCTTAGTTACCGAGATAAATGAGTTTTAAGTTTTCCATCTAAAAAAATCTATTTTTGGGGATAAAATGAAATTTTTTGGTCCAGCATTGAATTTTTTTATTTTTTTATTTTTATAGTGATAACAGATTAAAGCCCTTTTCTTCCTAGGACACTTAGTTACCGAGATAAATGAGTTTTAAGTTTTCCATGTAAAAAAAATATATTTTTGGGGATAAAATGAAATTTTTTGGTCCAGCATTGAATTTTTTTTTTTTTCATTTTTATAGTGATAACAGATTAAAGCCCTTTTCTTTCTAGGACGCTTAGTTACCGAGATAAATGAGTTTTAAGTTTTCCATGTAAAAAAAATCTATTTTTGGGGATAAAATGAAATTTTTTGGTCCAGCATTGAATTTTTTTATTTTTTTATTTTTATAGTGATAACAGATTAAAGCCCTTTTCTTCCTAGGACACTTAGTTACCGAGATAAATGAGTTTTAAGTTTTCCATGTAAAAAAAATATATTTTTGGGGATAAAATGAAATTTTTTGGTCCAGCATTGAATTTTTTTTTTCATTTTTATAGTGATAACAGATTAAAGCCCTTTTCTTTCTAGGACGCTTAGTTACCGAGATAAATGAGTTTTAAGTTTTCCATGTAAAAAAAATCTATTTTTGGGGATAAAATGAAATTTTTTGGTCCAGTATTGAATTTTTTTATTTTTCTCATTTTTATAGTGATAACAGATTAAAGCCCTTTTCTTCCTAAGACGCTTAGTTACCGAGATAAATGAGTTTTAAGTTTTCCATCTAAAAAAATCTATTTTTGGGGATAAAATGAAATTTTTTGGTCCAGCATTGAATTTTTTTATTTTTATAGTGATAACAGATTAAAGCCCTTTTCTTCCTAGGACGCTTAGTTACCGAGATAAATGAGTTTTAAGTTTTCCATGTAAAAAAAATATATTTTTGGGGATAAAATGAAATTTTTTGGTCCAGCATTGAATTTTTTTTTTTTTCATTTTTATAGTGATAACAGATTAAAGCCCTTTTCTTTCTAGGACGCTTAGTTACCGAGATAAATGAGTTTTAAGTTTTCCATGTAAAAAAAATATATTTTTGGGGATAAAATGAAATTTTTTGGTCCAGTATTGAATTTTTTTATTTTTTTCATTTTTATAGTGATAACAGATTAAAGCCCTTTTCTTCCTAAGACGCTTAGTTACCGAGATAAATGAGTTTTAAGTTTTCCATCTAAAAAAATCTATTTTTGGGGATAAAATGAAATTTTTTGGTCCAGCATTGAATTTTTTTATTTTTTTATTTTTATAGTGATAACAGATTAAAGCCCTTTTCTTCCTAGGACACTTAGTTACCGAGATAAATGAGTTTTAAGTTTTCCATGTAAAAAAAATCTATTTTTGGGGATAAAATGAAATTTTTTGGTCCAGCATTGAATTTTTTTATTTTTTTATTTTTATAGTGATAACAGATTAAAGCCCTTTTCTTCCTAAGACGCTTAGTTACCGAGATAAATGAGTTTTAAGTTTTCCATCAAAAAAAATCTATTTTTGGGGATAAAATGAAATTTTTTGCTCCAGCATTGAATTTTTTTATTTTTTTATTTTTATAGTGATAACAGATTAAAGCCCTTTTCTTCCTAGGACGCTTAGTTACCGAGATAAATGAGTTTTAAGTTTTCCATGTAAAAAAAAATCTATTTTTGGGGATAAAATGAATTTTTTTTTTTTTCAGCATTGAATTTTTTTATTTTTTTCATCTTTATAGTGATAACAGATTAAAGCCCTTTTCTTCCTAGGACACTTAGTTACCGAGATAAATGAGTTTTAAGTTTTCCATGTAAAAAAAATCTATTTTTGGGGATAAAATGAAATTTTTTGGTCCAGCATTGAATTTTTTTATTTTTTTCATTTTTATAGTGATAACAGATTAAAGCCCTTTTCTTCCTAGGACGCTTAGTTACCGAGATAAATGAGTTTTAAGTTTTCCATCTAAAAAAATCTATTTTTGGGGATAAAATGAAATTTTTTGGTCCAGTATTGAATTTTTTTATTTTTTTCATTTTTATAGTGATAACAGATTAAAGCCCTTTTCTTCCTAAGACGCTTAGTTACCGAGATAAATGAGTTTTAAGTTTTCCATCTGAAAAAATCTATTTTTGGGGATAAAATGAAATTTTTTGGTCCAGCATTGAATTTTTTATTTTTTTATTTTTATAGTGATAACAGATTACAGCCCTTTTCTTCCTAGGACGCTTAGTTACCGAGATAAATGAGTTTTAAGTTTTCCATGTAAAAAAAATCTATTTTTGGGGATAAAATGAAATTTTTTGGTCCAGCATTGAATTTTTTTATTTTTTTCATTTTTATAGTGATAACAGATTAAAGCCCTTTTCTTCCTAGGACGCTTAGTTACCGAGATAAATGAGTTTTAAGTTTTCCATGTAAAAAAAAATATATTTTTGGGGATAAAATGAAATTTATTGTTCCAGCATCGAATTTTTTTTATTTTTTTCATTTTTATAGTGATAACAGATTAAAGCCCTTTTCTTCGTAGGATGCTTAGTTACCGAGATAAATGAGTTTTAAGTTTTCCATGTAAAAAAAATATATTTTTGGGGATAAAATGAAATTTTTTGGTCCAGCATTGAATTTTTTTATTTTTTTCATTTTTATAGTGATAACAGATTTAAGCCCTTTTCTTCCTAGGACGCTTAGTTACCGAGATAAATGAGTTTTAAGTTTTCCATGTAAAAAAAATATATTTTTGGGGATAAAATTAAATTTTTTGGTCCAGCATTGAATTTTTTTATTTTTTCATTTTTATAGTGATAACAGATTAAAGCCCTTTTCTTCCTAGGACGCTTAGTTACCGATATAAATGAGTTTTAAGTTTTCCATGAAAAAAAATATATTTTTGGGGATAAAATAAAATTTTTTGGTCCAGCATTGAATTTTTTTATTTTTTTCATTTTTATAGTGATAACAGATTAAAGCCCTTTTCTTCCTAGGACGCTTAGTTACCGAGATAAATGAGTTTTAAGTTTTCCATGTAAAAAAAATATATTTTTGGGGATAAAATGAAATTTTTTGGTCCAGCATTGAAGTTTTTTATTTTTTTTATTTTTATAGTGATAACAGATTAAAGCCCTTTTCTTCGTAGGATGCTTAGTTACCGAGATAAATGAGTTTTAAGTTTTCCATGTAAAAAAAATATATTTTTGGGGATAAAATGAAATTTTTTGGTTTAGCATTGAATTTTTTTATTTTTTTCATTTTTATAGTGATAACAGATTAAAGCCCTTTTCTTCCTAGGACGCTTAGTTACCGAGATAAATGAGTTTTAAGTTTTCCATGTAAAAAAAATATATTTTTGGGGATAAAATGAAATTTTTTGGTCCAGCATTGAATTTTTTTTTTTTTTCATTTTTATAGTGATAACAGATTAAAGCCCTTTTCTTCCTAGGACGCTTAGTTACCGAGATAAATGAGTTTTAAGTTTTCCATGTAAAAAAAATATATTTTTGGGGATAAAATGAAATTTTTTGGTCCAGCACTCAATTTTTTTATTTTTTTCATTTTTATAGTGATAACAGATTAAAGCCCTTTTCTTCGTAGGATGCTTAGTTACCGAGATAAATGAGTTTTAAGTTTTCCATGTAAAAAAAATATATTTTTGGGGATAAAATGAAATTTTTTGGTCCAGCATTGAATTTTTTTATTTTTTTCATTTTTATAGTGATAACAGATTAAAGCCCTTTTCTTCCTAGGACGCTTAGTTACCGAGATAAATGAGTTTTAAGTTTTCCATGTAAAAAAAATATATTTTTGGGGATAAAATGAAATTTTTTGGTCCAGCATTGAATTTTTTTATTTTTTTCATTTTTATAGTGATAACAGATTAAAGCCCTTTTCTTCCTAGGACGCTTAATTACCGAGATAAATGAGTTTTAAGTTTTCCATGTAAAAAAAATATATTTTTGGGGATAAAATGAAATTTTTTGGTCCAGCATTGAATTTTTTTATTTTTTTCATTTTTATAGTGATAACAGATTAAAGCCCTTTTCTTCCTAGGACGCTTAGTTACCGAGATAAATGAGTTTTAAGTTTTCCATGTAAAAAAAATATATTTTTGAGGATAAAATGAAATTTTTTGGTCCAGCATTGAAGTTTTTTATTTTTTTCATTTTTATAGTGATAACAGATTAAAGCCCTTTTCTTCCTAGGACGCTTAGTTACCGAGATAAATGGGTTTTAAGTTTTCCATGTAAAAAAAATATATTTTTGGGGATAAAATGAAATTTTTTGGTCCAGCATTGAATTTTATTATTTTTTTCATTTTTATAGTGATAACAGATTAAAACCCTTTTCTTTCTAGGACGCTTAGTTACCGAGATAAATGAGTTTTAAGTTTTCCATGTAAAAAAAATATATTTTTGGGGATAAAATGAAATTTTTTGGTCCAGCATTGAATTTTTTTTTTTTTTTCATTTTTATAGTGATAACAGATTAAAGCCCTTTTCTTTCTAGGACGCTTAGTTACCGAGATAAATGAGTTTTAAGTTTTCCATGTAAAAAAAATATATTTTTGGGGATAAAATGAAATTTTTTGGTCCAGCATTGAATTTTTTTTTTCATTTTTATAGTGATAACAGATTAAAGCCCTTTTCTTCCTAGGACGCTTAGTTACCGAGATAAATGAGTTTTAAGTTTTCCATGTAAAAAAAATATATTTTTGGGGATAAAATTAAATTTTTTGGTCCAGCATTGAATTTTTTTATTTTTTCATTTTTATAGTGATAACAGATTAAAGCCCTTTTCTTCCTAGGACGCTTAGTTACCGAGATAAATGAGTTTTAAGTTTTCCATGAAAAAAAATATATTTTTGGGGATAAAATAAAATTTTTTGGTCCAGCATTGAATTTTTTTATTTTTTTCATTTTTATAGTGATAACAGATTAAAGCCCTTTTCTTCCTAGGACGCTTAGTTACCGAGATAAATGAGTTTTAAGTTTTCCATGTAAAAAAAATATATTTTTGGGGATAAAATGAAATTTTTTGGTCCAGCATTGAAGTTTTTTATTTTTTTCATTTTTATAGTGATAACAGATTAAAGCCCTTTTCTTCGTAGGATGCTTAGTTACCGAGATAAATGAGTTTTAAGTTTTCCATGTAAAAAAAATATATTTTTGGGGATAAAATGAAATTTTTTGGTCCAGCATTGAATTTTTTTATTTTTTTCATTTTTATAGTGATAACAGATTAAAGCCCTTTTCTTCCTAGGACGCTTAATTACCGAGATAAATGAGTTTTAAGTTTTCCATGTAAAAAAAATATATTTTTGGGGATAAAATGAAATTTTTTGGTCCAGCATTGAATTTTTTTATTTTTTTCATTTTTATAGTGATAACAGATTAAAGCCCTTTTCTTCCTAGGACGCTTAGTTACCGAGATAAATGAGTTTTAAGTTTTCCATGTAAAAAAAATATATTTTTGGGGATAAAATGAAATTTTTTGGTCCAGCATTGAATTTTTTTATTTTTTTCATTTTTATAGTGATAACAGATTAAAGCCCTTTTCTTCGTAGGATGCTTAGTTACCGAGATAAATGAGTTTTAAGTTTTCCATGTAAAAAAAATATATTTTTGGGGATAAAATGAAATTTTTTGGTCCAGCATTGAATTTTTTTTTTTCATTTTTATAGTGATAACAGATTAAAGCCCTTTTCTTCCTAGGACGCTTAGTTACCGAGATAAATGAGTTTTAAGTTTTCCATGTAAAAAAAATATATTTTTGGGGATAAAATGAAATTTTTTGGTCCAGCATTGAATTTTTTTATTTTTTTCATTTTTATAGTGATAACAGATTAAAGCCCTTTTCTTCGTAGGATGCTTAGTTACCGAGATAAATGAGTTTTAAGTTTTCCATGTAAAAAAAATATATTTTTGGGGATAAAATGAAATTTTTTGGTCCAGCATTGAATTTTTTTATTTTTTTCATTTTTATAGTGATAACAGATTAAAGCCCTTTTCTTCCTAGGACGCTTAATTACCGAGATAAATGAGTTTTAAGTTTTCCATGTAAAAAAAATATATTTTTGGGGATAAAATGAAATTTTTTGGTCCAGCATAGAATTTTTTTATTTTTTTCATTTTTATAGTGATAACAGATTAAAGCCCTTTTCTTCCTAGGACGCTTAGTTACCGAGATAAATGAGTTTTAAGTTTTCCATGTAAAAAAAATATATTTTTGGGGATAAAATGAAATTTTTTGGTCCAGCATTGAAGTGTTTTATTTTTTTCATTTTTATAGTGATAACAGATTAAAGCCCTTTTCTTCGTAGGATGCTTAGTTACCGAGATAAATGAGTTTTAAGTTTTCCATGTAAAAAAAATATATTTTTGGGGATAAAATGAAATTTTTTGGTCCAGCATTGAATTTTTTTATTTTTTTCATTTTTATAGTGATAACAGATTAAAGCCCTTTTCTTCCTAGGACGCTTAGTTACCGAGATAAATGAGTTTTAAGTTTTCCATGTAAAAAAAATATATTTTTGGGGATAAAATGAAATTTTTTGGTCCAGCATTGAAGTGTTTTATTTTTTTCATTTTTATAGTGATAACAGATTAAAGCCCTTTTCTTCGTAGGATGCTTAGTTACCGAGATAAATGAGTTTTAAGTTTTCCATGTAAAAAAAATATATTTTTGGGGATAAAATGAAATTTTTTGGTCCAGCATTGAATTTTTTTATTTTTTTCATTTTTATAGTGATAACAGATTAAAGCCCTTTTCTTCCTAGGACGCTTAGTTACCGAGATAAATGAGTTTTAAGTTTTCCATGTAAAAAAAATATATTTTTGGGGATAAAATGAAATTTTTTGGTCCAGCATTGAAGTGTTTTATTTTTTTCATTTTTATAGTGATAACAGATTAAAGCCCTTTTCTTCGTAGGATGCTTAGTTACCGAGATAAATGAGTTTTAAGTTTTCCATGTAAAAAAAATATATTTTTGGGGATAAAATGAAATTTTTTGGTCCAGCATTGAATTTTTTTATTTTTTTCATTTTTATAGTGATAACAGATTAAAGCCCTTTTCTTCGTAGGATGCTTAGTTACCGAGATAAATGAGTTTTAAGTTTTCCATGTAAAAAAAATATATTTTTGGGGATAAAATGAAATTTTTTGGTCCAGCATTGAATTTTTTTATTTTTTTCATTTTTATAGTGATAACAGATTAAAGCCGTTTTCTTCCTAGGACGCTTAGTTACCGAGATAAATGAGTTTTAAGTTTTCCATGTAAAAAAATATATTTTTGGGGATAAAATGAAATTTTTTGGTCCAGCATTGAATTTTTTTATTTTTTTCATTTTTATAGTGATAACAGATTAAAGCCCTTTTCTTCCTAGGACGCTTAGTTACCGAGATAAATGAGTTTTAAGTTTTCCATGTAAAAAAAATATATTTTTGGGGATAAAATGAAATTTTTTGGTCCAGCATTGAATTTTTTTTTTTTTCATTTTTATAGTGATAACAGATTAAAGCCCTTTTCTTCCTAGGACGCTTAGTTACCGAGATAAATGAGTTTTAAGTTTTCCATGTAAAAAAAATATATTTTTGGGGATAAAATGAAATTTTTTGGTCCAGCATTGAATTTTTTTCATTTTTATAGTGATAACAGATTAAAGCCCTTTTCTTCGTAGGATGCTTAGTTACCGAGATAAATGAGTTTTAAGTTTTCCATGTAAAAAAAATATATTTTTGGGGATAAAATGAAATTTTTTGGTCCAGCATTGAATTTTTTTTTTTTTCATTTTTATAGTGATAACAGATTAAAGCCCTTTTCTTCCTAGGACGCTTAGTTACCGAGATAAATGAGTTTTAAGTTTTCCATGTAAAATAAATATATTTTTGGGGATAAAATGAAATTTTTTGGTCCAGCATTGAATTTTTTTATTTTTTTCATTTTTATAGTGATAACAGATTAAAGCCCTTTTCTTCCTAGGACGCTTAGTTACCGAGATAAATGAGTTTTAAGTTTTCCATGTAAAAAAAATATATTTTTGGGGATAAAATGAAATTTTTTGGTCCAGCATTGAAGTGTTTTATTTTTTTCATTTTTATAGTGATAACAGATTAAAGCCCTTTTCTTCGTAGGATGCTTAGTTACCGAGATAAATGAGTTTTAAGTTTTCCATGTAAAAAAAATATATTTTTGGGGATAAAATGAAATTTTTTGGTCCAGCATTGAATTTTTTTATTTTTTTCATTTTTATAGTGATAACAGATTAAAGCCCTTTTCTTCGTAGGATGCTTAGTTACCGAGATAAATGAGTTTTAAGTTTTCCATGTAAAAAAAATATATTTTTGGGGATAAAATGAAATTTTTTGGTCCAGCATTGAATTTTTTTATTTTTTTCATTTTTATAGTGATAACAGATTAAAGCCGTTTTCTTCCTAGGACGCTTAGTTACCGAGATAAATGAGTTTTGAGTTTTCCATGTAAAAAAATATATTTTTGGGGATAAAATGAAATTTTTTGGTCCAGCATTGAATTTTTTTATTTTATTCATTTTTATAGTGATAACAGATTAAAGCCCTTTTCTTCCTAGGACGCTTAGTTACCGAGATAAATGAGTTTTAAGTTTTCCATGTAAAAAAAATATATTTTTGGGGATAAAATGAAATTTTTTGGTCCAGCATTGAATTTTTTTTTTTTCATTTTTATAGTGATAACAGATTAAAGCCCTTTTCTTCCTAGGACGCTTAATTACCGAGATAAATGAGTTTTAAGTTTTCCATGTAAAAAAAATATATTTTTGGGGATAAAATGAAATTTTTTGGTCCAGCATTGAATTTTTTTCATTTTTATAGTGATAACAGATTAAAGCCCTTTTCTTCGTAGGATGCTTAGTTACCGAGATAAATGAGTTTTAAGTTTTCCATGTAAAAAAAATATATTTTTGGGGATAAAATGAAATTTTTTGGTCCAGCATTGAATTTTTTTATTTTTTTCATTTTTATAGTGATAACAGATTAAAGCCCTTTTCTTCCTAGGACGCTTAGTTACCGAGATAAATGAGTTTTAAGTTTTCCATGTAAAAAAAATATATTTTTGGGGATAAAATGAAATTTTTTGGTCCAGCATTGAAGTGTTTTATTTTTTTCATTTTTATAGTGATAACAGATTAAAGCCCTTTTCTTCGTAGGATGCTTAGTTACCGAGATAAATGAGTTTTAAGTTTTCCATGTAAAAAAAATATATTTTTGGGGATAAAATGAAATTTTTTGGTCCAGCATTGAATTTTTTTATTTTTTTCATTTTTATAGTGATAACAGATTAAAGCCCTTTTCTTCGTAGGATGCTTAGTTACCGAGATAAATGAGTTTTAAGTTTTCCATGTAAAAAAAATATATTTTTGGGGATAAAATGAAATTTTTTGGTCCAGCATTGAATTTTTTTATTTTTTTCATTTTTATAGTGATAACAGATTAAAGCCGTTTTCTTCCTAGGACGCTTAGTTACCGAGATAAATGAGTTTTAAGTTTTCCATGTAAAAAAATATATTTTTGGGGATAAAATGAAATTTTTTGGTCCAGCATTGAATTTTTTTATTTTTTTCATTTTTATAGTGATAACAGATTAAAGCCCTTTTCTTCCTAGGACGCTTAGTTACCGAGATAAATGAGTTTTAAGTTTTCCATGTAAAAAAAATATATTTTTGGGGATAAAATGAAATTTTTTGGTCCAGCATTGAATTTTTTTTTTTTTCATTTTTATAGTGATAACAGATTAAAGCCCTTTTCTTCCTAGGACGCTTAGTTACCGAGATAAATGAGTTTTAAGTTTTCCATGTAAAAAAAATATATTTTTGGGGATAAAATGAAATTTTTTGGTCCAGCATTGAATTTTTTTCATTTTTATAGTGATAACAGATTAAAGCCCTTTTCTTCGTAGGATGCTTAGTTACCGAGATAAATGAGTTTTAAGTTTTCCATGTAAAAAAAATATATTTTTGGGGATAAAATGAAATTTTTTGGTCCAGCATTGAATTTTTTTTTTTTTCATTTTTATAGTGATAACAGATTAAAGCCCTTTTCTTCCTAGGACGCTTAGTTACCGAGATAAATGAGTTTTAAGTTTTCCATGTAAAATAAATATATTTTTGGGGATAAAATGAAATTTTTTGGTCCAGCATTGAATTTTTTTATTTTTTTCATTTTTATAGTGATAACAGATTAAAGCCCTTTTCTTCCTAGGACGCTTAGTTACCGAGATAAATGAGTTTTAAGTTTTCCATGTAAAAAAAATATATTTTTGGGGATAAAATGAAATTTTTTGGTCCAGCATTGAAGTGTTTTATTTTTTTCATTTTTATAGTGATAACAGATTAAAGCCCTTTTCTTCGTAGGATGCTTAGTTACCGAGATAAATGAGTTTTAAGTTTTCCATGTAAAAAAAATATATTTTTGGGGATAAAATGAAATTTTTTGGTCCAGCATTGAATTTTTTTATTTTTTTCATTTTTATAGTGATAACAGATTAAAGCCCTTTTCTTCGTAGGATGCTTAGTTACCGAGATAAATGAGTTTTAAGTTTTCCATGTAAAAAAAATATATTTTTGGGGATAAAATGAAATTTTTTGGTCCAGCATTGAATTTTTTTATTTTTTTCATTTTTATAGTGATAACAGATTAAAGCCGTTTTCTTCCTAGGACGCTTAGTTACCGAGATAAATGAGTTTTAAGTTTTCCATGTAAAAAAATATATTTTTGGGGATAAAATGAAATTTTTTGGTCCAGCATTGAATTTTTTTATTTTTTTCATTTTTATAGTGATAACAGATTAAAGCCCTTTTCTTCCTAGGACGCTTAGTTACCGAGATAAATGAGTTTTAAGTTTTCCATGTAAAAAAAATATATTTTTGGGGATAAAATGAAATTTTTTGGTCCAGCATTGAATTTTTTTTTTTTCATTTTTATAGTGATAACAGATTAAAGCCCTTTTCTTCCTAGGACGCTTAGTTACCGAGATAAATGAGTTTTAAGTTTTCCATGTAAAAAAAATATATTTTTGGGGATAAAATGAAATTTTTTGGTCCAGCATTGAATTTTTTTCATTTTTATAGTGATAACAGATTAAAGACCTTTTCTTCCTAGGATGCTTAATTACCGAGATAAATGAGTTTTAAGTTTTCCATGTAAAAAAAATATATTTTTGGGGATAAAATGAAATTTTTTGGTCCAGCATTGAATTTTTTTTTTTTTCATTTTTATAGTGATAACAGATTAAAGCCCTTTTCTTCCTAGGACGCTTAGTTACCGAGATAAATGAGTTTTAAGTTTTCCATGTAAAATAAATATATTTTTGGGGATAAAATGAAATTTTTTGGTCCAGCATTGAATTTTTTTATTTTTTTCATTTTTATAGTGATAACAGATTAAAGCCCTTTTCTTCGTAGGATGCTTAGTTACCGAGATAAATGAGTTTTAAGTTTTCCATGTAAAAAAAATATATTTTTGGGGATAAAATGAAATTTTTTGGTCCAGCATTGAATTTTTTTATTTTTTTCATTTTTATAGTGATAACAGATTAAAGCCCTTTTCTTCCTAGGACGCTTAGTTACCGAGATAAATGAGTTTTAAGTTTTCCATGTAAAAAAAAAATAGTTTTGGGGATAAAATGAAATTTTTTGGTCCAGCATTGAATTTTTTTATTTTTTTCATTTTTATAGTGATAACAGATTAAAGCCCTTTTCTTCCTAGGACGCTTAGTTACCGAGATAAATGAGTTTTAAGTTTTCCATGTAAAAAAAATATATTTTTGGGGATAAAATGAAATTTTTTGGTCCAGCATTGAATTTTTTTTTTTTTTCATTTTTATAGTGATAACAGATTAAAGCCCTTTTCTTCCTAGGACGCTTAGTTACCGAGATAAATGAGTTTTAAGTTTTCCATGTAAAAAAAATATATTTTTGGGGATAAAATGAAATTTTTTGGTCCAGCATTGAATTTTTTTATTTTTTTCATTTTTATAGTGATAACAGATTAAAGCCCTTTTCTTCGTAGGATGCTTAGTTACCGAGATAAATGAGTTTTAAGTTTTCCATGTAAAAAAAATATATTTTTGGGGATAAAATTAAATTTTTTGGTCCAGTATTGAATTTTTTTATTTTTTTCATTTTTATAGTGATAACAGATTAAAGCCCTTTTCTTCCTAGGACGCTTAGTTACCGAGATAAATGAGTTTTAAGTTTTCCATGTAAAAAAAAAATAGTTTTGGGGATAAAATGAAATTTTTTGGTCCAGCATTGAATTTTTTTATTTTTTTCATTTTTATAGTGATAACAGATTAAAGCCCTTTTCTTCCTAGGACGCTTAGTTACCGAGATAAATGAGTTTTAAGTTTTCCATGTAAAAAAAATATATTTTTGGGGATAAAATGAAATTTTTTGGTCCAGCATTGAATTTTTTTTTTTTTCATTTTTATAGTGATAACAGATTAAAGCCCTTTTCTTCCTAGGACGCTTAGTTACCGAGATAAATGAGTTTTAAGTTTTCCATGTAAAAAAAATATATTTTTGGGGATAAAATGAAATTTTTTGGTCCAGCATTGAATTTTTTTATTTTTTTCATTTTTATAGTGATAACAGATTAAAGCCCTTTTCTTCGTAGGATGCTTAGTTACCGAGATAAATGAGTTTTAAGTTTTCCATGTAAAAAAAATATATTTTTGGGGATAAAATTAAATTTTTTGGTCCAGTATTGAATTTTTTTATTTTTTTCATTTTTATAGTGATAACAGATTAAAGCCCTTTTCTTCCTAGGACGCTTAGTTACCGAGATAAATGAGTTTTAAGTTTTCCATGTAAAAAAAATATATTTTTGGGGATAAAATGAAATTTGTTGGTCCAGCATTGAATTTTTTTATTTTTTTATTTTTATAGTGATAAGAGATTAAAGCCTTTTTCTTCCTAGGACGCTTAGTTACCGAGATAAATGAGTTTTAAGTTTTCCATGTAAAAAAAATATATTTTTGGGGATAAAATGAAATTTTTTGGTCCAGCATTGAATTTTTTTTTTTCATTTTTATAGTGATAACAGATTAAAGCCCTTTTCTTTCTAGGACGCTTAGTTACCGAGATAAATGAGTTTTAAGTTTTCCATGTAAAAAAAATCTATTTTTGGGGATAAAATGAAATTTTTTTTTTCAGCATTGAATTTTTTTATTTTTTTCATCTTTATAGTGATAACAGATTAAAGCCCTTTTCTTCCTAGGACACTTAGTTACCGAGATAAATGAGTTTTAACTTTTCCATGTAAAAAAAATCTATTTTTGGGGATAAAATGAAATTTTTTGGTCCAGCATTGAATTTTTTTTATTTTTATAGTGATAACAGATTAAAGCCCTTTTCTTCCTAGGACGCTTAGTTACCGAGATAAATGAGTTTTAAGTTTTCCATGTAAAAAAAATCTATTTTTGGGGATAAAATGAAATTTTTTGGTCCAGCATTGAATTTTTTTTATTTTTATAGTGATAACAGACTAAAGCCCTTTTCTTCCTAGGACGCTTAGTTACCTAGATAAATAAGATTTAAGTTTTCCATGTAAAAAAAATCTATTTTTGGGGATAAAATGAAATTTTTTGGTTCAGCATTGAATTTTTTTATTTTTTTCATTTTTATAGTGATAACAGTTTAAAGCCCTTTTCTTTCTAGGACGCTTAGTTACCGAGATAAATGAGTTTTAAGTTTTCCATGTAAAAAAAAATCAATTTTTGGGGATAAAATGACATTTTTTGGTCCAGCATTGAATTTTTTTATTTTTTTCATCTTTATAGTGATAACAGATTAAAGCCCTTTTCTTCCTAGGACGCTTAGTTACCGAGATAAATGAGTTTTAAGTTTTCCATGTAAAAAAAATATATTTTTGGGGATAAATGAAATTTTTTGGCCCAACAAAGGGCTTTAATCTGTTATCACTATAAAAATGAAAAAAATAAAAAAATTCAATGCTGGACCAAAAAATTTCATTTTATCCCCAAAAATATATTTTTTTTTTACATGGAAAACTTAAAACTCATTTATCTCGGTAACTAAGCGTCCTAGGAAGAAAAGGGCTTTAATCTGTTATCACTATAAAAATAAAAAAAATAAAAAAATTCAATGCTGGACCAAAAAATTTCATTTTATCCCCAAAAATATATTTTTTTTTTACATGGAAAACTTAAAACTCATTTATCTCGGTAACTAAGCGTCCTAGGAAGAAAAGGGCTTTAATCTGTTATCACTATAAAAATGAAAAAAAAAAAAAATTCAATGCTGGACCAAAAAATTTCATTTTATCCCCAAAAATATATTTTTTTTACATGGAAAACTTAAAACTCATTTATCTCGGTAACTAAGCGTCCTAGGAAGAAAAGGGCTTTAATCTGTTATCACTATAAAAATGAAAAAAATAAAAAAAATTCGATGCTGGAACAAAAAATTTCATTTTATCCCCAAAAATATATTTTTTTTTACATGGAAAACTTAAAACTCATTTATCTCGGTAACTAAGCGTCCTAGGAAGAAAAGGGTTTTAATCTGTTATCACTATAAAAATGAAAAAAATAAAAAAATTCAATGCTGGACCAAAAAATGTCATTTTATCCCCAAAAATATATTTTTTTTACATGGAAAACTTAAAACTCATTAAATCGGTAACTAAGCGTTCTAGGAAGAAAAGGGCTTTAATCTGTTATCACTATAAAAATGAAAAAAATAAAAAAATTCAATGCTGGACCAAAAAATGTCATTTTATCCCCAAAAATATATTTTTTTTACATGGAAAACTTAAAACTCATTTATCTCGGTAACTAAGCGTCCTAGGAAGAAAAGGGCTTTAATCTGTTATCACTATAAAAATAAAAAAAATAAAAAAATTCAATGCTGGACCAAAAAATGTCATTTTATCCCCAAAAATATATTTTTTTTACATGGAAAACTTAAAACTCATTTATCTCGGTAACTAAGCGTCCTAGGAAGAAAAGGGCTTTAATCTGTTATCACTATAAAAATAAAAAAATTCAATGCTGGACCAAAAAATGTCATTTTATCCCCAAAAATATATTTTTTTTACATGGAAAACTTAAAACTCATTTATCTCGGTAACTAAGCGTCCTAGGAAGAAAAGGGCTTTAATCTGTTATCACTATAAAAATAAAAAAAATAAAAAAATTCAATGCTGGACCAAAAAATGTCATTTTATCCCCAAAAATATATTTTTTTTACATGGAAAACTTAAAACTCATTTATCTCGGTAACTAAGCGTCCTAGGAAGAAAAGGGCTTTAATCTGTTATCACTAGGCCAACCAAAAAAAAGCAAGTGCTTTTTTTTTATTTTACAAGATTTAATATTTGTATATTTTATTCGACCTTTTATTTTATAAATTTTTTTATTTTATCTTTGGGCTCTAGGTCACTGTTTTTTAATTTTATTTAAATAAAACTCTTTTTATGTTTTATTAAATAATAATTGAAATTATTGTTTTTATTTATTCAATATTTCGGACACCTTCGGTGCCCTTCTTCAGGAACTAAAAATACATAAACAAAGTTAAAAACACATTAACAACATTAATTTTTTCACAAAACAACAAAAAATATAAAATATATCACACTAAACATTGTCTTACTTTGAGTAAAGTCGTCAATCACTTGGAGATATGTTTACTAAAAGCTTTTATTGGTTATATTTTGTTAATATATGTCTATAAGAATGCGCGCAATTTTCAGTATCTCTTTTAAAATTCATTCTCTTGTTCTCAGGAGTATTTATAATATGTAGCATTTCCATTATGTATCTCTTCTTATAATTATTTTCTTGTTGTATTATTTCTGCTTTCTCTAAGTCGGGGGAGTGTTTGCTTATTGCACAGTGGGCTGCTAACGCTGTTTTTTGTTCGCTTAATCCTTTCCTTGTTTTATAATCGGATTTGTGTGCTGCCAACCTTGTTTTTAATTTAGATTTTGTCGTTCCAACATATATTTTTTCACATATGTTAGACCCGTCACCGTTACAAGGAATTTTGTATATAACATTCGCTTTATCTAATTTGTCAATTTTTGTTTTAGTGTTAGAAAACAACATGTTCAAAGTATAATCAGTCCTAAGTGCAATATTAACATTTTGTTTGTCATAAATGTTCGACTGTATGATCCTGTCTGAAAAGCCTGGAACATGTGTCAGAGATTTAAATATTTTTTCTTGTTTTGGTACTACGGATTTTTCTAAATCTTTTTTGGCGCTTTTAATAATATTTGTTGCCATCTTATAGGGGAAACTGTTTTTTTGCAGCATTTTCCTTAATTTTATAAAGTTATCTTTGTGAAAATTTGTGTCACTTAACTGAAAAACTCTCTTTGCAATATTTCGTGCTGTGTTGAATTTTACATATTTTGGATGATTTGAATAGAAATTTATTATCCGTCCTGAAGCAGTTGGCTTTTGATACCAATCCGTTAATAAAGCGTTTCCTTGTCTTATAATTAATAAATCTAAATATGGCAATTTTCCGCCTTTTTCCAATTCAGTGGTAAATTTGATGTGTTTGTGAAAAGAATTTAGGGCTTTCAGAGTTTCTTCTAAATCTTCCTTTTTGATTATACAGAATAAGTCGTCAACATATTTGGTCATAACTTTTGGCTTCCGTTCCAATTTTTCCAATGTAATATCTAGTAATTCTTCCATTACTATGTCGGCAACAACAGGAGACGGTGGTGAAATACCAACAAATATACAGAAGCTATTGTCATTAGGCCCCAAATTTGCCCCACCAATTCAACAAAAACAATTCCCTTTATTTAAATGCATTGCCGACGGAGAAGACATTATTCAAACTAACAAGGAAAAAGAAAAACAAGAGATATCAAGAACTAAATTTGTAATGACGATGGATAATTACCTTAACAAACGATCATTAACAAGAAAAGAGAGAGAAATAATTAATACAGTGGAACAAACTAAAAAATTTTTGAACAACAATAAAAACGTTTTAATTCTTAGAGCAGATAAGGGAAACACTACAGTTGCAATGGAAAAAAGTGAATATGAAACAAAAATGAAGAATATTTTACAGGATATGTGCACTTACAGGAAACTGAAAATTGATCCAACTGCAAAATTACAAACACGCAATAATATATTAGTGGAAAAATTGCTAAAATTAAATATAATTGAGACAATGGATAAACATAGATTGACAACCACTGTAGCAACAGCTCCAAGGATTTATGGACTTCCTAAAGTTCATAAGGAAAACATACCTCTCAGATCTATTTGTTCATCAATTAACTCCCCATCATACAGCCTTTGTAGATACGTTGTTGATATCCTTAAATATCTTACCAAGGACTCTAAATATAATGTTAAAGACGCCATAGAATTTAAAAGTAAATTGACAAATATATCTCTCTCTGACGATGAAGTTTTGGTTTCTTTTGATGTAGTCTCCTTGTTCCCCAGTATACCTGTTAACTTAGCTGTAGATAATATTACATTGGAAAAATTGGAACGGAAGCCAAAAGTTATGACCAAATATGTTGACGACTTATTCTGTATAATCAAAAAGGAAGATTTAGAAGAAACTCTGAAAGCCCTAAATTCTTTTCACAAACACATCAAATTTACCACTGAATTGGAAAAAGGCGGAAAATTGCCATATTTAGATTTATTAATTATAAGACAAGGAAACGCTTTATTAACGGATTGGTATCAAAAGCCAACTGCTTCAGGACGGATAATAAATTTCTATTCAAATCATCCAAAATATGTAAAATTCAACACAGCACGAAATATTGCAAAGAGAGTTTTTCAGTTAAGTGACACAAATTTTCACAAAGATAACTTTATAAAATTAAGGAAAATGCTGCAAAAAAACAGTTTCCCCTATAAGATGGCAACAAATATTATTAAAAACGCCAAAAAAGATTTAGAAAAATCCGTAGTACCAAAACAAGAAAAAATATTTAAATCTCTGACACATGTTCCAGGCTTTTCAGACAGGATCATACAGTCGAACATTTATGACAAACAAAATGTTAATATTGCACTTAGGACTGATTATACTTTGAACATGTTGTTTTCTAACACTAAAACAAAAATTGACAAATTAGATAAAGCGAATGTTATATACAAAATTCCTTGTAACGGTGACGGGTCTAACATATGTGAAAAAATATATGTTGGAACGACAAAATCTAAATTAAAAACAAGGTTGGCAGCACACAAATCCGATTATAAAACAAGGAAAGGATTAAGCGAACAAAAAACAGCGTTAGCAGCCCACTGTGCAATAAGCAAACACTCCCCCGACTTAGAGAAAGCAGAAATAATACAACAAGAAAATAATTATAAGAAGAGATACATAATGGAAATGCTACATATTATAAATACTCCTGAGAACAAGAGAATGAATTTTAAAAGAGATACTGAAAATTGCGCGCATTCTTATAGACATATATTAACAAAATATAACCAATAAAAGCTTTTAGTAAACATATCTCCAAGTGATTGACGACTTTACTCAAAGTAAGACAATGTTTAGTGTGATATATTTTATATTTTTTGTTGTTTTGTGAAAAAATTAATGTTGTTAATGTGTTTTTAACTTTGTTTATGTATTTTTAGTTCCTGAAGAAGGGCACCGAAGGTGTCCGAAATATTGAATAAATAAAAACAATAATTTCAATTATTATTTAATAAAACATAAAAAGAGTTTTATTTAAATAAAATTAAAAAACAGTGACCTAGAGCCCAAAGATAAAATAAAAAAATTTTACAAGATATATAACTTTTGATTGAAAACAAACTTCAATCATAAAGAAATAAGTTAAATTAGCTATATTTGATGCTGCTTTTTTTTGCTTATTTTGAGAATATCAGCTACTTTTTACATATTTTATTAATATCGGCTTTTTTTTTGCTTATTTTGAGAATATCAGCTATTTTTTACTTATTTTATTAATATCGGCTTTTTTTTAGTTATTTTGCCAATTTAAGCTTAATTTTTTACTTTTTGAAAAATCGTTTTTTTGTGATGTGGCAACTTTTTCGAATGTTTTTTGCTCTTGCATATACATTTGACATTTGTAAAAACAAAAAGTCCGAACGAAATTTTTGTTGTCTCTTTCATTCTCAAAGCAACAGTATTAACCAAATACTGAAATAAGAAAAAGAAAATAAAGGAAGATCAAGAACAATACATATTTATTTTACTAGGTAGTAGCGGCTTTACAACAAATAAAACATTGTTGTATAGTGCGTTGGAAATGTAAAAAACAGAAAGATAAATAAAAGATAATTGCTTTCAATGCAAATGCCTACTTTGTTTTGCAAATGCTTGTTGTTAGTGTTTTTTGATATTCGTAAAAAAAGGTAGTAAAATACAAAAAACTTTTCATATTTCCAACTACAAACCAGCTGGGCGTACGACTCAACCTAGTAAAACAAATGTGCCTTGATCAAGAAATTATGAAAAAAAAGTATCAAAGACAAACATAAAATTGTTTTGGAAAATGCCTAAAAGCAAGGAAAGCAAATCGGTTTACCTGCGTAAGCTAGTCAAACAGTACCCCGATTTAAAAACTGATGGATCAATTTTAATATGTAACGTGTGCTCAAAACCAATTTCTGCTGATAAAAATTACAACATAAAACAACACCTGGACACAAAAAAACACAAAGATCTAAAAGACAGAGAAACCAATAAAAATTTACAACAAACATTTCTACAAAGTTCTACAAGTGCATCGGCCGCTGATAAATTTTGTATTGATCTTTGTGAAGCCTATATATAAAATTCGAAACTTAAGAATACAGCAATGTCGTTTCATATTCCATCCGAATCGTCTCTTCGAAACAAATACATAGCAATAGTTTATGAATCGACCGTAAACAAAATAAAGAAAGAAATTCAAAAACATTTTATTTGGGTATCTATAGATGAAACTACCGATGCGTCGAACAGGTTTGTGGCAAACGTTATTGTGGGTATATTACATGTGGAAAAAGATATTTCTGAAAAAAGATTTTTAATAAACACAGTTGTTTTAGAAAATGTTAATCACTCCACTATTGCACGCTTGTTTGATGATTCAATGAAAGAGTTTGATATAGAGAAAGATAAAGTTCTACTTTTTGTAAGTGATGCCGCACCCTATATGGTCAAAGCTGCAAAAGCAATTGCTGTGTTTTACCCACATATAACGCACGTAACTTGTCTTGCACATGGAGTTCATAGAGTTTGTGAGCATGTAAGAGAATGTTACCCAAATGTAGACTTATTTATTGCAAATTCAAAAAAAACATTCCTTAAATCTCATGCAAGGCTTCAAATTTTACAAGAAATAGCACCAAATATACCACTACCTCCGCAACTAGTAACAACTCGATGGGGCACGTGTATAATGGCTGTTAATTATTATGCCAAGTATTTCGATGAATTCGTTCATATATTTTCAAATTTAAGCTCTACTGATTCATCAGCCGTGCGTATATGCCAATCCCTCATAAATGAAAATGAACTGCGTAACCAAATATTGTATATATCTGCAAATTTTGGGTTTCTGCAGGAGGTTGTTACAAAATTGGAAACAAAAAATCTTTCATTGATTTCCCAAGTAAATACAGTTATGGACGCTGTAAGAAAAATTAAAGATGTTCCAGGGGATATAGGAGACAAAGTAAATACTAAATTTCAATCAGTTTTATTTAAAAATAAAGGATTTTCAATATTAAAAAATATTTCTGATATTTTGGGTGGAAAGTCGAATTGTGAGTACGATCGTATAAAGTATACTTCGGAACATCTTCTCAATTTCAAATATGCTCCTTTAACATCTGTAGATGTAGAAAGAACTTTTTCTATGTATAAGAATGTGCTGACCCCAAATAGACAGTGTTTTCTGTTCGAAAATCTATCACAGCAATTTTTAATTTACTGTAACAACGTCTTTAATGAATAAAATGCAAAAAAAACAAAAAATCTAAACTGCTTGTTTTTCTATTCTAACTGCTTATTTGCATGTTCTTAAAGGCTTTTTTTAATAGCTTAAAACAGTTTTTTTAGTGCTTGTTTTTGGTTGCCCTAGTTATCACTATAAAAATGAAAAAAATAAAAAATTCAATGCTGGACCAAAAAATTTCATTTTATCCCCAAAAATATATTTTTTTTACATGGAAAACTTAAAACTCATTTATCTCGGTAACTGAGTGTCCTAGGAAGAAAAGGGTTTTAATCTGTTATCACTATAAAAATGAAAAAAATAAAAAAATTCAATGCTGGACCAAAAAATTTCATTTTATCCCCAAAAATATATTTTTTTTACATGGAAAACTTAAAACTCATTTATCTCGGTAACTAAGCGTCCTAGGAAGAAAAGGGCTTTAATCTGTTATCACTATAAAAATTGAAAAAATAAAAAAATTCAATGCTGGACCAAAAAATGTCATTTTATCCCCAAAAATATATTTTTTTTACATGGAAAACTTAAAACTCATTTATCTCGGTAACTAAGCGTCCTAGGAAGAAAAAGGCTTTAATCTGTGATCACTATAAAAATGAAAAAAATAAAAAAATTCAATGCTGGACCAAAAAATTTCATTTTATCCCCAAAAATATATTTTTTTTACATGGAAAACTTAAAACTCATTTATCTCGGTAACTAAGCGTCCTAGGAAGAAAAGGGCTTTAATCTGTTATCACTATAAAAATGAAAAAAATAAAAAAATTCAATGCTGGACCAAAAAATGTCATTTTATCCCCAAAAATATATTTTTTTTACATGGAAAACTTAAAACTCATTTATCTCGGTAACTAAGCGTCCTAGGAAGAAAAGGGCTTTAATCTGTTATCACTATAAAAATGAAAAAAATAAAAAAATTCAATGCTGGACCAAAAAATTTCATTTTATCCCCAAAAATATATTTTTTTTACATGGAAAACTTAAAACTCATTTATCTCGGTAACTAAGCGTCCTAGGAAGAAAAGGGCTTTAATCTGTTATCACTATAAAAATGAAAAAAAAAATTCAATGCTGGACCAAAAAATTTCATTTTATCCCCAAAAATATATTTTTTTTACATGGAAAACTTAAAACTCATTTATCTCGGTAACTAAGTGTCCTAGGAAAAAAAGGGCTTTAATCTGTTATCACTTTAAAAATGAAAAAAATTAAAAAATTCAATGCTGGACCAAAAAAATTCATTTTATCCCCAAAAATATATTTTTTTTACATGGAAAACTTAAAACTCATTTATCTCGGTAACTAAGCATCCTAGGAAGAAAAGGGCTTTAATCTGTTATCACTATAAAAACGAAAAAAATAAAAAAATTCAATGCTGGACCAAAAAATTTCATTTTATCCCCAAAAATATATTTTTTTTACATGGAAAACTTAAAACTCATTTATCTCGGTAACTAAGCGTCCTAGAAAGAAAATGGCTTTAATCTGTTATCACTATAAAAATGAAAAAAATAAAAAAATTCAATGTTGGACAAAAAAATTTAATTTTATCCCCAAAAATAGATTTTTTACATGGAAAACTTAAAACTCATTTATCTCGGTAACTAAGCATCCTAGGAGGAAAAGGGTCTTAATCTGTTATCACTATAAAAATGAAAAAAATAAACAAATTCAATGTTGGACCAAAAAATTTCATTTTATACCCAAAAATTGATTTTTTTTACATGGAAAACTTAAAACTCATTTATCTCGGTAACTAAGCGTCCTAGGAGGAAGAGGGTTTTAATCTGTTGTCACTATAAAAATGAAAAAAATAAACGAATTCAATGTTGGACCAAAAAATTTCATTTTATCCCCAAAAATTGATTTTTTTCACATGGAAAACTTAAAACTCATTTATCTCGGTAACTAAGCGTCCTAGGAGGAAGAGGTCTTTAATCTGTTATCACTATAAAAATGAAAAAAATTCAATGTTGGACCAAAAAATTTCATTTTATCCCCAAAAATTGATTTTTTTCACATGGAAAACTTAAAACTCATTTATCTCGGTAACTAAGCGTCCTAGGAGGAAGAGGTCTTTAATCTGTTATCACTATAAAAATGAAAAAAATTTAATGTTGGACCAAAAAATTTCATTTTATCCCCAAAAATTGATTTTTTTTTACATGGAAAACTTAAAACTCATTTATCTCGGTAACTAAGCATCCTAGGAGGAAGAGGGCTTTAATCTGTTATCACTATAAAAATTAAAAAAATAAAAAAAATTCAATGTTGAACCAAAAAAATTTCATTTTGTCCCGAAAAATTGATTTTTTTTACATGGAAAACTTAAAACTCATTTATCTCGGTAATTAAGCGTCGTAGGAGAAGGGCTATAATTTGTTATCACTGGTTGGTTATTATTGTTGGACCAAAAAAATTTTATCTTATCCCCAAAAATTGATTTTTTTAAATGGAAAACTTAAAACTCATTTATCTCGGTAACTAAGCGTCCTAGGAGAAAAGGGGCTTTATTCTGTTATCACTGTAAAAATGAAAAAAATTCAATGTTGGATAAAAAAATTTATCCCCAAAAATTGATTATTTTTACATGGAAAACTTAAAGCTCATTTATCTCGCTAACTAAGCGTCCTAGGAGGAAACGGGCTTTAATCTGTTATCACTATAAAAATGAAAAAAATAAACAAATTCAATGTTGGACCAAAAAATTTAATTTTATCCCCAAAAATTGATTTTTTTACATGGAAAACTTAAAACTCAATTATCTCGCTAACTAAGCATCCTAGGAGGAAAAGGGCTTTAATCTGTTATCACTATAAAAATGAAAAAAATAAAAAAATTCAATGTTGGTTGGACCAAAAAATTTTCATTATATTTATTTACATGGAAAACTTAAAACTCATTTATCTCGGTAACTAAGCGTCCTAGGAGGAAAAGGGCTTTAATCTGTTATCACTATAATGAAAAAAATAAAAAAGTCAATGTTGGTTCAAAAATTTCATTTTATCCCCAGAAATTGATTTTTCTTACATAGAAAACTTAAAACTCATTTATCTCCGTAACTATGCGTCCTAGGAGGAAAAGAGGTTCTTTGTAAATTTCAACCGACTGTCTACAATTGTTCAAAAATATAGCTATATACATGAAATCAAATAAACTATTGGGGCACCCTTTAAATTATAATTTTAAAAATATATACTTATTATTATAACGGTCACAGTGAACGGCATTTTTTCCAATTTTAATGCTTCTGTCTATAACTGTTCAAATGATAGGCACATATTGGTCGATTTTGGTCGGTTCAGAAAATAATAGTTTTTATACGATCAGAGTTGCGTTTTGAGTTGCATCTTTCTTGCGCCACAGTGTGGCATCTAAAAACAGACTGTCTTTTGTGAATTTTCAATGTAGAACAGAATTCCATCAGATTTTTCTGTCAGTAAATCGTGCAGTTGGTGGATAGTCAGTCGTGGCCTTAACTTTAACATCTTTAGCGGACAACAACATAAGCTTTGTTGTTGCAAGTCTTATTTTCGTAACAACACTCTATATAAATTAATTAATTTCTTAAAAATATCGTATTTTTTTGCATCCCGATTAAATTGTTAAATCACCTATATTGATTACTGAGGGTAAAATCACGTTTCGATGGCCATTTCGCTACAGCTAACTCTTCAGGAAACTTCTCACAAACTTGACAATTTTATCCAAACAATAAAGTAAAGAATAACGTCAAAGCGAAATGGTTATCGAGACGTGATTTCACCCTCAATAGTCAATATCGGTGATTTAAGAATTTAACCGGGATACAAAAAAATAGTACGATATTTTTCAAATATTAAATAACTTAATCAAATATTTCCGTGGTTTAATTTAATACTCTACATATTTAGAGCTGTTTTGATTTTTATTCGCACTTATAATTCATAAATTTATTTCCTTATTGTTAAATTATATTACGCTTTGACGATTCGGTGTTATCTTATTATTATTAATGATTAAAATCGCTTATAGTTCAAACAAAAAATTAATTAAATTTCACAGTCATGATATGCTTCTTCGAATAAAATGTTATTGAACCCTTTTTCAAACGCTAATTGAATTATATGACTTTAATATTTGAATGAAAAAGCGAAAATTTCTTGAAATTTATTAGCTAATTAAAATGAGATAATGAAAAATAACGTATGATAGCATTTTTATATATAATTATTTATCTTTTATTTAAAAATAATTTTAATTAACTGATTATATGAAAAATATTTTGTTATAGATAAACGCTTTAAAATGGTATAAAAAGCTAAGAACTTAACGAGAATAAAGTATACTTGAAAAAACTTCACTCGAAAGCAAATACATTTTGAAAATGAAATGTAAGTGTTGGTTTATAATTTTAACATAATTTCCTTTAAATTGTTTATTTTATTTAAAAATTTTTTCTAGACCTTTATTTTGTTGTGAGTCTTTTTTGCATGGTGTTTTTGTACATGAGTGCAATAGCAATGGCCGGAACTGTACCAACTGTGCCAACTGCACCACCTACACCACCTAACGGTAACGGTGGCGGTACCACTTATTATGGACCACCAACCTTGGCAACTTCTCCTACGACTCCTAAACTTCCTTCACCACCAATATCCACCGTTACTAATATTTATCCTACTAAGCCGCCTAAAAAGCCAATGTAATTCTGGAAAGCGACTTTCGCTAATAAATAAAAACTAAATCAGTTTCAAAGTTAGAAAAAATTTGTTTTTATTATTTACATAAATCATTGTTTGCTGTTTATCTACCAGTAACTTTCAAAAAGGGGATAAGAGTAGAAAGTGAAATAAGTTAAGAAAATTTTAGATGTAAAAATATGTCTCAACTTCCATGGGTGCACTTATCAATTTGAACTATCCTTCATTGAAAAACTGCCATACTGGGAGTAATAGATTTCTTACGGGGAGTAATAGATTGCTTGGTGAATAAACAATCCAAGTTTGTTCTAATAACGCCTGATACTTTGTAAAGGAAAAAATGGATCAACAACCTTTCATGATGCGGCTATTTAAAGTTTGATCTTTTAGTCTGCAGACAAAGTGTTAGGAATACTTTTTGCTATCCAACTTGATCTTAATAGAGTTGCAATAACCAATTTGAATTGCAAAAATGATTATTTTGTTAATTTCCTAGTTTCCCTAGTAACGAATACTACACGTAATGTCCCGATAGAAAGATAGAGATGGAAACATGTACATATTTCTATTCATGACATGTATTTTGATATAATCGATTTCGATTCGTAGGGCAATAACAATATAAAAAACAAAATGCGTGACTTCCACAACGTATCAGTGAAGTTTGTATACAGTTGTGCTACCGTATTTAAATCATGTATGTACATTACGAAACAAAGCATCAACATTAAAGGCCAGGATTCACTATCATACACAATCGCAAGATTCAATCACACAAAAATCTGACAAAATTCTGTCCTACTTTAAAAATTGTTTCAAAATGGCGTCGTAGGTGCCACACTATTAAACTAAAAAAATACAAAAACATATTGTTTTAATATTTTGTTGTTTTTTTCTTCATCATCTTAAAAAACACAACCCTGATCGCATGAAAAAAATATTTTTTGAATTATTTTAAAAGATTATAAAATCGTACAGATCTGTCAAAAAGTCTGTCACACACATACACTTTTAGTCCACACCATCATACATTTTGAGCGCACATGCAATTTTTGACAGATCGTACGACTATAATATATATAATATCCGAAACGTTAGAACTATAAGGTTAGAACGCTTCTTAATTGCAAAATGTTTTGTAACTTAAAACTGACAATTGACTTTTAAAGGCAGCGTAAGAAATCTGGATGATCTACAAGAAACAAAGTTTTGAATTGATAACCTATTTGGAAAAACTACGGCAAAAAATAGTAATATAAACAAAATAAGAAAATCAGTTCGAGCTCTTTACAAACATAAACTGTATATAAATATATTAGAGTAAATTTTAAAAATTTGATTTGCGGATATCATCATTTTTTTGAAGGTTTTTGGGCAAATAAAAATAATGGCAGTCTTTTTTGGGAAAATTTTCACTCCTTGGGGTGATTCAACCCACCTTAAAACGCGGAATTTGAACTCAAAAATAGCAAAAACGGTTTTATATATGTCAAATCTGATTTCAGCAACCGATTCTGCAGCAAAAATTATTACAATAAATGTTTTTTGAATCCTCAAAACAGTTCTAAAAAACCTCAACAGAGGGCGCAAATGTCATTAACAAAATTTTTTTTAGGTTTTTTTAAACATGCATGATGAAGAGGCATTTAAAACTAACAAAACAGTACCAATATATTATTTTTATCAGAACCCGTTATATATATATATATATATAATAAAACAGCAGTTATATATATATATATAAAACAGCAAGAGAAAATACTTATCAACCCATTAATTTGTCACAAAAAATATTTTTAACTTATAGAAACTCCAGAAAATCGGAAACAATAAGTGCCGTTTAGAGTTAACAAAGCAGCGCATTACGTTTGCAGGGCCACACGAACTTAATCAATTGCCAAATTCAATACGAAATATTCCAGTTGATTAAAAATTAAAAAGTGAAGTGAAAATTAAAAAGTGTGAAGACTTATTTATTGCAGAATATACAAACACTTCTTATATAATCACTTATATTAAAATGTTTATATATATATATATATATATATATATATATATATATATATATTTTAAATTTTCAATTTATATATTTGTTTCTTTTTTCTTTTTATAAATACGTATGGTGTGTATGTATGTAATATTATTATTTTATTATTATTTTTTAAAGTATGTAATATGTTGCCAAATAACCTCTGCTAAGCCATATCGGCGATGGGGCGATAAATAAATTATGAATGTTAATATACAGGTTGTTTAATAAAGATTATATAAAAAAATAATAACCAGCTGTTGAACTACCACGGCTTTAACTTGTGCCAAGATAGCACATTCTGCAAAGGGAATCCCGCGAGTCGTTTCCGAGAAAAGTGGCTTCTACCTGAGTGGGACCAAAAAATCGTTGTTGATTTTTCCCATTGAAATTAAGATACTCTTGCCAAAAATGGCCATACATTATTAATGTATAGACCAAGACAAACAAAATTTGCCTACCTTGCAAATTATCATACTTTTCATGTTTTTGTGATCCTTAAACAAGCTTTTTTTAAAACTTATGTTGTATATTAATAATTTATTTTTTAAATAGACCAAGTTTTATGTACGTATATTTACATGAATGCTTCTTTTTTGATTTGAAAATACCCAATTCAAGGAGAAATATTCTTCCTGATTTTTACCCGGTTTGTAAATACCCAAAATCGACGCTATTTTTGCGCACTTATAGTTTTAATTATAAAGACGACGTACAAGTGCAGAGTTGTTAAAAGTTAAGCATTTTTCACTCAATCTGTGTCATTTACAATATGACTTTAAAAAGAAAGTTACACAATAAATTAGCAGATAAAAGAAACTGGGGAGTAAAAAATATGCAGCGAGAAGATTTTAACTAAAACAAAACTCGCGTGTGCTTCGGCATCTAGCCATATTGGGCCCTACCTGATATTGGTTTCTCTACTGCATTTTGGTCAAAAGTAAAAAAATTTTTTAATTGAATTGAAAGTTCATCTATGCTTCTATCTATGTGCCGAATATGGTGTGTTAAAAAGAAAAATGGACAATTGTGGCTTTTTTATATCATAAGCATAAAATTTCATAACCAAAATTTTTTTTAGTGAAAGTGCGTGAGCCTGTGTGATCAAAAATTTATTTTGTTTAAGTAATTGATAAAAAATTTTAAGGATCTTAACAAAAAAGAAACTACCGAAGATCGAGTCAAAAAAATATCAAAACTTGTTTGAGTCGTTTATCTGTCTACAAAATTGGTAAAACTGGTAAAATAAAGTGCACTAGGTGAAAACAAAGCGACAATCAGATCCCTGAGCGCGTAAGGCGACACCCAGAGTAGCAACCTTAAAGTTAATGATTGCTCATACATGCGTTAAAGCTGGAGACTACCCATAAACATACCGTACAGCCCACCGGCCCCCTGCTGGGTGCTGCTAGCCAGTTTTATTATCATGCTACCTGCAAGGGGCGAAGCCCACATGACAAACATGCTCCTAATTGATGACGGTATGTACAAGTGATTGCGTAAAGGAAGAGAAAACACTTTCTTTTGCGAATGCCCTTTAATACATGATTAAAAATTAATCTGATTTGAATACTTATTCACTGCTTGTAAGTCTTTCATGTGGGAAAGCATTCATTGATGAAGCATTTTTTTAATATAAAATGTGCAATTTTCTAAAATGAATGATGATGTTTAAGAGACATTTGAGTCATTATTATTTTTTCTCTAGCACAGTTTTCATCATCCGCATACTATGAAACGAGGAAAACTTTTTTCCATTAAAGCACTTTAACATGCCACCCACTTAATCTCTTTCTCTCTCCCTCTAGTTGTAAAAATATGTCCAATTAACAATACTTGTACAATGTACATGATTCATTTACTCCATTTATTAAATTTTGGGAATATTTTCAAAAATATAGTTTACAAAGTAAGAGTGCTACATAAGTATATTCGGCTATGCCAAATCATATATGCCCTGCACCATATACATATGTATGTATAAGAAAATACTGTACTTACTACGACATCTGTTGTAGCATTCCTGCTGATGATTGTCTTGACTAAGTCCCCTTTTACAATGTAGAAATTGATGGGCGACATATTTCTCATTCTCTTGCCTGAACTTGCCTGAACCTTTTACAACCCGAAATTGCAGACATTCAGAATTTTTTTTTTCTTTTATCGTCCCTTCTCGCTGTTGATTATTGTTTTTTTTTTCTTTTTGTTTCATTCTTTGCAATAGCGTCAGTAATACTGAAATGAAATGATATTGAAAAGAGAAAATGAAGCAACAACATGAAAGTTACGAAGAGTCGAAAAAAATAAAAAATGAAAAATGTCTAGTACAGATGGTCGTGCACAACACACTCTACCTCTTAAACACCTCGCCATCAAACTTCGTCTGTCTGCCATTCAATTTTTACATTGTAAAAGGGGACTAATTACTAAATAGTACTTAGAACGACATCTGCAGGAATACAAACGAAAGTACTGGGTGTCAGCCGGGAAGGTACACAACTTTGTTTGTCTCCATTGTAATACTGTTGTCGCATTTAAAAGTTTACAAGCATATCGCAATATTGGTCCCCATTCACAATTACCGTTACGACGTTTTAATTTTCAAAGAAGTAAGGTCCAATGATTCCTTCTGACCAAATTGCACACCAGACTTGAAAAATTAGAGGCAGGAGTAGTGTTTTATCCGCTGCCTCAAAAAATCATATACAATCATATAATGCACGTCTAATTAAATAAAAAGTAAAAAACAACAAGAAAAAGTTTGATGGAACAATATGTTGTATTCGACATGTCACGTGCAACAGTAAATAAAAAATAAAAAAATAAACTAATTAATATTTTTGAATCAAATAAAAACTATTATACAGATTCATCGATGCATCACATTTAAAAATATGTCGCATTAAAATATCCCATAAGGTTTCGCTGAAATCATTGTTTTCGCATTTAAAGCGACTTCTGTTTTTGTCGCATGCGAATGCCTTGGTTTGTTGTAATTATCATGAAAAGGAACATTTACTTAAAATTAACCTTACCACCAATTATAGTGCTAATCAAAAGCTATTATAAGTTTCGCCTTTTCTCAAAATAAAATAATATTTAGGCATATGTTTGTTTTGTTACTTTCAATGCGTACGAATGTCGCATTAGACATTGGAGAAATGCCCATATGCTTTGTGCTAAATTCTGCACAGATTTACACACATGGTTATAGTTAGTGCGAAATGCAAAAATTTGTGCAACATTTTTTTATGTTTGCAATTTCGCTAGAGCGAAACACAGTAACCAATTAGTATCTATCCTTCTTTCATTTTTCTACATAAGGGTTCCATTTTAGACCATTCATATGTTTTTTGAAAAATTTGATAAAAAAAATACATTTCATTTTGTAGTTTTAATAATAATTATTTCAAGAGAATATCATGAAATATTTATATTTGAAGGAACCAAGCACAATTAACGTAGACATATATATATATATATATATATATATATATATATATATATATATATGTAGGTATATAATTATGAAAATTCAATTCTATTTCAAGTATTTAAGTACATACAAAGTTCTAATAAAATAATGTTACGTTTTAAATTATTCGGATTTTTTGCATTTTAAATAAAACCACAGTTGAAATACAAAATACACTAAAATTGAATCGATATCTGTTTCCCAATAATACACAATTAATTCTAAGCACGAGTCACAACCCGCTTATTGCCACCCTGGGTATTTCTACAATTGCCGGTTTTGGTCTTCGTGTTATTATTAAATAAACTGTAGAAATATGGCAGCTTCACTCAATGAAATATAATGAACATAACACTTTAATAATGAAGATGTGCTAAATAAGAAAGTTTTATTTTGTACTTCATATAATGCTGAGTTATGTCTGCGATAAAAGTTTTGTGGTGTTTTAGTGATGTTAACATAAGTTTTCAACTACCGTACGATCCATGGCAAAATAATTCACAAGAATATGCAACAGCTGTTTTTGACATATGAAAACAATTTTATTTTTGTAATTAATATGTACAATATATGGCCATAATAGTAAAATTATGTATGTATTTTTAAAAAGTTAAACATCAATATGTCAACATTTCTAATTCAATACAGGTTTATTCCTAACTTTTTAATTAGTGGTACACATAAAAAAGGCAACAAATATTTGACAAGAAGACAAATATTTGTGAAAAATCAGTTAAGATATTAGTTGATAAACGGAATTCTAATTAAATAAAATAATTTGTAAATAGTTTTTAGGTAAACAGCGTATTATTTTGCATATAAACTACACATACATGTATGTATGTTTGTATTTCCAGTAATCTATACATATAGTAAAACTGTTACGGTGTCATTATTGTACGTGAAATATTTTCTGAAAATTTTAAAGAATACTTAAATAGTTGTCTGCACATTTAATTTATGGAAATGAAAAATATTTAAAAACACATTATTGTAAACTTAATTTTAAGAAAATTAGAAATGATTCGCAAACGAGGTCATGGGCACTCTTAGTATAAAAAAAATTATCTAAGGAATGGTTCTTACCAAGTAGAATAAAATACTAGGTGACCGCACGGCTACAAAAACAAAAACCTAATGTCTTTTTATTATTGCAGGGCACCACGTTGATGTCAAAAATTTCTGACTAAGCATGAGGAAGCCAAATTTAATTTATCCTTTTTTCATCATTTAGTGCTTTAAATAAAAATGCAGCAATTGATTTATTTCTCCTACGTGTGCAGCAATACCTCATATTTAATTTTTTGGTCTTGAAATTTAATTTTATAAAATTTACAATGTTTTACTTTTTCAAATTATTTCAATATTTTTTGTTTTTGAAATTATTTTATCATCCGTGCTGCATGTACGCCGAAAACACCATTGTCAACTTGGTGGTATAACCGTAAATACCATAACTATACCTAATGTGTCAATCCAAAAAATACTGGGTATCATATTTAAAAAAAAAATACCGTTGGCAAGAACAAATACTGGCGATAAAAAAATTGTTAATTGAATCAGTACTTCCTTCATTAGAAGATAAGATTTCTGAATCGTTAAACAGACCACAAACATACCACATGGGAATTGGTTATAAAATTTGTGATCTATTAATTGACAATAATAATATGGATTCCAGGCCATGTCGATATAAGGGGTAATAATTATATATTATAATTATATATTATATTATGATACTGCAGCAAAAATTGGATGCCGTGCGCCAATTTTATTGGATGCTACAACTGAAAAGAATGATCTTCGCAACACAATTATAACTAATCTGCAGATCCAAAGACTAAATAAACTTAAAGAATCTCATCATCCCTATTTTTCTCAAAAAATAAACATATCACACCTCCAAGTACAAAATAAAAACATTTTCAAGGTTATGCATGGGACATACTGTCACAACTCATTAACAATCATTTTACCAACTTATGTGTGTATTGTGGATCAATCAACTCCGTAAATCATATTCTCCTTGCCTGCCCTAAGTTAAAAGAGTGCTATGATAAATATCTTTCAAATAAAGGAATTAATCTACTCATCGATCCTTCAGAAAGTAATATAAATATAATATGTATATAAATTTATTTCCAAACTAAAAATTAAAGTTTAAGATAGTTTCATAACTAACACAAACGGTAGTTGATGGCCAAAGTAGCCAATGCTTGTATTTGTATTTAATATTAATTCTATATTAATATAGTCTTAATATAATGTAAATAAATAAATAAAATTATTTTGAAATTTTGACAACGTCGTACATTAACATAAATCAACTGGGCTAATAAGGCCACCTCTAAATTAATTCGCCTGGGTTCTAACAACTACTTCATTATTCACAATAGTCAAAAGGTATATTCAATCGCAATAACAAAATTAGAGAAATATTTCAACTTTTTGTATAATGCCTAGTATTTTGTTGTAATGTTAATACTTTTTCAAAATTATGCAGCGAATTTTTTTATAAATGTATTTTTATTGTTTTATTTTATTATATATATATGTTATAAATCGCACAATAATTCACCATCACATGGAAATAATTGATTGATAAAATATTACATCACTAATCACATGAAACAGCTGTCACTGGTGTTGTCAGATTAGGTGACTTATCCCCAAATCCGGGATTTGATTTTTAAAATAAGGATGAAAATTTAAGTTTGGGGATTGAGGATAAACTTGAGCTTTGGGGATTTAAAGAGTTTTTTTTTGTTTTTTTAATTCTGTTTTGGTTATTATAACTTTACTACTATTAAATAAATTTTAGTTTTTTGCTACGTAAAAGTTTCCCAGTATGGTAAGACAAAATATTGTTAAAAATTATGACTGGTAAGTGTCTCCGTATATATAAAAAATGAATTTGCATTTCTTAGGCAATAAAAATGCATAACGAGCTGCTCGCATTTTATAGGGAATTAATACACATTTTAATAATTGTTGTGATACTTTTGCTCTATTTTCAAAAATGCTTCAAATTTTTAACTCTAAAAATATGTACCAAAAAATCATTTTCCCAACGAGATAGAGCATTTTGATTTAAAGGTAATAATTAAAAATTTTCAGTACAGCTGAAAAAATGTTTGTGGTTACATCTTAAAAGAATTTGAAAAAATGAATGCATCATAGTAAGCAAATTCCATTAAAAAATATATTTACATTGTTTTTCTTCAAATCTGTGCAAGTGTGGCAAAAAAATCCATTTTGAGTTACACTATGCAATTTTTCATAAAACTAGCATGAAATTTTTGTTTGTTTGTGAACCAAGAGATGTAAGAAATATGGTATTGCTTGAGTTTTAAGGGGATATTACTGATGCTAATGTTTACTTTTAGCCTAAAAGTTTTAGGTAATTCATAACTGTGTAGCTTAAATATAAAATTGAGAAAAAAATGCTTTAAAAAATTCCATAGTGTAAATCTGGATTTAATACATTTTTTTTTGAAACTTTCGATCATAAATGAAACAAATTTTATCAACAAAACAGTATCAACTCAAAATAAAAATTTTAATAAAACGTTTTTATCACTTTTATTTCAAAAAAGGCTTAATTAAAAATAATAACGTTTTTGTGATAATATACGATGCATTTCTATTCTCACTTTTATTTTAACTTGTTGAGATGAAGTTGACATGATCACAAAAATGTTTTTAAGAGATAAAAGCGGAATGGGTTGAATTTTTACAGTAGTTAGATGATGATGTTGTTAGTGGATTTCTTTCAAATTTTAAAATTTAGAGTTAATACCTTGTTGATCAATAAACTACAAATATTACTATTTTTTCTTTTTAATTTTAGGTATTAACATAAGTTTAATATTAATATGTTAATACCTAAAAAAAAAATATAGTAATATTTGTAGTAGGGATTTATGTGGGGATAAAATTTATATAATTGGGGATGGGTACTAGATAAAATCTGGGAGCCCTGGCTGCCATTTGGTTTGTGTCAAGAGCAGCGTTGCCACACAAGAAATTGACTTCCTACCAATAATTTTCAAAAATCCTACCAAAATCGTTCACAGCCTACCAAAAATTTAAAAATGCGTTTCTTGCACATAAACTCTGTTATACTCACTTGGTTTTTTTCCGTAATTGTTGAGGTGGAAATTTGTCTTTTGGTGATTTTTAACATGGATGTTATGATTTAAAATAGTTTTAGAGCATATTATGCAGAATGAACACCCATCCCTTTCCTGGAGCCAATCAAATTCGCTCAACCATTCGGTTCTAAATTTTTTTTGACTGTTTCTTTACATGAAATATTAGTAAATATTTATGTAATTAATAGGTACATATATACAATTAAAAAAGTTTACTGACTTTTCTATTTTGTCTGTTAATTTTTTTAATATAAACACTTGTAAATAAGACTTCACTCAAAAATATTGTTAATTTCAATTTCATAATATTGTTCGCGTTTCTTAAACCAGAGATGGTTATAGCTTTAATCATCTTTATGCAAAAAAGCAGAGATGTTTTTTATTACACCTAAAACAGTTTTTGAAAACAGTGGTAAAACTATTCACAGTTATTGTTTATTTAATTCAAAGTTACATTTTTTTATTTTATGTTCTGAATTTTTAAGGTAAAAAATTTACTATTGCTACAGGAGGAAAACCTACCAAAAATTTAAAAAAATGCAACAAACCAACCAAACTACCAAACTGTTTTTTAAAAACGAAAAACTACCATGTTTGGTCCGATTGGACCAAAGCGGCAACGCTGGTCAAGAGCAAATGTGTGTTTACGTAAATTTTAATGCAGCTGTATTTTTAAAGAATTTGATAATCATTTTTAAGAGAAGATAAAAAAAAAAATGAATCAAGCTGAAGTCAGTAAATTAATGTCACAACTGCGCTTTGCAGCTAGGCCTAAACAGCGCAACCTGAAAAATCCCGATGGTCCAGAAGGCCGTCTTATGAAGTTGAGAAAAACCGTAACCGGTTTAGTTAAACATGAACGCATAGAATTGTATTATAATCGGGCCGATGAAGCCAGAGGATATGTGGAATTGGTAACATCTAAATAATGTATTTTACACTTCATATAATAATTCATATTATGTTTTGACTTTGCAGTTAATTTCTGATGCCATTCGTCATGGCGATCGGCACAAGGCTACAATGGAATTAGCTGATTATTGGTTGTTAGAAAAGCAGTTGGTTCACAAACTTTTTAAAGTCTTAGTACCGCGTTATGAAAACAGCAATATATCCTATACACGAATGTATAAAGCCCCCCGAGATTATCCTGGCATGTATTATCAAAGAGCAGTGTTGGAACTGAGAGGCAATCCTTATCCCTCGTTATTACCTGACTTGTCCCATAATCGTAATTTCATACACAATGTTCTATTGGATGAGGCCCGTAAAGATTATAGACGCGAGAAATTAGCTAAGATAGCAACAGCCATGGCTAATGAATCACCGGAGACAAATAAAGAACAACCAAATGAACAAGGGCCAGCAACAAAAGAGAAGAAGGAATAGTTTCAAGTGTTTAAATACTTGTGTTAAGTTAAGCTGTTAATTTAATTTTGTATGAGTATATAATAAAAGTATGAATTGAAAACAGCTCCAAAATTATTCGTGCAAGTGGAAAACGTACAGATAGAAGGTTTTCTGTCAGGAAATCAACTGGATTATACAATATATTAACATAATATGTACAATATTATTAAGCTTTATTAGATTTATAAAATTAGTTAACCTAATATTAATAAAAAGGAGCACTAGCTACATAGGCTATCTGATAAAGGTTTTAAATATTTGTTAATACAAAATCGAAAAATAAATAGCAATAATGAAAATATCAGTAATTATCTGTCTTGGAGTTCTCTTTAAACTCACATATAATAACGAAGTTAAATTCGTAACTGGGAAATTAATTTTTTAAACAAACTTTTATTAATTATTTTATTCTAAATATTTCTTATACTTAAAAATTAAAAAAAAAGTTGCATACGGGGTGTAAAATATTATTTTAAGAAAAAAAAATGTCAAGTGACAAATTTGGGGCTGACCCTTGGTTTCCGACTTACGGACCTCCAAAGTATGTAGGTACAATATCGAGTATATTTTGGTGGAATAAGATAATATGGGTATCATTGGAAAGGTAATTTCAATATCTATTTAATTTAAAAGGAAAATAGTAAAAAAATAAAAAATAATTTTTGTATGAAACTTTTTTGGTCAGCTCTTAGTTTTAGCTTCGCTTACTAAAGATTTTCTGCGTGGCAGGCCGGATGCAAGCATTTTCTCCTCTATGGTATGACCAACACCGGCTTCGCTTACTAAAGATTTTCTGCGTAGCCCGCCTTCGGCCGGACGCAAGAATTTGCTCCTCTATGGTATGACCAACACCGGCTTCGCTTGACAAAGTTTTTATCTCTTTTCGTATAGTGTTGTCACTAAACTTAATTTAAAAGGTTTTTTTCTGGTCGTTACCTGTTTTGATTGTACTTTTTTTTACTATTTACCCTTTCAATTGAAAAGATATTTAAATTACCTTTTCAATGATATCCATATTGCCCCATTCCACCACAAAATACTCGATATATTCCATATTGTACAGACAAAATTTGGAGGCCCGTAACTCGGAAAGTAAGGGTCAGCCTAAAATTTGTCACCTAATATTTTTTGCTTAAAATTAAATTTTACACCCCGTAGGTAACTTTTTTTTAATTTTTAAGCTGCGTCCGTAAACTAGATTTAAGCCTATTTTCCTTCTGTTTACAACAATGCAGGTAATAAGTGGTCACCTCGTTAAACATCTGTATAAACAACTTGCACAACTCTGTCTTAGATATAGTTGGTAACCATTGTGAATGTTTTGTATTTGCTAGCAAATGCGCCGGCCAAAAATCTGGTTATGATTTATACAGAAGTATTCAAGAGATCTAAAACGATGAAAAGTTTAAAAATGGAAAGTGATACGGAAAGTGAACCAGATATAAATGCATTTTATTTTGAAAGTGATCATTTAGCACTAAGAGGGAATCGGGAATATACGAATATGTTGCGAACAATTGCTATTCTAGAGGCACAAAAAATTAGAGTACATAAGCATATTGAAGAATTAGCTATGGCCAAAAAAAGATATATGGAAGACCCGGAACTATTTTTAGCAAAAATAAAGAATAATGAAGAAATAATAAGTCCAAATTTTATAACAATAGCAACAGTAAGTAAATGTTTTAAATTTTAAAGCAATAAATTTTTTGAATTTTTTTATAGCTACCCGAAATATCTTGTGATGATGATGATATGCAGTCCGAAGAAGTAAAAGTTAAAGAAGAAACTAATATAAGTTCATCTACTGATAATAAAAGTGATGTGCAGCTAAGTAGAGGCCGTGCCGTGGATGATACCAAACCAGAAACATTTAACCAATTGTGGACTGTGGAAGAACAAAAACGCCTTGAAGAACTTTTAATTAAGTTTCCAGAGGAACGTATCGAAATGCATAGATTTAGTAAAATAGCAAAGGCATTGGGTAATCGAACCGCTCGACAAGTTTCGAGTAGAGTACAAAAGTATTTTCAAAAATTACATAGTGCTGGCATGCCAATTCCCGGACGTATACCTAAAAACAGACGTATCGGCCAAGCAAAATCGAAATATTATTATCGCCCCTCAACATTTTTTCCTTCACACAATGTTCCAGTTCATATGTCGGATGATGATTTCCTATTGCAAGATCTTCACATGCCCTCGGACGATACCAACTCAAACGAAAAAACATGTTCTAATTCTATAGACACTGTTGGTGATTCGAAAGCGGTAAATCAACAAATTATCGACATGTTAAAAATCATTAAACAAGAAAAACTTTCCACACCAGAGGGTTATAATCCTGATCCTATGGCTGCCAAATGTGAATCGTGTCAATTTGCAGTTGTTTCCCGTTTACACTGGCGTTGCAATACATGTTATTGTTCATTGAATTTATGTTCGGATTGTTTGGTCGATCAACTAGTGCAATATAAGTTTGATCATTTTTCCCATGACGTGGTGGCTGAAAATGAAATTTGATTATAATTTTATGCCTTAAGTTTCATTTCCACTTCTTTAACTTTAACTTTTTTTTAATAAAAAATAAAAAAAAAAATGTAAATAAAACAACGTAAAGAAAAAATGTGCTCAAAAAGGAAATGAAAATATCAACAGGCAAATGCCGTCGTTTCATGGTGAATTTAATATTGATTCTCTATAATTAACATTTGATTTTTAAACATTAACCTTAAGACTTTTTTTAAAATACGTAATCCGTTTTATTTTACAAGATACAGCGGTTAGTCAAGACCACCGACATGAAAAATTACACTTGACATACAGTGGTGGCCTTATAATTAGAAACGATGTTTTAAGAAATAAAATATAAGTACGACTTTTTCTATAACCTACACTGTAAATTATAAGTACCGTTATTCGACGTGTATACCGCCACCATTGTTGTTAATGCAAAACACGAGGGTCTTAATTAATTAATAATTATTATTATATTAATTAATAATTATTAACTATATATACAATATATTCCAAGTAGTTTCTTTTTGGCTGGCCACGTAATTAGAAACGTTCAGATTAGTTTCTAAATTTATTTTGTTATTAGTAATAGCGTGAGTATAATATAAATAGCAGCAAGTCACCTAATAATAATTGTGATGTGATTTAGTTTTAGAATGGACAAAAATAAGTCTTGTACTTCAAAACTTCGGGTGTTAATTGTGCGCTGTTGCCAGGAGGAAAAACTCTCAATGTCAGCTATTGCACAAAGGTTTTTTTGCTCCAAAAAATGTTATTTGGTGCAATTCATTTGTACAATAAAACAAAAAAGTTTGAAACTCCAGCTAGGAAGCCCAGAGCTAGAAAAACCACTCCAGCAGAAGACAGAGTTATCTGTAGGGCTAGTAAGAGAAACCCTTTCCTCTCTTCTTGTGAAATAAAGACTGAAATCAGGAAGAATATAAACTCAGAAATATCCACACGGACAATAAGAAGGCGTTTACAAGAGTCGGTTCTTAGGCGGTGCATTGCAAATGCATAGGAATGGGAAAATAAATAAAACAAAGATTCTGCTCATCTGTACAAGCAGTTAATTCGGTCCTTTAAGTAACACCAGCAAGCTTGTCCCTGGTCATCACCTAGTTAAAGTGTGAAAGCAAATTGAGGCCTCCGGAACTACGCGGCGAAGTGATTTCAATTTTGTGAAATTTGTTTATCGAGTATCAACTATTGATACTATCACTATTGTCCAACAATAAATTTCCGGGTTTGTTGCACCTTTAAAATCCTTTATTTTTTACTATTAAAATAAATAAGTGCTTCACAAAAATAACTTTCGATTTAAAAACTTTACTACTACTGCTAGAAAGAAAGATAAATTTTTAAACAGTTTCACTTTTTTCTGTTATATTTTATTAGTGCCCAAGGAGATTTAATTATTTTTCTCTAAATATCTTTTAATATCACAGTTTTCATGCTTAATTTGTTGTGCTTCATTAAACTAGTCCTAAAAACAAAAATCTATAACAATATATACCATCCTTTCATGTTTTGCTTTTCTAGTTATTATCAAATCCTGCAAGTAAATTATCCTCACTACAGCTGCACAAATACACAGCTATAAAATAATTTCATATCCGCATTCAAAAGCAAATTAGGAATTCCCCAATAAACTAAAAAATGGAAAGGAATAAATAATAAATTATGTGACTTGTATCAGTGAAGTGACTAAATATTTAATTTTTGCAAATATAACACCAATTCTAAAACTAAATTCGTTTAGTGTATAATGGGTGTTCCAAAATTTACACATACATAAAATATATGCTCAATTCATAACCAGGCCATCAAATTGGCTAAATTGAAAAAAATCGGCAAAAGTTTATAAGTATGTAATTTATGTTTTATTTAATGAATGGGGAATTAAAATGAATGCTTCTAAAAGTAAAGCAATTTGTATCCGTAATACTTAGGAGAAATGTCAAAACTTCGTTGTTCAAGAAAGTAATACCCTGTTTTCTTATTTGAGTTAATTTAATTTTAATTGCGCAATTTAATTTGGTGTTCACATATGCTCAATTAAGCTTATTTAATTAGCACGCGGCATATTTATTTTACAGATAGTGTCGTTCGCCCAGCTGATTTCTCTTTTTATTACAAAAACAACATGTTGTTGCTTTGAAATTTGAAATGACCCGCCATTTTCTTTTTATTAGTTTGTTTAAATTTTTTACTTGCGAGTTGTAAATTTTATGAATATTTTTTTTTCTCACTGAACATAGTTCCCAGAGTAAACATACTTGTTGGCAAGGATTGAATTTCGCATCTTATTCAATTTGTGATGCAATTAAGTACTAATTGCTCAATTTATTGACTTGTTATATGGTAAATTGAGCTCAATCAAGGCCTTAATTGCATGAATTATTTAATTACGCAATTAAGGCGTATGCCTGAACAGTGTTGTTGAGATCCTTTCTTAGTGATATTGAGATCCCTTTTGTTGATAACTTAAAATATCTTGGAATCAACTTTGTCTCTATCTCTCGGTATGTCGCATGTCGATCTTGCATTATAAGTTCACGCACGGCATCAATGTTCTCTGGCACAACAGCCGTTTTTGGACGACCTTCACGGAATTCGTCTTTGAGCGAGCTTTGGCCACGATTAAATTCATTATACCAATTTTTCACAGTGCTATAGAATGGTGCTTCATCGCCATACAAAGATTTAAGTTCATCAACACGTCGAAAGTTGTGAAAAATGATGGCACGAAAATGTTCACGAGTTAATTCCATTTTTTTCTATATTAATTTTTTCAAGTCACTGTAAACAACACAAATAATGGTCGTACGTCAAAATGTTTTGAGTACGATTATGCTTAAAAATGACAAACTTTCCAATGGAAATGTCAGATTGCACTTGGCAGCATTCGGTGTTGCCAGGCCAGAAATATATATAGCAGCCCTCGTAATCAAAAAAATAAATATACGAGGCGATAGAGAATTAAAACAAAACATCACGTGAAAAAATTTGCGCTCGCCTATATTTCCGAGTTACGGGGTTCTGAAATTTTCCAAAAAATTTTTTTTTAATATGGATATCATTTTAAAACTTTTTAAGAGGTCTTTAAAGAAATACTAAATTAAAAAAACTCTAAACCCATTTAGAGCCGATGTACTAAAGTTTTTTTTTTTTTATTTTTTAGTTCCCTGTCACCCCAATTTTGCTTTTTTGATTTTCTCTAGCTGATCTAGTGCCTTAGCAAACTTAATTTCACATTAACACGAAGGGACAGGCGTGCACCGTTCAATTGACTTCACCACTGTTTGTGGTGACGGGTAATTAGAAATTAATAAAAAAAATAATTTTAGGCGTAATAGAAAGTATTAATAAAGAAATTACAAAAAATACGATATTTGTACGAAATTTACTGTATTTGAAAAATTTGCACGCTTACATCAAGTAGTGAATTAAACAAAAGTTGTTTTCCCTAATATTGTTATATTTTGCTGTTTCATTTAGAACACTGAAATGGGTAATGTCTAAAACAGTTTGTCTTAATTTTATTAAAGCAGCATTGAATATTCTTCTCGATCTTATGAGTGATTTCTGGCTTTTTGTAGAGATATTAAATTTTTCTGACAAGAGAAAAAGTACACGTTCAGGCAACGTACCAAGCAATAATTTTGTTGATTCGCGGACTGAAGCAGTCAATTTGATTATCTATATTATCGAAATAAAAGAACAGAAAACCTCCTAGCATTCTACCCTGCCGAGCACCAGTAAAAGGTCCTGCTCATTTTCAAAGAAGTTTGATTCAAACTGTCTGAACCAAAGATGTGAAAGTTGTAACGATTGCCAACGTTAATGGCTTGAAAAGGTGAGTCATCGCTAAGGATGATCTCACTCAAACTGTGAGCTGGAAACTTTCATTATTTTCGAAATATTGAATATTAAATGAAGAAAACGTATTGTTCTCTTGTGAAATTCTTCATCTTGCGTCAATTTCGTGATACCCTTTATGTTGAATGCAATTCTTTAAATACTATATAAAATGAAAGCAATATTAGTGAATTCATTATTTTATTTTACTGATGTTGTTTATGTTCAAATCGCATTTATGCATAAATGAGCCCAATGAGAGACAGACGAAAAGACTGGTCAATAACATTTCATCAATATAAATATTTAAATTTCAATTAGCATATCACCTTTTGCATTAACAACTTCAATCAAGTTAAAACCAAAAAAGCTTACTATAGAACACCACTACATATTCATTTATAAAGCAATATGAATATCATTATACATTAAAATACGAGAGCAGATTGAAAACTTCATAGAAATCAAGAGAGAGTACATAATCATCGAAAAAGTTAATTTTTTACGAAAATATTTAAAGTCTATGGAACTTTGAATCAAGTTAAATTACGAGCTATTATCCTGGGATTAAAAATTACTACAAAGCAAACTGTTAGAAACTTTACTTCTGTGGCCAAACAAGGCAAAATGGAATTTTTACGAAAGGAAGGCAGGATACAACTACATTTAGTGTGCGAAAATGTAGCAACGGTTACATTTTACTTAAAATCAGGCTCAGCATCACATTCGATATTAATCATGAGTGACTTTGGTTTAGAGGAAGTGTTGGGATAAATGAAAACCATTTAATGTGCATTAAAATTTTTTGTCTATCACCCAGAATTTTTTAAAGAGCGCGGCATATTTTAGTCCCTTTATTAAGCGTTCACATGGGTATGTTTCACCCGAAGTGGAGAACGGAATTTCAGAAGATTCAGAAAAAAATAATCTAAAGTTTTTCCACGACACTTTTTTAATCCGCTCTACTGTTTCGAAAATATTCTAAAATTAGTGACATTTTTTTTTAAATAAAAGTCTACAAAAGTCTGTTTCTTTACTTTTTGGGTACAGTTCGTGAAAATGAGAACAAGCATTCTTTTCTCTCATAAAAAGACAAAATTATATAAAAGTATGGAAACACAAAATTTAAATTTTAAACACAAAGTAAAAACTCAATGTATTTTGACTGTTTTAATAAAAAAAATAATAATTTCAATAAATCAGTAAAAATAAATAATAATTTATTTTGTATTGTGTTTATGTTTTAAGACTGTTGCACAAGTTTAAATAACTTGCACGAAGAAAAAGTTTCGGCTGTTTCGTGCAAGAACAGGAAGAACTTTATTCTCTCAAAACCGCTTTCATTTACCCGATTTTAAGGAGCGCAATTTTCGTGCAAATTAGGATCCCACGTAATCCCAAAGTAGAGTAAAGAAACAGACCTAATGCTTTTTAAAAATTTATTAAGAATTCAAAAAACCCGAAAATTAAATTATTTTGCAATAATTATTATTAAAGGAAGATATGAATATCACTATACAACTAAAAAAACTGTTGAATAGATTAAAAAATTAATGCACTGGGTCGTTTCGTTTGTTCATCTTTGCTTTTTATGCTTTGAACCGTAAATGAAAACAGCACATAACTTTCTAAAAGACCTAGCACTCTCATATTTATTATATTTCAGTAAAATAATAAAATTAATGATTCGAAATAGATATATTTCAATTTTGATTACAATTAAAAGTTTGTTCAATGGAACTAGGTGGTTCTGGTGTGATCTAAAATAATTTTGTTCGTCATATTTTGGTATCCTCTTTATCCAGATCGGATGAGCGTTTCGTTATGGTAAAATATACCAATGTGAACGCATGGTTAAGAGACTAATATTTGTTACGCCTATTAAGAACGCGTTCTAGGCGTACACGCTTTTTACGAATTTCATACTTTTTACACTTTCTACACTGCTTAAATGTTAAGTTGCATGCAACGCTTCTTATGTGCCAAGTTTTTGTTTTGATCAGCTGTAGTGTAAATATTTTTATCTAAAGAAATCATTTTTTGAAAAATGGAGTGTGAAATGTTTAAAGTATTTTTGGTATATATTCAGTTTATGAAAATCTTCAGAAGAAAAGGGAACGGTTTTTGCATTTGTATTAAAAACTTTATAAAATAAATAAACACATTAGGGATGAAAATTAGTACGTAAAAGTAATCGATAGCAAAGACACTAGTTTTGTTGATGAAAGAGTTGTTATAAATTATTAATATTAACGTATTTTTTAACTATGAGGGCCCGAGAGAGCACGAAATGTTGCCCCCATCCATCCTGTTCTCAAGATTTGGTTTCCAGCAAATTTTTTGTATAATCAATAAAATAAAGAATCAAATTAACAATTAAATAAAACAGATATGAAAATATCGTAAGGCGGATGTTGTGCTCGTAATTGTACATTTAAATAATTGCAAGCATTTATTTCTTGCAGCTTTTGTTTTTAAGCACTCAAATTATTTTTTTTCCTGTTTTACTTATGAAAATTGCTTTTTCGATTGCACCGATATTTCCATGCAAAGCAAAACTGGCGCCATTAAGAGATTACTGGCCAGATGAAGAGTTCCGTTGTGATAAACAGCATCACCAACAAGTAATAACAACAATAATATGCAACACTAGATATAAAATTTGAAACAGTACGAGTACCTTCTAATGCGAATAGTTAACAAATTTAAAAAGCTAACACAAAGCTTTCTTTATTAAATATTTAAAGCACAAAGTTTAAAAAACTCAGTTTCTTTTTATCTTGCAATTTCTCTCTTTGACACTCTTACTTTCCAGTTACGTCGACTTACTCTTGCACTAATATTACCGTTAAATCAAACAAAAACACAAGCAAGCAACAAATGTAAATAGCACGAAAATGAAAAAAAAATTCGTCTTAAAAGAAGCAAAAATTAATTAAAAGCCACTAAAAAGATTTGAAATTTGTCCCAAATTATTTGTGTTGTTGTATTTTGTAAACACTTATTCAGTGAGCGTTTATACTGTAATTTTGTAAAATTTTTTCATCGCATTATTTTTCATAAAATTTATTAATTTTGAAATGCCTCTAATTTAAATTGATTTCAAAAGAGGAAAGAGGTTATCAATTCGTCTGATTGTTAATGTTTGCGTCTGTTGAACTCAACCATTTCTGAATCGATTTTGAAAATTTTCTTTTTGTTTGAAAGGTTATGCTTACAGATTGGTCTCGTTTTAAAAAGAGTTCATAATTTAAAAAATTAAAGAATGTCCTAACAGTTCAAAGTATTAGCGTACAAAAGTAAAATTAAAAATTAAAGGGTGTACCCATAGGTGACGTTAATTATCCGTTGCAGATAAACGCTTATAAATTAAAGGGCGACCTAAAAATTCATTTAATTTGATTTATATGGTCATACTTTTAAACAGTTTAAGACAGACGGTTGAAATTTACAAGGCGCATGTATTGATAAGTCCGCTTTAACAACAATACAATACAATTTAAATTTTAAAATTAAAGGCTATTCCCATAACTGATGTAATTTGACTTACATATATGGTCCTTTCTTTTACATCGTTGTATATAAACTCCTAAAAATTAGGTAAAGTGTGCACTACTTTGTAACACAATTTGATTTGTTGAACTATTATGGACAAACAGTTGAAATTTACAAAGAATTAAATGTGGGTTTAGAGTTTAACGGGTCTTTTCATCTTTTCGTATTTTTTATTAACAAATGAACAAAAATAGTAGAAAAGAAATTTTTCTATAAATTGTAGAGAAAAAAATTTGACGCACAATATATTAATAAACCCGATACATAAACCAGAAAAATCGTCAATTGTTACGTTTTTTCGTTTCGAATGTGTCATTCGCTTTTCAAAAACGCAAAAATGGAAAACGTTAACGTTTTTGTGCGTTTTAACGTTAAATTGTGTTCTATAAACAGGCTGTAATTGTTGCATTTGTTTCTACTTTGTAATTTTTCTAAAAGTTTTTTTAAGACTTTTGCTTTAAATTTTTATTATTATAAACATTACTTATTTGCCATAATTCCAGCAAACTTTCATCTACTTTAATAAAATCCTTTAAAACGTGAATTAAATAATGTTTTTCAGTTAATTCAAAAAGAAAAATATTTTGTTGCTTATTTGCTTTATTTTTTTGTTTAAGATTTTGTTTTGATATTAACAGAAGAAGGTAAAACTTAAAGCTGAACTTTCAAATTAAATTATGCTAATATATATTCAAACTTGCATTATTATACAAATTTCACTTACTTATTGTATTGTATTTTCGTTATAAGAAGGGTAATGAGATTAAAAAATACGAGTGCAATATCATTTATTTAAAATAAAACAAGTTTTATATTGTTAATTTTTTTATTTTACTTTTAACCTAAATTAATATTAATTAATAAGAATTTCGATGTAATATAATTTACCGATTACTTCTAAAAGATATTATCTTTATTTGCTTTATATTTAACTCGTGCGTTCATGCCATGCCATCTTCACCGTTCACTTGCAAAAACACAAATGAAATTTACACTGTGTTTGACAAACACGCTATTAAACGAGTATGATGGCATGATGGCAAACACAAAATATCAAAAAATTTTTGATTTTCATTCAGCGACACTGACAAACACGATATTTACCCTATTACACGAGTTTGATGGCTTGTCATCAGGCCGTGCTTACAGGCGAAGTTTGATCGTCTTATAGCCGCTTTATATCCAACCTGTTTTTTATTAAACAAGGTTTGGTGCTGCCTCAACAACGTTATTCGAATCTGTGGAAATATTTTCTAGCTGTTTGGCAGCAGAAGACGCTGTGACGTATGGTTCATCAAATGTTTTTATATCGTAAAGCTTATACGTGCATAAGTTGATCGAAAATCGGCTTACGATAGTTTTTGTAGAGCGTTTAATATCCTACAAAACTGTATCTAGAGCTTTTGAATTGATTGATAACTGATTTCTCCTATATAATATACATGGAAAATAGAATCTTGAATCTATTTAATATAGGGTATCGAAAAAGCGTCGTCTTTTTTGTTAATTTTAACAGCCTAATGCTTAAGATCCATATAGATGCATATAGAATCCGTCATACGTTATACTTTAGCGTATTCAACTGAAAACAAAGTAACGATTGATAAGGTTGACACACTGAGTACTTCGTTGACAGACAAATAATTGTTAAATACAGCAAGATCGAAAACAAAACAAGAAAAGGATAGCTGTCAAAGTATTCAACGTACATAATAAGTTAAAAGTTGCCCAACTTTTGTACTTTACATTGACGAAGACGTACTGATTGTGACAACTCCCATAAGAAAACATGTATTTTAAATTACTTGTCAGCTAAAAAATATAAAGTATAACGTATTTTAATTTGTTGTATGACTCTCCCATTTTTTTCTTACTGACATTGCTACACAAAAGAGTAGCAAAATATTTAAATAAAAAATAATAATATTGGCCCATATTCATAGTTATAGAAAAAAGTCGACTCTTGCTAAAGTATACCCTAAAATAAAAAGCTCTTATTATCTTTTTTGCTTTCATAGTCAAGAATAAAGTATACTTTAAGTTTAGACGCTTTCCACTGGGTGTCAACTGTTATTTGATAAATGTTTTCATACAATTTCTACACAAACATTTGAAAAAAGTAACCTTGTTTTTATTTTGTTCATTTTGGTATAAAAATCAGATAAAGAGTATTGTGTTCTTAAACCAAATAAAATTAGAGTCGAATGAATTAGAGTCGACTCTAAAATAAAACCGACTTTAGTTCCCTTAAAGTATACTTTATTTTAACTATGAATATGGGCCATTGTTATTAAAACCAGAAAACATTTCCAAGTAAAACTGGAAAAATTGGTTAATTGTAACAATTTAGACCCAGAATGTACAGGAAAGGTATACCATTTTGTTCGTTTATAATTTTGGATTAAATAAAAGGGAATGGTGCTTATACCGTTAAATGTTTTATCTAATGTCGGCAATTATGTATGGAATACAACATTAAATAAATGCCGTCAGTCAGCCAAACAAATGCGAGCTCTTTTAAGCACATTAATCATTACATTCTCAAAAATTTCACGTGGTATTTTATTAATTTCAGCACGAATATTTGGTTTGAGTTGCTCAAGAATTTCTGGTTTGTTTACATAAGGCTTGCTTTTCAGATATCCCAACAAAAACAAGACTGGGGCACCCAAATCAGGCGACCGTGAAGGCCAATCAACATCACCATTTCTTGAGATAACTTGTTTTGGAAAGAGGTCTCGCACAAGTTCCACTGTAATCCTGACTGCATGTGATATAGCACCGAATAATTTTTCCATTAAATTTACCACGTGTATACTTCACGACTGCCAAACATGAACTATCAAGACTAATGCTTACCAAAATGGCCGTAAAACAAAAGATATCCTGTAAAAAAAAATTAATAATAATAATCGTCCAAATGTTTATGAATCATTCACTTTGCTGTAATAACATATAGAAACTTAAACTGAAAGGTTGCCAGATTATAACACTGGCATAAATTAGAGTGCTATAGTGAAATGTTCTTAATATTCGATTATTTTTATACCCTTCACCACAAAAAGTGGAAAAGGGGTATATTTAAGTTTGTCATTCCGTGTCTAATTTCTATTCAAACTTCTTATGCATAGCGAAGTCGATTGAGCGATATCCGTCTGTCCATCTATCCGTCCGTGTAAAAAATATGTCGATCGATCAGATATAGTGTCGAAAGAGGTGTTAATGGAAATCATGATCAGTCTATGTCCTTTGAGGCAGCAGACAAAACACCACTCCTACCTCTAATTTTTTCATTTCATTTGGAACAAAAAATTTACTTTAATAAAAAAAAAAAAAAATATATATATATATATATGGGGCAATAAAGAATAAAAAAATAAGAAAGTAACATCAAGTGAAAAAATTGGCGCTCGCCCATATTTTCCGAGTTGCGGGGATCTGAAATATTCAATTTTTTTTAAATATCAATATGGGCATCATTGAAGAGATCTTTAAGGAAATACTAACATTTTTTAAAGATGCTTTACTCATTAAGAGCCAATGTCATTTTTATATAAAATGAAGTACCAAATTTTTTTTTTTTCATTTTATAATTCTCTGTCACCAAGTATTTGGTTTTTTGATTAAAGTTACTGTACTAAACTTGATTTACATAGATGCTAAAGGGTATATAAAATTCGGCACAGCCGCATATAGCACTCTTACCTGTTTTGTATTAACATTTAGTTCTTGTATACCCAAGAAAATCGCCAATTATTTATTAAATCGTCAAATAAGCTTAGTTAGGAGAGAAATCGCTATATCTGACATCCCTGGCCACAATTCTGTTGACAATGAGGGAATTTTAATTTTCTACTAGCGAGAGCAATGAATTTAAATACCAAGAGAGTATTTGTTCTCAACTCGTTATTTTTTCTATGAAAATGTGGAGCAAACACCATGTCCATGGTATGTAACTGAGTGTCTTTGGGTGTGCGTATATGTGTGTGGTGTAGTCCATTAAATAAAGTAAAATCACATAGAACAAGAGTTAATCACTGTTTGTGTAAATGAAAGAGAGTGTTTATGCCTTCACAGTAAAAGGACACAGATACAACAGAAAACATGTATTTGATAAAAGAGAACATATTTTGGATGCTGTTTAAAATGCTTTTAACTACAAACACAAATCCGTTTTATGTGCTTCACTTAATGTTTGTCTACTTCAGTACGGTTGTATATGTGTTTCTTTTTTTTCAAAAAGGATTCCTTAACATTTTGTTTGTAGTGCTAAAAAAGCTTCAAAGGACAATTCAGTTCAGTTCAATCGTCAACCTTCATAGAGGTGTGTGGTATTTGTCATTTATGGATAAAAATGTTAAAAGTGAATTGAGAGTGAAAAAAATATATGTAAAATTAAATGAAAAATATATATGTTCATTTATGTGTATGTAATATGTATATGCACATACATATTAATAAGGATTCATATTTTACAGTGATAAAAAATAAATGAAAGTTAACAAAATAAAGAATAAATCATGAATTTTTAACTACTAAAAATATTAATATTTTACATTTGCATAAAAATTAAAGCTATCGAAAGCCATGAATAAAGTATGAATATGTTTAATTCAGTACTAAATTCCTTAAAATGCTACTTTCGACAAAAATGTTAAAACGTGTTGTGAAATAAATCGTATATTTTATTAATTTGGGTGTGTGCGTTTACTATGTATGACAACAAATACAAAACTACATCTATACTGCATAAGCATACATCCTGATACACATTTATCCATCCAGCATTCAGACATATATTTTGAGTAATAGATTTTTATGTGAATGTGAGTGTAAAAGTGCCATTGATACGAAATGTTTTTAAATGATTTAAATTTTTACTAAGAATTTCATATGAAACTATTAAAAAAAAATAAGCATATGTACCTACAAATACATACATGCATATGTCTCTGTGTTAAAGTTTTCCTTTTAAATGTTTAATGTTTTATTGAAAAAGAAGAAAAGGTAATTTTGAATGAAATTAAACAAACAGATCCTTTAGATGTAAAATAAAGTTTAGATTATTAAAATCAATGCATTGTAAATACATAAACTAAATGTTAAAATAATAAAACATAAATATACATATGTACATATTTATATATGTATATGAATGGATCAAAAATAACCTTTTAACCGTAAGGTAAAAAACAAGTTAAATTAGAAAATATATTCAACCAGCCTTTATCTCTTATCTACTTAAAAGAAGTCAGATTTAATAAAAAGGTTTTATTTTTTAAATGGGGATTTTATATTTATATTTTTATTAAAATGTCTCAAAAGCTAAACGACAAGGATTTAGATAAAAGCCGGTGTAAAAATACTACATTTTTATTTTCTTGAATTCTTTATGACAATCAATAGAACGATTTAGTTCTTAGAAATTTCTTTGTTTCAAGAAACCATTAGAATGCACTGGGAAAAAGGTTAAAGCCGGAGAAAACTGCGTAACAACTCTTGGTAATAAGAATAACATAGGAAATACTGTATAATTACACTGTGCAGAAAAGTTTTTTTTTTAACAACAAAGTAACTACAAAGTCAGTCGTCACTACGCCAGTAAATTTATTATTATACCCTTCACCACAAAAAGTGGATAAAAAGGGTTCTAAGTTTGTCTTTCCGTTAGTAATTTCTACAGTATCCATTTCCGACCCCATAATATTCTGAGTTCTTATGCATGGCAAAGTCGATTAAACGATGTCCGTCTAGCAAAACATCATGCCTGCCTCTAATTTTTTTGCGATAGATAATAAAAAAATAAGAAAAAAAAACATCAAGTGAAAAAATGGGCGCTCGTCAATAATTTCTGAAATTTTCATAGAAAAGTACGAATTCTTTCGATTGCAAATACCACTGTGGCCCATTATTCTGTATTCAAACATTATCGCTTTCTCTGGCTATATACTTCTTGATCCTACCGGTCTTGTGAACCCTTGGTCTCGTATTTACTAACGATGCGTTATTATTACAAACGCAGCCATCCACGCTACACTACTGTGTTACTTCGGCGAGATATGAACTACTCGATACCTTGTTAAGCAACCATAACCATCCACAGACAATTCCACTACTGTTGTTATGCTGTTACACTTCCCTGCGCTAACCGCTATTGCTCTTACTTCTTATTATAAAGGGCTTCTTGACAATTATCTGTTACTCCTTTTATTAAATTAGACGTCTCCACTAACTTATCTGCCATGGCTTCACACAATAATTGTCTTTTGCACGTATGTCCGAATGCGGTATTGAACTCAGGACCTCCTCTTTTGCAGTACGCACCTTTACCAATGCAGCCATTGAGGCTACTCAGCTTTTGTTAGCTAAATTGTGGTTTTTATTCTATACACACACCATTAGTTGAATTAGCTTATTCACCACGCTCATACGGATACAACGATAGGGGTTGCCAGATTTTATTATTCGTAACAATATCAATATAGGTCACATTTAAAAACTTTTGAAGAGATCTTTGACAGAAAGTCGTCGTTTTACAAAGACAAAAATTAAAAAAAGCGTGGCATTTTTAATGAAAATTTATATATAGATGTAAATTTTATGTACAATATAGTGACATGATAAAAATGGCGACTGGTGAATACAGATTAACTGATTGGTTCAGAAAACTTTATGGAAACTATGAAATTCTTAAAGACTTAAAGGCTGTAATTGGGTTAAAAAATTTACACCCTCGTGAATTAGTTAAGAAAATGGGCGTTTTCTGGAACCGTTATAGCTAGATTATTTTCTTAAGGATAGATTATTATTATATCCGTTTTTTCTCTTAAAAAATTAACAAATGGCATTGTTGTTTTTACTTTTAATACGCCTTACGTCGGCATTAAGAGTCGGTAAGTAACCAACCTAGTTCAGAAGAAACTCTAAAAAAACAAATAAAAGTGCTATATTCGGCTATGCCGAATCTTATATACCCTTCACCTTCAAAGGAAATATTAAGGTGACAGAGAATTAAAAAAAAATAATTAAGTACTACACATACATAATTTTACCTAAAAATGCTATCGGCTTTAAATGGGTTAAGCATATTTAAAAAATTTTAGTATTTCCTTAAAGATCTCTTCAAAAGCTTTAAAATGATACCCATGTTGATATTTTAAAAAATTCAAAAATTTCATAACCCCGTAACTCGAAATATATAGGCGAGAGCCATTTTTTTCACTTGATGCTTTTTTCTTATTTTTTTAATTTTTTATCGCCCATATAATATTTTTTTTTTGACTAGAGTTACTTTATTGTTCCAAATGATATGAGGTAGGCGTGGTGTTTTGCCCGCTGCGTGTAAGGACAATGACTGATCGTGATTTCCAGTAGCTTCTTTTTCGATAATATGTTTGATCAATTGGCGTATTTGAATCTTATCTAGCTGATTTAGTGCCTTGCCAAACTTAATTTCACACTAACACGGACGGACAGACGGACATGTATCAATCGAGTTCGCTATACATAAGAAATCAAGATATATATACCTTATGGGGTCGGAAATCGATAATGTAGAAATTTTACATGGATTGATAAACTTAGTTATACCCTTTTTCCACTTTTTGTGGTGAAGGGTATAAAAATAATATTAATTCCGGAAGCGCATGGAAAGGGAAACGTAAGAAATGAAAATGTTATAAATAATAATTGGAACAATTAAGGAAAGAAATCACCAGCATCACACTCAAACACTAGATGTATTACTTCACTTACTTTATGTTTTGGTTGGAATCTTGTGTTATAAGTTATTTCCAACAGTAACTTCCAATACATCCAGTATAGATATTGCTTAGAAAATCTAAAAAGGTTCGCCCTGTTTAAAATTAAATGGAGGCTGATTTTAATAAACGCATACAAAAAATATGATTCCTGATTAACTTTTCGCACTCCTTTTATTTAAAATTATGTGCACAGTAATTTTTCTGTTCGTTCATATATGAGTAACGCTGGATCTGTGTGTGTGTGTGTGTGTGTGTGTTTTTTTGTGTGAGTATGTTAAATTTCCAAGTGTACGTGCTTTAGTTTAAGTTCGTATTTTAAGTGTAAGGTCAAGATGTAAAAAAATTTGCATGCAAAACTGAATAGTTCTGGCCGCTAAGCGACACGTAACTTAATTCAAACTTAAGCTCTTCTTCGTTGGTTTGCCTTCAAAAGTTAATTGTTACAGCTGTTAAGTGTAAATTTTACATGAATATTAAATATTATTATAATTTATTTTTAAATAAACTCCATTTTACATATTTACACAATTGATAGGCGTATATAATTTTCATTTGCTGGCTTTGTATGGCATTTTTAAAAAATATGTGGAAATTTTTTAACCTAAATTATTAATAACTAAGGATTTAATGTTCACCGATTTATAATTCTTTATTTTATGACTAAGCAACCAAGCAATTTGAGTTTTATGGGAAATATTTTTTTTATTTACAAGTGTTCACGGATTTGGATGCTGTTTGTTACATGACTTTTAATTTTTTAGGAAGAGATATCTTTAGCTTCTTAACCAAACACATAAAATAAATAAACCAAGTAAAGGAACAAAAAAGTGCACAAAGAAATTAAGGTTACAAAACAATTCAGTTTAAGGGTTTTGATTCAATTCGATTACAAACAGAAAGTTTTTCTTTACAACCTATAGTTGTTAAAATGCATACAAAAGTCTGTAGAAATTATTTTGCTTTGCTTGATATACACGGTGTCCGCCGGAAAGTTATACTACTTTTTTTTGCCGCCATTTTAGTAAAAGTTTGTTTTGACAATTCAAGTCGTGAAGTAGACACGTTGCAAATTTATTAAGAAAAAATATTCGAGACCTCTTTCCACAGCAAGTTATTTCAAGATGTGATGTGATTGGCCCCACAATCGCCTGATTTGACTGATCCGGACTTCTTTTAGTGAGGATATCTGAAAAGTAAGGTGTATCCAAAAAAAAAAAAAAAAACAGAAACAGAAACGCTAGAGCAACACAAACAAAATATTCGTAATGAAATTAATAAAATGCCGCGAAAAATGTGTGGGATGTAATAAAAAATGTGCTGAAAAGGGCACGAATTTGTGTGGCAAAAATTTATCTGATATTGTATTTCATACATATTTGCTGGCATAAAAAATATTTATCAATATAAGATCTATTCTTTTTCCATTCATTTAAAATAGTTAACAAAAAAAAAAAAGTAATATAACTTCCCGGCGGATACCCTGTACAAAAATCTCAGTATTAGTAGGCAAAAGTTGATATGTTCTTTTGAAGTTAAAACGTGACCACATCACAGCAATTAATGCTATTTTACTTAACGGTTTCCGATTTTTTAAATAAACTTGGTAAAAATTACCACTCATTTCCAGCCTTGCCAGAATATTTTTATACTTAAATTAAATAATTAGCCTTAAGTTTAATTTTATTTTCATTTCTTAAATTCTTTTATTAAGAAATAAAAAATATAACAGATGAATTAGTTAGTTGGCTTAAAATTATTTTTATTTTATTATGTTCTGCTATTAATTTTTTCTGTTGTCATTGGAAAACGTCTGCAAACATTTGTGCCCATAATTAGGAAAGTAGTCTAAATCAAAATTAAAAAAAAAAAATTAATTTACCAGTTATTTTCATACCACATTTTTACAAAATTATCAAAAATGAACCATTAGATGGTGGTTGTCGCATAATGTAAAAATATTTTTTAATTAATTCAAATGCAATTCATTAAATATCTTGATACAAGAAATATATGACTTAGACCACTTTCATAATTATGGGCATATTTATAAATAAAATTTAGACACTACAATAAAAATGAACTTAAGCCGAATTAAGTTTTTCATTTAAAATAATATCAAACAGTTCAAATAGTAATTAAGAAATGTAATTCAATTAAACATTATATATTTAACTAAATAATTTTGTAACTGAAAATAAATTCATAATCAATTAATATTAATTTAGTTAAGCGATGTTCACACCAAACCCAAAGCTTTTCCTCGTGTTCTCTCTAAAAATCCTCACGTACGTTTGTCCGCCAACCATCGGTGTAACCGTGAATGCAATTTTTATTTCTTTATACTTTTTTATTTCTTGGACTTCATTTTATGTAAAAAAAATATAAGAGCAATTTTTTAATTGCACCATTAATTGTTTTCAATTCATCAATTACATGGATATACATTAAAAGATATTAGGGCTCAGATATTCTAACAATAAATCAGGGCACAAATCGTCGCACTCCTTTTCAAATAAAACTCTTTAAAATTTCGATAAGGAGTGCCGGTAATTATTGATTCGAAATGTCAATTAGGTTGGCACACGAGAAGAGGTGTGTTACTCTGTATTTCGCTTCAAAAAACTAAATCATTCGAATTTTAATGTCCAATAAATTATGTTTCGAACGTCTTTTATTTCCAATCTAAATACAGAGTAAGCTCCCGCCAGTATATTAAAACAAGACAATTTTGTTCCAAAGCTTAATGCTATATACCCACTAAGAAACATTGTTTCACTTAATGTCTCCTAGTGTGTGGCAAAGTTAGTTGAAATTCATGTTTCCTTTCATCTTTTACAAATTTTGGTACTTTATATTTCCTAATACGATGTTCCCTCGTCTATATCGTTGTTCGCAGTTTTTCTTGCGTGGATTTAAAACAGTGGTATTGTGGTTATTTAATGATTGAAAAAGCAGAAAATTTTGAGTTTGAGTCTTGCAGTCTTGTTAAAGACGTATATTTGCTAAGTAGTTCAAATATTGGAAACTAATATAACTAAAGCGACAGAATAAGAAATAGTAGAAATATAGAATTATGAAGTACAGCTAATTTTAATCAAAAGAACCCTAACGTTCAAATATTTATTTTTCAATTATTGATTTTTTCTCAAAGACATTATTCCTAAACAATAAGGAGTTATCAAAGCCAGATTCGCACAGGAAGAACTGCGTTAAATCAAAAACTCTTAAAACTCAATTCTTTACTATTTTTTTCTTGTCTTTCCAGCTCTATTGGTAACAGTAGGTTTTTATCTAGTCTAAAATGCTGTGCAATTAAATATTCATATTAATCATACGTCTATGTTGTTGTTAAAAAAATCATGCGGAAAGGGAACACCGTCTTGTCCTCATTATTACTACGAGGGCTGCTATATATATTTCTGGCCTGGCAACACTGAGTGCTGCCAAGTGCAATCTGACATTTCCATTGGAAAGTTTGTCATTTTTAAGCATAATCGTACTCAAAACGTTTTGAGGTACGACCATTATTTGTGTTGTTTACAGTGACTTGAAGAAATTAAAATAGAAAAAAATGGAATTAACTCGTGAACATTTTCGTGCCATCATTTTTTACAACTTTCGACGTGGATTATCACGACAAGATTGCATTTATGAACTTAAATCTTTGTATGGCGATGAAGCACCATTCTATAGCACTGTGAAAAATTGGTATAATGAATTTAATCGTGGCCGAAGCTCGCTCAAAGACGAATTCCGTGAAGGTCGTCCAAAAACGGCTGTTGTGCTAGAGAACATTGATGCCGTGCGTGAACTCATAATGAAAGATCGACATGCGACATACCGAGAGATAGAGACACCCTTGGACATTTCTTCCACCAGCATACATTCGATACTGCATGAACACCTGGCCGTAAAAATGGTTTTTTTCGTTGGATCCCGCACAATTTGAAAGTCGCTCATAAAAAGGTTCGTGCCGATTGGTGCAAAGAAATGTTGCAAAAATACGATTGCGGTGCTTCAAAAGACGTTTATAAGATCGTCACAGGTGACGAATCATGGATCTATGCGTATGAGCCTGAAACGAAGCAACAATCGACCGTGTGGGTCTTCAAAGATGAGCAAAATCCAACGAAAGTTGTTTGTGGAAGAAGCACTTCGAAGCAAATGGTCGCCTGTTTCTTCGGCAAAACTGGGCATGTGGCGACTGTTCCGCTTGAGCAACGTAGGACGGTCACTTCTGAGTGGTACACTACAATTTGTTTGCCTGAAGTCATCGGAGAAATTCGAAAAACCAACAAGAGAAGACGAATCATTGTTCACCATGACAATGCGAGCTCTCACACATCAGCGCAAACCAGAGCGTTTTTGACAGGCCAAAACATCGAATTAATGGGTCATCCGCCGTACAGCCCTGACTTGGCACCTAATGACTTGTTCTTGTTTCCGCACATCAAGAAAAAAATGCGTGGTCAATGATTTTCGTCGCCAGAAGAAGCTGTTGAAGTGTTCAAAAACCATGATTTAGAGATGTCTCAATCGGAGTAGAAAAAGTGCTTCGACAACTGGTTTGAGCGCATGCAAAAGTGTATAAATCGTGCTGGAGAATACTTTGCAAAACAATAAAACCATTTTTGATCATAAATATTCGCATTTTCACTATTAGGCCATAAATATATAGAGCAGCTCTCGTATTATTATTATCTTAATTATTAATACCATTTGTCTTTACATCGGCCATAAATGCGCATACTTTATAAAAAGATGAAAGATCCATAAACTATCATTGGCCGAGTTTGCATTTGGAATTCCTCAAAGTACTTAACGAACGAATTTATTTTTTTCAAATAAACAAATTCAAAGTGAGACTTTAATTTAAAAATAGCTTAACTAACAAGTTTTTATTTTTCAAATTCTGATTCTAACTAATATTATAAATCAGATTGTGAACTTGATACGCGTTACTGATCGTCACGAAATTTTACACAACGTATGGGTTGATACTTAATGCAAGCATACTTTCAGGAGTTAGAAGCAAAAATATTTCATATGTTCAAGTTAAACGATCGTATAATTAAATGGGTTGGTTGAAACTTTTGAATAAATACCAACGCTCTTAGACATACTAAATCTTGTACCCTTAAAATGAAATGAAATAGGCAGATGAAGTGGTAGCCGAAAGCTAGTATTTTTATATAAATTTTTTACGTATATTTTACCCTTTACCTTGGGTGTTTTTTTAGTTATAACAGAACCTAAAATAATACTACAAGACAGAAAGAAATATTGTTTAAATGGTTTTTTTTATTATAATCTGGTAGATTATTTGAGTGGCTATGAGTCCATTCGATTAGTTAACTTTTGACACAGGCTTTATATTAGACGAAGGAGGGGGAAAGTGAACAGGACTGTTTTTGGATATAAAGTTTTTACCGAATTAATTTTAAAATAAATCGTTTGTTGAGCGCTTCATATGGCAAGTTGCGAACATATGGCTGATGTTTAGATGATGAATTTTTGAAAGCAAAATTCAGTCAGCATGGCTCGATATCGTCCGCATTTACTATAACGGCAGCTCATTGCTCATTGGGTATAAGTCACACCAATGGATGTAGCGATAACTTGTCAACGACTTGAGGAATGTCTTCGCTAAAAATATGGCGACTTTGTTTATTGACGTAACTATTTAACGAGAAATGAACTTTATAACTAAACACAATTCTTTGATAAAAAGTATTTTATGAACTTTACGAATAGAGCTTGATGACTTTACAAATAAGACGGTACAGAAATGTCAACACAGTTTGACATTCTCAACTTTCAAATTATAGTTATCGATGTAGATGTAATGCACCTAAAAAAACAACACAATATTTTTTTTAACTTTCATATATTTTTTCGTACTTAGAAATCAAGCTTTCAAAATGCATACATGTAGACAAAAAAACATGGTTGTGATATGGATACAATAAACATATTATGTTCTTTGTAACAATGTATGGTTGCGGAGAACCAATTATAGCTGTTTTCACCAAAACTTTAGTCACGATAAACATTTTTTGTTAACTTTTAACGATTATATGGTTACTATGCACAAAAATGCAACATGTTTGGTTTTATCTTAAACAAATTTTAACCACAACCAAAGTTTAATAACTTATTAAAAATAATATAAAATATTTAACCATAATATATTATTATTAATCAAAGTATGGTTAAAAGCAACAGAATAATGTTTGCGCTAAACAATATTTTGTTCTAGTACTTGACAGTTTAGTAATTTTTCTGGTAGCTAAAATTTGAAATTGTTTTTTTTTATCGTTAAGGAAATTGAAAAAATAAACATTTGTGTACAAAATAAATAATTAAAAATAATATGACAAACCGTTAATGAATAAAACAATAAGAAGTTTTTTTATAACAGGAAAATTTTTCACTTATGAGACTGTATTATAATTTAATTATATAACATGACACTTTCATATTATTATATTTTAATTTAACCATTTAATGTTTATTTTTTAACATAATTATGTTTATACTTTGGACAACAATATGGTTGCAAATGTAATAATACTATGTTTTGTTAGCAACCATATAATACAATCATAGTATATTGCTCTTAGATTATGGTTACCTCAACCATATTTTTTTTGCGTGTACATACATAAATGAAAGCTAAAAAAGCAAAATTGGAAATGTCTAGAATTAATATATCACTTTTGTTTAAATTCTATATCATGGATGCATGTAGCGTCGACACTAAAAAATGTATTCTGCAAATACATGTGTAAAGTTTCAAGGGTGTAAAATGCATAACCAGTTCGGTTTTTTTATAGTCTACATACATCTTATAGTAGAAAAGACATATTCCGCGCTAAATCAAAATACTCTTTTTATTACAGATTCCGCCAAAATCACCAAAAATCATGAACTCTTACAAACAAACTAAAAATGCTAATTAACTGATCATGTCAACATATGCTGCAGGCATAAATATTTACAAAAAAATTAACCGAAAATCTAATGTATAAACAAACCACGAATATTTATGTTGATTATTTGTGAAAAAAATAAAAATAAAACTGCAAAATGAGAATATTAAAGGGTCATAATAAATAACTATTATTGTGCAGACACAATATTTCAATGCTGCAATACAACAATAATGTGAAACTAAAAAATATAAGTATAAAATGCTCTTAAACGAACCTGAAAACCTAACTCGAAAAAAGCTCATAACAAGGATGCTTCTTGAATACTTAGAAAATACATAAAATACATATTTCTTCTTAAAAATAATACAAAATAAATTAAATAAGAAAAAGTAGTAGAATATAATAAAGATAAACAACGTAAAAAAAATTCATGTAAAAATAAACTAAATAATTTAAATATTTTTAAGCCACACCCTAAAAGAATGCAGTGAATTGCTTAAAATTATTATTGAAATAAATATGCTGTAAAAGCATGTGTTATAAATTACTAGTCAAAGAAGCAAATGATATTCGTACAACACCACAAATAGTTCAATAAAACATGTATTTTATAATATACACGAAACTAGTAATTTCTAGAGATATAAATATAAAATATTCTTAAAATTTTCAAAATATGTAAAGTAAAGCAGAAAAAAAAAACAAAAATAACATCAAACAAAAAAATAAAAATAGTTAAAAAGCACAACATGTTTTATTTCAACACAAACACTATTTTATATGAATGAGTTTTGTTCTCTACTCTCAGTGTTAAATACTAAGAATTATCGAGTAGTAAATCTACTGTTATGTGTTTATGTGTGAGTTTGTGAAAACAACAAAATTTGTTCTTTCTCATTGCATATTTTATTGTTTACATTTGTAGACTTAAGAGAAAAGAGAATTTTTATGCAAGAGAACAATTTCTTACCACTAAATATAAAAAGCTTTATTATTTGAAAACAACATGTGAGTTAAAATACAAACTTTTGTTTTTGTTGTTATTATACAAAGAAAAATAAACAAAATTTACTAAATTTGACCAAAAATTCTACTTAAAGTTCCTTTTTAAGGACAACGACCAGCATCAGAGTTTTTTCTATGCATTAATTTCAACGCCATTAATATTAAAGTGAATAAAGTGAGTCATTTTGATTTTATAATAAAAACAACTTAACTGTCATCATTATTACCGACGGCCGCAGCAAAAAAAGGTAATAAATTATAAAATTGTGAAAGGCAAAAATTAAACATTAAAATTTTTATTTAGCAATTGAAAATGATTAATTATTCTTGGTTAGGATCATTAAATATATATATATATATATATAAAATTTTTAATTAAATATAATACAAAATTTTACTTAATTAATTGCAGAATTAATTTAAAAAACTAAATGCAAAAGTAATTTTATGATTTAATTTATTTGAGGAAAACCATGACATGAATTTAATTAACGAGGCTGGCATATAATCAACTATTTTAATACATGAGTGATTGTGCGCTTACTTTCTTATAGGCGGTGTTTTTAAAGTCTAATAGAACTTAAAATTATAAAATTTAATAAATAAAGAAGAGTATGTTGACCTTTAAGGCCACAATTGTTGATGTTTTATTAGCATAAATCGGTGACTCCACATGGTGCAAAAGAAATTATTGTGAGGTATCAAATCTCACTAGAGCGCACATAAAAATCATCCACATTCTCAAATAAATATTCATTGATCATGGTGCAGTAACGATCAACATCGACCGGAGCTTGTGCTCCGTCTTCATTTTTGATGACATAAGGTCCAATAATGTCACCGGCTTGAAAGTTACACCAAAAATGTGGAGTCTGTAGGGTCTCTTGTGAAATGGTTTTAATTTATATGCTCTATTTTTTTTTATTAAAAACCCTGCTAAGCCAAAAATTATCCTCATCGCTGAAGGCAATTGAGCATCTATAAGTTTTGCGAATTGATGTCTAATGTAAGTCTGGATAATTTGGTAACGTTGTTTAAATTTTAATCTAATGATGGTATTGTAACAAGTATACTGATCATAAGTGTCATAATGTGAGTAAGTTTTATCGGGTATAAAAATTATAACTCAGGACTCATCTTTAATTCAAAAAGAATCAATTAAAATAAATTACATACATTCTTTAGAGAACCAAGTAGGTCTCCTGAAAAAGGTAACTGATCAATAAATGCAGTAAATAAATTATTTTAGGGATCGTATGATATGAAGCACCTTCTTTTTAACGCCGTATGGTATGAATTTCATATTCAACATTTAATTTAAATTTTTTCATTAAAGTGTGACCTTTTTTTTTGTCTACAAAAATAACTGTTTCGCCTGCTTGACCTTTTACAGTATTTCTTCGTCCCTTTAAAATAACGCTACAGAATATGGTGGACGCAAAGATAAAAAATGGTTAAGGTAATTATAATCTAGGAGAAAAGTTATCAAAATGTGGTTAAAATGGTATGGTTGGAATCAAACGGTTGAAGTTTTAGCAAACATATTTTCTTTAACAATATTTTTAAGCAAAAATGTTAAAATTTTTTTTTTTAATTTTTTATAAAACAATAATTTTTTAACCGTGACCACATGTTGTTCAAAAAACATGACATGGTTCTTGTGACCAAACTACAACCATATTCTTTTCTTTGCATTGAAGTTCAAGGTGTGCATTTTTCCACAAGCGTGCACTTACTTTTTTTAAACTGTTTCTATTATAAAAAAAATTCTATTTTTTTCTGCTTAAGCTGATTTTGCTGTCGATATAATCTTCGGGGTTTGATTGGATGTAAGAACCCAAGTTTCTTTAGCACTTAGTTAAAGAGCAACTTTAACAGAAGCGTGGTTGCGTTAATTTTCGATCGGCATTTTGTTTCAATCCCTTTTATTTACTAAAAAATAAAATATAAGTATTATAATTGTAAAACACCACAATAAAGAGACTTTATTTACAGGACACACACGTATAAATATCCTCAGTTTTGCAAAATTATTTAATCTCTTTTTATCCAACTCCAGTCATAAAATGGATTATATTATTTGTAAAGATTTTTTTGTGAAGAAATATAACAACGTGCTGCAGCTTCTATTGGTTGTGTTTGTGTTTTTTATTAGATTGAAATAAAGCTTTTAAAATAGATTTTCGTTGCTTTAAAAACATTATCATGTTTATGGCAAAAATATACGGGTATTAATACTCCATACGAAATGTCGTTTAACAAAATAAATGCACATATTTTAGTGTTTTCTTGTTTATAAAGTAAAGAAATTACTGAAGCTTTTTTTAATTAATTTATTGATGCTATTTATTAATAAGGAAATTATTTATATTTAAGCGATTTCACTTTGTTCTTCGAGTCTATATATGATTGCAGATCTTCAACACAGTTAGAATGATCATTACTTTAACCCAGGTTTGGAACAAAACATAACAAGTTAGGGTGCTATATTCGGCAATGTCGAATCTTATATACCCTTCGCCATCTATTTAAATCTAGTTTAGTGAAGTAACTCCAATCAAAAAAGCAAATATTGTGTCACCCCAGAAGTAAAAATAAGAAAAAAATTTAACTACTATATATAATATTACATAAAAATGTCATCGGCTGTTAATGGCTTAAGCATTTAAAAAAAATTTAGTATTTTCTTAAAGGCCTCTTCAAAAGCTTCCAAATGATACCCATATTGATATTTTAAAAATTTAAAAATTTCAGAGGCCCGTAACTCGGAAAATATGGGCAAGCAAAAATTTTTTCACTTAATGTTTTGTCTTATTAGTTAATTCTTTATCGCTCTATATATTAATTTTTTTGAATGGAGTTACGTCATTTTTCCAAGTGACATGAAAAAATTTGAGATAGGCGTGTTGTTTTTCCTGCTGCCTCGAAGGACATGGACCGATCATGCTGATTTCCAATAGCACCTCTTTCACTCCATCTCTGTTCTCCAGCTGATCTTGTGCATTAGCAAAGTTGATTTTAACCCTTTCGGGACGGAGTTTTATTTTGAAAACCAAATTATGTATGGTAAAATTTTTTTCATATTCTACAAGGTATAATAAAAGTATTATGTTCTCCATACTTAAAAATTTTAAATTCGTCCTTTTATCCTGGAACATATAACCCCAACAAGTATTTTCACAGGACATAAAATCCCAATCAGTGTTCTCCAGGAGCGATTGGAAATTAATAAAATATAAATATTATTAGATTTAGATAAAAGTTTGGATTTATTTTTAACATTTTAGGAATGCAATTAGGTATTTATTTGTGGAATGGCCCAAAACACTTGTTACAACCTCAGAATATCATCTTTGTTCGCTTTTCTGTGCCAATTGAAGAACAGCGGACACAGCGACAACGCTTCTCTTGCTCTACTGGCAAGTGGTCTCCAATATTAAGGCTATCCGTTTTTGGACGTTTGAGAGTTTTACCTCCCTGGCGATTGCATTGAAAATAAGGAAAATACGACAGTTTGAAAATTGCTGGGACGTATTATCCCAGTAGTCTCGAAAGGGTTAATACTAACACGGACGGACAGACAGACAGCGGTCAATCGAATTCACTCTGCATAAGAAGTCAGAATATATACACTTTATGGGGTCGGAAATGGATATTGTAGAAATTACAAACGGAACGAATAACTTTTTCCCACTTCTAATTATATTGGCCCGAAAACAGGATATGAAAAGAAACGAAACGAAGCGGTTGTTTTTTTTTTTAATTTTTTAATGTTTTCTTCATTGTTAATACAATAGTAAATACAACAAAAACAAAGCAAAAAAAATGAAAAGGATTTGGACAATATATTTTGTATTGCTTTTGGTCGTGAGAACAAATTTTACATTAAGAAAAGAATAAAAAATATGGAGAAAAAATTGTAAGAAAAAACGTTTCGGAAACGGTTGATGTACTTTTTATAATAGAGAATGCATTAGCGCTTATAAAGACACATAAAGTTTTAAGCGAACTTTACAACGCAATTGTACGATTATATTGGTTTTTTAAAAGAAGAAGATTGCTTTAAAAATATTTATTTCGATTTGGTTCGTGTAACAAATTATTAGAAATTTCCAAAAGTTTTTTTATTTGCATGAAACGTTTGAAAAAGGCTTTGTTTATTTTCTGACACTTTACTTTATACAGTAATGCTAGATACAAGTGACAGAAGATTGAAGGAAACCTAAGTACGTTCCACTTAATGTTCCATAATGTGCAGCAAACCTTTCTAAATAAAACCCATCTTTCCTTTCATGTTACTAGAAAAATTAAAATTATCGCATATTTTATGTTTTCCAACACGATGTTTCCTCGTCTGTATCGATGTTTACAGTTTTTTTTTGTTCGAAACTGTCTTCCGTGAGGATTGTTTTATGATTTTAACAGCTTTCTAAAGGCTTTTTCGTAATTTCTAATATAATTTCGTTGCCTTTCATTTACAAGAAATTTTTTTTTATTTTAAACCAATTTTTTTTTACCACATTGTCGTCTTAGTGTTTTTTTTTCTTACTAACTCATAAAAAACACAGAGAACTGATGTTTTTTGCTTGGCTGCCTCGTCTGTACTAAAAAAAAGCACTATGTTTTCCAAACCATTTTTCGTTTTAAGAAGTAAGAGCGCTATATTCGGCTATGCCGAATTTTATATACGCTTCACCATCTATGTAAATCTAGTTTATTGAAGTAACCCCAATAAAAAAAGCAAATACTGAGGTAACAGAGAATTACAAAATAAAAAAAAAAAATAAAAAATTGAGTACAACATACATATTACTTCACATAAAAATGACATCGGTGGGTTAAGCATTTTTTAAAATTTTTTTTATTTGCTTAAAGATCTCTTCAAAAGCTTTATAATAATATCCATTTTGATATTTAAAAATTTTTTGAAAATTTCAGAGCCCCGTAACTCGGATAATGAGGGCGAGCGCCAATTTTTTACTTGATTTTTTAATTCTCTATTGACGCATATACGAGTATTTATTTTTTTGATTGGAGTTTTTTGATTTCAACACTAACACGAACGGAGAGAGAAATATCGCTCAATTGACTTCGCTATGCATACGAAGTCAGAATATTTACACTTTATGGGGTCGGAAATGGATATTGTAGAAATTACACACGGAATAACAAATTTTCCATATGCTTATTATTTATGCCGCGCTTTTTTGGTTTGATTCACACATTTTGTATGAGCATTAGAATTTTTTACAAATGGACGATCCTAATGCGTAAATTGTGGTTTTGCTGTTAATGTGTTTCTCCCAGAAACCATATACTTTAGTCGGGTTCTTGTAAAATTTTTTTGGCGTCAACTCGAAATTGCTTATTGTGTTGTTATTAGCGATATTATTTTAATTTGAGCTTAACGGTTTTCTGGTTGTTCTTCTTCAAAAGAGGTGATTTATAATTCTAGAATATTGATTTCTGTTTTGTAATTTTACAGCTCTGTAGGTTTTAAGCTGCCTCATCGAAGATTCTAAATTTTTCTACTACAAAATATGCATTACGAGGGCTGCTATATATATTTCTGGCCTGGCAACACTGTGTGCTGCCAAGTGCAATCTGACATTTCCATTGGAAAGTTTGTCATTTTTAAGCATAATCGTACTCAAAACGTTTTGACGTACGACCATTATTTGTGTTGTTTATAGTGACTTGAAAAAATTAATATAGAAAAAAATGGTATTAACTCGTGAACATTTTCGTGCCATCATTTTTCAAAATTTTCCACGTGGATTATCACGACAAGATTGCATTGATGAACTTAAATCTTTGTATGGCGATGAAGCACCATTCTATAGCACTGTGAAAAATTGGTATAATGTATTTAATCGTGGCCGAAGCTCGCTCAAAGACGAATTCCGTGAAGGTCGTCCAAAAACGGCTGTTGTGCCAGAGAACATTGATGCCGTGCGTGAACTCATAATGCAAGATCGACATGCGACATACCGAGAGATAGAGACACCCTTGGACATTTCTTTCACCAGCATACATTCGATACTGCATGAACACCTGGCCGTAAAAATGGTTTGTTCTCGTTGGATCCCGCACAATTTGAAAGTCGCTCAAAAAAAGGCTCGTGTAGATTGGTGCAAAGAAATGTTTCAAAAATACGATTGCGGTGCTTCAAAAGACGTTTATAAGATCGTCACAGGTGACGAATCATGGATCTATGCGTATGAGCCTGAATCGAAACAACAATCGACCGTGTGGGTCTTCAAAGACGAGCAAAATCCAACGAAAGTTGTTTGTGGAAGAAGCACTTCGAAGCAAATGGTCGCCTGTTTCTTTGGCAAAACTGGTCATGTGGCGACTGTTCCGCTTGAGCAACGTAGGACGGTACACTACTGAGTGGTACACTACAATTTGTTTGCCTAAAGTCATCGGAGAAATTCGAAAAACCAACAAGAGAAGACGAATCATTGTTCACCATGACAATGCGAGCTCTCACACATCGGCTCAAACCAGAGCGTTTTTGACCGGCCAAAACGTCGAATTAATGGGTCATCCGCCGTACAGCCCTGACTTGGCACCGAATGACTTCTTCTTGTTTCCGCACATCAAGAAAAAATGTGTGGTCAACGATTTTCGTCGCCAGAAGTAGCAGTTGAAGTGTTCAAAAACCATGTTTTAGAGGTGTCTCAATCGGAGTGGAAAAAGTGCTTCGACAACTGGTTTGAGCGCATGCAAAAGTGTATAAATCATGCTGGAGAATACTTTGAAAAACAATAAAACCATTTTTGATCATAAATATTCGCATTTTCACTATTAGGCCAGAAATATATTGAGCAGCCCTCGTATTAACATATATTTTTGAATTTTGTTATAAGCTCGTTTATTTACCTGATAGCTTAAATGGGTTAAAGCCATTAAAAAAGTAATTACCTTCTAAAATTTAAAAATACTCATAAATATTGTTATTATTTTCCTGTTTTAGTTTATTTAGTTGTAACAACCTTTTACATTTAAAATTTATCTAAAGACAGCACACTTAAAAACTGTTTCAACAGTTTTATTTGGTGTTACATGAACAAATTTAATAAAACATAACTTGAGACACTTACATGTTCCTAAATTTATTCACGTGCAAACAAGTGTAAAGTTGTAAATTAATTGCAAAAGTTTCAACATTATTGAGGTATTAAATATGTGCTAAAATGCTTTAATAAAACAAAAAGAAAAGTAAATAAAGGAATACATACTAGAATACTTCCATGGGCACACGTAGACCTTCGGTATAATACCACAAACATTTGTTGTGTTTGTGCTTCTTTTTTGGCAAAAAGAAGCACAAAATAATAAAATAAAATAAAAGGAAATAAAACCAATAAACCATATAAAAATATTTTATGGGTTTTTCAACAATGTAACGTGACGTCTGAGTCGTACTTGTGCGCACATAAAGTAAATAACGTTGCATGTTTGAGTATTTTGATGTGTTATTTCAAAAGCTAATAAAACAATATAATAAAATTTGAAAAGTAGGAAATTAACTTAAGAAAGTTGTGTAAGGATTTGATTAAAAGAAATGTTTTAAATGACATTGATATTTTTATGTTCTCTTTTCGAATTACTTGTGGTAAATTAATCTCTTAAATACAAATAAGCAAATGCTTTGTTTGCGTTTATTAAAGAGTTAAAACTAAAAACGTTTAAATTTAAATAAATGTTGTTAATTGTATGTGGTATCAAATACAACCAGACTAAACGAGAACACGATTTAGTAGCTTATATTTTTGATCTTTCAAGGTCGTCAAAATACAAAAGAACATGAGTAAAATTTAAATGAAAATAAAATTTTTAATTTAAAAAAAAAAATTACAAAAACATGTTTGGAAAGATGGGAATATTTTTTTTACCCAAATAACTTTATTTTTCACCTACCACAATCATATAAAAAAATATTGTACCTGCTTTAGCAAATAATTATAACATTTGTACAGCTATTGTAAAATTCCTACGGAAGTTGTATCAGAGTGTTGTAATTTGGCACACTACTATAAAATACCTTCATTAAGAAAAACTCAATTTATTGCAAAAATCGGAGAAAGGATACGCCTGTCCATATATATGCCAAAAACAAAATTTTCAATATTGGTTACATAACTGCAAAAACATCATTAAAATCTGTAGATGTTTTACATTCCATGGTAGTAACTTGATTGGTAGTTTTTATCGTTCTTGTTTTTGTATAACACACAAAAAATATATATATATATATATATAATAAAATGCAACTTCTTGATTAAATATTTTACCATCTAACCAGAATTTTAAAAGTGTTAATAGTCTTTGCAAATGATTATCCACAAATTGTGTTACTGCCCAGCAAAAAATTTTTGAAAAGGTAATCGAGTGTGGAATTAAGCATTTTTGGCAGAAGTCCTTCCCAACTAGATTGCCAACTTAATGATTTTAACAAGGCATGAGACTTTTATAATCAATTACTTAGAATCGATTACATAAATTATTATAGAAAATAATGAGTACCATTAGTACGGTAGTCTCTTTTAACACAAAGAACTAGTTCCATTAATACTTCCTTTTTTTAGAACTAATGTAACGAGTTTTGTAAGCGAGTAACAAAATATGGCAATCACAAAAGTAAGTCATTCACCCCTATTCTGCGTTTCGATTAAGTCTCCGCATTCAGTTCCGTTGCGATCGAAAATTGGTATTCTGCAGAAAAACGGAATCGAAAGAAAAAGAAGAAGACAACAATGTTTACACAATTAATAACATCACTGTGGAATGTGGAAATGAAATAGCAAAATAAGCAAGTTTGCTATGATTTTTGTAAACAAATGTCAAATTTAATACAAAAAGTTGTATGTATTCCTAATTAAAAATCAATTCTTGATAAAATTTAATAAACAAATAATTAAATTAAATAAAAAATGTAAAAACAAAATAAAAATTTGTTGTTCATAAATATATTACAGTGCAAAGAATCTTGTGAAGATAAAGGTATATAATTAAAAGTGTTGATATTAAACATGGAAAGAAAAAGAGACAGTTGCAATCCATTTGTGAAAGTAAAATAATTAAATATTGCAAAATCATTTTATTTTACAGATTTAAAAAGAAATTTCGTTTAAAAAAAGACGCGTTCAATTATATTTTAGACATTTTTGCTCATGAGCTGCAGACAAATTCTTTGGCTTTTTCTTTACCACTTGACCGAGTTGTGGCCGCTTTAGGATTCTTTGCAGAAGGTAGCTACCAAAGCGGAGTTGGAGTAGATTTAAATTTTGGGATGTATGCTTTAGATGGCATTAAATTTGCCAGTTTTTCATACTGTTCTGGTGTTATTGTTATTGACTTGTAATACAAAAATCAACAATGAAAAAAAAATTAATTTAATTAAGTAAAATAATTGAAAATAATTTTAATTGTTTTTTTAATCCTGTCTGAACATTTTATCTCATTTTCTATTTACTATTTTTTCAATTTTTAACTTTTTAACTAAAAAATACAAATAAAGAAAACCCCTCCGTTAACAAAAAAACAACGGAGAAAAACGGAGCTCCGATCGTAATGCAGAATACATACAATCGAAAGAAACTGAGCGGAATCGAAACGCAGAATACCAAAGTTGCTAGACGGAGAAAATTTCGATTCGAATCGAAACGCAGAATAGGGGTGATTATATTGCAAGTACTTTTTAAGGTAATGTCTAATTTTTTGCTGGGATGTTTAATGTATTTTTTGTATAGAGTTCTTTATTTAGTAAACTTAAATTTAAATTTAAGTGTCACAGTAGTTTTTTTATGTTGTTTTAACTCCAGCCATTGATTGAAAATATCACAAATTCGAAGGGGTCTTGACACTAAAAAAAACCTTTACCAAAGAAACGCGTGCAAATAGGTGCAGCTGATTTTTTATACATATATAAACTGTAATATATTTTCGCAGGATTAATATACAAAAATATTGAAAAAGTATTTTTTTAATATTTTTATTTTTAATTCACTATTAAAGTTTATTTCTGTTGTGGAATCCCGGCTTTATATTACAAATGTATTTTTGCTAACAGTACTTTACATATGACCAATAATCATCAGTGATGTAATTCTAAGCATATACCAGAGTTGATTTTTTATTACATTTTTCAGTGAACGTTATGAAAAATTTGAATTTAGCCACTATAATGCAATGAAAATGGCCGTGATACTCTCCGAATCTATTATTTTTTAAACAAACTCTATTTTTGAGTTACAATAACGTAATAATTTCTAAACAATATTCATTCATATTTTGCAAATAATCTAATGAAATTGTTTTCTCTTAAAATATCACCAACAAAAATTTTGATTTTTTACATAATTTTTAATAATTTTTGGCCAAACTCGTAACAGTGTGCGGCAGGCTGTTAATTGGGCAAATAAGTTTAAAATTGTTTTTTATATTTTAAGAGAAACATTTCTTAAATTTCTTTTAAAACTAAAAGAACAACGAAAATAATAAAAGCACTTTCTTGGGCTTTGCATACGCTTTACTTAGAGTACGTCAATTAGTGCAACTTTTTTTTGTGGATAGATTTGTACTTTCGATGTCTTGCTTCACTAATCATTCACGTTTTAAAAAAAAACTCACAAATACAATGTGACCCCAGCTATACTTAAACTATTCCCGCTTTTAAGCATCGCTGGTATTAAGTCGATTTCCCTAAACATCCCAACATCACACAGCGGGCGATTTGGTTAAACAAAAAGTAAATAATTCTGTTGTATCTAAACCATTAACCCAATTGTAGTGAAGCTTTATATAGTTATAATAGAGTTATTGTCGATTATAATATTTGTATCTTATATCGCTGCTAGAGATGACTCCGCATTGCTGTAAAGCAACACACCTCTGATGAAAAACTCCTGTCTGCTTTTCGTAAATTATTTAAATCAGTTGTTCTCAACAGTATAAATTATTTATACGCTTTGAAGCCATTTTTATGCAAAACATGGCATACAAAATATACTAATATTGTTTACTGATTTTTGACCCACAGTCTTTCGAAAAACCAAGTTTTTGTCAAAAATTTACTTTAAACCAGATTTTTTTTATAGATTAAATGGTATCAAAAGAATAAAACCTGGTTTAAATGCTAAAATGTATCCTTTTTTTTACCGAGCAATTAGAATTTAACTCCTAGCTTTTTTATGCTAAATACAGTAAACAACTGAAAAATCCCATTTTTGGAAATTTGTAAAACTTCTCTGGGAATTGCTAGATTTATAACACAGCTCTACAAATTTTCAACTTGGAAAAATACCAAGAACACCACATGGCTAGATAAGTTAATTGGGATCTCCTGAAGACAAAAAACGCTGTAATTATTTTTTTCCAAGTACCGTTTTTTAGATAACGGTATTTTTGTGTTTTTCGTTGTATGGTCCCATTCCAACCCTTGTATTTTAGTATTATAAACCTATTAACAATTTTTAATTCAGCTAAAGTTTGTTTATATTTTAATTAATAAATATATCAAGAAGGAAAGAAAAAAGTGGACACTAGCAGAATGTAATGCAATATTTTCTACATCGCTAAACTCGACATCAGCTTTCCTAGTATCTACCAACTTTAAGTTGTGTATGTTGTGAACATTATTTATTTAAACAATTAATTTTATAAATCAGAATAGGAGGAATAATCAAAATCTGTTTCGATATCTGTTACATAATGTCCTCATGCAATTTACAAACTTTTAAAAAATTATTATTTAAGATAACATGATATTAAAAAATTTTATAGCAATGAAAATAAATTAAATGTAATTTTTAATAAATTATTATTTGAACTGTGAACATTATAAATGAATAGAAATTATTTTGGCTTAAGTTCATTTATTTGTAATTTCTAATTCTATTCTATTATTTTTAATTTCTAATTCTGCATGCTTAACTCATAACAATCAATATGATACTATAACAGCATCTATAATGTTGTGAGTTAACAAGTAAGGGCCCAACTATAATGTGCATAAGCTAGCTTTACCTTATGTCATGAATGCGCGCTTTGCCGTGCGTGCTTATAAATTAATTTTTATAAAATTATAATTTTTTTGAACTGTAAATATATTATTAATGAATTGAAATTACTTTGGCTTTAGTTCATTTTTATTTTAATTTCTAAAAATCTTTTTTTCTTTGGAAAACGTCCTCATACATGTTTAAAATTTCTAAAAGATTTTTAGAAATTAAAAATAAATGAACTTAAACCAAAATAATTTCCATTCATTTAATAAATTAAATTTCCACAAAAACTCTATTAAAGATAATACTTCCCCGTTCTTGAAAAATCTTTCTAACCAACAAGCAAACTTCAAAAATATTCACTAATACCTATATAAAATTTACATTTTCCTGAAGTTTTCTTTAACAAATGTAAAATTTCTCGTTTAATTAAAAGTTTACTTGAGAACTTTTTTTGAAATTTTAATTTAAAAATGGCAGGGGTACATAACCACAGCGCCAGGGTATCCCACAAATTTTCATAAATACGTAATTAGTCTCTCCAGGAACGGCACATCGACCTATACCTTCGTATAGGAAGTGATAAATCCTGAACAGGATATTATAGTATAAAGATTATATTAATTTTTTTATTTTATTTATTAAACACGATGGCATTTTAGTAAAAGCCAGTTGAAAAAAAACGTGCGCAATGCGTCTTTGATTATAACCTCACTTTTTTGAAAAAGGAAAATCTGCTCGCACGCAGATGTTCCCCCTTCGAGATAAAGTAATAAACTCGTACTTGAGAACTTGAATTATTTTTTAAAGTGGTGTCAAAAATTTATAAAAATACAAATGATAGTTAATATAAAGATTCAAGTGTTAATAAAAATATATACGTCTGTCTGTACATTAAAAAATAACTTCTTAACATAAAGAAGAGATTACCTTTCTCTGAATATTTTAGTTAAACATATTTTTTTCTTTTGTTGTATTAGTAAAATTACACTGAAATGTGCGCACAACGCTAGCACACCATAGCAACACAGAAGAACTAATATTTAATGTACTTGTCATCAAAGATATAAAATTCTTTTTAGCATTTTCATAATTTACGCTTCGTTGCAATTATTTTCCTTTAGTTACACAGATTACAATTTATAGTAGCACTACAATCTTGACTTCTGTGGATACGGCTAAACGTTTGTAGTTTGATGAATAATATTTTTTTTTTTCATTATTTATTTGAGTAATGAAGATGAACTAATGTAATAATAAAAACGTTCATTTAATATTTATTCAGCTACTGAAATAGCAAATTCTTGTTAAGAAATCATCAGAAAAAACTTTTCTTTTTTTCAAATTTTGAATAAAACGCTTCCCAGCAAAAAATTTTTGTAAAGGTAATCGAGTGTGGAATTAAGCGTTTTTGGCAGAAGTCCTTCCCAACTAGATTGCCAACTTAATGATTTTAACAAGGCATTAGACTTTTATAATCAATTACTGAGAATCGATTACATATTGTAGGAAATAATGAGTACCGTTAGTACGGTAGTCTCTTTTAACACAAAGAACTAGTTGCATTACTACTTCCTTTTTTGGAAACTAATGTAATGTGTTTTGTAAGCGAGTAACAAAATATGGCAATAAAAAAAAAATAGTCATTATATGGCAAGTACTTTTTAAAGCAATGTCTTTGGGTTAGAGCTCTTTTTCGTAACTTATAAAATTCAATACACCGTGGCCGAATTTTCAAATTAGCCAGTCAGGACAACAATTATGGTTTTATGTTGAAACAAATATCCCGGGGTACTTCTCGAAATATTCAGGGAACGTGTAATAACTAATCCGGTAATGGAATTAAAATGCTTTAAGTAAGGAAGTATAGAAAGAGGTTTCTGAAAAAGCTGAGTTCCTTGGTTGTTGAATTATTCCTTACGTCGATTGCCATATAGACAACTACTGGTGGCGTTCTATCGCCTATCCTATAAACTTTGATCGTCAATGAATTAACCGGAAAACTTTGCAATCATGAATATTGCCCCCTTTGTCACGTCTATGATTTTATCACTTCAGTAGTTGCATGGGAAGATGACTACAATAAGCTCTACAATTTACTGCGATATATTGGAATGAAAGATGGTTGACTTTCAATCTGACAACGCCCTCTAACCAAAGAAAAACTCTCATTTCACAGTGTTTTTAGATTTCCGTACCTAAAGTTTGAAAACGTCATCACACTGTTTTCACTGCAATGTCTGTCCGTTTGTCATAGCGTTCTCTCTTAGGAACCGTTATAGGTAGAGTCAATTTTTTTCCCAGAAGGTGTATTACATAGCTGCAATAACAACAAATACAAATAAAAGTGAAAGGGTGTTCCGAAAGTGACGTGACATATTATGTTAACTGTGACAGGCAGGCACAAATTTGTAAAGTATATGTCCACTTTAGCAACAATTATAAAAATAAAACTTTTAGTTGACACTGTTTTTACTTACGTCAGTACTTCAAGTTAAATTACTTTTATATTCACTATAAAAATAAGTCCAAAAATTATAATAAAACTAAAATATAAAGGGTGTTTCGATAGTGATGTAATTGTAACGTATATTCTTTAAAATTTTCAAGTGCATTAGGCAGACAATTAAAGTTTAGATGTATAAATATTTCCGCTATATAAAAGGTGTGAATAACGAATTGAATAAGTGGAGGGCTTTTTAAAGCGTTATAGGCAGAGACTCTTAATTTTCAACAAAATATAAAAAAAGATAAAGTAAGATGTCCGAATTTATTAATAAACCATTTCTTGTATTAATTAAAATAGCAGGGATTTTTAGGCCATTTAATACATTTGATAAAACCTCTCTTCATACCCACACATTGCCTTGTGCAGGAGACCTGTAGGTATGCGCAACGACTGACGGATATTGCCAACACTAAGGATACAAATTTAGACACTTTAGGAATAACTGTGGCATTAGCTAAAATGACGAATAAAATAATATTTTCCGTGATAGAAATCAATTTTAAAACAAAATATGCTGAGGTAAAAATAGAGACATATGGGCCTATTTATCAAGGAGTAATGTTTGTAGTCTTAATTCAAGGTCCACATACTCTTATTTCAAAGTTAAATCGCGTTACGTTCAGTTGGCCTTTGGCGCAGAATTGTGTAACATCCTGGTCATGCAGATTAAGTTAAATTAACATTAAGTTTAATTATGCTGCATTAAAATCAAGCGAATTACGCTACTAATTAAAAAAATAAAAGAAACAATTCTTTTTATAATAATAACTTATTGCCTAAATACGAAAATTTTTAAATATTATATTTCCACTGAATTTCAGAAGTGTCTAATAATTGGGTTTTATATTCTTAATAGTTTTAAAATGTAGTTTAGTATATTTAAATTATAATTAATTAATAAATTCATTTTTAAGAAATTTTTTTGTTAATTTCTAAGTAACCCGATTCGAAATATATTTCACCGATAGTGATTCTTGAAGGTGATTTATAATTCAAATCGGGATATTATAGGAATCAGCACAATAACTTTTTTAAAAACTAATTTATTTAGTCATTATTTTTACTAAAATTGATTTATTGATTTTGAAATATATCTGCCATCCTTTTGGAATGATATCTGCTAATCAAATAATTTAAACGCATTTGTGTTAGTTGATGATTTTCGTAATCATCGCACATTCGATGATTCCTTATATCTTTACTTTTTTAATGAATGACATCGTTAGACAGAAACTTTTAACACCAAAAGTAGACAGTTGTAGCATGAAAAAGGAAATCTCATTTAGAAGCAAAAGAAATTTTATTCACAATGTGGATAATGCGTCTATACGTGTATCAGTGTTGCCGTTTGATTACATTTTTTTGTAACTTTTAAAAGTTATTTATAATTGGTTCAGACACCAAATAAAGTAATATTTCTGAATAAGTACTTGCTTCATTATTTTAAGTACAGCTGTAAAAAAACAGTAAAAACTCGAAAACGTTTTACACAAAAACTTTCTTTTTGCTTTGTTGATTCAACGAAGTTCTGGAAGTTTTCATTTAATCGATTTCACTTTTGATATAAAACTCTTTATAAAATTAGATAAAATCCACTAATGAGCTATATAAGCAGTAGCGAAATGGCCATATGGATATGCTTTCCCCACAGTCATACATTTCATTTTGTATTTGTAAATAATAAATATTCCCATAAAAAAATGTTTGAACAGGCAATCGAGTGTGGAATTAAGCATTTTTGGCGGAACTACTTCCCAACTAGATTGCCAACGTAATGATTTTAACAAGACATGAAACTTTGGTAATTAATCACTGAGAATCGATTACATTAATTACTGTAGGAATTAATGAGAACCATTAGTAAGTATTTTAAGGTGTTCTCTTTTAACATAAAGAACTAGTTCCATTACTACTTCCTTTTTTGAAAACTAATGTAATATGTTTTGTAAACGAGTAACAAAATATGGCAACACATAAGTAAGTCGTTATATGGCAAGTACTCTTTAAGGCAATGTCAAATTTTTTGCTGGGTTTTATCAGAATATTAATTAATATTTATATTTGAAAGAATCAAGCACGATTAAAATAAATTAACATAAAAAATTCCGAATAATAAATTTTTATATATATATTTTAGCTTTGTTTTTTTTCAGTAAATGAATGTGTTGCCTTGTTATTTTCCCTAAAATGTGGAATGAAACTTTGTATTAAATTACACTAAATTACTAATTATGTAAGGAAAATTTAAAAATGTAACCTTTAATGAACAAATGAAAGTTTTTTCAAGAAAAAGCTTAACTCTTTCCTGTATTTCGTTGGCAACACTGATGTGTACATAAATATTACCAATACATTAATTATTATCGTTATAATTTTTTTTTATTGAAACGGTTTGTGTTATTGTAACAAATAGCTTGCTTTTAGTTTGTTGGCGTGAGAATGTTGGGTGATTTTTATATCAAATAATCACATACGCAAACGTTTTTATTGTTCGTTTAATCCATTGTATATTTAACTATAGAGTCCTTGTGCTACGGAAGGGATAGTACTTGTAAGTAATAAATACAAAAAGGTCTTGTATTTAAGTAGATACAAATGCTTCAGTCATATTCACACACACTTCTATTCAATGGATTAAATTTGCTGTTTGTTTCTTGTTTAGAAGACTTTTTAAGATTTAAACATTCTATTTTAAAACAGAAATTTTACTTAAAGCAGAAAGACTTTTTCTTGGATGTGGAAAGCATACTACCAGGTATGTCACAAATTCCGATCGCAATGGTTTTAATTTTGTATTAACAATTCCGATCGTTGTTGTTTTACCTTTTTTAGATTCTGATTGATTTAGCTTATTTTTAAAAAATGTTTAATCTTTACCTTTTTAAATAAATCTGGCAATATGGGTGCACTAAAGTAAACAACAAGGCTAATCTAAATAAGGACACATGATAAAAGTATATTTGAAACCTGCAAATAATAAAAATTTTAAAGAAACTAAATTCCACTTTAAAATCTAAAAGTTGTTTGATTCCGAAGAAACTTTTTGTTTTCTGTTTTCTAAAGAACAAATTTACGAAATTGAAACTGCTTTCGATCGAAATTGAGTTCTGTGACATGCCTGTACATATTAGAAGTTTTAGTACGTTTTTTTTTTTATAAATTAGCAAACACCGAGCTTTTTTTATAAGCACAATTTTTTAGACCCATTAATTTTAAATTTGGTAACTCCCAAATTAAAATGTCCTCATAGTCGAAAGAAAATAAAAGAGATAAATTATGATGAAATATTTATATTTGAAGGAATCTAGCACGGTTAAATTAAATTATCATAAAATAGATTCCAAACAATACATTTTCATATTGATAAATTTAGAATAATTTCTTTAAATTTCAATTATTTTGTCACACTCTCATGGTTCTATGCCCTTAAAAATGTCCGACTTTAGATGTTTCTGTCCTCCGCTGTCAAAATATTTTTAACTGTGATTTTAAGTTAAAAAAACAAGACACCTATACTGTGATAGATACCTCCATGCTTTAGTGTAGGGTGATCTTAAATTCGGTAAAGATGAATTCTAAACTATAAAATTTAATCTGTCTCCGTTTTACATTTTCAGAAATGACTAAAAATGTAAAATCAATATTGTCAAGAGAGTTTGTCAACATTATCTAACACTCTATTGAACAACAACATCAGCTGCAACAAATACAATATCAATAATAAAGCAGTAACAACAACATAACAAGAAGTTCTTAATTTTACACTTGAAATAGTCATTTACCAACTGAGATTTAAAAATCGACAAGCAAATATTTATACAAAAATACACATATAAAGGTAAACATGAATGCGGTGGAGGAAAGAGACATTAAACATAGTTATGTATGCATGTACATATGCACATTAGCTTAACATGTGTATGTATATGAACAACATTATTTTACATTGTGTAACACAAAAAGGAAAGTAAAGTGTAACACAAAAAGGAAAGTAAAGTCTCAAACATAAAGCAAAAAAATAAAATAAAAAATAAATGATAATTCTCTGAATTAAATTTTTATTTTTATAAAGAATATAAGTAGATGTTTTTAATCTTTGAACAGTAAATGATAAAAGGTGCAGACAAGAAAAAAGAAAATGAAAGTTAGTATTAAAAAAAAAAAAAAAAAAACATAATCATCAGTATTATTTAAGAAATGACAAGGAATATTTTAATATTTGAAATTCACATGTACAAGTAAAAATTATTTCATATAAAAAACCAGACAAGATAGAATTGCTTTCACAACATTAAAATAAATAAAATATTCTATTGCAGAAATAAGACGCGATTATATATTTAAATTTAAGTATGTTTGGAAGGAAGAACTTACAAACTCTAAGGATATAAATTATGTCATTTATTCATTAAAATATTTTATTTGTCATAAATTTCTTTTTATTGTTTTTGCATTTATATTTCATAATATTTTATACTGTTTGTCATTTGTTCTAGAGATAAATTGCTAATGAATAAATTATTTTCGATACTTTTTGTTGCTGTTTAGTGGAAATGTCTTATCACATTTCCTGTAGCAAAGACAACACCTAACGACAGTTTGTAAAACACAGCGGATGTAGTAAGTTACGTCAGCTTACGATTTGTTAGTCAAATTTTAATTAAATTGAGTACAGTTGTGGTGTTAATGCTTGCGAATCAGGCGTAGACAAGACATAGACTAGAAATAGGTTTTACATTAAGTATAAAAAGATAATACATACAATACATAACTAGATTAAGAAGGGACTAGATATATAGAGAGTTGCTATAAGTCGGCAATGGGCTAGATATCAACAAGGCAAGTGCTAGATGTCATGGGTAGATATAAACTGAAGATTAACTAGCCATAAACTAGATATAGATGAAACTAAATCTAGCTGCACACTAGTCATAGGTAAAAAATATATATTAGACGTAGATTAGATCGACTTGACATATAATATACATTGAATATAAACAGTATAGCTTTAAGTTAGATAAAGACCCGACATGTATTAGAGATAAAATAGAAGTATACTATACGCAAAGAAAATATATGGTTGAGGTAACCATAATCTAAGAGCAACATACTATGGTTGCATTATATGGTTGCTAACAAAACATAGTATTGTTACATGTGCAACCATATTGTTGTCTAAAGTATAACCATTATTATGTTCAGATATAAACATTAAATGGTTAAATTAAAATATAATATTAGTATGGCTGAAAATGTCATGTAATTGAATTATAATATAGTCTCGTAAGTACAAAATTTTCCAATATAAAAACCTCAGTATTGTTTTATTAAGTAACGATTTATTTAAAACATATATTCATAAAGAAATGAATATTTTGCTTAAAATAACGCTTAGATCGTAGGCTACAATAATCAGATATATAAAAATATAGTTTATAAGCCCGAATAAATGATTTCACTATTGTGCTTCAAACACAAAAATAAAGATTTGCACATATATGCTTACAATACATACAAATTTAGTTAAACTTTTTTTTAATGTTTTGGTTCCCTTTTTATTTGTTTTTATATTTTACACATTATTTTTAATTATTTATTTTGTACATACATTTTTAGTTTTTTCACTTTCTTTAACAATAAAAAACAATTTCAAATTTTAGCTACCAGAAAAATTACTAAACTGATAATTTGTTAAATTGTTGTGAAAAATCCTAAAATCCGTTAGAAAATTTTGATTTTGACAGGAATAATTGTAAATAAAAAAATTGTTTAAAAATTTTAATTTTTCATGTATATTTTATTACTTAAAATATTCATTGAAGTATAGACAGACGAGGTATAGACTAATAGCAGGCTAGATTTACACATAGGCTAAACACAGGCATTGCACTAAGAATATTTTCTGAAGAAACGTTTTTTTAAAACCCGTATTAACAGAAATAAAATTCTATGTCTTAAACCATTTCAATTTAATAGCTTTAAGATAATGTTAAAAACTGGAAAAGGTAGATATATTTTGTATATATATATATATATATACATCGATACTTGTTAAATTAATAATTGGTATGCGTTTAAATTTCCTTAGAATATTTCATTTCTATTTTAAAAAGAAAAATAAATAATAATAAGTATAAAGTTTTATGTTTTGTTTATAATAATATAATGTTTAAAATATTTATTATTGAAATGATCAAAACCTTGCTAAGTATTTTATGATGCTGCGCTTAGCCACAGCACGTTTTAATTCTTCTGAGCACTGTTGAGGGTGCTTGGCTAGAATAGTGAGAATACTTTGTTTGTCAAAATTATTCTGAATCTTTATTTAATTTACTTACAGCTATTTATACAAAATTTCTTAATTCTACTTCTTTTAATAATTATGTGCTTGCGTATTGTTATTGATCTTACATCAGCAATTATTTACAATGTCTCATTTATGGGTCAATCGTAATATAATTCCCTTTAAACAATTGCTGTTACAATATGTGGGTTATTTTGTTTACTTTTTGTGACAAATTCATTGCAATGCAAAATTCTAGTGTTAAAATGTAGTTTGATAAATGTGACCAATATATTATAATGAATAAAGTGACCAATACACTACAATAAAATATTTTCAAATGGACTATTTATTTTTAAATAAATTATATGTGATTATTATATGTGATTAATTGCAGAACAGAATGCATTTCTGTTAATATTTTCAACATTATTTCAATTTATCATAAATAGTAGTTATATTATTTAAATAGACTAATTAATTATACATACTTATGTATGTATGTATCATTTGTATTGAATGACAAATATGGGTAATGTTTTTCAACACTGGTTAGGGTTTCACTAATAATTAATTAAAAAAAACAAAGTCATTATCATTAACTATTATATGAATGGTTTCAGAGCATTAACTTTAATATTAATAAATGCTCTAAGGCAGAGCAAAAGATTATTTTAAAATGTAATGCCTATCACTAGAGCTGTGTCGTTCGTGAACGAACGGATTAAATTGTACGAATCACTTAAGTGAACGTAATGATCCGAACATTTTACTGATGTCTATTTCGTTCAAAAGAGTACGGGTTTAATTGAACGATTGCCGAAAGTGATCAGAATGAGCCAGACAATTAACCGTTCGAACGACGTTTGTTTCCGTTTTTTATATAATGTTTTTTTTTTATTTTAGTTGTTTTCTTGTGTATTAAAAGGAATGGCTGTAGTTGTATGTATGTAAGTATATATTCGTAATTACATATTTCATTTTGGCATCGGTGTGCAGTTGCCACATTCTTTTTATTTGAATTAACAGTTTTTTTTTAAATTTAGTTTTTTTAGTATTTCCTTTTTAATGGAAAAGTTGTAATATTTGAATTAATAACAAAAAGTTATTTAATAAAGAAATGGCACAGAGAAAAGATAGCAACAGCGCCAGCAGATCAACAGCTTTTAAGCAGCATGCAATCTTTTACAAGCTCGCAATACAGCATTCTTCACCCAGCTTTAAGTTCTTAACCGTCTTCCACCACACAGCCTTCTCTGGCTAACAGTTAGCATTACACCAACAAACAATAACACAATTTGTTCCCAAGCCTCTTTCCATTAGAAATAAATAAACAAAAAAAATTTTTTTTTAATTTATTTCACCATGCGACTTTTTTATGACATTTATACTATTGTTATCTCAGTGCTAATAGTTTACAGAATCAGAAAGCTTTAACGAGAAAAACTTTACGGACGACTCTGTGCATATGACCTTTTGCCGAATACAGTTTGTCGCCTCCGATTGTTTGGAGCGATTGTAAATTTGCATGAGTCTGTTTAGCCAACTCTAGGCTACGTTCATTGATTATGTTTTTTCGAATTTTTATAATATTTAGTGTGTTAACACACAAATAATGATGGCGCAGTTCTTCCATAGATCACAATTTTTATATTCGAGCAACACTGCAGATTTAAAGACGTTTTAACTTGTATATGCTGGAATCATCTCGTGAAACCTATGGACATCACATTTTTAAGCAATTTAGAAATTAAAATCTTTTTTTTTCCGAATAATAATAATTACTTTTTCTGTGGACAAAAGCTTTTTGTGCTTTGTGTTTTCTTGTTTAATTATCTAGTTTTTGTTTTGTTTATTTTCCCTTCTTCAGAAAACCTGATTATATTTTTTTCTATGTGATAAGGCTTGCGCCTCTCTATACTTGCGGTTTTGATAAAAGACAATAAAATCACATACAATAAGGATTGTTAGTCAAATTCGTTCAATCGTTTAAATTGAAAAAGGAACACATTTTTATTTTCCTGTAAGTTATAAGAACTGCTGTATGGAGTGAAGGGTGACTTAAGGTCTCAGACATCAAACTTTGGATCCTTCTGAGTTAAAATCGATAGATTATTAAACTTTTCAAATATTTTTATATTATTATATTATTTATATTTATATTATTAAAAAACTTAATAATAAAATCATTAGCATTAAAGTGAAAATGCGAATATTTATAATCAAAAATGGTTTTATTGTTTTTCAAAGCATTCTCCAGCATGATATATACACTTTTGCATGCGCTCAAATCAGTTGTTGAAGCACTTTTTTGACTCCGATTGAGACACCTCTAAAACATGGTTTTTGAACACTTCAACAGCTTCTTCTGGCGACGAAAATCGTTGACCACGCATTTTTTCCTTGATGTGCGGAAACAAGAAGAAGTCATTAGGTGCCAAGTCAGGGCTGTACGGCGGATGACCCATTAATTCGACGTTTTGGCCGGTCAAAAACGCTCTGGTTTGAGCCGATGTGTGAGAGCTCGCATTCTCATGGTGAACAATGATTCGTCTTCTCTTGTTGGTTTTTCGAATTTCTCCGATGACTTCAGGTAAACAAATTGTAGTGTACCACTCAGAAGTGACGGTCCTACGTTGCTCAAGCGGAACAGTCGCCACATGACCAGTTTTGCCGACGAAACAGGCGACCATTTGCTTCGAAGTGCTTCTTCCACGAACAACTTTCGTTGGATTTTGCTCGTCTTTGAACACCCACACGGTCGATTGTTGTTTCGTTTCGGGCTCATACGCATAGATCCATGATTCGTCACCTGTGACGATCTTATAAACGTCTTTTGAAGCACCGCAATCGTATTTTTGCAACATTTCTTTGCACCAATCGACACGAGCCTTTTTTAAGCGACTTTCAAATTGTGCGGGATCCAACGAGAACAAACCTTTTTTACGGCCAGGTGTTCATGAAGTATCGAATGTATGCTGGTGGGAGAAATGTCCAAGGATGTCTCCATCTCTCGGTATGTCGTATGTCGATCTTGCATAATCAGTCACGCACGGCATCAATGTTCTCTGGCACAACAGCCGTTTTTGGACGACCTTCACAAAATTCGTCTTTGAGCGAGCTTCGGCCACGATTAAATTCATTATACCAATTTTTCACAGTGCTATAGGATGGTGCTTCATCGCCATACAAAGATTTAAGTTCATCAATGCACTCGTGTCGTGATAATCCACGTCGAAAGTTGTGAAAAATGATGGCACGAAAATGTTCACGAGTTAATTCCATTTTTTTTCGATATTAATTTTTTCAAGTCACTGTAAACAACACAAATAATGAGCGTACGTCAAAACGTTTTGAGTACGATTATGCTTAAAAATGACAAACTTTCCAATGGAAATGTCAGATTGCACTTGGCAGCACTCAGTGTTGCCAGGCCAGGAATATATATAGCAGCCCTCGTATTCTATTAATGCCAATTATATTTCAATGGTTATAAAAATTTCCAAACATGCTGTCTATTTACTTTAAGGCTATTTCCGATTTCCAATTTTCAATTTTTACATTTAAGCAGCAAGATAAGAGAGGGATTTTAAATTTATAATTATTCCATTTATTATTCATTTCATTTAATAAATTCATTTTCCCTAAAGACATTGTCAGATAATTTGTGGTCCCTTTTTTTAATTAAAGTCTACTAGAATAATTAACAACTCATTATATAATTTTGTTTATAGAAATAAAATCTTCATTGTTGTTTTGTTGATAATCTTTACTTTAGTTTTATTCTTTTCTTTTTTCTATTTATTTTTCTTAGTTGGTTAATGTGTTTGTGTTATGTGTTTATATATTTTATATATATTTTGCTCGAACAGAAAGAGGAAAATAATGTCATCAAAAGATATTAAATAAAAGCATTTTTTTTTCACAAATAAATAAAGTTTTTTTAACAATACCTGATATTTTTTAGAACAAGCTGATATACTAACTCAGACTGCTTTAAAATAACTTAAGGGAATGTTAATAATGATAACTGAAATAGAATTTACTTTATTTTATAAATTGTTTTGAAAAATACTTTTTGATATGCTTTAGTGTTTTAATTATTTTAATTATATTACATTATATCAGGGTTGGGCAACCTACGGCCAACACAAACTGTGGCCCGCGAGCATATTTAAAATTTAAAATGATGACCGGCCCTTAAGCAGTGACAGGCAACAAAACAAAACTATGAAAAAATTATATTCTTTTGCCTAAAAATGATAACGAATAAAGTTTCGTTAAAAAAAAATTACGGAAAAATATATTTTAATACTTTATTTACTTTGCATCAAGAATTTGAAGGATTTCAGCAGTAAGGAATGCTATTTTGATATATTTTCAATTCCATTTTTGTTAACCGATGTGACCAAAATTCTTGAAAATTTTAAGTTAGAATTAATTAAACTGCAAGAAAGAATCTAAAATAAAATTCATGGAATTATCAAAAATGCAATTTTATAAAACTTTAGACGCGCACATATTTCCGCAATTAATTAATAATGCAAAAAAGGTATTTCACTGTTTAGGAGCACATACAAATGCGAACAATTTTTTCGAAAATGGCTTTTTTAAAATCAATATATAGATCGCGAATTATAGACGAGAATTTAGAAAGTAGCTTAGTAGTTGCTACTACTAAAATTTAACATAAATATAAATATAATTGACATAAATATCTTATCCATAAATAAGCAGTGGCAAATGTCTCATTAATATAATTATACAACTTATTATTAATTATTTGTAATGTTAAAGTGCAGTAAAAATTGTCTTTACCGTTTTATAAACACAATTTTAATTTACCTACAAAATCCAATGTTAATCGTCCGCTTAATTTTGGTTGTTTTTTTAATTTTGGACTGCATTACAAAAAGGTTACCCATCCCTGCATTATATTAAATCTTACTTTGAATCCAGTGTTACTATACGTAACGTAATTTCAAATCAATCATACGTTAAGTACATGAACAGAGCAAAAATTGCACCTGGAAAACTGAGTTCAAAAAGGGTTCCCAGTTGACTGCCTCAAGTGAATAAGATCCTATTTACTAAACCGTAAATAAAGTGTTCATTTTAAAAACGAAGCTTTTAAGTCAAAAAATGTCCTGTCTGCCGTGTATCAAGGAAGTCATCTTGGCCCGCTTCTTCTTCTTCTTCTTCTTCTGATAAATGATATTTATAACATGATTAACGCTTGCTGTAAAAGTTTTCTTAAGTTTTAATAAATATTCAAATTTTTTTTAGAAGAACTTGAAAAAGTGTCAGTCATGGTGTGATTTTAAATAATGCAGTTGACATAAATGCAAATTACTCTTTACGCAACTTGATATTTTATTGGATACAAAGCTGTATTTTCTTAAACATATGTAAAATGTTTGAAAACAGTTAACAAAGTATAAGGTATCTTTTATCAAACGGTAGTTTAAAGAATTTAAGGCAACTCTGTTTTCCTTGTGAGACCTGTTTGTGCATGTGTTGTTTGGTATCCCGTGTATATGGCATTTATAAGTTTTATTGAATCTGTGCAAAAGCAAATTTTGTTGTTCTGTCTTTGTAATTTATACTGGAACTTAAAAGATCTGCCTTCATGCGCTATTCGCCTTGCACTGATCAAGCTTCCAAGCCTAAAAAGCAGGAAAATTATGTTTAAATTTATTTATTTTTATTTTTATTTATTTCTTTATTTAAAAATTATGTAATACAAAAAGCCTTCACTGGCCAAAAAATTATTACAATTGTATATAAAAAATTTGTTAAAAAGTAACCCAAATCTTCTTATGACTAAGTACACGCTATATTTTAAAGAATAGTTTTGATGTAACATTAGTATAAAGTATAATATAGAGAATATAACTAAAATTAACGTTTCGTAAACAGACAGCCCCAATATGTAACACCAAAATAATATATCAGTAAAAATAATGAATAGAGATCCAGATTGACAATGGGCTTTATATAATTTTTATCAATTTTGATTATAAACAAAGTGGTTAAGCAATTTTTTTCGATAGATTGGTACAGAGTACAAAAATAATCGTAAGGTAGTAGGTAAAGAGTTCCACAGACGAGCAACTATTATCAAAAAAGATTTTTCAAAATATGTGTTGTATATTCTTGGAATAAAAATTTGAATATTTCTGGACGAACGTGAAAAACTAAACATGTGTACTAGAAATTGTGGGGTATCATTATTAATAATATTATAAAATGTTAACAAATACCTTAAAGTTACGAAATTACTGAAGGTGCACCTAAGAAAACGTTCAACATGGGGCGATATATGATTATAAGTCCGTTGATCACGATTGTAAAGCCTTATGCCAAAAAGGAAACGTACTTTTTTATTAATAAGAACTTTAATTTTTGTAATATTTGCAGAGGACATAGAGAATAATATTTCCATACCAAAAGTTATTTGCGACATTAACAGGGCATGACTAACTCTAAGTCTGACATGGTATGGTAAAAAAATATTCAGGGATTATAGTGTTCGAAGCGTAAAACTTACTCTTGCACATATATTATCTACGTGATGTGATAAATTTAGCTTATCATCCAAAATGATGCCTAATATTCTAAGCTTATCAACCACTTTTATCACCCAAGTTCTTAAACAATTGGCTAGATCAAACATCCTTATCGCCCCAAATTTCATTATTTTAGTTTTAGATATATTTAATGTCAAGTAATTAGAGGTCATCCAAGAATCTACAAAATCTAAGATATTAAGAATAGTTGATTTAATTATTTCTACAGAGCTATTGCCCTTAATTAATAATTGTATATCATCCGCAAATGCGTACTTGTGACACATCTCAGATTCAAGCAAATAAAACAACTCATTTAGGTACATACAAAATAATAAAGGACCCAAAACTGATCCTTGGGCCACACCTAATTCCACTTCACGTTCTTGTGAATTTCTGCCATTAAATGTTACAAATTGTCTTCTATGCGTCAAATAAGAATATTAATAAGCAAGACATTCTACAAAATCTAAATTTACAGTTTAATTTTTTAATAAAATTTACATGGTTAATGCGATTAAAAGCCTTAGAAAGGTATAACGATTTTAAAACGTTTGGTATTCCCTTGTTCAAATCGCTTCTAATTGACTCTGTGATTCCCAGCAAAGCAGAAGAAGCACTACATTTCTGACGATAACCTGTTTGTCGATCATTCAAGAGCAAGTTTCTTTCTATATGCTCCATGATTTGATTTCTCATAACATGTTCAAAACCTTTAGACAATATTGGCAAAATACTTATTGGTCTTAGATTTTCTTTCTCATATGATTTGCCAACCCTTTGGTATCGGTACAACCTTTGCCAATTTAAAATTATTCGGGAAAACAGAAGTAGTTAGCATGGAGTTAAATAAATGCAAGATATGATCATCTAATAGAGGGAAAATTATTTTCATGAATTTTAATGGTATGTTATCAATGCCACATGCATTCGATTTAATTTTATTAAATGCCACATATAGTTCTAATATATTAATGCATCTAAACGAAAACATGCTATTTTCCTCATTGAAGACAATATTTTCAATTGATTCCCCTAAGTAAGTATCAAAACCATCCAAAACATAATTATTTATTTCATCAACATTTACAGATTCACTATCACTTGATTCCGTATTATCACATGTTGCTGCCCGTAAACGATTCTACATGCTTTTCGTGTCTGCATGTGAGAAAATGTTATCAAAAAAGCCTTTTTTCACTCTACGTATGATTTTTTTAGTTTTATTTCTATATTTGCAGAATATTCGCCATTTTTGCTCACTTGGATCAGCAATGTATCCTTTTTAAGTTATATCCCTTAGTGACTTTGCATAAACTATTTCTGGAGCTTTAAGCCAGTCTGCTTCTTTACGAACTTTGAACTGTGATATAGGTACTAGGGAAAACATTTCCGAGATAACATCAACAAGCTTATTTGCCTGTAATTCAACATCTATCGTATTGTAAAAGTCTGTAAAGTCATATCCTAGTAAACACGAATTCAAAATGTTTATATCAATTAATGAGTAGTTTCGATACTTAATGTAATTGTCAAAATATTTGGGAGGAACTACAGGTAATCTAAATGATGCATAAACAAAAGCATGATTAGATGATAGAAATGGACATTGCATCTGTCCCGTCTCAATTAAAGAAGGCTGTCCACTTAAAAGAAAATAATCTAAAAGAGTTTCCGTACTGAATCTTACATCAAATGATGTTTTTTTGATATGATTTCCTGGTCGTCAATTTATCATTAAATGTTCTTTATCGTCCACTACGACATTTTCGATTGCTTCTACTTAAATACTTAAATTAAATAATGCAGTTTGATAAATTTTACAATACTGTAGATTTTTCTTTAAATTCAGATATTCTTAAATGTATAATTATTCTTTTGTTAAAAAGTCATTAATATTTGTATCATGTTTTGTACTTATTTATATTGTCTGTAAGGATACATATAATATCAATAGACTATTGGTTGATAAATGTATAAATAAAAACTAAAAAATAGATATTGGTCACCAAACCAATCAAATGCTTAGTCGGCTTCTACACGCTGTTAATTTATTAAAAAAAAATAAATAAAACTAAATTTTTTGTAAATATTTTAACATTTGGATATGTTAAAAGTCAACGCTACCAAAGCGTATTAAACTATTTTGTTATTAAACAAATTCCTTGCCGAATACAAAAACAAAGCATAATGCAGCCAGAAAATCAAAGTTGTTTTACATTTCTATAAAAAGGACAATATTTGTTAAGTGCACAATATTTTTGTTTGTTGCTTATGGTAGACGTTCATGTGAGTATGCTTTCATCAAACTCTGAATGAATTATTATAAAATTTTAAGAATTTTCTTTATTAAAAAGAATTTGTAAATAAAGTTTTTAAATCTTCTATTAATTTAAAAATGTTATCGGCGAATGACGTTATGCTTTAAATACTTTTGCCACAGCAACTACCGACTGCAAAATTTCAAAAATAAAATACATGTGTGTATATGAGAATAAACTTTTTAAACACAGCAAGGATACAATGCGAAAGATTGTTGTATACGGTGATTTTACCGCTGCAGTGCAATTAAACTATTTTCTTTTTTTTTTGCTGGCGACAATAAACAGTTAAGTGATGTCAGTAATATAAGACATGTAAAATAATAAGTGCTTAAAATCTTTTATTCTGAAAAAAGAAAAGAACAATAAAATTTTACAGATTTAACTGTATATCTATACATATAAATATGACTATAAGAACAACATTTCTGTACATGAAATATTTTGGAAAATGTCTGGGTTCGCATCACGTAAAGCTGCTGAATAGATTTTAGTAAATTTTTGGAGGAGGTAAAAATTTCAAAAAAATATGTTATGTTACGAAAGTATAGAGAATAGAGACAAAAATGTAAAAGAAATCAATTTTACCGGTTAAATAAAAAAATAACTGTAAAATATTTAACACTATTTACTCAACTTTACAATAAATATTTAAAAGACACCTTTCCAAATTTGAATTTTAGGAAATTAAAAAATGCCTAACAGACGAAGTCGTTGGCGCTGCCAGTATTTAATATAAGTGATTTTTTTTAATTGAAAATACTTCAATTGCGATTGCGTAAATATACAAAGAATAACTGTAAAAATTTCAAAGGAATGTATTGAAAGTTCCAATCAGAGACCTGCCACTTATATGATCGAGCCGTCTTGTTCACAGTAGTTGAATTTTAAGAACAACACGAACAAGTATTACATCAATTTAATACTCTTTGCTTTTTATACACAAACATAAAATACAACAACAAGTGTAAATCATTTTCAACATTAGACTCGAACAGATTTGTATTGAAACAAATTCAAGAAGTTATTTTTTTGCACAACGTCTTTATTGTACATGATCTGGTTGGAGTTTTACCCAAAACAATCGAGCCACTTGAAAGTAAAAAAGAGCTATGCAGAAAAATATAAAAACAATAAGAAAAACTTACAGATGTGCATTTTCTATCATATTAGCATTTTTTATTTCTAGCTTCAAAGTTGAAAACAAAATTTTATACAAATAAAATATTTTACAAGCAAACAAAATTTTTGTTAAAATTATATTTACACTGTACTATGTACATAAATCTAAAAATATATATTTTGAAATTTTTTCTCCAAATAACTATAAATAATGAAATCCAAAGTATACAATTTGTTTTTTTTTTTTCAAACTTTATTTTCAAAAAAAGTATATATATGTACATATATACATATATATACTTATAACTAAAAAAAGTAACATTTTATAAAAAAATTACATTTTCATGAAAAAATTATTTATAAAACAATAAAAAGGACATAACAAAATCTTAATTAAAAAATATTTACAAAAATTAATATAAAAAAAGAAAAAGAAAAAAAATTAAGTAGCAATTCATGGTAAAAAAAGAACAAGTTCAACACTATATTTTAAGGGCATTCAAAAAACGTTTGGATATTAAGCACAAAAATTTATTAAAAAATAATTTAAAAATGTAAATAAAAACTTAAAAACAACAAGAGAAGAAAACATCGAGTAGAAAATTAATTTACAACTGAATAAAACACTTGTTTCGCTAACAACAAGTTTGTCTTGATGCAAAAATTGATTCAAACCTTAAATGACACTGTCAGAACATTCTTGTTCGCACAAAATGACGAATACATAAAATGAATGTTTTAAATGAGTGGTTGTTTCAACAAGTGTTTTTTGCTTTTGAACAAAAACGATTCGAGTCATAAAAAACTAAGTGTTTGTTTAAGTAGACTCGAAAATTACGCAACCGAAACCGATCTCTGGTTCCAATTCCTTTTTTGTGGATAACATTTATTTGAAAATTTAGTTATGTTTTTAGTAATTGCTGAAGTTTGAAGTACTTGTAAGCTTGAGCCCTATAATAATTTTAATTATCGCTTATAGTAAAATGTTTCATATACGGGACACCTGTAAATATTTAACACGATTGGTTTTGATAGATAACATAGAACTGTATAGCTTCCAACATATTGTTGTTTTTAGTATTAGTGCTATTTAGTGCTATTTATACTGACATACATTACTATACATATTATTGCTTTTGAGAAATACTTCAATATATTAATAATTTTAAAGACAAACAAAACGAAAAATTTACGTGGCCTTTAGAAGTACTATTTTACTCTTCTAAAAGCCACTTACATAATAGTTAAAATATTTTTTAAACTATAAATTAATGCAGCTTCTTTACAAACCGCTAAATTGATATTACTGAAATACAATAAAATCATATTTATATTATACAGCTGCTACCTTCAAAATAACATGTAGCGTGGTACAACGCGAAAAATGTAGCTAGCGTCATTTGCTGTCGTTTGTTCTTGTAGCCTGCTGCAGCGTTAATGCGTCATGCAATGAAAAATCGATTTTTTGATCATTTTTTTTAATAAAATAATATTTTTTCTCTTTTTTAAAAATTTTGCAAAAAGGTATTTGATTTGATTGTTGATTTAAGTTGATTGATAGGCATTGACATTTTTCAATAAACTTCATAATGCTAGGAACATAACTGTGACGAACGACGAATTTTTGGCCGCGAATATTCGTCGACAAAAATAAAACACATTTGTGTATATGAAAATGCACACAATCATGACGTAAGACGAAATTCGTCACACGTGGCGAACTAGGCAATAGAATTATTTCTATTTCTTACGCCGGCGAACGACGAACAAATCAGTACAAAGTGACCATGTTTGACTTTAGATTCAAAGTATTTTTACAAATAAAGTTATTTTGCTTTATTTATGTATTTTTACTTTGCAGCATTTTTAATAAGCGAGCAGGTTATAAGTTAAATATAAAAGTAGTTTTTAGTTGCGTTTTTTCTAATGTTTAACTTTTTAAATATTATTTTTTTTGATGGTCACCTTAGCAGCTTACAAAAAGTAAACAACTTAAAAAATTATAACAGCTGTGTTTTTGGTCGTTATTTTGTTTTATACGATGAATTAACACAACAAATTTTTGACGACGTATTCGTTGTGTTGGACGAAATTCGTCGTTCGTCCCAGTTGTGTTCCTAGCATAATATATTTCTCTTTGACCCACACACATTGGCATACTGACAATTGATTTTGATTTTGTCAATCATAGTTGGAGACGATGAAATAATCATTCGTCAAATAAACAAAATAAAAACATTTTGATTTCCATCCAATCTTGTCGGCAACGATTACGCAGAATGATTTTAGTTGATTGTCTCCAGGACAGGTTGTTTTACTTTTCATTTTTAACATATTTTAGCTTATATTTTTCGCTATTTTAAGAAAGTGATTCTACTATTTTTTAAATCACTCTTCAATATTCCATTTGATTAGTTTTAGTTTTTTTTTGTTGTTAAAATTACATCATTGAATAATGAGGAGTGCTATCGATTAAATGTGCAGGCGTTTTTATGTTTTTGGCGGTAAAATTTTTATAACGGATTTTATCTATTAGTTGCGAAATAGGTTGCTTAACTGGACTTTTTGAACAGTCTTTATTTTATTTTACTTAATTTCAGATATTTTTCGTATACTGATTCAAATTTATTACCACTTTTTTAGTGTATTGCATTTGAAATGGAAATACATACAGTGGAACTCGAATTCCAACGTATTATTCAGAAAAAATGTCGTTATTAAATGTCGTATTAATAAAAACGACTAACGATTTTTTTTAGTTTCGGTATAAACATGAACAACTAAAACGAAACCAAAATAACGTTCCATTCAAGTGCGTTCGTTATAACCGTGATCGACTGTAGTTGATTTCAGCTCGAAATTAAAATTTTTCGAATATAGCAAAAGCTGTTTAAACCAACATTTTTCTGTAGTTAATTATTGATTTCTTTTTGCTTAAACACTATTTTTATTATTTTTCCGAATAAACTCAAGAAAAATTTGCTTCTTCATTCTAATTTTTTCAACATCATTTTCATAGGGTTTTGATTTAAATACCAAATTTCTGATTACTTTTTCAATGCTGCTAAAAAGCGATTATGATTGACACAGTTGTTAAAGAATTTGTTTGATTAATATTTTATATTTTTCTACTAAAACACAAATACAATTTTAAACCATTATTTAGATTTTATTTATTTTTAATTCTTTGATTTTGTTTTGTAAGACGCTTCTAAATTTTTCATGGTCTGCTGGAAAAGGAGTAAAGCCCAAAGGATATTCATATTTTCTTTGACCATATTTCATGTCTACACTTCTTCAACTAATAGACAGTTTTTATTCTTTTTATTACACACTTGGAAATAAATTTTTTTTTTACATTTTTGTAGTAGAATTTTATTTTATGCCTTTCATTTTTTGTATTTTGCAGAAAAAGAAAACAGAGTTATTCTTTTGTATGCCAAGTAGATTTTAAATAATTTAAAAGAAGATTACAATAAATGAGAAATGCCTTGAAGGTTTTTTTCTTGAAATTTATTTTATTCTGTGCTTTAAGGATTTTTCTTATTTTAAGTTCCTTGTTGGGTGAACAATAAGTCTCACTAACTTCCTTGTTATGCAGCAGTCTCTTACTTTTGTTTGGTTTATATAAATTTGTGTGTGTGTGTGTTGTGTGTACTTTTGTGTTCATTTTCATGTTTTCTATAAAAGTTTTATTGTATTTTCGTGTAAAAATTATGCTGGCATTGTCTTGTTAAATTTGATCCTTTTGTATGAACAAATACTTATATTCTTTCAATTTCGACAAAGAAATAATTTTAGCAGTGGGAAAAAATTGTATCGGGCATAGACACAAAAGAAATATTTTTATTTGGAATTAAAAAGGTAAATTATACTTTATGAAAAATATTTTCAATTCTAAACATTATATATATTGATACACTGAGGCAAAAATTGAGTAATAAATACACAAGTTAATACCAAGCTCAGATAACAGGTTGGTTTTTTTAAATTAACTACAAGACTTTAAATTCCATAATGAACTCATCCAGCTTGAAATTAATATTAATAATTAATAGATTGGAAAAATTTTGAATTAAACTGTAATCGCAATAAAATTTTTGCGATTTGTTTTATTTTGAAATAATTTGACCAATTTTTTTTTTTGTTTGCAAAATCAATCATAATTATTTTTTTATAGTAGTTTTAATCTGATTTGTATTTGTAAAATTTTGGGATGTAAAGCTTTTGACTGTTATTAGAATTTAAATTTTGAATTGATTTTCTGCTATTTTTGAGCAAATATAAAAAAAGGCAAAAAATGATAACAGATTGCGTTCTTCCAAGTTTCTTCCAAGTTTATTATTTTTAATAAAAAAAATTTTGGAAGAAAATAAAAGTAAACTTAAGACAAAATTAATTTAACTCATTTGTTATATCATAACAGTTAAACTAATAATTTAATAAAAAATTATATTACAAAAAAAAAAAAAAACGCAAGGCACGGCGCATACGCCTTCACACTTACCTCATAATAATCAATATGACACTGAAAGAGAATCTATAATGTTGTGGGGAAACAAATAAGAATTATTAAGAAATAAAAATTGCATTCGTGACCAACCGCAGGTGGCTAGAAACCAAAAACATATATACAAGAGACAAGTTACAGAGAGAACAGCAAATAAATACTTTGTTTTGTGTGTGGACTTCGTCTAACGAAATTAATATTGATATGAACAATTCGCGTATTCTTATTTATAAAATTAGTTGGTTAAATAGATGTTGTTTACAATGCACATAACCTAAGGTAGATAAACACGAAGAATATGGATGAAAGATATAGCGATCCAAAAATGCAGCATTACATTCTGTTAGTGCCTAATTTTTCTTGTTTTCTGTGGAAAGCGTCCGCATATATTTGTTAGTAATTTTTCTTTCTTTATAATAATAAAAAAAAATTTAGACAGAAAATGTATTCGAACTGAATAATAAATAAAATAATAAAAATTTAAATTAAAACAAATATACAAATTTTTATTTAGGCATAAGTTAGCTTATATTGTTGGCTATCAGAAAAGACGAAAAGTTATGGTAATTACTGTATGTAAGCATAAACTTTATTGATTTTCAAAGTTTTTGTTCTCTTAAACCACAAATGGGTGATATAAAAAATATTAATACAAACTAAATATATAAAACCTCTTAAGAATATTAAATCTACTAAAAAGTAACGACCAGTTGAGCTGGCAATGGATTTTTAAAATGTAACAAATGTATTTCAAATAATCGTAATTAAGTTTTTAAGTATAATTTTCTACACTCACAATTTAATAAAGACTTGTTAGGCATCTGGAAGCCTAATTTAACTGTTGCCTAAATGGAGTTAATTATTTTGTTTTTATTTAATGTACTTGAAGTACAAATAAGCAGTCATATAGTTTCAGTTTTGTAAAATAAAACACGCTAGACAAACTATTTGCTTTAATCTTATTGTATTTATTTAGTTCGGTATAATACTGCTAACAACACTGCGCTGCTTACAGGCAACTTCTGGAACTGAAATTGCTATTTTTATGCGATAAAAAACGTCTAGACTGGTGCACTGTAAAAATATATGGCATCCTGGTGGAGCTATTTATTTTATTATAGTATTTATGCACGTGTTGGTATTAGACAAAAAATGCTGCAACTACAACAAAAAGATATGCGTTGTGTTGTTTGGTAAATGTCTTTTTCTCATATGTATAAAAGCAGATTACATTTTAGAAGTGACTACATTTATTTTTCATTTTATTTATTTATTTAATCCAACAAGTAAGAAAACACAGTTTGATTAGCTATCGTTTGAAACTTACCTTTCTATTGAATATAAAAACAAAATCACTGCTTTTACTGCGGTCTAGCGAGTTCGTTTCTGTTTAAAGTTTCTTAAATCCATTAATAAATAGGAATGTGATGAATCAGCCAATCAAACTGGTTACTAAGAAGTAAAACTTTAGCAGCTTTAAACTTGACTTTGCTGTTTTGGTAAAAATTCGATTTCTTCGTAACTTTTATTAATATTTTTTTCCTCTTTTAATGTCCCCAGAACAATAAATCAAAAAAGAAAAACTTTAAGAAGAGTTAATTTTTATTATTTAATTTAGGCCTCTTGACTTAAAAGTTATTAGTTCTAGTTCTGGAGGAGTGTTTTAGGTTTCATTTTCTGGGTGCTTTTTTAATGTTACGTTTTTTCCTTTTTTAGAAACGTACGGATTCTTTTAATTGCAAATACTAATGTGGTAGATTATAAAATATCTATTCCTTACTCTGTGGTTCTTCTTGACCGTACGGTCTCATTATCTCAAAATATTTGTTATTACAAAAGCAGGCATCTACGCTACACTACTCCGTGTTACTTCGGCGAGACATGAACTACACGATGCCTTGTTTGGTAACCTAAACCGTCCACAGACGACTCCATTAGACCTTTTATCCAAGCCACTCACCCTGTTTGCGGAAAATTTGCTGCTGTCACCTGGTAGCTATTTTTAGATTATAAACGAAGAGTTTTGTTTGATATATTCAATTGATAATTTATTTCCATAAAATAAATTTTATAATTACAATTCACAAATGTATATTATTTTAACTCTTGTTAAAATCCTTTTTGGTACAGTTAATAAGAGAAGTTTTCTTTCTGCCCCTTCGATAATGAAGATTCGATAAAAAAATATTTTTCTATGTACAAAGTAAATTCACGTGTGTGGATAAAATTTGACATCTACCAACGTTGAGCTAATGTAAGCAAATAAACAATGTTGTTAACAGTGGCGGTAACACACCCGCTTAATCCAATAGCCACCACAACACCCGCCGTACACTGTTATTATGTTGTTACTTCCTTGCGCTAACAGCTAGAGCTCTATCTGCGACTCTAGTATTAAATTAGACGTCTTCACTAAATTACACTGTTCTGCAAAAAAAAAACTTTTCTCCCCTCCCTTGAACAATTTTGCCTGTTTCTCATGTTTTCAGGTCTGCTGAGTCCGAATCTGTACTCAGAAAAATTCTATCAGCCTCTGATATTGAGAGAAAAGAGGAGAAACTTGGAGCGAAAGCCTCGAGAGTACTGATCAAATCCTAGAAGAAAATAGTGACTAGAGAGCGGCTAAGTGGGAGGGGGGGAGTTTGGGTCAGGGGGTCCGGGTGAAAGGGGGTCAGGTAGGGTTTTGAATGAAAAGGATACCACCATAAAAAAATTGTAAGATTATACATACAGGAAAAAAACTTTTAGCCATATTTCTTCAACCGCTTGTAATATTCCCATCAAATTTTTTTGTTCATATACTTTATTGCGCGCAAAGTCATCGGGTTTTTGAATTTTTTTCGCTATGTTTTGATGCCAAAAAAAATTCGTGAAATTTACAAAAAACTCCCATTTTTGGATAAAAAACTAGAATTTCTCAAGAAACTGTGCGTGATAGACAGAATCTGACTTCAAATTCGTGTTCAGCACATTTGAAAACAGTAAGAAAACATATTTTGGTTTAAAGGAGGATTTTCGTGCAGAACAGTGTTATCTGCCATGGGTTTACACAATAATTCTTATTTCCTTTCCGGGAGGTCTGTTTTACTGCTGCTTCTTAATTTATAATTTAAAAAAGTCTTATTTATATCGTGTAATAGTGAAAAAATTTAATAAAATTATGACCATAACAATTTTCTACGCTGCAGTCTTTCCTTCTGTTATTTTTTTGTGTACAACTAGCTATTCTCGGTGCACTTTTCTAACCCAATGAAAAATAAAACCGCGAACTTTCTTGTAATCCCGCTAAGTTTTTATTTGATTGTGTAGAGTGTGAATTTTTAAGGCCCTTCTGCTTACAGCGGCCTAGGTAAACGAACACTACATTTTACTTGGGTACCACGCTTACTGTCTTAATCTATCTAGTACATTTATAAAGAAGTTTCTAGTACAAAAATTATTAATCAACGTTTCATAAGTCTCTAAATACACGCTGATAATCCTTCGCTTTATTTTTTTTTTAGCTATACGGAATAACAGCAAAGTTACTTGTGTAAAATTTTAAGAGTCTGCCTATTGTATTTCTCTAGGAACACGATAATAATTATTACCTTTGTATGGGAGGTATTACCCCTCTTTTCCATTCTAGCTAGTATTTCTCCACGTTTATCATACGTACTACCTATCATAGCTACCAAGCAAGTCATGACAAATATTTATTTGGTATGGAAAGTGCCACGCCCCCGTGAACTATAAAAAGTAGCTATAGCTATAGCTTTTCGACAAACAAACACATTTTTTTTTTGCTTTAGATGATGTACATGCTTTAAATTTGCCAAAATTCATCCATTATTTATGTGATTTTTTACTAAAACTCTTAAAGTAACCAATTACTGACCAAACGTTGTTCTTATATTTAAATAATTCGACAACTTCCTGCCAGCTGTCTGTAAAGTTTCTGACGTGCCCAATTCCATTAAACGAAATCATCCACTAAACAAAATTACCAACAATTGTCATAATAGAATTTTTTATTTCAATTTTATGTAAAAAGTTATAACAGCTGGTAGTTTTTGATTAAATAAAAGTTAAATGAACATATCAAAAGGAAAAAAAAAACAATTTCTTCTCTGCTCTTTCCCTCATTCGCTCAAACCTTTTTTTTAACTTCGAAAAGTTTTTAAGACAAAGAAAAAAGTTTATGTACTCTTCAACAAAATAAAATTTTGTTTTACAAAATTTTAAAAAGGGAAAGTTTTGATTTTCTATGCTGTATTTTATTCGTATTATTTTTTTTTAATAAATATTTATTTTATATTTCGTCAGTAAGTCTTAAGTTAATTAATAAATGTTATTTGTTGTTAAGTGAACAGTGAAGCGTTTTTTGCATTGTATTTCATATTACTTGATATTAATGTTTTCCGTGCAATTAAATAATAACATAATATAACGAACTTAAGCCTAACTTAATTTCATTTCTAAATTTTTATAAAAAAATATTTTGCATTCGTGTTCAATCGATGATTGAAACAATAGCAAAAACAAATATACAAGACGAAATACAGAGAGAACAGCACAGAAATACGTTGGTTTGTGTGTAAATTTCGTCTAACCAAATTAATGTTGATACGAATATTTTCCTATTCTTATTTACAAAGGTAGTTAGTTAAATAGATGATGTTTATAAAATACACAATTAAGGTAGACAGATGCGAAGAATGCTGATGAAGGTCGTAGCGGTCCAGAAAATGCAGCATTTACTTCTGCTAGTGTCTGATTTTTCTTGTTTTCTTTGGAAAACGGTCACATACATTTGTAAAATAAATTTTCTTTCTAAAAAAGATTTTTAGAAATTAAAAACAAAATGAACTTAAGCCTAAATAATACCAATTCATTTAAAAAAAAATACACAAAAATAAATTTTTATTGACTTAGTTAACGAGAAAGCTGACATAGATAAGTAAATCTGCCACTTGGGAGTATTTGGCCATATATGACATTTACGGCTGACATAGTAAAAAATACTTTAGGTAATTTTTAATAAGGTAACCCTTTAATTTTACACTTGCTTTTATAGCGAAATAACAACATATACTCTTCATGAATTCACAGTCTTAAATTAGTAAATATATGTGAAAGTCACATTAGTATCGAGAAGACCTGGGGGATGTCAATTACACTTTGTAATTAATTACACATACAATTATTTAATTACATGCAATTGTAATTGAAATTTTTAATTATAATTACATTTAATATTTGTAATTAAAATCGAGTTTTTTTCCCAATTAGACTTTACGAGGTCTTAAACAAGCTATGTGAGATGTTTGAATTATGACATTATTGCTGTAAGAATATATCCGATATTGTCTCGTAAACTTAAATGTATCGTTATTTGCAAAAAGAAAAATGGAGTTTTATTTAATAATATTTTTTTTAACACAGCCATAAATCAAAAAAATAAATTATATGCAAAAAGATATATACAGACACAAAACGAAATGTGACGTTGTTGAGCGATATATTGTACAATATGTATGGATACATTTGCCGTATTCACAAGCCCTGCTAAGGTATATGTAGTATTGCATACTACCTTTTGTTTACTTCTTTGTGAACAACCATTGTATCAATGTGCCATAGTACATTGTACTTCATACGTCAAAAACTAAATAAGAAGAAGAAAAGTGCTATTCATCATGTGTTATTTATAAGCCAAATGGGGGAGAAAACAGAAAAAGGTAAATTAATAAATTTTTTGTGTGAAAAATATAGTTTCGATATATTAATGGTTGACTCAAGTAAGTTATAACCGTTTTCCTTATTTTGTTTACATATTTTAAATGAAAAAAATTATTACAGGTGATGAAGAAGATGAGGATGAAATTCAAGACATTTTTAGGATGAACCTAATATACCTGCTCTCCAGTCGCAGAAGTATACATATAGGGCTACCAAAATCATCATTATATCATAATTGAGTTTTAAGATATTTTGATGAAAACAGATTTCTTCATATGATACGACTACAGCCAGAGGAATTTGCCTATATATTCAACCTTATAAAAAATGACGATGTTTTTCACACAATTGGCGAAAGGTATAGGTGATGGCGGTACCCTACAAAATATTAGAAATCGAATCATTAAAGCAATATTAAATCTTAAAGAACAGTTTTTATATTGGCAGAGAACAAACCTTAACATATGTTTCCAATATACCCACTCCTACTATATACAACAGAAATGACTATTCCACTTTCTAATAAATCAATCAAATCAATAAATTAAATAAATAAAATTAATAAAAATATCTTTTAATTCAATTTAATTCAATATAATTCACACATGAACACAAAAATAATAATTCATTTAAACATTAAACATTTAAACAAATACAACGTTTGAAAAACATATGAAAAAAAGTACTAAGTGTTGTATCGCATGTTTGTATGAAAATTACCAACAACACAGCTAGCACCGTTGTATTTTGTTAGCACTTAGCACTTACTAGGGGGCTTGTGAATAGGGCAATTGTATAGTGTACAAAATATAGTTCTGAATTATAATTTTTTTCTGAGCTTTAATACAAATTTTAATATAATTATTGAAATTAATTGAAATTATTTTGGCTTAAGTTCATTCTATTTTTTATTTCTAAAAATCTTTTTTGAGAAAGAAAATTTATTTTACAAATGTATGCAGACGTTTTCCAAAGAAAAGAAAAATTCACATTTTTCTTGAAAAATTAAGCACAGATTAAGTCTAACGGAACTTTTTCGACTTTTCTTTGTTTACATTCTTTTTCGCAATTGGTGATTCTTTAATTAAAAGTACAAAATAATCCTCTCGGTGAATTATCTGAAGAGCAGCAAGCTTAAATTAATTGCTTAAACACTGCACCTATTCATGTGAAGTGAAGTGTTTGTATATATACATAAGGAGGTTGTTTTCAAAACTTCTCCCTTTTTATTTGTGTCTACAATTAAATAAAATAGTTTTTTGTTTTGTAAAGGAAAAATCCACTCTTTGTGCCTGCAGAACTCACTCATTTCTGAACATATTTTCAAAATTTTTTCTTTATTGAAAAGGTGATGCTTACGGATTGGATTCGTTTTAAAAAACAGTTCATAATTTTCAAAATGAAAGGGTGTTTTTTTTACGTGTAATATAAACCAGAAAGGGCACCGCTTTACAACTTTAAAAAATTGCATATCAGTGTAGCTTCCAAAAGCAAAAAGTAACGCAAAAATAAATGTAGAAATTAAAGAGTATCCCCATAGGTAAAATATATAGACAAACGCTTAAAAATTTAGCCAGAATGTCGGTTACTATAATGGTTATAGTAACAAGTATAAATATTAAATTATAAATTAAAGGTGCCCACTTAATCAGTTAGTTTGATGTACAATCGCGAAACTGTTAAACAGTCGTAGAAAGATGGTTGAAATTTACAAATAAATTGCATTGCAAAGTCTGATATACCAACAAATATTAAACCAGGATTGCAAATTAAAACATGTCCCAATAGTTAACGTCATATTTTTTTACATAAATTGTTGTCTTCAATTGTAAAATAAAATAAAAAAACAAACTTAAAATTTATTTTTAATAATTCAAAATAAATTTTTTTCTAGTTATTTTTTTGATTTATTTGGTTACTTTTTTAGGAAATTTTAGACGAAAAAATATCATGCTCGTGGCAACACTGCTCTAATTAAAACTTTTGTTATTAAAAATGTTAGTTTTCAGTAGTTAAGACCGAAAACCTTTTAATTTTGTTAGTCATTCACTCAACTATTTATTTTTTTAAATTAAAGACACGGGAATATTTTTTAAATTATTTAATTTTTATAAAAAAAAAACTTTGTGATATTTTTTAAATTATGCCGATTAAATTAATTACCGATATTGATTATTGAGGGCCAAAGCATTGTTGTTTTCACTTGAACTTTGATTTTTGTCTTTGCTTAATTGTTTGGACGAAATTTTTTGAAAGTTTCCTGAAGAGCTAAGTAATCGGTAGCGAAATGGCCATCGAGACGTGCTTTGACCTTCAATAATCAATATCAGTAATTAATTTAAGCGGGATAATTAAAAATTTGCATAAAGTTTTTTTATGAAAATTAAATATTGATTTTTTAATTATGCAGCTCGTCAGAAACTGGACGGTCTTAATACTTTCTTGATAACAGCTAAAAAAAACATAGAGAAGAAAAATGCCAACAAAAAGAAGAAAAACACAATTTTATCTCTCATCATAAAGTGACAACTTGTACAATCTTGCAAACTTGTGTGTTTTTATGAGTTTGCAGCATTTAAAATTACGAGGCTATTCAAAGTGCCACTTGGATGCACTTGTAGAACACGTTTAATATTTTTATTTCCTTTCACCATCTCACGTTTATGCACACATATATACACACACAGACTTTTACCTATACATATGTCGTGTAAGTATTAAAACAACAAAAAAAAAATAATGTTTACAACATGTTGAATTTTTCGTTTCTCTAATTCCGCATTCACATTGAGTCGTTTACACAGGCAGATAGAATTAATGTAAGACCAATGCCGAGTGTTGGAAAAAAAAAATGATAAAATATAAAACTTCCTTTTATTCAATTAGGAGTAATATAAAAACCAATTGGAATACGTTTTGTTCACCATTGTGATGATGAAATTCGGTTGTAGCTCGTTTTCAACACCGATATTTTTAAATTGAATGAATTTTTTTAAACAACGGGATTTTTTTATAATTATATTAATTAATTTTTAAAAATTCTTTTTTTCCTGCTATTTTCTCGATTTATTATTTAAATCACCGATATTGATTATTGAGCGTCAAAGCACGTCTCGATGGCCATTTCGTTATCGCTTACTTAACTCTTCAGGAAACTTCTGACAAACATTTTAAATAAAGTAAAGATTTTGGCCAAACAATAAAGCAAAGACAAAAATTAAAGTTTATGCAACAACAACAATAACCAATAGTAAATGGCCATCGAGACGTGCTTTGACCCTCAATAATCAATATCGGTGATTTAAATAATAAATCGGGAAAATAGCACGAAAAAAAGAATTTTTGAATGAATTTTGTTTATTAATCTTTTCTAATTTTTCAAGCACCATTGGGTGGTATCTTCTGGAAAAAGGATACAATAATTCTTGCGAAAATAACGGACTTCAAAACAGATTTCATCTGTCTGCCTATAACAGCTCAAGTGTATGGCCACATAAATTAGGTTACATTAACTATTGGGACACACTTATATCTCCAAACTTTATACTTTTTCAACCGTTCAATAGTTTGGCAATATACATCAAACTGTAGCAACTATTGGGTCACTCTTTAATTTCCAAATTCAAATTATATACTTACTATTGTAGTAGGTTTAGCAATCAGGTTCTGTGTAAATTTCAACTTGATGTCTGTAACGGTTCAATAGATTGCCCATATATATCAGATTATATCAACTATTTAATTTATAATATAATATTTTTATACTTCTTATTATAACAATTAAATAGGGGACATTTTGTCTAAAATTAAGGTGTTTGTATACAACGGTTTAAAAAATACGGCCATATAGAACAAATTACATTAATTTCGGGAACACCCTTTAATTTCTAAATTCAAAATATAAGCTTCTTGTTATAGCGGACTTAGCAAAACATGTCCCTTGTAAATTTCAGCTGTCTGTCTATAATGGTTCAAAAGTCCGGCCACATGCACAATATTATATCAACTATTGGCACACCCGTTCATTCACAAATCCAAATTTCATACTTGTTATAGAGGAGTTAGTAATACAGGTTCTTTGTAAATTTTAATCGTCTGTCTACAACTGTTTAAAAGTATGGCCATATACAAAATTAAATAAACTATTGGTGCACCCTTTAATTTATAATTTTAAATATGATCAACTGTTACATTAACGGCCATAGCAATCGACATTGCGTCAAATTTACAAGCGATTGTCTATAACGGTTCAAAAGATAGGCCCATATAAGTAAATTTACAGTAATTATGGGACACCCTTTAATTTCTAAATTAAAATTATAAACTCGTCTCTTTTAAGTTTCAGCGTTCTGTCTATAACGGTTCAAAAGTACGGCCATACACTTGAAATTACATCAACACAATTTAACTTCCAAATCCATATTTTATACTTGTTGTTATAGCGGACTTACCAATACAGATTCGTTGCAAATTTCAAGCGTCTGTTTACAACTGTTCAAAAGTATGGCCATATGATTCAAATTTAATGAACTATTGGCCACCCTTTAATTTATAATTTGTAGAATTAATACTTGTTACTATAACGGCCATAGCAATCGACATTCTATCCAATTTGCAAGCGTTTGTCTAAAACGGTTCAAATGGTAGAACCATATAAGTAAATTTACATCTATTAATTTTTATATTAAGTTTTGCATAATTTTTTGTTTTTGGGAGCTATAGTAATACGCAGTCATTTTAAATTTTAGAAAAGTGCCCTTTACAACTCATAATACACGTAAAAAATATGTATGTTGTATGGGGACACCCTTTAATTTTTAAGATTATGAACTGTTTTTATAATGGGACCAATCTATAAGCATAGTCTAACATAGTACCAAATATTTTCAAAATCGGCTCAAAAATGAGTGAGTTCTGGAGGCACAAATATAAAAAAGCAACATTTAGCCGAATTGTATAACCTCCTTCTTTTTTTGAAGTCGGTTAAAAAATATTAATAATTCGTTTTTTAAACACAACATTAAATTGAAAAAAAAAATTATTCTCATGGAATTTCTTCTTCTCGAAAAAAAAAGTTTTTTCTGGAGAGAAGATTCCTCCAGTCATAAATTTAGTTGGCTGGGATATATGTAAGACAGTCGGTCGAGGTTCGTCCCACTATAGCTCACTAATATTTAAAAAGAGTACTTATTTTAAAGAACTCGGGTTCAACTGGGATTACATAATACGGATGGTTATAAAAAACCCGTCTCCTATACTACATTCACGTGCAGGCTTTTTGCAAATCAAAATTATGTGATTGTAGTAACAAAACACCATTTGAAAAACTACCTGCAAATCAAATAATTTCTTGCAAAATTACCTTTCTAGTCCTGTCCTCTGTCATTCAGGGCTGAGTTACATATAATTAAAAATCTAGATGAACATTTCAGTTAATTCTTTTTCTTACTTTTTATAGAAGCCGTACAGAAAATTTTACTTCAAATTACATTTAAATATTTTTCAAGCAAGCAGACAGGGGATTGTTGTAAAAAATCAATTCAAGAATTCAAGTTCGAATCAAATTATTGCAAATGGTAGCGGGGCTTAATTAAACATTAAATTCAAAATTCAGAGCTTGATGACTTCACTTTGGCGTTAAGAGTTTGGTGCATGTTTGGTACTTTTAACACCGCTTTGGATTAATTTAAATACGAATTGCTTTTTTTGTGAACATTATTTTTTTTTAGACCTTTCGAAGTAGAAACAATTTCCTTGATTAGATTTATAAAATTTAAAGAATATGCATAAATTTTTACAACAAATTTAAAATCATTTGAGATTAAAAAGAAAAAACTTTTTTTATTATTTATGCCAAAGGAGATTTTACTAAATTGATGTACTTATTTAAAAAAAAAAACATTAAAAAAGTCCACCAAAAACTTTAAGCACGTGAAAAAAGAAATTTTTAGCAGAACTTAATTCTTCTTCGCTTGTTTTTAAATTATTATTTTTTAATTTATTTAATTTTCTTCACTTGTTTGGTTGGCTTTCTCTTTTGCATATACCTTCATATTTTTTAATTCACAAAACATTTTTCTGGCTGTTGGCATTTAAATTAAACATTAAAAGTCTTAGAAACGTCATAACAAGCATTTGAAACGGATTTCTAGTTTTTTTTTTTCTTTCTTCATTATGCCTTTGACAATAAATCTTCCAACTTGGAGGGAAAGGTTATATATATATATGTATGTATATGCATGTATTTTGTTTTTATTTTTTGCCGCATGACACAGGGTAGTCAGATATGAAGATTTCTCGCCAAACGTGGCGATTTACAAACTCGTTTAATTTGGATACGTGGTCATTTTTTGACGAATTATAAATTATTTGGCAATTTTATTGACGATTTTTACATGGCTTGATGTTTATTTAATTTATAATTTTTCTTTACTTTCTAAAGCGAAAAATGATGAAACAGCGCAAAACATTTACGGTGAATTGTAAGTGTCATATAGTTAATGAAATAAATAATTTAAATTTAGAATTTCCATCAGACAATGTGGACGCAGCAGTATAGTCAAGTTTTATTTTCTTAAAAACTTTGTGAGCCATCAGTTTTAAATGAAGTACATATTTGTGAACAATTTAGAAGAGTATAGCCTTATTCCAAGGCATATTGAACAGGTGAATGCATTAGATCATGGGGTCAACATATGTTTGCTATTTTCCTTTGCGAGTTGTCAACATTGATACTCTTTTTCTTATTGTATGTGTATCTTGTGTATTGTGTGTGCATATGTATTATATGTATGTATTCGATTGCTTGCTTATTTTTCACAAATACATACACACATATTGCCAGACGTTTTTGACAGCTCAACCAAATTTTACAAAAACAAAATACACGCAAAAGCTTATTTCAGTCACCTGTATCAATGTGCCTTGGCCATATCCATTGATGTAACAAAGACAGTCCTTTCGCTAAATGTCATTAACTGTGCGTCAACATTTGAAACTGAATGAAGTAATGTTGAAATGGATGATGCAAACATTAAAACTTTTCAAGGAAGTAAAAAAATAAGCTTCGTTAATATATGAATGAATTTAAAGTTAACGAAAATTCTTTGTTGGCAAAAAAAAATTGTTATGAACCCTAATACACAGTTTGATGTGTATGAAACTCAATAAAAAAATTACCTTTTGTGAATTGGATATTTTAATAATGATACTACCACTAATTTATATAAATTTTGTTCCAAGGTTTACAATTATAAGGATACTGCAGGTACGTGCCATAATAGGGAACTGGCTCTGCCCTTACTTTTTATGTTGCTGCTTCCAACTAATTATGCCTGCGTTAAAAGACTATTTTCGATACAGAATTCTACCAAGACTATTCTGAGGAATAACACGCAGCATGAACTTTTCAACGCTTTATTGCGTGTTTAAAATTTCTTTTATACTTCCTTAAGAAATGCTTAATAAATTCAGTTCGTAAACAATGTTCCAAGAAAGAGGAACGTTTTGAGAACGAAGTGTAATTCACATTGGAAATATTATAATACTGTAAATTTGCTTTTATATGTTTTTCAGTCAATCAGATCTCAATTTAAAGTTTATTGTTTTTTTTTTTTGGTTTAATTAAACTTAAATTGTTTGTTCTTTTTTATATAAAACATAAATTACATGTATATATTTTGGTGATTTTTTTTATTATTGGTGAATTTAGTCATTTCGATGTAGTTTAAAATTTTTTTTTTTACAAAAAATATATTTTTTGATATATATAAATTTTATATACTAAAACTATCAAAAAAAGTTTTGGCGATTTTTCACTTTGATTTTGGCGAATTTTTTAAAAAAGAATTTGACAACTCTGGCACCCGATATACAAAATTGTGAAGAAAATGTTAGTGAGAGAAAAGAGAGAATGAATGAAAATATGCATTTATGTACATACACAAATTTTTAAAATTATAAAAATTTAATAAAATTATTAAATTAAGTGTGAAATAAAGAAATAAAATTGACGCTAAAAACTAAAATTCAGTTTATAAAATCTTAATTTAGCAGAATGAAAATAATGAATTTTAAGAAAGAAAAGGTTACAAATGAAATGTAATGAAGTCGACATTTTTGTAAAAAAATGTTTTTTGCAGGTATATGGTGGATATGCTTACCCCGTAGTAATACATTTAATTTTTAGCTTTAAATAATAAATGTTTCATAGAATATCATGAAATATTTATATTTAAAGGAATCAAGCGCAATTAACGTAGATTAACATCCCAGCAAAAAATTTTTTTTGGTAGTTGAGGATGAAATTAATAGTTTTTGGTGGCAGGACTTCCTAACTAGATTACCAACCTAAAGATTTTAACAAGGCATAAGACTTTTATAATCCATTACTTAGAATTGATTACATTGATTATTGTATGAAATAATGATGATCATTAGTACGGTAGTCTCTTTAAACATAAAGAACTAGTTCCATTAATACTTCCTTTTTTGGAAACTAATGTCATATGTTTTGTAAGTGATCAAAAAAGTAAGTCATTATATGGCAAGTACTTTTTAAGGGAATATTTAATTTTTTCCTGGGCAGTAGCAATAAGTAACAGAAAAATAAATTAAAGGGTGTTCCCATAGGTGACGTGAATTGACCTTAATTAAAATTAAAGGGTGTCCCAATAATTCATTTAATTTGATGTATATAGCTGTATATAGTTAAAACTTAAAAAAAAACCTGTATTGCTAACTTCGCTATAACAACAAGAATACAATTTGGGTTTGGAAATTAAAGGGTGTCTAATTAGTTTATATAACTTATGTACATATATGGCCAAACTTTTGAATCGTTATAGACAAACCTTTGAATATTCGACAGAATGTATCTAGTATATTAAGAAGTATAAATGTTTAAATTATAAATTAAAGGGTAATACAATAGTTAATCTGTTGAATCATTATAGACAGAAAATTAAAATTTAAATAGAAAATTTATTGCTAAAATTATTGCTAAAATTTACAAAGAACTTTTATTGATAAGTCTGCTATAACAACAAGTATAAATTTTCGATTTGGAAATTAAAGAGTATCACAATATATCATGTAATTTAATTTATATTGCCAAAGTTTGAAATCATTATGGACAGATAGCTGAAATCTCTTTTGAAGTCGATACTATTAAAGAACTATTAGAAGAGTTATTAATAAATTTTCAAAAAATTTATTCAAAAATTTTTTTTCGTGCTATTTTTATTATCCCGATTAATTATTTAAATTATCTATATTGATTATTGAGGGTCAAAGCACGTCTCGATGGCCATTACATTACCGCTTAAGTAACTCTTCAGGAAACTTCTCATAAACATTTTAAATAAACTAAAGATTTTTGTCCAAACAATAAAGCAAAGACAAAAAACAAACTTTAAGCAAAAACAACAATAACCAACAGTAATTCTATTTTTTCCTCAAAAAAAAAAAAAAATTCAAAATTTATTAATATAATGAAAAATTTCCGTTGTTAAATTTATTAAAGATTTGTTTCCATAAATTACAATTCAATAAAATCGCAATACAGTTTCTTTTATAGGAACCTGAAAAAATAGTAATTTTTATATCCTCAGTGATGGGCCTTAAGCTACCAAGAACAGACCAAAATGATATTCCTTTGTTGTTTCTAGAACTGTGGTCATTTTTTTGTTAAGTGTCACTGCCATCCCTAAATTAGCGCGTAAAGCGCAACGCCTTCTTACGTCGGGATTTTACGCTGCAATGACATACCTAAACAAGAGCGTCAACTTTGTGTCTTTTAAAGTAATGTTAACCCGATGTATAAGAATAAAAAGGAGATAAAACCGATAGATTGCTTTAAAAATAACTAAATTGTCATTACTTTTCAACTATAACAAAACGAAACAGACCAACAAGTAGCCAACTTCACTTCCTAACGCACTTTCAAAATTGCTAAGCGTGCGCTACTCAGGGATAATTCATACATTTTGTATGTACATGATAAATTCAGACAGATATCTTGCGCTTTACGTGCTAATTAAGGGATGCCAGTCAAACGTGAACTCGTTAATTATATTCGTTCTTTCGTTCATTTTATGCCCCCCTCGTCAAACGAACGAAAATGTCAGCACAAATTTTAAAAATTATTGGCTATCAAATGTAAATCTGTGTGTATTTGAGAATTGAGCAAATTTTATTTATTAACTCATCAAATTTTAATAGTCAAAGGCCAATGTAAGCGGCATGCGGACGCGGGCGGCAATCAGCTGTTCTTTTTGCCGCTTGAATTTATTTTATATAGGCAAATGACCGCAGCTTCTTGAAGTAGAAACTTGTGAAAAATATATAGAACATTTTTAGTTTTTTGAGGCAGAAATAAATAAATTGAATTGCTAAAAATTTTAAAAGTAAAAATAAATAAAATGAACAACGATTTAGTGAAAAAAAAAGAAACATGAAAAGAAGAAATAGGTTGATTTGACAAATTAAAGCGTCAAAACGAAAAGTTGAACAAAATTCAACATTGCCGCCCGACCGCTTTGGGCGGCATTTCTAAGGTAAATTAAATGCAGCGCGTTTACAATTTCATATGAGTATTTTTGCTTACAAACAAATTATTTTCAAATAGGTAATACTTTTGCCGCATGCCGCTTGCATTGGCCTTTCACCATAATGCAGTTTATCGAGTTGTCTATCCAAATTAAAAATAAATTAATTTTAATGACTTTTTTGTTCTTTAAAATTTAAACAAAATTATCTTCACATTTCTTTTGTTTTTTTTTCTGTTTTAATTGCAGTCAAATTACTTCATTTAAAATGTAAAACCAACAGCGAAGGACCATCCTGAAGAACGATGATCTCTATTTTTAATGATTTCAATTTTCATTTGAACGAACGTACGTACCATGGCGACTATTCAAATGGACAGAGAACAAACTCATTAAATTAAAATTTTAATTAAAAGCTTAAAGCAAAATTAAACAAATGACATCTGAAACTTATTTGGATTTACCATTTGAGCGCAGTGGCAAAAGTATGTCGGTTAATGCAGGTGGTGGTAATAGCGCTTCCAGAGTAGAAGCGGTAGCTACTACAGGTACTTTTGGCATGCTGGGTGGCAGCGAAAAACGTCCAATTAGACCAAAATTATTAAAGTTAAGTGATGTAACGGCACCACATCGTAATCGTAAAAAGACAAAAACCAAGGTAAGTCTATTAATAGTTAGCTCTTGTCACACACTACTAGAGAGAGGGACTGTAAAGAATTGAAACAAATAAAAAAATCATAATTAAAATTTAAGGACTTGTTAAAATGTTATGTTACTGTTATATTGTTATGATTTATAGCGTTACACGTTAAAATATTTTTTTTTTTTAATTTAAACTGTAAAAGGTTTTTTCACTGAAAACCAAAAAAAAAACTTATTATATGTGTTAGATATTTATGAAAGTAAGTTTGTTTGTTTGTATGTGCTTCAATCACAGCTCAACGACTAAACCAATCTTAATGAAATTTGAAACATAGATAGATATTTGTTCCAATGGTGAAACAGGGTATATATATATTTTTAAATAGCGGATCAGCAGGGGAAAAAAGTTTCCTCTTTTTTCGGAAATTTCATGCGCTTAACATAAGCTGCCATAAGTCATGACTTGCTACACATAAGACGGAGCTTATGCTGGTTACCAGGCGACAAATTCATGCCGAGATAGATATTCTGATGGATGATGTAGTCATGGTCATGATCGCTTCTGCTTATAGCACTGTATCGGGTTCTGCTATTCTCGTAATAGCCGGAATATGGCCGATAGATTTATTGACTTGACGCAAAACGGCTAAATGACAAAAATTGCCTGCTGTGGCAAAATACGTGAAGCGTGTAACTCCGCAAAAAGAAACGTGAACTGGACATGGTGACGATGAACTAACACTGATTCAGTGTTCAAAGTGGGTACATAGGCGCAGGGTTAGCAGAATGACTACAATGGCCAAGTAGGGATCCTCCCTGCAATCATGCGAGAACGGTACCGGGGAGTGGGGCCAGAATATCCCGGTCTTTAGGTGGTTTTTTTTAGCTAGAAACCGTAACGGAGTCCGGCATACGGCGGAATGACGATCATGGCTAACCCATTTACACATCTTTAAAAAAAGAGGAGGCGTCATATATCAGATCTAAGCTATTAATTCTATTACCAAAAGTACGGAAATTTATAGTTGGATTGGATTTTCACGTTCAAAAATAGAATTGGTTTTTTTTTTTAATATTTTATGAAATTATTACTTGATTCTTGTAATTATTTTTTTGTTCTGTCATTAGATCTGTATTTTTTTTATTTCATTAAAACTTTTTCACCTTGATATTTGTATTGCGCGGTTCTTTCAATTTAGCTCATTGTGAAAGGAAATTAATACTGCGAATAGCAGCATGATCTTACAATAAACTATTTAGTAATTTGCACAATTCTGTCACCCACCTAAATAATATTTCAAGACATACGAGGGCTGCTATATATATTTCTGGCCTGGGAACACTGAGTGCTGCCAAGTGCAATCTGACATTTCCATTGGAAAGTTTGTCATTTTTAAGCATAATCGTACTCAAAACGGTTTGACGTACGACCATTATTTTTGTTGTTTACAGTAACTTAAAAAAATTAATATAGAAAAAAATGGAATTAACTCGTGAACATTTTCGTGCCATCATTTTTCACAACTTTCGACGTGGATTATCACGACAAGTGTGCATTGATGAACTTAAATCTTTGTATGGCGATGAAGCACCATCCTATAGCACTGTGAAAAATTGGTATAATGAATTTAATCGTGGCCGAAGCTCGCTCAAAGACGAATTCCGTGAAGGTCGTCAAAAACGGCTGTTGTGCCAGAGAACATTGATGCCGTGCGTGAACTCATAATGCAAGATCGACATGCGACATACCGAGAGATAGAGACATCCTTCGACATTTCTTCCACCAGCATACATTTGATACTGCATGAACACCTGGCCGTAAAAAAGGTTTGTTCTCGTTGGATCCCGCACAATTTGAAAGTCGTTAAAAAAAGGCCGGTGTCGATTGGTGTAAAGAAATGTTGCAAAAATACGATTGCGGTGCTTCAAAAGACGTTTATAAGATCGTCACAGGTGACGAATCATGGATCTATGCGTATGAGCCCGAAACGAAACAACAATCGACCGCGTGGGTCTTCAAAGATGAGCAAAATCCAACGAAAGTTGTTCGTGGAAGAAGCACTTCGATGCAAATGGTCGCCTGTTTCTTCGGCAAAACTGGTCATTTGGCGACTGTTCCGCTTGAGCAACGTAGGGCGATCACTTCTGAGTGGTACACTACAATTTGTTTGCCTGAAGTCATCGGAGAAATTCGAAAAACCAACAAGAGAAGACGAATCATTGTTCACCATGACAATGCGAGCTCTCACACATCGGCTCAAACCAGAGCGTTTTTGACCGGCCAAAACGTCGAATTAATGGGTCATCCGCCGTACAGCCCTGACTTGGTACCTAGTGACTTCTTCTTGTTTCCGCACATCAAGAAAAAATGCGTGGTCAACGATTTTCGTCGCCAGAAGAAGCTGTTGAAGTGTTCAAAAACCATGTTTTAGAGGTGTCTCAATCGGAGTGGAAAAAGTGCTTCGACAACTGGTTTGAGCGCATGCAAAAGTGTATAAATCATGCTGGAGAATACTTTGAAAAACAATAAAACCATTTTTTATTATAAATATTCGCATTTTCACTATTAGGCCAGAAATATATAGAGCAGCCCTCGTATTATATACTTCAGTTATTAGGTATTGTATAAACGCATTTACAAAGTACTAAATGTTTTATTATGTTAAACAGAAGTGACATATTTTAATTACCGTCTATGTTATATTATATAATATTTATGGGAATTTTTTCCTTCTAGAGGCTTCACAGTTAGTGTTCCTGTAAAATATCGAAAGAGCAAATCTTTGGGCTTTTAAATAACTCCAAGAAATATCGTATATATAATTTCTGTTCGATATTTTATTAAAAATAGCTCTTGATTTAGATATCAACCCACCGTTTTGATTTTGGCCATGAAAAATTTTTCAATATGTTCTGCCTTAATTATTTTGGTTTAATAGTTCGTACTATAGACTTTGATAATTTCATGCCAGTATTACCAGTTCAGCGGTTTTGAGGTTAAAATATAATTTTACACCGTACTATTTTTTAAAAGTTGTAATAGACAAACTGTGGTTATTTTGTTAGCATTTTAATTGCTAGCCCAAATAGAAGCACCAGCTGTTTGCATCAAGAAAAACTAGAAATTAATAGCAGCTTAAAATTTAATGATAACTGTAAATGAATCTGGCCCCCTATTGAATAAATCAATACCTTATTTTACCATAAGGAGAAATATCTACCCGTGTTTAAAATTTCATTACAATCGGTTGAGTCGTTTAAACGTGATTGACGCACGCACAAACAAACAAGTAAAAAAAACAAAGAGACTTATATTAAATATTAGATGTTAATTACATCAATCCGTCATAGTTCTCTGGTTAACAAACATACCACAGATTTTTTAATTATCATTGATTTTTTAAGTATCATTAAAATAAAATATCGACTTGAGTTATGTGGAAAATGCTTTCACACATTATTCGTACATTTTTTGTTGGGGTCAATCTTGCTACACGTGAATCTGTCGTGTTATTTACATTTACATAAAATTTAATCAATAAAAATGGCAACAATATATCAGAAGTATTCTGTTTTAAAAGTTATAACTGTCATCTTCACTAACTCTCTTCATGGCTCTCTTTCTCCCATTTTTTTTTTACCAAGGCTTACATGTATGTAAACTCGAAGCCAATTACTTGACATTATTTGTATTGGATATATATTTTGATTCTACAAATTTTGCTTATTAATAATTGTTTAGTGTTAGTATGAAGGAGGATTTTTAGATAAAACAGAAGTAAAGCTCGCTTGGTTGAATTTTTATGCCTTATAAAGATCTAGAAAAATAACTTTAGTTGACTTTAGCTTCTGCCATGCGTAGCAGCTTTCTTTTATATATGTATCAGAGAACTGCACGAGTACACCGTAACTCATGAGTACACCGCATACTTACTCTATACTTACTCTATATTTTTCATATTCGAGTATTTTAAACACCGCAATAAAAAGTTGCGGTGTTTATTTTACCCATTCCTGCAAATACGAGTATCAAAAATATCGCAATCAGAATTTTTAGTATTTTTTATACTCGTACGCGAGAATTTTTTAATTCTCTTTATTTGTAAGCAACGTTGCCACATTTTTACCCTATTAAAGTTTTTTACTGCCGTTTTGTGAAATACTGCATTGTATGTATATCTATTTATAAACAATAAAAATAAACAAAAATTGATCAAATCTATTGCTTAAACATTATAAGCAGAAAAACAGACAACAACCGTTTTCATAAGTATGAAATACAACACATATTTAATGTATAAAATGTATTTAAAACCGCTTAAAAGCACAGCTTTTGTACACTATTTAAAGCAGGTATACTTATTTTATTGCTGTTTTTTATGAACAGTTATTTTCAGTTTATGCGCCTTGTTGTCTTAAACGTGCTACTAACGCTATTTAGGAAAACAAAATGATAAAATAAATCCGTTAATAAAAGGAAAATTACTTAATTTTGACGTAATATATTAATTCCTCATAAATAATAATAAATAAAATAAAGTTTTTAGTTTACATATTTTATTTTGTTAAATATAATTATTGCTTATATACCTATTTATTAATTCTAAAAATCTATTTGCTTATCGAATAGAATTTTTAAATTTCTATCCTGTGTGACTTAAAAAAAAACCCTAACAAAAACGTAATATAATAAAGAAAGAACTATTCTTGAGTTATTAGTAAACTTTTGTTGTATTTTTAATAAATGAAAATATGGCGAATTTTACAGGTTCTATTTAATTTATTTTCTCTTTTATATTAAATAAACTTTCACAATTTCAAAGAAGTATGTATGTTAGCTAACTTAGACATTGGCGATTTTTGATATTGTGTTTGATTTAATAATTCTGATCTGATAACTGTGTTTTCCTCTCACTACACACGTTAAAATCTCTCTCTTGGTGTTTGTTGTGAGTATGAGTACGAATAAAGTAAAGCCAGCATCGCAAACATTTTACTTGAGTATGGTAGACACTTATACTCAAATTTAATGGGTATAGTAAATACTCGCACTTAAGAAATGCGGTGGCGATCACACCGCAACCGCATTTAAGATGAGTATACTTAGAGTATTAAAAACAGACACTCTTGCAGTTCTCTGATATGTATATCATTGCCGAATGCAAAATCCAAAATTTAAGTTTCTTGTGCAACATACTTTTTTTGTGCAATTTTAATAAAGTAACCGCTAGATTTTTTTATGAGTTAGGCACGCCTAACGTAAACAATATTATAAAAAGATTCCAAAAAATCAAATTGTTTTAACGTAAAAATTGCTCAAATAACTAGTTTTATCATTTGCGCGAATTAAAAAAAAAAAATATATATAATGCACAGGCATATGGGGCTTAAAAATATTTCCTTTCTGTTCGTGAAAAAAGTTCTGAAGGTCTAGGTTTTATTACGGAAATAAGATCTGGCAAACCCTGGTGATGTTGTCCGTATGTGCATGGTGAAAAATAGTTGTGAGTATAGAATAATACGACTATTAGCTAACACAAGCAGAGCAGCCTCAATGGCTGTGTTGGTAAATGTGTGTGCAGAATGGTTAATAACTAAATAGGAAACAGCAGTACAAATCTACCGGAAGTGAAAAAGATAATTATTGTGTGAAGCCATGTCAAATAACTTAGTACGTCTATTTAATTTTAGAGTAGCAGAGATAATTTTCATGGCGACCTTTATAATAAAGAGAAAGAAGGAAGTGATAGCAAAAAAATAGTTTATGACAGACGTAAAGGGCAGTGTATCGATGATGGTTTAGGTTACTGAAGAAGGTATTAAAGTAGTTCATGTACGATCAAGAAGTATAGCTAGATAAAGCCACAGAGAAAGATACATTTTACACGACGGCATTTTGCATAAAACTAGTTTTATGAACATTTTGCTTGTAGGCAAGAGGTATACAGATATTTTTTGAAATAACACAACAGCTACAGTAACGAATGTCAAATTAAAAGCGAAATGAATTAAAGGGGACGCCATGAAAAATTTCTACAATGATATTTGCAATTAAAAGAATCTGTACATTTATTGGTCGTAAAAGGGAAAAAACGTAACAATACCGTATGTAGCATAAATTCCATTGTTGTCATTACTAAGTTAGTAAACGGAAAAATATATTTATGTTGCTGTGTACGTGTATTTGTAATTATTTGTAACCCAGCAAACAGTAAAGATAATTTTGGTTAGAACGAAGTTTCCATACTATCTAAAGCTTGTTCGTTGCTCTCTTCATTTATCATCACATTCATTTGCTTACTTACTTGATACGGGTAAACTGATAATTATTATTAGATTTAAAAAACAGTAAGTTAAGGAAAACAGTTATTCACAGTTATTGGTTAAAACATTCATTGGGAATCGTCTTGTGCAAGAGAATTTATTAATGCATTAAGGTATTTTTTTTTCCAAAAGACACACATAACGTTTGAACAGAACTTGTTTGATTTAAAGTCTACGGTGGCAAAGTCACACAGACGTAAGAATTGTTTTAACAATTTAAATTAAACAAAACAGAAAGAAACTAAAAGAGAAACAGAGAAATAAATTTGCATTCTCTACGGCATTGCAAACTATGATTTGGTTTTGATTATTAAAGAGAATATAAATATGAAATTAAGAATAAAGTAACAGAAGCCATTAGGAATCTCGAAATGAGTTCTTAGTAAGACAGCAAGGGAATTAGTTTAAGTGATTGAAATATCTTATTTAGGAATTACAGACACTAAGAAAAAACATCATATAAAGATAGGGAACAGGGACATATTAAATATTTCAGCTAAAAAAATTATTATTAGAACTTTGCGTAATTCAAAAATATTTTCTTTTCTCTTGCAGAGTAAAGATCGTTCTGGTTCTTCAGTACGTGATCGCATTTACGATGATCCTGCGTATACTGATGATATCAGTCATTTAGCAAATCCCATCAGAAGGAGCAGTGTTACTGTGGTGAATTCCGATTTGCTTAACGTAGGCAGCTCTGTTGTAAGCGGCGGTTCTTTGGGAAAACGTAGCAAATTAACAAAAGAATTTCAAAAACTGGCTCAAGAAGATATGGGACATGTAGCTTTTAGTAGCTCAGAAGAAGATTTGCGTTATCAACGAGCTTCTGCTACCTCTCGATCAGAGGTCATCGGCCGTGGTAGAAGCTTGGAACGTTCCAATGCTGTAATAGGAGAACTAACAGAAATGCCAGATATTAAAAGGAGACCTGAAAAACGCAATAATAAACAAAAACGTAATTTAAGTTTGGACAACAAACGGCAGCAATCGACACAGGAAACTAAAGAGAATGAAGAAAAAGAATGCGATAGGGCACCTGAGCCACCACAACGTTTAGCTTTAACACGATACAATTTGGGAAAACAACGTAGTGATGAGGCTGCCTGGCAAAGGCAACACAGTCAATTAGAGTTTGCACCAGCCCAACAAGACACTGAAGATGTGTTTTCGCTACACAGTTCCGCCAAAGAAAATTTAAGTATGACAGCCTCTACCACAGCCTCCTTAAGTAATGCCAGTACTTCTAAAATTCAAATGGGTAAACGTTTTCTAAAAGGAGAAATTGGTATAAAAAGTTTCAATTATTATTTGCTTAAAGAAGGCTTAAAGTCGTCGAAAAAATTTGTAGAAAAACAGAAAAGTAATTTTCAATCTTCCTCTAATAACACACTGGCCACCTTGGCCTCCTCAACCGTTTTAAATGTTGGAGAGAAAGCACCTTTGGTTTCTCAGTGTAAAAATAAATTGCAAGCCAATAGTGAGGAAAACATTTATGAGGAAATATTTTTCAAAGATGCTCCACCCAGCGAAGAAGATGATGAAAACCAAAATCCTAACAGCAGTACACAACAGCAGGCTGCTCCAGTTGCTACTAAAACGGCAACCGAACAAAGTGTCATGTATACCGACTGTGAACTGTGCATGCAGCAGTGCGATAAACCTGATTGCGAATACTGCTTACAGCCTGAGCTAACAGGTAATCTTAATCAAAATAGGTCAATGCCTCAAACATTTAACAATGCAAATGTTAAACCGAGCAATACTGGCAATCGTTTGAATCCAGGAAATATAAATAATAATAGCTCTTCTAGAACAGCCATGGAAAATCAAATCAATTCAGCACCTATTCTAGAATTTCAATCGTATAATCCTAACAATCCTGGAGTTTACAAAATTGAAACAACACCAGTAGCAATTACGGGTGATTATAATCCAATATTGCAGTTTCAACAACCTTCGACGCAATCACCACAGCTTCAGCAACAAAAACATGCGCATGTACAGCATCAGTCTACTTCAACCACAAGCACCGCTACAACTCCCAGTGATCATCATGTACAACATCATCAACATTCACAGTTGTTGCAACATCAGCAAAATCAGTCTGTTCATCATCAACCACAGCCACAGCAGCAACAACAGTTTTATGGTTATAAACAGCCCACGTTTTATACCCCTCATACTCAGACTGGATTTTGGGGTCAAACTTCATCTGTGCCTAGACCTAGAGCTTATATGGTTAGTATGAAAGCTTAAATGTTGTGTTGTCTTTTTCACAGAGAGAATATTTGTTCATTAGCTACATTTCATCACACAGATATCACTGTTTAAACTTTAAAGTAAGAAGGAGTATTTGAAAATACAAACTTAAGTTCCAAAAAAGTTTATGTTCTAAATAAGCAAGTTTGTTGACACGAACCCCAAAAAGATGCATTAAGTAGCGAGGCTTTTTGATTTTCCCTGTTTTCAGTAAACCAGTCTTCAAAATATTATATACTTTCCATTTCCACCAAAAGCTTTCTTAAGCTCCTCACAAAAGCCGCTTGTTTTATTTAACGAGGGCGTCATTCGAATCTCTTAGAACTATATACATATGTGTCGGTATATAAAAAATATGAATTCTTCTAATGATGGAGAAGTGCGAGAATGTAGCAGCTGTGAATAATATTAGTCTATGAAAGCTGCTTATTTCGAATGGCTGCTGTAGTCATAGCAGTAAACACGTTGACTATAAATCTGGTTGGCCAGGGTTCAACCCCTGCGACAATCAAAATATAAAAATGTTCTTTTATATTGAATGGTATAAATACATACTCCGAATTAACATAATGCATGCAGCCTCATTCGTCGGTATTTCTTCATAGCATATTCGCCGGCGAAGTAAAATACAATTGAAATGGCTATATCTTTCTCCTTGGTTCAACAATTCCATTTCTAAAAAATATAGCACGGTTACAAAAATAACTTAATAGGTATCCTGAAGTGGTACTTCTCTTAAAAAAGATAAGTGATATAGACGACTAAGATTTCATCTAGCAGTCATACGAACTTAAACTTTGTATTGTGCACGTTCTTTCGAAGCAGTCCACAAGTTTGCTTGTTGACGTATTTAAAATGTTTTACAGCTATAAAACATTGCAAAAGCTATTTTTTTATTATCGATAAATATTTTTAACAACTCTTTCAGTCAGTCGAATTATTGCACTTAAAATCGAGCATAAGCAATCACGGCACCAATCCGCGGATTACTATTCATTTTATTTATATAATGTATCCCATTAGTCGAGAGAATCAGTCACCCTAACTTTACTTATTCTAAAATTATAAATAATTCTTTACTTGAAAGGTGATGCTTACAGATTAGTCCCGTTTTAAAAGCAGTTCATAATCTTAAAAATTTAACGGTGTCCCCATACAACATATATGTTTCTTACGTGTATTATGAACCGTAAAGGGCACCACTTAAAAATAAAAGAAAGGCTTATCATTATAACACCCAATTGCAAAAAATAATACAAAAATAAATCTTAAAACTAAAGGGTGTCGCCATAGGTGACGTACATTGCTTTATACGGGCCTATCTATTGAACTGATATAAACAAACGCAAGTGGGACAGAAAGTCAACTACTATGATCGTTATAGTAACAAGTATTTACTATATTCAAAATAAATGTAATTTGACCTATCTGGCCGTATCTTTTGAACCGTTATACACAAACACTTGACAATTAGACAGAATCTCCACTACTTTGTTTCTTAAAATAAGAATTATAAATATAGGGTGTTACAATAGTTGATTTATTTTGATATGTATATGGCCAAATTGTTGAACCGTTATATACAGATGATTGACATTTACGAAGAACCTGATTGCTAAGTCTACTACAACAGCAAATATATAATTTGAATTTGGAAATTAAAGGGTGCCCCTATAGTTGCTGTAATTTGATGTGCATTGCCAAAATGTTGAACAGTTGTAGACAGGCGGTTGTAATTAACAAGGAGCTGTTGTGCTAAGTCTTCTATAACAAGTATAAAATTTGAAAATGGAATAGAAGGGTGTAATTTGATGTATGTGGCCATACTTTTGGCCTGAAGCCTGAACTTGGGTTATGGTGATAATTTCGTGTTTCTTTTAATTCCCATGTAATAAAATTATTTTCATTTTATTTGAGCGCCTTTGATTTTTAATGAAAGTTTTCAAAATTACTTAAGAGAACTGAAAATGGTTTGCCCGTCCAGTTTCGATATATAAGAAACAGGCGACCATTTGCTTCGAAGTGCTTCTTCCACGAACAACTTTCGTTGGATTTTGCTCGTCTTTGAAGGCCCACACGGTCGATTGTTGTTTCGTTTCGGGCTCATACGCATAGATCCATGATTCGTCACCTGTGATGATCTTATAAACGTCTTTTGAAGCACCGCAATCGTATTTTTGCAACATTTCTTTGCACCAATCGACACGAGCCTTTTTTTGAGCGACTTTCAAATTGTGCGGGATCCAACGAGAACAAACCTTTTTTACGGCCAGGTGTTCATGCAGTATCGAATGTATGCTGGTGGAAGAAATGTCCAAGGATGTCTCTATCTCTCGGTATGTCGCATGTCGATCTTGCATTGTGAGTTCACGCACGGCATCAATGTTCTCTGGCACAACAGCCGTTTTTGACGACCTTCACGGAATTCGTCTTTGAGCGAGCTTCGGCCACGATTAAATTCATTATACCAATTTTTCACAGTGCTATAGGATGGTGCTTCATCGCCATACAAAGATTTAAGTTCATCAATGCACACTTGTCGTGATAATCCACGTCGAAAGTGTGAAAAATGATGGCACGAAAATGTTCACGAGTTAAATCCATTTTTTTCTATATTAATTTTTTCAAGTCACTGTAAACAACACAAATAATGGTCGTACGTCAAAACGTTTTGAGTACGATTATGCTTAAAAATGACAAAATTTCCAATGGAAATGTCAGATTGCACTTGGCAGCACTCAGTGTTGCCAGGCCAGAAATATATATAGCAGCCCTCGTATCTTGTGTGTGCTACTGTCATAGGTAAATAGAGAAACAAAATAAAAGGTGTGGTAAAAGTTAAGTCACTTTGGCAATGTATTTAAAAATCAGTTCTGCTGTTGTAAAAAAACTACTATTTGATTTATAGATCCGTGACAAAAACTTCTTTAGCAAAGTGCAAACAAAATTATTTTATGACTTTTTTTATTTCTTTATAGGTTGGTGGGCATTTTCCTAGTGGTGTTTCGTCCATGCAACGCATGAATACAAAATCTAGTTCCTCCAGTGATTCACTACAGCAGCAGCAACATAAGTTCAATACCTTCAACCATTTGGATGTCAACTCTTTTAACAATTCTAATACAGCCAATGTAACGAGTTCGTCAAATGTGAATAATAGCTATTTACCACCGCAACCATTACAGCCATTATTGTATGCTGCCAGTAGACGTTTAGGTGGATCACAAATTTTGGTTGATAATTCAAATGGAATTTTTGAAAATCCACCACAAATATATAAATCAGATTCAAGAGCATCGATTTTGAGTGAATATTCATTGTCGCGTAGTAGTGACACTTACTACGGCAGTCAGAGATTAGGACATAACAGACACTACGGCAACTCTCATCTTCACGATCATCGTAATTTTGAAAACTCATTGATGGCATCGTATGCTACAGCAACTCAACGTCGCTATTATGGCAGCGCCGAGAGTTGTCGTTTTGGTTACGATTGTCGTCGTTGCAGTTTGGATAGTGGACGAGGAGCTGGTCTTTTAACAAATCCAAGGCCTGTTATTAAGGCCAAACAAAATAATGTAGGCGCCAATGCTGCAGCTGGTGATAAATGTTCCTTTTCGGATCATTGTAAATATGATTGCCGAAATTGTGACTGTTCTTCGGTGTATTTTTCCTCTGACTTTGATGATGTATACAGTGGCGGTGGCATACCACGCAAAACTGCCAAAGGTACTTTACCCTCAACGGGAGAACAACCTTCCCCGCCAGCATTAGAAAGTTATGATGCGGCTACAAGTAGCGAAAAGCAGCAGGCATTAAAACAAAACAAATATGCCCAGGATTTCTTTAAACATGTGAATGATGTCAAGCGTAGCATCTATCAAGCAGAAATGCAAAGAAATGGCAACATTGAATCGCCAAGTCCAAAGAAGTCTGCAAAAACAGAAACTCGCGAAAAGGACGAAGATAAAGAAATTTTATTAATCACAACTTTACCGCTGGCTAAGGAACGCACAGCAAAACCTACACCTGCACCAAGGACAAGTTTGCAGTATCAGCAACAACCATCAGATCAAACAACGCCCAAACCTTCACAAAGAAGATTGCTAGCCAATCCTAATGATGTTTGTGTGGAAAGAAAAGAATATGCTTCTCTGGACCGTTTGATAGCCTCTAACAAAGGAGCCATTCCAAAGAATAGTAACAATCTTAAAAGGATTAGCCCTCAGAGCAGCCCTAAAATGATAATAAATCAAGTGCCGCCTTGTGCGGTTATTGAAAGCAAATCTAACGAACAGTATGTAAAACAGCTGGAGTCTGCAAACGAAGAAAAAAGGTATTTAAAAAAACATTTGAAGGACATCTCAAAAGGAACATCGTCACACTTGGCAGCATCATTCGGTAGTCACCGGCGCAAAGATATACCTGCTCCGCCACCACCTTCTCCAGCGACCTATGCTGATTTGCAAGAATTACAGCAAAATATGCAAAACACCATGAGAGATGATACAAAACAAGAAAGGGACAGGAAAAGGAAACGTAAGCAACACGAAAATTCTGAATATGATGAACAGCAGCAGGAATCACCAACAACAATTACTACGAATGATAAGGAACCAGAACAACAATCGACGGAAGCTAGTTTGCAACAACCGCAACAACAACAAGAACAAACTAACACAAATACGAACACAAAAGAAGGCAAAACAAAGGAACATCATAAAAAAGTAAACAATGTCGAGAGCAACTTGACAACAAAAGATTCAACAGACAACGCAAATGAAACCACAAATAATACAACAACACATACAGTAACAAAATTACAGACAAATACCTCTAATGCGGCTAATGCTACTGACATTATAGCTGGGGAATTACAATCAAATAATTTAAAAGCAACGAATGAAGAAAACTCGTTGAACAAATCCAGCCTAGAAAATTTAATGGAAATTGAGAACTCATTATCAACTCCCTATACGGCACAATCCCAAACCTCAAACTATTCCCTCGGTATAGTCTCCCTAACATCCGTGTCTTCATCTATTGTCACAGCTATGGATTTTCAACAACGTGACCAAAACGAAACGTATGATGATGATGTTTTCTATGATGCTCGCAGTGAGGATTCTGCCTGTACCGCAGCAAGTAGCAGTATGGCTTCTAATATACAATTAAAACAAGAACAAAAAGAAGAATTGTCGTATGCGGAAACTAAATGTCAACAATCTGAACATTTACAGCAACTGCAACAACAACAACCAGCTGAGTTGTTAAATAAAGAGGAATATCTAGAAAATCAGTCAGTGCATCAACAGGTAAAAAAATATAATTTATATATTTCACACTGTGCCACTGGCACAGTGGAAAGAAAATATTTATATACACATTCTAAAGATTTTTAAGTTCGTATTTGAAGTTATTAAATTGAATTTTATGTAGTTACTTACTTATAGCAGTGGGTTAATGAAGCATTGCTTTCTAGGGTATGTTGAAAAAATCTGATACGATTTTTTTCATTCAAAGCCAGCCAACTCTGGAACAAATTTCGAATTTTTAGCTAAAATTACAAATTTACTATTTGGTTAGTTAGTTAAGCGCCAGTGCTTCGATTTCCCTTTACTGGTTTTTACAAGACAAGATTTCTTCACGTGCATGTTATATTTTACAGTTCCGAAGACATTCGAATTTTAAATTTAATACATTTATTGCCTTCTTGCTAGTAGCGGAATCAGGAATCTCTCGGTTAATTTTTCCTCAAACATAGGAGTTTTACTTTACTCTTCTGTAACAATTTACATTGTTCTTTATGTTTTGTGTTGTGGCTCTGGTTTTATTTGTACTCACATAATCTCTTGTTTACTTAATATACACTTAAACAAGATAATACAGTATCCAAAACACACAACTCTCTTACGCCTGTGAGATGCGTTATACTCGCGCTGTTATTAGGACAGCAGTATGACATACAACACATTTTGTTGGTGGTGGAAATAACAAGTTATACAGCTGTGCTTATAACGCTTGCCAAATATTATATTAGTAAAGTGTTAAACATCTGGAATGCCTGAATTCTGTATCAATGAAGCGGCGTATGTTTACAAATATAGACGTTTTGCGAGAGTGATACAAGTGATGCAAGTATATCACTTTTACAATAATATCCGCTTCTGTCATCATATAGGTTTAATAAGATACCTCTTACACAGGCTTAAATTTTCTTTAAAGACCATCCTAAGTGCAGTTTTTCTTCGGGATTCCGCATGTCAGAGAAAAAACAAATGAAATGAGGTGCGCCGACGGATGCGGGTTTTATTATCATTTTTTATTATTTGTTTGCTATATTTTTATTCTTTTTTATAGAAATAGTATATTAAATTTTTTTTTATAAAATTTATGTAGGCAATAAACAAGTCGAATCAAATATAAGGTGGTCGCGATGGCGAATTCGTTAGTTTTCGTCGTACGCCCGAATTTCAAATTACATATAAAAAAAAAATTGCCTTGGATTTTTCATATATGGAGTTTGACAGTTAGACTAACGGCGAAAATCAATTAATTCGCCATCGCAACCACTTTATATTGATTCGCTTTGGCAATAAATTGGAAAATTTTAAAAATATTATTGTTTTTCAATGACTTTTTACATTTTCTTTCTCTTCTTTTTTCGTAGTCATTCACAAAAAATATTTACATATAGTATAATCTCGAAATAATACAAGGTGGCCGCAATGGCGAATTCATTAATTTCGCCGTAAACGCTAAATGTCAAATTCCATATATAAAAAATTTGTACAATTTTTTTTATATGGTGTTTGGCATTAAGCGTTTACAGCAATATTAATGAACTCGCCATCGAGACCACCTGTATTATTTCGCCAATAGTAAAAAATATGTACAAGACGAGTAACAGACAGAACAGCGAAGTAATAATATGGTTTGTGTGTGAAATTTATCTAACCAAATTAATATTGATATGAATACTTCTCGTATTCTTATTTACAAAGTCAGTTGGTTAAATAAATGATGTTTACAATGTACACAACATGAGGTAGATAGATGCGAAGAATACTGATGAAGGATGTAACGATCCAGAAAATCCAGCATTACATTCTGCTAGTGTCTGTTTTTTTCTGTTTCCTTAAAACTTTTTTCGAAAGAAAATGGAATTAAACTTAAGCCAAAATTAATTTATTTCGTTTGTTATATCATAATAATTTAACAAAAATTAAATTAAAATATAATAATTTTAAGATTTTTTATTTTTACAAATAATAGCGAATAATATTTTAGTGGGGTGATATAAATATTAAAAAAAAACTTTTCTTTTATTGTATCGAAATTAGAAACTAAATCCAAGCCACTGTGCGTTGCATAAACTAATCGTTTACATACAAAATCACAAAAAATGCTTGTTTACCTCTTGACAACCATGACTCACGTTTTTTCTTTTTTAATAGTTGACATTATACCAGTGCGTGTGAATAGTTAGGCACAATAACAAAAACAATAAATCCTTACAGGAATGAAAAACTTAGAAGTGCTAAGACAAAGATTTTCAAATAGTTTTAAAATATGTACGTTTATGTTTTAAATATATTTTTTGCCTCTTTGTTACTGTAAAATAATGTTGCATAAAACTGTAAATAATTGCCAAGACTTTAAGTTGCTTATTGCAGTTGGAATTTTTAAAAAATTCTCTTCCAACAACAAAAATGATTACGTGTTGTTTTGTTACTGTTTCGTTATCCTCAACAACTTTCTGCTTCGCAATTTTTATGGCAATTAATTACTATTCACGTGGTAGCGGCTGGTTTAAAGTGAGTAGTTACATTGAAAAGTAACTGAAGTTTTATTTTTTTGTATTCTATATGCACTTAATTGAAAAGAAAGCATTTGGTTAACTTTAGAATAAATATTCTTCTTAATAGAGTTAAGTTTTCAACTGGCTTAAAAACTTTTTGCAATGCAGGTGCTTAAATCGCTTCAATAGTGATTTTAAGTTCAAGTTTTTATTATTATTCTTTTATAAATTTCCTTCAATGTTTTTTTATACGTATTAGACATGCCAAAACTTACTTTTAAAATCTGGGAAATAATTTTATTTCACATACAATTAATTAACAGATATTATGAATTTGATTTGCAGACTTTACCACAGTTACAGAATAGATATGAAATATATTATTAGGACTTAATGTGCTATGCTGTAGTGCTCTTAAAAATGTGGTTTATAATGAATCTACTAATTCCGCAACCATTAATTCATATTTTAAGCTTCTACAAGGTGTTCGCCGGTAAGGTATACCATTTTATTTTGCCGCAATTTTTGTAAACATTAGCCTAGACAGTTCATATTTGGATGTCATAAAGTAAACATGTGACAAATTTAATCGATAACCCAACTTGTTTTTATCGCCAAAACATTTTATCAAAATCAATAATCGATTAATTACTGTGACGATGAGAAAGTTACATGAAATTTTTTGGAAAACGAACATGCCAACAAAACGCACTATTCACCGTGTAGTGAATGATATCGAAGAAATAGGGTCTGTAGGTGATATGCGCAGCATGGACCACAACGATCTGCAAGGTTGGCATTACTGCTGCTCAAGAAATTATTTAAAACAATTCATCAACCTCAATTCGACGCCATGCTCAAGAGCTTGGTCTTCAAAGAACAACATTGGCCACAATTTTGCAAAAGGATTTATATTTGTTTTCATTTAAGATTCAGTTGACACAAGAGCTTCCTCCACAAGACCATTTAAGATGCCGTACATATGCCAGTAGGATGTTGCAGTTCATCATTGGACCTTATCACTGCATGCTTTGGGCTTGATTAACATGTAGTATCAACAAGACGGTACCACATTGCATACAGTCAGGATTACAACGGAGACCCCTTTACAGAACAAGTTATTTCAAGTAATAATGATGTTGATTGGCTCCTTTTTGTGGCGTAATGAAATACTGCGTGAATTGTATGAGAATCTAGTGAAAAATATGCTTAGAAGGTTTCGCATTTGTAATACTTACAGAGGTGGATATTTATCTGATATCGTATTCCATACGTAATTGCCCGAATTAAATAAAACATTTATCAAGATCCATTATAAGAATCCATTCTCTTTCATTAAATCAAAAGTTAAAAGCAAACAAAATAATAATTGATGTTTGAAGCTTCTTTCAATCATTGGATTGAGGCTTGTATCAATCATTCAGTTGTGATAAAATGGCCTGAGAAGTTTGTTGTTTTTCCATTATAAGTTCCGACAAAAAATAGTTCTGGACATAGAACTCGAATGAAACTTTCAGTCGAGGCTGGCACAAATAAATAATATTCAGCGTTAAGACACAAAAAGGGACAACAGCGAAATTTCAAGTAATGCATCTACTCTCAAGAGGATTTTATTGTAAGGGAATAAGAGTGCAAATTAGCAAAGTTCAGTTATTACACAGAGCACCTGAGTAAGGGACAATTGCTCGCAAGAAACAAAAAACAACGTAAAAGCTAGAAATACAGAATTAGCTCTAAGAACGAAATAATGTCTGGTTAAGGCAGCGCTAAGGCAGACTGAGCTACCTAAGAACTAATATGCATATAAAATAGCCAGCAGGCGAGCTCTACTTTGTGTTTATTACCCAAAATCCTTCTTAAACATCAGGCACAGACCCCAAGAGGCCTCGTAAATAATTTGCAAATTCGGTTCCTCTAATTAGTGTGTTTAGTAGCAGCAAACTTTCAGTTACTCTATTTTATTTATTGCTTGGGTTATAATGCGTCATAGTAGTCAAGGACTTAAGTAACACATTTCAAAGAAAGCTAACGCCTAATATGTGATGCCAATTAATATAATATTACTGACGAATCTATAAAATAATGGGTAAAAAGCTTTCAATAACTTATCAGTGGTCCCACTTTATAAAAAAATACAATTAACATCGCAGAGCAAATTTGACGAATAGTTCAAATTATAGAAATTTTGTTGCGAATGTCTTGCTCCTAATGAACGCATTGTTCAGAAAATGTCTAAAAAAAAAATAACATTTTTGTTGTTGTAATATTTACAAACATTGTTTTAACAAATTTAAGGTTAAAAGATTAAATGTAAAACTTTATGATGGTAAATTTTTTTGTAATGGAAGTAAGTTTGTAATTGAATTGGAATACTGAAGGTAGTAGCGGAGCGAATAAGAGAAAAATGAAATCATTAATATTCAACTAGTCTGAAATAAGAAAAATTAATCGCAAATTTTTATCTTTTGACTTTAAAAAATTTTTTTATATTACAAAAATTTAAAAATTCAATTAATTATGAAAATTAAATTTTTAAGTTACACAAATATATTTTCCTTTTCAATATTCTAAGAACTAGGTCAGTTTTTAAAATAAAAATACTGTTTATTATTTTTTATTTATTCAATAATTCGCTTCAACGTTGGGTGGCATCTTCAGGAAACAATAATATTATGTTTTTTTTTTAAGCACAACAATAAATTTAAAAAAAATCCTCAAATATAAAAACAAATTAAAAAAACCAACACACAAAACCAGTTAGTATTTGCAAGATTGCTGTTACAAAAATCCCCAAATTATATTTTTCAAGACTACCCAAGATGACTTAAAACTAAATAATCACTTGTGCGCTTAAAAAGAAACTCGATTATAATTCAGAAAAACGCAAAGAAAGAGACTTGTTTAAAAAACAAAAAGTACGGAAAGAAAATGCTTAAAATTCTACGGTTTTTAGAATTATGTTAGAGACATACAAATGTATTTTGTACAGAAAATGTAAAATGAATTTATTTAAAATGATCTTGTTTAAATAATTTTTCTAAAAACGAAATTTAAGAAATTTAGGATTTAGTGAAAAATAAGCAAAATGTTATAATATGATTTCAAGAAGACTCGCTTACGGCTAGGAATATGTTTAAAAATGGCTCCAAAACAAACAAGAGTGCTATATTCGGCTATGCCTAATCTTATACACCCTTCACCATCTATGTATATACAGTTTAGTGAAGTAACTCCAATCAAAAAAAGCAAATATTGAGGTAACAGATAATTAAAAAATAACAAAAATTTGGTACTGCATATGTATTATTTTATATAAAAATGCCATCGGCTCTTAATGGGTTTAGCACTTTTAAAAAGTTTTACCATTTTCCTAAAGATCTCTTCAAAAGCCTGAAAATGATACCGATATTGATATTTTAAAAAATTTAAAATTTTAGAACCCCGCAACTCGGAAAATATGGGCGCGCGCCAATATTTTTTGCTTGATGTTTTTTTTTGTTAGTTTTTAATTCTCAATCGCAGATTGAAGTTACTTTATTGTTTCAAATGACATGAAAAAATTAGAGGTAGGCTTGGTGTTTTGCCTGCTGCCTCGAAGGAAATGGACCGATAATGCTGATTTCCAATAGCACCTCTTTCAACACTATATGTAATCGATTGACATACGGACAGACTGGCATCGCTCAATCGACTTTGCTATGCATAAGAAGTCTAAATATATATACCTTATGGGGCCGGAAGAGATATAGTAGAATTTGCAAACGGAATGACTTTTTGTAATGAAAGGTATAATAAATAAATTTAATAATGATTATTTAACCCTTTTTTTTTTAATAATTATAAGGAAAAATATAACATGGCTTATAAAACAAATAATACACTGAATAGATTATTTAGTAAGACTAAAGATAGAATTAATAAATTTGACATTTCTAATGTAGTCTATGAAATACCTTGTAAAGGTAGTGATCAGGAGATTTGCAATAAGGTATATATTGGTACAACAAAAAATAAACTTAAGACTAGAATTGCTGGACATAAGTCGGACTTAAGATATGTTAATTCACAAAAAACAGCATTATCCACTCATTGTTTTGACTTAGGTCACTATCCTTACTTTGAAAATGCTTCAGTTCTTAGTATTGAAAAAAATTATAAGAGACGGTATATTTTGAAAATGTTACATATTGTAAATACTTCATTGACTAAAAGAATTAATTTTAAAGCAGATACAGATAATGTTGCTCATATATACAGACACTTAATTCACAAAATAACATAAATGTTTTGTTCTTAATAAATGTATGTAACACAAAACACTTTTTTATATTTTTGTTTTTTGAAACATTGTTTTTTAATTTCATTATGACAAAAAAATTTTTTTTCAATTAATTAAAATTTTGTTTTTTTGATTCAATATCAATATTAATTTTGTTTCCTGAAGAAGGTACGCAGAAAGTACCGAAATATTGAAATAAAAGATTAATAAAAAATATAAGGACCCAAAGCTTAATTAAATAGAAAATAATTTATAATAAATAAATATATTTTATTATTAACATAAAAAAAATAAAGCATATTAATTGAATTTAAACGTGCAAGTTCTCGTTTAGACGACAGCACTTCTCGATGACTATTTTGTTACTGCTTTCTTAGCTCTTGGATTTTTCTCAAAAATTTTTGGATAAATTTAAAACAATAAAGGAATAATTTTTAATTCTTGAACTTATCACGTTATTTTCATTTAAAAATTTACTAAGAAAGAAAAATTTTCTAAAAATTTTTGTGTTATTTTTAAGAAATACAGGGTCTAATGCAGCATTTTCTGCATCAAATCCTCTATTTAATATTTGTAAATTAGTGCAATTAATTAATTATTTATTTGTAATGCGGCCGCACGTAAAACAAACGATATTATTACAATACTTTGTGATATTTGTTTTGATATTTTTAAACTGCAGAAAGAGCCAAAAAAAGTCATCCGAATAGAAAAGAAACAGATAAATCAAAACATTTATTGGTTATTGTTGTTTTATTTATAAACCTTGATTTTTAGAGAAAAAAAATATAAGTCCTTGAAGTATAATAAGTTTACGATACTTTACAATTTACAATCCCCCGAGAGCTTTCTTTGTATAATTCCACTTAAGGACATACATAATTAAGATCTGTTTGTGCTCATTCACATGCAACTCCAAGCTCTTCATCATTTCTTTACTTTTTTAATGCAAAAGGAAACTTACCTGCAACTGAAAAAAGAATTTTCTTGAAAAGCAATACACTAAAAAATATGTGTGAAAAAAACTTTATAAACTTTTTTTTCTAAAAGTTAAGAATATTTATTTACTTTTTGTATTTTTTGCTCTTGAATACAGGATATAAATGATGAGGACCAACAACAGCAGAAAAACTTTGAGGATGAAGAAAGGGCTGAAAATGAGCAGCAGCCACAGTCAGCACCGTCACATTGTCATAACACAAATGAGGCGTTGGAGCAAGAGCAACAAATGAATAAAAATGACTTGAAAAAGAAAAATGACAACACCAAAGATTTTAATCATTTTCAATGTGTTGATAATTTAGTAACAACAAATATGCAAACACACACAGAACAAGAAGTCACAGGCAGCTGCAGCCATACGCCAGGAATGGCCACAATTATTTATACTACAGCTTTAACAAGTAACGTGGATACTACAACTACACCTACAACTCCCTCCAACGCTACAGCTGACATGAACACAAATGTTTGTATTGTTGGTTCTACTGTAGACCCTGCCTTGCAGCTCAAGGTTAACAAAAAACAGAGCAAGAAAAAACAGGAAATCAACGAATGTGACAACAAAAACGAACTGGAAGCAAAAAACAACGATGATAGTAATTTTATTACAAAAGACAACGATAAACCAAACAAAAACGGTAAAAGAGAAACAAAACGTATTAATAAACTAAAACGTAACAACATGAACGAAGAAGAAAAAAGAGAAAATAGATTGAGAAATCCACAACAAATGGAGCAAACAAAAGAGTTAAAATCCACTACCGCCATTATATCAAGCAAAACAACAGCCAACACGCCAACACCATTAGTCACTAAAAAGCATCGCGGTCAAAGACGTTCACCCTCTTCTTCTAATAACTCAACAGCTAATGCTGGCGTTGCCATGGGTTTTAAATTACCCACTTCAAATTTAAGTTGTGATACATGTTGCCAATTAGAGTGGTCGCACCAACAAGACTTTTATAACAACTCTCAACAACAACAGCACTCACCACAAAATCTCAAACCACCCACGCTTCACATTGGCATGGCTGGCCAGCCAACACGTGTTAATAAACGTAAGACCAGCAGTAGTAGTAGCAGGAGCGGCGAAAGAGTGAGCAAAACAAAACAAGAAATTAAAACAAAAATTATTTACAGCCAAGAAAAATCAGAGAGAACAGCAAATAAATTACCAACAACGACCAGAGAAACCGGAATTTCTATAACGACAGTTACTAAAATAAACAAACCAAAAGAAACGGAAACAGAAACAGAAACAGAGACGAACACAAAGATAAAAACAGAAAAAGAAACAGAGAAAGAGAAAGAGAACGAAACAGCGACATGCTCAGCTCAGCTTAAATCTACAAATGTTGCTGAAATAAAATCCAAACAAGAACAAGCTCAAGAGCAACATATTAAAGAGAAATTGATAGAGGAAAACAGCACAGAAACAAAAAACCTTAAAGAAGCTAAAAAAAAATCTGCAGACAATTCAGATATTTTACAAGAAATAAAAGAAATTTCAAAAGCTATTGTTACATTGCAACATGAAGCAGAAACTAGTGATTCCATTACTTTAAAGGCTGAGAAAACTCTGCAAGAGCAACATGTTGTTGAGACAAAATGTGTGGATAATGTTGAAGAAAAACTAGTTTCCGTGATAAAACCAACAACAACTAATGATGATGCTACAGCAACTACTTCTGCAGCAGCTGCAACTGCAGCAGCAGAAGATGCTGTTATTGAAGAAGTCAGTATATTGATAATGGATCAACAAATTGCGAAAGAAGCTGTTGATGTAGACGTTGCTGTCGCTGCTACGCCAACAACAAAAATCACTGCCAATGACAGTAAAACCAATACTACCAACATCAGTTGTAATTCGGAGTTTGCAGGTGTCACAACGCACTCGTCGCATAACAGGTACGCGCAATTCTTATTATTTGTATCTACAACTCTAGTTTTGTTCACTATTGTGTCTGTTGGTTGTTTATTGTTTGTTTGTTTTTTCTTTTTCAAACCACTTGATACCAAATAAAGCAATGCGAAAAATATACTCTATAAAATGCAAAAACAGAAAAAAAGTATCAAATAATATGTATAGAATTATAGTGAAGAATCGGGTACACACTTGTTGTGAAAAAATAAAATTAACAAACAAAAAAATGGGATATTAAATGTCGAAAATAATGAAAAATTGTATTTCAATTAAGTGATTAAAAGTGATTTTTTAATAAAGACTTTTATATAAAAGAAAAATAATACAGGTAAAACATATTTTTATTATTTATTTTTTGTTACAAAAAAATAGAGTAAAAGTTAAATAAGTGTGAAAAAGTAAGAAAATAAATTAAAGTACTCACAAAATGCAAGAGAAATATTTTTGCAAAATTACAAATATGTTTTAAACAAGAAAAAAAAATTTTGTGAATTCAAAAAGAGTGGCATAAAAATATTTTTATTAAAAGCAAGTGTATAAAATACCAAAAAAAAAAAAATTTTTAAAAAAAAAATTTGTTCTTTTAAGTAAAGAAACTTCAACTAAGTTAATGTTCACAAAAATGAGACCTTAAGAAAAAGCAATGTATAAAATGCAATACAAAATTATAATAGACGTGTGCAAAAAATTTTGGTATCATAATTTCAAATATTGTGAAAAGTACTCAGACTTGCGATCAGAAAAAAATTAAAAAAAAATATATATAAAAAAAATAAATAAAATAAAAATATAAAAAAAATAATTTTTTTCGTTAGAAGCAAAAAAGTGAATTTTCATAGAAAATGTATAACAACAGTATCAATAAAAAATATAAATTTATTAATTTATTTTCTTAAATTATCAAATAGAAACTGAAAAGCCCAAGAAAACCGTCAAGGGTCACCTAACGTAACACAGAACTCCTATGTGAAACTGTTAAGAGCACTGCTACAAAGGTTTGCGTGATTATTTGCTACTACTGTTACCATTGAAAGTTTTTTTATTCTGTTATATCCTTCGCCATAAAAGAAAAAGGATATAACTTAGTTTGTCATTTCGTTTGTAATTTCTACAATATCTATTTCATAGTGAAGTCGATTGATTGTGTTAGTGTTGAAATCAGCTAGAGAAAATTTAAATACGCCAATCGATCAGACATAGTCTCGAAAGAGGTGCATGTCCTTTGAGGAAGGAGGCAAAACACTATGGCTACCTCTAAGCTTTCTTTATCATTTGGAAGAAAGAGGGACCTACAATACAAAAAAAAAAAAACAAATATGTGGGGCGATAGAAAATTAAAATCTAAGATCAGTAAGAGAATAAAACTGGCGCTCCCCCTTATTTTTCGAGTTACGGGTCTCTCAATTTTTTTTTTAATATCAATATGGGTATCGTTTAAAAGCTTTTGAAGAGATCTTTAAGGAAATACTAAATTTTAAAAAAATGCTTAACCCATTAAGAACCGATGACATTTTTTTGTAACATTATATATTTGTAGTACTTATTTTTTCTTTATTCTCTGTCACCCCAAAATTTGCTTTTTTGATTGAAGTTACTTCACTAAACTAGTTTTAGATACATGGTGAAGGGTATATAAGATTCAGCATAGCCGAATATAACACTCTTACTTGTTTTATTTTATGTAAAAATGCCAAGAAACACAAGCTTTTGAAATCTTTTTCTAAATGCAAGTAATATTTGATTTTTGTTATAATGACACAGAAAAGGCAGCAGCAATATGTAAAAATACAAAAACTATGACTTATATAATTATATAGCAAATAATAAGAAATATTCAAAATTGTATTATTTTGTGGGTCCAGTTGCACTTTACAAATCTTGAAGTCTTTAAGATAAAAAAATGATTATATTTTCTACAACATTTAAACTTTAACTATTTAAATTTATAGCGTTGGAAGCTCAAGTTTTATAACCTTAACCTTATATTTAAAGCGGGAACGTAGGCTGGCGTATTAATTATTAAAATTAATTTAAAATTATTTATTCAAAATGAAAATTATTTTTATTATCATCGACGTCAACACGCGCTTATAAATGTTAACTTAATAGTTTAGAAACCTCTTAATTTAATTGTTGCATAAAAAACAAAGGTAGGCGGGCTGGCTGCCCCTCTAGTATGAAATAAAAATTTTAATACACACTTTGTTTAAATTAAAATTTTCTATTTATAACGTTTCAAAAGATAAGTCCATATACATTTAATTATATCAACTATAATGAAACCCTTTAATTTCTGAAATAAAATATTTATTCTTATTACTATAACGGACATTCCAGAAGGACACATTCTGTTAAATTCTTTAGTATTTGACTTTAACGGTTCAAAAAATAAAGCCAAAGAAGTCAAATAACGTGTAATTATGTACATAGCAGTGTTGTTTAAACTTCAGGAGATTGTCTATGACGGTTTGAAACATAGGGCCATCTACATAAAATAACTGAGCTTATACCGAAGCCCTTTAACTTTCAATTTTATTTATTTTTAAATATAACTTAACAATAAAAGTTTTGTGTTATTTTCAAATGTTTATCTATAACGCTTCAAAAGATAAGGCCATATATCTCATATAACATCACCTATAGGTATACTTAAGATAGAGCTAAATAAGTAAAATTATTTAAGTAAAATTATGTCACCTATGGTGACACCCTTTAAGATTTAAGTTTATGTTTTTTCTGCTATTATGAGCTCTAAAAATCATGTGTGTTGTATGAGGTTACCCTCAATCAATAAAGCAAGTACTGGGGTGATAGAGAATTAAAAAATAGAAACAAAAAATTTAAATAAAAATGACATCGGCTCTCAATTGGTTAAGAATTTTTTAAAAATTTTAGTATTTCTCTAAAGAAAAATATTAAAAAAAATTTAAAAATTTCAGAGCCCCGTAACCCGGAAAATTTAGCGAGCGCAAATTTTTTTACTTAATGTTTTTTATTTTTTTTTGTAATTCTCTATCTTGATTGGAGTTACTTTATTGTTCCAAATGATAGAAAAAAAAAAATTATAGGTAGGCATGGCAAACTTAATATAAAAATATTTTTTAATTGATTTTAAATTATCAGTCTCTCTAAATATAGAAAGATGCATACATATATTTATTTAGTTATTGTATCCTTAGAACTGTTGTAATTGTTGGTAAAAGCTGTTAAAAAACATAAAAGTAATTTAAATACAATTATACGCATTAGATTCATAAATTTTTGTTAAAGAATTCTGTTTTGTATATTCAACTTCAATAAAACACAATAAAACAATTAAAAATATTGATCATGTTTAGAAACAATAATTTTATTTTTTAATTTTATTAAACCAATGCATATGTACGTATGAATGGATATTAATTCGCAGCACACAATGAGTACTTATGGTACAACCATCAATATCTGTTTATACCCGTTTGTGCAAAACATAGGAGAACAGATATGTTACTCTCATTCTCTCTTTACTCATTCGTATCCATCCAAAGAGAAAAAGTAACAATATCAACTTATATCAGAAACACAAAATTACTCATCTATACGCACTCATAAGAATAGACACACAAAAACTGATATAAACAGATATATCTGTGCACGTCTTTAGTAGAAACTACACACGGAATGACAAACTTAGTTATTCCCTTTTTCTTACTTTTTGTGGGGAAGGGTATAAACAATGTAAAAGATCGGGCATTTTAGAACTGTAAGTTGGTCAGAAGGTTGGTGCTTCTGTCGACAGCGAACTGCAGTTGTTTGTAAAAATACATTTAAAAAGTTCTTTCCCTTAAAGGTTTGTTAAACGTAATCCCCACCAAACATGTTTGGCATTATAGCCATCACTAACTAACAGCTTTTCGCCAAGATTTCGTATTGATTACATTTTGTAGTATCTCTAGCAGGCCAATACACAGTATAAATTGATGCAGTACAATTATTGGAATTTTTTACAAATCCTACAGCCTGCACGTATAATTCAGTTAATTATTGGTTCTACAATTTCATATTTGATACCCGATTTGATGATGATAGGCACTCCAGGATATGCATTCTCATTATGTTGACTTTTGAAATTTTTGCCATTTTGTTTGCAAAAATTAGTTTAAGCATATTCATTAATTTAAAATTTTTAAAGAATCGATTTATTTTTTAAATCCATTACCATTTAATTAATGTCTGCTTCATTTATAATGGACAAAAACAGCCGACAACAAAATAAAAATATTTGCATAATTTGTCACATTAACTTTAACATTTTTATTTGCTTGACATTTACTGATGTGGTTGGTGGCTGTAACTTAAGCTGAACAGTCAAGTTGAATGTTGCTGGCTGACAATTTAAGAAAAGGGTTGCTGCAGTTATTTTGACATCAAGGATAATTCTCTTTGTCAGACTAAACATGGGAAAATTTAGAATGAAAGTTAGAAAATTGATGTGGATCAGGAAAATGTAGAAAATACAATTTAATTTTTTTTATTTTATTATAACACGTTTAGCAAATTTAGAGTTAACATTTTACCAATTTAATAAATTAGCATACGAGGAATAACTCATAATTTTAAAGTTTATTAGATGAAATTGAAACACAACCCTATTTTTTTTTTAATACTGAATTCTGTTTTAATAATCACAAACACTATTGTTGCTCTCTACTATGTAAAATTAAGCTGGATTAAAATTATAAAAATAAAAATTTTAATTTCTTAAACTTATAAAATTATATTTTTAGCCAAAAAAAAAAAAAAAAAAAAAAAAATGATTTTGTATTGTTTTTACCAAAGTGAGTTTTTTGTTATACCCTCGTTACTCAAATTACTCATAGGACGTATTGTGTTTAGGACTATAAACTAAGAAATCACTTTTAAAGTTTAAGTATTTAACAGTAGCAAAATTTATTTAACTTTCTACGCCCTTGTCAGCTCTCTCAAGAGTTTTTGATTTTATATTTTATTTTTCGATATAAATATTTTTTATAAGTTTTATTTCTTTGTTATTTATTTCAATTGAATTAACATTCTGTTTACTATTAAATATTATTTTCTTGTCTACATCTTGTTATCTAGAAAATATAGAAAATTTCAAGTAGCAACAAGTATATGTCTACAAGTATATATTTTTTTGCGTATATAGTATTTATATTAAATATAAAAACTTATATTTTCGTGTCCTTAAAATATGAATTTTAATATTTTAACGATAGACATGCGAACACCCTTGTTTTTCATAGATATTTTCAGCTTGATGCACAGACTACTAAACATTTGCTTTAAAATAACTTAATCTCTGCCACATGTTTAGCAAAAACTAAATTCTCTTTCAAGGTCAATCAATTTCTTCGTGTGTAGACAAATTGATTTTAATTGTATCAAACGTGAAATTCTATTCTACAAATTGAAAAATAAAAAAATAGTTAAAAGCTTATGTTTTTGTTGTTTGAGATTAAAAAGTTTTTTAAAATATTTTATTTTGTTAAATATGAGTTTGTTGTTTGTTTAATTCACAAAAATAAAACAAAATAAAAATATGTACCTTTTTAAATAAATATTTCGATGTTTAGTTGTTAGCAAATCTGAATGGCAATTAATGATAATATTTGTTATCTTAGAGACATGTTCCTTTAAAAGCAGCAGCCATTTTACTTCAAATTTCAGCCCAATAAGAAGAAGATTCATCTGTATGTATTTATTTTAAATGAACCGCTAATGAACAAAATTTACAGTTGAAAATATTGTGCAAAAATTTTTTTATCATGGGACGACCGCAATAATTTTTGATTGAGGTCGGTGAACCTGTATTTACATAAATCAGAAATGAATTATTAGATAACTGTAACCAAAGCCGCCATTGTTTTCAATTATTTTTAAAGTCAAAGCAATTTTGTGATGCCCAAGGCACTGGCCCTGAAAGAAACTTTGGCTTAAATATTTTAACGCGCGTTGTTGCAGAACCAAACAGACGCATAGAATGTATTGAAATAAGTCATTCTCTACATCATCCAAACAAGTTGTGCAGCTCTTACTGCGATATACGTACAATCACAAAGTGTCCACTAGAAGTTATATAAAATTTTTATGGGACGACAGTAGATCCAATATTAAAATCTGTGTTCTTGTGAAAGACAACGCAAAGTTTTACAAATCGACAACCTGCACAAGCAAATACTTCAATATGAAAATTTATTATTTGGAAACTTTTTTATTTTAATGCAAGTTAATTGTGCTTAAAAAAAGAGTCCAAATAATAAATTTTCATATTTATGAAATTGCATGCACTCGTTGTTAATTTATTAAAATTGTTTACAATTTTTATTTTTATTTTTCTTATTAAGTCTTCCAAATATATGTTTATGAAATATTTGCAATGGTAGCCCTTATGCAAAAAAATTGAAGAAAACAAATAAATAGTTACTTAATGGTAACTGTGTTTTTGTATAACAGGCTTCTGAATTTTTATTGTCTTTTTGCTTTGTTGATTGAATATAGTTCTCATTAAATCAATTTGGCTTTTTATATAAGACTCTTAAGCCTTCTTTTTTGGGAAGGATTCACTGAAGAGCTATATGAGATGTAGCGAAATGGACATATGGATATCATTTTCCCGCAGTAATATATTTCATTTCTTCCTTTTAAATCTATATATATAAAAATGAATGTCTGTCTGTATGTTTGTGCTTTATAGGAGGCCAAACCCTTGGAACGATCTTCCTGAAATTTTCACAGCATGTTACTGTGACTCTGGAAGGAATAATAGGCTATATGAAGTTTTAATTGGACAAAGGGACGCGGCACCGCCCATATAACCCAAAAATTTAAATCGCCATATTTTGACCTACGTCGACGATATTTGCTACATATGGTATTGTCATAATTAGGAATACGTACTAGGAGAAAAGTGGGTGTGACCCCCTGGACCAATCGTCATTAAATTTTCGCAATAGGATATTCTTGACTATATAAAGTTGGGAGTGGACAAAGGGGCGTGGCCTCGCCCATATAAGCCAAAATTTAATATCGTCATATCTTGCGCATTTTTTAACCTACGTCGACGATATTTGGTACATATGGTATTGGCATAATTAGGAATACGTACCAGGAGAAAAGTGGGTGAGACCCCGCCCCTTTTTAGAAAAATTAAAAATCGTAATATAGTCTTAACTACTGGACCAATCGTCATTAAATTTTCGCAATACATTTAATTTTATTTAATTAAGAGGGGGTAGCGAAGCACACCGGGTTTATCTAGTAATATATATTTATGAAGAGTTTCATAAAATATTTATATTTAAAGGATTCGAGCACAATCTACGCTAGATTAATATAAAAAAATTTCAAAATAATTTTTCATATTGATAATAAATTTTAATTAAAAGTAACTTTTAAAACAATTTGGAGATTTAAAAAAAAAAAAATTTTATACTTTTTAGCGTTTTTTTTTAATATTGATACAATAAATTTTTATAATCTAAGCCAACTTTGTATTTTACAAAAAATTATGTCAATGAAACAAAATGACAAGTACACAAATGTATTCAAAAAGAAATTAAAGGAAAATCGTATAAAGCACTAATCGTGTACTTTTACTTATCTACTGGCTTCTTAGCTTCCTTTATCGAAAAAAAAATCATGAAAAATATCACCGTGTAAATGCCGTCTTAGAGACAAAGTATGTCTATGTCAAATGTACGTTAGAGCATAGCTGATAAATTTTCGGTTTGTATTTCCATCGTTAAGTAAATGTTTTAAAATTATTATAAATTTTTTTATAGGACCGCTAGTAAGCAAAATGTATTAATAATAAATGTGTTGGTAATAAACTTTTATTTTGTGCCCTTTGTATTGTTGTATGTTTTTGTTATTTTCATAACATTTTTATGTTATTTGTTTATAAATATTTCTCTGGGTATTATATATATTTTTTTTGGGTGCCAGAGTTGGTAACCCAGCAAAAAAATTTTGAAAAGGTAATCGAGTGTGGAATTAAGCATTTTTGGCAGAAGTACTTCCCAACTAGATTGCCAACTTAATGATTTTAACAAGGCATCAAGTCTCGTCAATTACTTAGAATCGATTACATTAATTATTGTAGGAAATAATGAGTACCTTTAGTACGGTATTCTCTTTTAACATAAAGAACTAGTTCCATTACTACTTCCTTTTTTGGAAACTAATGTAATGTGTTTTGTAAGCGAGTAACAAAATATGGCAATCACAAAAGTAAGTCATTATATGGCAAGTACTTTTTAAGGTAATGTCTAATTTTTTGCTGGGAAAGAGCATTTTCAGACTCATTTTATGAACTCTTGTATTAATTTACATTGTTTTTAATGCCAATAAATAAAATTATTTTTTTGTTTGTTATTATATTTTAATTTTTTTTACGAAGAAGTAAAATTATTCCCACTTTGTTCCTAACAACATGCATAAAATGATTGTTTTCTTCTAGTGTTGTAATTGATAGAAGTATACTTTAGATATATTTGCCCTATTCACAAGCCCCCTAGTACATGCTAAGTGCTAACAAAATACAGCGGTGCTAGCTGTGTTGTTGGTAATTTTCATGCAAACATGCGATACAATACTTAGTACTTTTTTCATATGTTTTTCAAACGTTGTATTTGTTTAAATGTTTTATGTTTAAATGAATTATTATTTTTGTGTTCATGTGTGAATTATATTAAATTAAATTGAATTAAAAGATATTTTTATTAGTTTTGTTTATTTAATTTATTGATTTGACTGATTTATTAGAAAGTTGAAGTTGAAAGTTGAAAGTTGCCAATATAAAAACTGTTCTTTAAGATTTAATATTGGTCTGATGACTCGATTTCTAATATTTTGTATTTTAGATGCTACCGTACGAACATAAGTACCATTTCCTGAAGATCAATGCGTAGTTGGAGCCTTTCGCCAATTGTGTGAAAAACCTCGTAATTTCTTATAAGGTTGAATATATAGGCAAATTCCTCTGGCCGTAGTCGTATCATATGAAGAAATCTGTTTTCATCAAAATATCTTAAAACCCGATTATGCCATAATAATGATTTTGGTAGCCCTAAATGTATAATTCTGCGACTGGAGAGCAAGTACATTAGGTTCATCCTAAAAATGTCTTGAGTTTCATTCTCACACAAAAAATTTATTAATTTACTTTTTTCTGTTTTCTCCCCCATTTGGCTTATAAATAACAAATGATGAATAGCTTTTTTCTTCTTCTTATTTACTTTTTGACGTATGAAGTACAATGTACAATGGCACACTGATACAATGGTTGTTCACAAAGAAGTAAACAAAAGGTAGTATGCAATACTACCTACACCTTAGCAGAGCTTGTGAATACGGCAATTATGTTAATAGACAAAACTCGAAGTTTTGTAAAGTTGTGTATGCAAATATCATTTGGTCGGTTGTTCTGCTTCTACGCTAACCTTATATTTTCAGTTAAATATATGTTTTCCTTGAAGATGTTATCCTTCTTTATTTTATATTTAGTTAAATTTTCTTTATGTTCTAGTTATTTTTTTTTACTGAAATAATATTTTGAAAAATTAACTGAAAGTTTTATTTACTTTATAATTCAGGTAGCAACTATTTAATGTTGCTTATTTACTTAACTTTATGTAATGCCGAATCTTATACCTCCTTCACTAATTATGTGTAACTACACATTTGTAAGTTTTACTTTTTGGGTTTTTGTCCCAGCTGAATAAATAAAAAGGTTTGCGTATTAGATCTTAGTTTAATTCAGTGGTGAATAAGTAATAATAAGTCATTAATTTTTATTACATTTTTCATTATTTTTTTTTTTTATCATAAACATAACACATCATGAATACAAACGAAAATACAACGAATACAGCGAAAATAAAAAAAAATATGGAAGGATTAAAGGCAGTTGTGGAGTATTGCTCGCTGCCTCGAAGCACATAGACCGACATTGCTGATTTTCAATATTTTAAAATTTTTAAAACTATGTCTGATCGATTGGCCTATCTATATGTTCTTCAGCTCGTCTAGTACCTTGGTAAAATTTATTTTAACACGAATACTGTGAAGGGTATAAAAAGTTGGAATAAAATTTAATTGTGATAAGTATATTTTTCAAAAGAGTTCTTTTTAAAGAAAGCCCGTAGTGGATTTTCCCTTTTTTATTTTTTTAATTATATTTTAAAAAATTATATTTTTGTGCTGTTTCTTGTTTACTTACCCGATTTAATGATTAAAGCACCGATATTGATAATTGAGGGTGAAAGCATGTCTCGATGGCCACTTCGCTACCGCTTACTTTATGCTTTAAGATTTAATTTTTAAATCGGAATAACAAATAAAAAAAAAAAATAGCAAGAAAAAAAGATTTTTTTTAAATTATATTAATTTAATGATAATTTCCGTTGTTAATTTTAATTAACAACAGAAATAAATTATCGTAGTAGTTTGTTAATTTTTAGTTTTTATTATTTTTTAGCTGCATAAAAGAGCCGAAAAAAAGTCAGCCGTATACCGTTGAGAAAAAAAATAGAAGCATTGTTTGTTATTGTTGTTTTTACTCAAACTTTGATTCTTGTACTTACTTTGTTGCGTGGACAAATATCTTTAGTTCAAACATTTTAAACAACGGGATTTTTATAAATAATTATATTAATTAATTTTTAAATTTTAAAAAATTCTTTTTTTCATGCTATTCTCCCGATTTATTATTTAAATCACCGATATTGATTATTGATTATTAGTTTATTTAAAATGTTTGTAAGAAGTTTCCTGAAGAGCTAAATAACGGGCAGCGAAATGGCCATCGAGACGCTCTTTCACCCTCATTAATCAATTTCGGTGATTTAATTATTAAATCGGATAATAAATAAAAAATAGCACAAAAAAAATTTTGTTTGAAACTAATTTAATTTAATGTTGAATTACCGTTGTTTAATTTAATTTAACATTTATTTAAGTTAGAAATATTTCCATTTAAAGCGCATAAATGATATTTAGGTTTTTTTTATTAAATTTATTATTTATTAACATTAAAAATTTGACTTTTGCTATCAACTTAAAGAGTTACACATGTATACCCACATATGTATGTATTGAAGTATTGTAATAATAGCAAAAAACAATTATTTGGTACGTTGTATCGTTCTCATGCTTTAAAAGTTTTTAATGAGAATGAAATGTTATACTACCGAACGTGTAGAGTATTTCATTTTCATCAGTAAGTAATAGATACAACAGCAGTGGATATTTTTACTTTTGGATTTTCTTACAAAATTTAATTGAAACATTTCGAATTGTATGATAACATGAACTTATTTCTCAAAGATATGATTTAACGATCTACAATGTAAAAATTTACAAGCTGCAAATTGTAAGTTCTTAATTTAAAATTAAATTCTTTTTTATAAATATGTTAACAATATTTGCAATATTATTGTATTTGTTTTAATATTAAGACAAGTAGAAATTTAATGTTATGTTAACTGGACAGGGGTACGGTGTTACCGTTGCTGGAATATATATATAAATATTAAAAATCTTTTCTCCATTGAAAGTGAAAAAAAGAGACAGTATACATGTGTACTGTAATTTTTTTATTTATGTCACAATTAGTTTTTTATAAATCTTTCGTTATTTAAATAAAAAGACCAATCTGCTTTGTGAATACCAGACACATTATAGTGAATGGGTCTCACCTGTTTTGGAAAGGCCAAGCAGATCGGTCCCGTTCCCATCACAATTAAGAACAACTTACATATAATTGAAATTTCTCAAAAATTTTATTAATAGACTTTTGTACGTCTCTTTAGAACAGACATTTATCAATTTTAAAAGAAATTCCAATATTTTACGCCGCACATAGGGATGGGTATTTTGCCATTCAAGCCGGACATTACTTTTTTCAGCTTATATTGGCTCCAAAAATTTACTGAGTGCCGCAAGATTAATGAAACTTGGCGGAAAAATCTGTTATGGTCAGAGAGTATTAAATATAGAAAACAAGAATAACCAAATTAAGAAGAAAAGGTTTCCCTTAGAAGAACTAATGCTACCTCTGAAAAATGCAAGTTTTGTTTTTTTTTATTTTTCATTTTGTTTAGCAATTAACACATTTAAGGTGAAAGAATGCTTAAAAACTTAAAATTGGACTCAATAAATTCTAAAATGCCATGTTAGCCAAGCCCATTTTTGTGAGCGGTGAAATAAAATATTATTTGAAAATAGAATGTAATTATTAAATGAAATGGATTACATACACCTTAAAATCATAGAAATTAATTTATATGGGCAGAGGGAGGTATCCCTCCAATCACACTCCCAAAAACGTCCATGTGAAATTTAAAAAAAAAAATTTTTTTCCAAGTTTCTAAAAATATTCATTATTAAGCTTTCCAATGCCTTACCAATCCCCGCCTCTCAAGAATATTATTAAAAAGATATTTTTGAGATTTGTTACTTGATAGATATTTTATATATCTGAAAATAATAAATTTATTCTTAGTAATAACTTATTTATGATTGTAACGGTAACTTTTATTTAAAATTATAACATATAATTTATTTAAAACAATTCCTCCTTTGGACTAAGATGATGAATATTGAGTGCCAGTGGCCAAAGACCTCCTTCGAACCTCTTTAGCGTTAAGTACAGGTGGAAGTATGAAAGAAAGGTCATAAATAAAATTTTTCCCCAAATGGAGAAGAAAACGGAAAAAAGTAAATTAATAAATTTTTTGTGTGAAAAATATAGTTTTGATATATTAATGGTTGACTCAAGTATGTTATATTACTGAAGGAAAAATTTGGAAGCTTAAAAGAACTTAAGTTTAAAATGCTATCAGCACAAAATAAGAAAAGATGCAATGATTGGATAATGGCTTGCTGCATTCTTCATAACATTATTATTAAATATAATTTAGAACAAGGTGGCAGAGAACAAACCTTAAGATATGTTTCCAATATACCCACTCCTACTATATACAACAGAAATGACTTATTCCACTTTCTAATAAATCAGTCAAATCAATAAATTAAATAAATAAAACTAATAAAAATATCTTTTAATTCAATTTAGTTTAATATAATTCACACATGAACACAAAAATAATAATTCATTTAAACATAAAACATTTAAACAAATACAACGTTTGAAAAACATATGAAAAAAAGTACTAAGTGTTGTATCGCATGTTTGCATGAAAATTACCAACAACACAGCTAGCACCGTTGTATTTTGTTAGCACTTAGCACTTACTAGGGGGCTTGTGAATAGGGCAATTATATCATGCAGAATTTTGTTATCTGTACGTAACTTTGTATATTTCTCAAAATTAATTTTTGGTCTAATAACCCACTAGATTGCCAAGTGCGCCGTGAAGAAAAATCTTCATTATATATGTTAATATATTTTCATAAAATATTTTACTCAGAAATTAGTTTATTTCTTCTAAAGATGTTTAATCCCTTTTTATCAGTAGAATCACTGTTGTATTTTAACAATAACCTTATGATAATATAATTAACTATAAATCTTACTTTATGATAAATATTAAATTACTTCTAATGACTTCGAAGAGAATCTAAAGAATTAAAATATTTACTGCAACTAATAAAAATCTTTTTTTCAAAAGTTGAAGGGGGGAAAAAGTGCTTTACACAGTTTTAGGATATTAGTTAGACACGATTGTGATTTACCGATCAATTTCAGGGGCCCTGTTACCCATGAAAGACCAAATTATTGGCATCTCTTCTGCCTGTTATTCATCTCGTTACGGCAAATGTAATACTTGCAGCCAATAAACTTACACTATTTTTTTAAATTTTGCAATATTTTCTTTGTGATAAATTATTATCGATTTTGATGACGTTTGTCATTCAGTGATATTTTTTTAACAGCTCTTAAAGCTGTAAAAATGTTTGCTTTCTTAATTTCTGTAGTCATTAAAGCTGTGAAAACTTTTCGAATGTATAGAGTATTTTTCTCAAAGATATTATTTACGTTGCCACGATAAATTTAATTTGACGATAAAAACACATCGATGTTTCATTATTTCGTTTCACTTAAGAAATTTCGCTTATTGTATATAAAGAAACAAACATATTTATTTTATCATTAACTAATTAAATTATTTATTTAAGGCCAGGAGAATGCAAAGAAAATCTTAAAATTCACAATGGGTCTAATGGGTATAATTTTTGTGTGTATTAAACAAAGAAATAAGTGCCGTTTTACGTCTTTCGTTTTATCTAAGACTCAACTTAATACTGGTCTTTCAATATTAGTTTGTTTTACGATGCTATGGTGAGGTTTTACATCCCCAAGTGAGAGGGTTTAGGTTTCCTGGTGGAACATCATGAGTTATTGTTGTGTGTGCCGGCAGGGAATTGCCAGACTTGCTTCGAGCATACTACAAGTCAGCTGGTATGATATTTTTTAGCTGCTGAGGCTACTACACTTATTGGCCAGAACTAACCCAAGACGGCGAGCTTTATTACGTGATACAAATTAATGTCAGTAAATGGCCGTGAGGCTCTAACCTGACGATGGATGGTCTTACTACTGAGTGAAATATCAAGCGTCGGCGAGCATCCTCCACTGGACTACAATGAACTACCCCTTGCTTGAGGTTGGCGACTCTCCAACCTTGTCTGCTGAAAGTGCAACAGCACACTTCTTTCTATTCCGCATCATCTTTGCAGATATAGACTTATTAACCACAGCCTCCACGTATACCCCGAAGAGGCCTCACCAATAACTGGCTACAGAGATGGGCGGATCTCTGTATGATTTAGCGGTTCCTGTGTTGCCAGTATGACTAAGGACACTAGCAACTGTCTATCTATGTTTGGAGCCTGCACACCGGGTGACTGGTTCCCCCTATACACCGGGAGCACTTTGTCTAAACCTAGATAAGCTCAGCCAGACTCCTAGTAGGGGAACGGCGAGCTCTATGCCAACTGAGCTTGCATGCTAGTGCCGGCAGCAATCTGGTAGCCTCCAAAATCTTTTTTGTTTTGTTTTCTTTTTATATACAGCAGCCGGTACAAAACTTCTAAGCAGTTTGTTTGAAATTTCAAGATGTCTACTTTTCTGTTAAGTAATAAAAATAAAATGAGCTTATCAATTAGCGAGGATTTCTACATAAACACATATATTGATGTATGTATGCTTTTTGTATATTACTTAATATTTCGAAAAAAATCTTTACAATTTCCATGTTTCTGTTTTTGCCATTATGTTGTGTTACAGAATTTAGTTTTTTGCAGCAAAAAAAAAAAAAAAAAACAAAAATCAAAAAGCAGAAAACAAAGGTTTCAAGTTTGAATTAAATATTAATGTTCTATCAGTTATGTTCATAATGGATGTTCTTGCAATCCACAAAACATTTCTCTTGCAAGCAACTCAAAGAAGACATATTATTTATGCTACATTTTTTGTGCAACATTATTTTCGTAAGCATAAATATTTTTCTTTTCTTTTCTTTTTATTTCCATTTTTCTTTTTTGTTTGAAATTATGAAAATATCGAATTCCATTCAGACTACGATTTTAATGAAGTTTTTATTTAATTAAGATTTTATTTTAAAAATTGCTAGCGATTGTAATCTAATACAATATTGTCGAAAACTCTCAACGTATGAGTAATTTTAATTCAAGCAAATATGACTTATACGCCCTTGTTCATGTGTAGTTTTTCAAAACTAAAAGTAAATATGTATTGAATTTATATAAATATAATAATTTAATCTTTTATCCAATATATATTTAAATAATAAAATTAAATTTTTAAAATTTTATCCTGTTGCAAAAATTAAAAAAAACCATCATCAGCCGATAACTTAAAATAAAGTGCAGGCGGAAAGCATTAACGCACCTTAATTCTACAAAATAAAAGTGATTATTAATATTTATTATAGATACCAATGGCCCTTATTACGCATACGATTAACATGCTTTGGAAGTAAAATTTTCGATTCCTCTTCAAGTGTAGGGATTCTTTTGATTAAAAGTGATAGCACGTCAATATTTATTTAAATATTCGTAGAACTTTACATGTTTCTGCATCTCTGGCTTGTTTTTGCTGCCATGACATCTCATTTACTAAATATCTGTTTAAACAAACGCATGCAGTACAACAAGCTCAGAGAATCACCCTTCCCTAGGTATTGCTAAACAAATATTTGCCTTTTACACATCACTGAGTCTTAAACTTATTTTTGTTTATTTTTTTATTACTAACTAATAATAACTTATGCCACAGTTCTGTAGACAATGTTAAACATTTGCCATTTACAAAAATTAAATGTGCAGACAACTGTTTTAGTACTATTATACCGGTAAAATTGAGTGCTCTCAAACTTTAAATTCTATTTTCTATACGAATTAAGTTTTAGTTTTTTAGAACGAAGGATGGAAGGCATCTCCTCGTAAAATTGTGTTCAAATCCATCCAGTATTTTTTACTTGATGTAAACATAGAGAGACAGACAGACTTAAAAAAATCCAAAAATAGGTGTTTTGTATTCCATATCGATAACCATCTGCACTAACATCAAAATTTTCAAAAATTATAATGTGTACAGAAATGACTTAGTTACAGTTTTATGAGAGTAGTACCACGCGAGAGTAGTACCACAAGTTGTACTCGTAATATTGGGGAAAATATTAAGAAGAGTATTATCACTTTTTTTTCTAGTTTTTTTATTATTATTTAATAATAATATAAATGATTTTAGTTGGGTTAAATATAATTACTCTGCTTTACGCTTGTAATTTATTTGTAGGTTTTAAGCTCTGATACAATATGAGATCGCTATAGTTAATGCCAAAAAGTCCGGTAATCTAGTATACAAATTCAAAACGTTAGCGAAATAATGATTCAAATGTTCTAATTTTCAGATATAACTTTTTTATATTGTATTTAAATATAACTGGTATTTTGTTTTAATTTTGTAAAATTTAATTAATGTCTATAAGTTTTATTTAAGACAAACACCTTTGGATTTACTATTGGTATATTGAAATTAAGGTAGTGGATTAATAACACAACAGTTTAAGTCAATTTTGCCAATGGTATTTGATACAGTATACTGAAAGAGTACTTACACCGCAAAAAAAAATAATAATAATCAGAAGCAGGTTTGAGCTGTTAAGCGGTGATATATATTATAATTTGACCGTATTTTATTCACTCTTTTCCTAAATAAATTTGTTCTTTCTTAAAGAAAAATAGTGACTGATGTTAATTATTCTTACTATTCTTTTTTTTAATGTTTTTAGTGATATATAATTACTTGAAGAATACAAGAGAAAGTGAACAAAGTTCTTCTCGTAAGGTTTTAAATAATCATAAGAGCAATACTTCTTACTTTTTTAAAACGCGAGCTAATATTTTATTTTTTTTTTGCTCAAAAAATTATTTGTGTACCTCCAAAATTTTCAGCAACAAATTGTAGCAATAAAAGTACAATGGCATCAACTTTATGATCATTAAAAAATTACATGATATTGATTGTAAACAAATAAAACCCAAAAATGAAACAGACAAAATTTTGCAATCGAAGATTTTAGGTAATTAGTTAAAAAACTGAAAGTATACTTAAACCTCTAAAAATAAAATAAAATAACAGCTGATAGCCCTCGTAGCATCTGTTGAGTTTTTTCTTCTAAGTATTAGCCTTGTATTTATATAACTTTAATATCATGTAATAATAATAATAATAAAATAAAATTAAAAATATTTTTTTATATTCCTTTTTAAGAGTAATTAAGTACTCGAAGATAAGAACGTTATCCTCTTGTTATCGCAATACAGTGTGCTACAGTTTAACATCAGTTATGTGCTATAAAATTTACGCTCTGACTTTGACCATATAACTGAGTGAATACTATGCCTGAGACAGTGCCCTCTAGTCGCTTAGAAACTTCAAGAACACAGAGAGAAAGTTGTGACCTCCCCTCCTTCCTATTTGCTAGAGAGCTGGAGACTATTCAAACTTCTACCGCATGAGGATGCGTTCATTCTGTTGGGTACACATCATCACATAGGAAAAATATAACCTTCATGCAATTTAGTTTCCAGCCACCAGTTATTGGCCCCGAGAGGATCATAATCCCTAGAGGCTACTGGGTCTGGGATTACCAGTAGTTAATCTACTGACTGGAGTATAAAGGTTCTTATCTACCTCGTTCTGGCGCATGTATGCCCAGGCGACTGGAGACGCCTCAAGCAATAGAGGTACTATGTCAAGACGTCAAAGTCCACACAGACATGCATGCCCCCGCTGGGAGTGTTATTTCTAAAATGTATGTCCTTCTGTCATAGGCCTCTATCTTTGCAACTGCAATTTTCACAGGAATTAAACTATTATAGACGTTACAGAGATAAACGATAAAACGAACTTAAATATTAAAGGGTGTCCCCATAGAGCTATTATTTCAGGTATACGGATTTTCTTTCCACACGTTTAAGGCAAAGAAGAGAAATTTTGCACCAAACATGTACCACCTTGATCACTACAACTGCATATATAAAAAAATGTAACTTAAAGGGTGTCCCTATAGAGACATTAAGCCTTTCTCTTAAACCATTAAAGGTAGAAAAGTGAAAATGACACAAAATATGTGGCACAATGATCGCTTAAACAGCAAATGTAAAAAATTATTACAGGGTGGCCCAATAGGAATGTGATTTTTGCTTAGTATATAACTTAATTTTTTTTAATATTCTAATAAACCCATTAGAATGTGAGCATTAAAAATAAAAATTAAAGGGTGTCGCCATAGTAACCTGGCTTTAAACTTATATGCTTTTAGCTTTCGAAAAGTAATACGCAAAAACTTAAATTTATCAGCAACAAATAATAAAAACATAAAATAATATAAGTGGTATTTTATTTGCACTATAATTATAAATTAAAACAAATTAAAGAAAACTTTCTATAATTTGGTTGCATGTTCAGTAAAATATTTTTATACACAGAGATGTTTTATACAAGACACTCGCACAAATAAAGCGATAAATACAATAAACAGTATAGAATTTGCAAGGACTAAAGGAATAAATAAATTTTATTTTTATTTCATAAATTTATAGGAATTTAAAATTCTTCAAATAGTTTTTCCTTGAATTTTATGTTTTTTTTCTATCAAAGGAAGAATTATTTACTTAAACATGAAACTTTCTTTAGAACACGATGTTAAAACACTTTTCAAACTGAAAGAAGTAAATATCCTCAAACGAATATGTGCTTTTTAAACATTGTGTTGCCACGTTACATAGCAAATATAAATAAATGTGAATAGTTTATGCGTGACTAAATGGTGGACTACATTTTCCATGTAAAAATAAAATCCTCTTTAAGAAACTTATATTTGTTTGAGTTAAAATTTATTTCAAGACATTCATCACACTTAAGTTTAGCGGTGACATAAAATGTTAACATTTTTACGTAAAAAGTTTCATTTGGGTTAAATTTTTTATAGTTTTTGAATGGCGAAAAATAATGTTTAGCTTAATTATAATAATTAAAAGTGGCCTCATAAAGTCAGCTTATTTTAGTAATAATAATTGTGACAAATTTTAGGGGTGTTGTATAATTGATGCCAGAATTAAAAGACTTGAACTAAACGAGGAATAGAATTTCTTTTTTTTCCAAAAGTCAATTTCGGTTAACTCTTAAGTTACCTTATTTTGTCTACTAGGGGTCTACTTATTTATTATTTTTTTCCGTTTTTGTTTTAAAGCTTGTTAATCAATTTAATAAAAAAATTTTTTTTCAAAATATTTTTCTAAAGACCTTCAACTATTTTGGTAAAAAATTAAATTAATATTGATTGATTATGAATACTGCTCGTATTCTTATTTATCAATTTACTAAGTTAAATAGATGATGTTTACAATGTAAACAACCAAAGGTAGAAAGATGCAAAGAATGCTGAAAACGGATGTAGTCATCCAGAAATGAAGCATTACATTCTGCTGATGTCAAATTTTTCCTATTTTCTTTAAACACATCTACATACATTTGTAAATAATTTTTCTGTCAAAAAATTTTTAGAAGTAAAATAAGAAAAAATTTTAATTAATTTATTAAAAAGCTTTTATTTTACAATGCTGCTAATAACATCTACTATAGTTGCTGCCCGTGTGTAGGGTTAACGGAATTGAAAAGGTTAGTTTGTATCACTGTTAGCTGATATATTGAATAGCCGCGCTGGATGCATTAGAAGCATTGCCTGCCTGATTGTTAGTTAAACAGAAGATCGACATGGATCGAAATTTTGATAGAATTTAAATGAAATTTTCGTTCAATATCGAATGCCGTATTTTGCCCTCTGGGTTTAAATCACAACAATGCCTTGAGTAGAATAAAAAATGGTAAATAGATATGCTTAGTTATAAAGCCCTCCAAAAGTCGTGAATATAAAAGTGAAACAGTTATTGCGCAGTCGCAGTTGAAAATTTAGTGAAGGCTTTTTTATGTTTAATAAGATGGTATAGCTGTCTTTATATCAGAACAGCAGAAGGGATAATTGGTTAACGAGTATGTGTTGTGAAGCAATTAAATCTGATTCAAACTTCAATGGAGCTTGAGTTAGAAAGACAGGTAACACCCTTACAATGCGCGGCAGTCAGAGGTGAGAGTTACGCTAATACAAATCTCATCGAAGCGAAAGAGTATTGTAGTCTGGAGAGCTGCAATGGTTACAGCGCATGTTTTTCAAGAAAGACACCGAGTAGTTCGAGTTTCGCACAGATTCACAGAATGTCGTTGCGTAGATGATTGCATTAGTTTGTTAACGCATATGAGTTGCCAACAAGAGATAACGGCAAAAAATCTAGCCCAAAAAACAAAGAAAAAGAGAGAAATAATGGAGAAAAACTTATGTGTAACAGAATAGTCAAATTTAAATTTTTTATTTTTTAATTTAAAGTTTTGCCTCAAAAACTTTCTTCAAATAAAGCTTGTTTTACGTATATTCTAGTTGCTGAAGAGTCTGTTTTGTACAAAAGTTATTTTCATTATATAGCAACGTGTAGTTTTTTTTATACCCTTCACCACAGGTGGAAAAAGATATATCTAAGTTTGTCACTCCGTTTGTAATTTCTGAGTACTTATGTCGTCTGTCCGTCCGTCCGTCAGTGTTAGTGTTGAAATCAACTTTACCAAGGCAGTATATGAGCTACAGAAAATCTAAAAATGCCAATCGGTCAGGTCAGGCATATTTTCAGAAATTAGCAAGATCGGTCCATTTCCTCTGAGGCAGCGGGTAAAACAAGGCCTTCGCCTCTAATTATAGCCTTCACTGCAGAATGCGAATAGCGAAGTCGATTGAGCGATTTACGACTGTCCTACTGGAAATCATAAAGATCAGACCATGTCGCAGCGGGCAAAACACCACGCCCACCTTAAATTTTTCTATATTATTTTGAACAATTAAGTTACACCAATAAAAAAAAAAAAAAAACAAATATACGGTGCGATAAAGAATTAAAAAATAAGAAAAAAAAATTAGGTGAAAAAAATTGGAGCTCGCCCGTATTTCCGAGTTTGGGGCTCTGAAATTTTCAAATATTTCAGTTTTGTTGACGTTTTGTGGAATAATTTTAAAAACAATTAAATTTAAAAACAATTAATGAATACCAAAATGAGCTCAAAACAGAAAGATATCACCGAGTCTCAGCGCAAAATAGTGCTGCACTTGCATAGCCAAGGCAAATCGTACGCTGAAATAGGTGAAATAATGTAGAGAAGTCGTTTTACCATCAGAAGTATCATTCAACGTTTTAAAGGGGACACAAGCTTTAATAATGCTCATCGAACAGTCTGTCCTAGAGCTTTAACTGACCGCCAAAGCAAACAAATAGTAAGAAAAATAAAAGAAACACGAATTTAGTAAGGATATTCATCCCATGACCGTTTGGAGAGTGCTTCACAAAGCAGATTACACATCAAGAGTTGCAAGGTGTAAACCAATTGTTTCTTCAATCAACCATAAAAAAAAAGAAGAGATTAGACTACGCAAGGGAATTTCAGAGCAAACCCGTCAATTTTTGGGATGAAGTACTTTTCTCGGACGACAGTAAATATAATATTTTTCGCTCTGATGGCCGTATTACCGTATGTAGAAAGCCAAATACGGCATACGAAACAAAAAAATATTTCTCCTACAATTAAACATGGTGGTGGTGGTGTAATGGTGTGGGGGTGCATGTCATCTGTGGGTGTTGGTGAGTTGGTGTCGAGAAACTAAATTTGCCAACATCATTTACATTCCAACACGACAATGACCCAAAACATTTCGCTCATGATGTGCGTATGTGGTTAGCGTACAACGTGGCTCATGTTCTTCCACAACCGCCACAATCCACAGATCTCAATCCCATTAAAAATTTGTGGGAGAAACTTGACCGACAGGTCAAAAAGTGATCGATTTCAAAAAAATTGCACTTACAGCATGTCTTGAAGGAAGAGTGGTTAACTATTGGGCAAGAAGTAACCAAAAATCTGGTGCATTCTATGCCTAAACGCTTGAAAGAAGTAATTAAGCAAAAAGGCTTACCAATCAAGTATAAAATAAACAATATTTAAGAAAAAATCTGTATTTTATAAGCTTTTAAACTCCTTGTGCCAATACTTTTTTTCGATGAGGTCGCGCTAATTTTTTTTTTGTTAAGTTTTCTTTTATTTAATTAAAAAAATAAATGTTGGTATAAAACCAAATGCAATAGTTAATTCATTGAATTAGATAATATCAAAAGCATTTAGTTTACTTCTTAAAGTTTTCCAATGGCATGAAGCTAGAAGGAATTCAAGAAAGCTTGCTGTGCCAATACTTTTGTGCGTATCTGTACATATATGGTAAAGGCATAGCTGAATATAATACTCTTACTAATTTAAGTTAAAATTTATATTCATTTTTTAAAGTTATTTTCCGCAACTCAAATGCTACAATGCTTGTTAAAAACCAAATTATTTTTGGTATATTCACACACAAATAAAAGGTAATACGAGTATTTTCCTTTTTCTAATAATTTTCATTAATATATTTTGTTTATTTTTTTCTTAAGCTAAAGTATATACTTAATGAAACCTTTAGTACTTGAAAATGTTTTTTTTTAACAAGTTTTGATTACGTTTGCAGATTTAATATTTTTTTTTTTTTTAAATGAAATTTAAAATTATTAGAGAATAATTTAGCAGCCAATAATATTAAATATTTATTTTTCTTCTTACTCGTATATATTCCATATTCATAAAAAACGAAATGAAATAAAATGTTTGAAATAGGCAATGATTTAATGACTTTATTTGCTTTCGTTTTAATACCTGCTCTTGCCCTCTGTTGCTCTCTAGCTGTGCGTAGCTGTGGTTGTTTTAACAGGCCCAATTTTAAAATCTTCTTAATGTATAAATTATATTATTACAAGTGAAAGTGTGTTTGGTATTAATATTTGAAATTAAATACAATTGAATGTGTTTAAGTTTATAATTTGTTTAGAATTTAATTGGATGCTGGGCGTTACGCTTAAGTTCCTTATTTCTTTTTCCCATTAATCTCATTAACGGCATTTTACTTTTTTATTTTATATTTAGTTTACTATTTGTGTGTTAAAATACATTCTTAAATTTCGTAAAAATGCCAAGTCTTCGTTATTATACATACGAATCTTGTTGCTTTAAAGATATCATAATTTATCTTCTATTTAAAAAAGGAGGGTTGTTGGTAAAAGCGGCCTTTATTTCTACTATTATGTATCCACTAATAAAAACAAATTTTTTAAAAATCCTCTTTAATTTTGAGACGGTAAATAAACACAAAAGTGTGACACAAAGAAAAACATATAGAATTAATTAACACGTATCCTTAGACATTATTGTAATTAGCATAATTTATATTTGCCCTGATTATTTGTTAGTAAAGAAGATCAAAGATATTCTAAAAATTAAGTTTCTTTTTTTGAAATGATTTTTTATTTTTATAATATACGTTTATTAAAAGGGAAAATTTATCTTTCTGATGGAGTCAACAAATTTAATTTTTGTTGCTTTTATTCATAGAGGTACACTTTTTAGTATCACTTTGAACAAAGTACTTTATTAATTATATATTCACTTTCATTAAGTTCTTCTTTAAAAATAAAAAAATTGTTTAGAAAAGTTTTAAATATAGGTACCTCTTGGAAACTTTGCTATCTCTTAAAAAAGTACCATTTCGAAAGAGAAGTTAAGACAATATTTTAATATAGGATGAAAATAGCCTATTTAAAAAATAAATTTTAAAATAAGGCAATATGTCGAAAAAAATATTTAAAAAGTACCATTTTAAAGAAAAAGGTACTTTTTGAAAAAAGATTTTTGGGCAAGTAAAAAATAGCTATTGTTAGAAATATCCTTATAAGACGCGCTTATAAAATATGTTCTAAGTAAAAGTTTACTAAAGGTACTATTTGACAATGTATTATGAAATGAGACATTTTTCTGTGAAAAAAACATTGCAAAAATAAGTTGTTGATAAAGGTACTTTCTAACAAAAAGCGAAATGTAAAAAGAGTTTGATTTCAAGAAATTCTAGTTTGCAAAGAAAAAATATGCTCTAAAAATTTGCTGTTGTCAAAATAATAATAATGGGCTTTATTATAAAAAAAAAATATTTAAAAAAAATGCCCTTTCGCAGTAATGTTTTCTTTAAAGTCTTTAAAATTAAAAAAAACAAGCTAATGCATCTCACCATTTAAATTCTTCTTAAAAAGGTATATTTGGAAAAGCGGGACTTTTACAAAAGTACCTTATGAAAAAGTACCTAAGTGAAAAAGTAATATTTAAGGAATTTAGCTTTTTTTATGGTAGAAGTACTATTCCGAAAATGGTTGGTTAGCAGAAAGTTACTCCATCGTAAAAAAGTACTTTTTTAAAATGTACTATTTGCAAAATATCTTTTTAAAAAGTACTTTTTAAAAAGGTTTTTTTTAATGTTACTTTATAATATATACGTTAAGCAATGGCTACTTAAAAAAAAAAATCTCTTTTAAAAGAATATTCTTAATTAGGCAGCTGGAATACAAAATATATTTGGGCGAATACAAGACGTTTTCTACGGCATTTAAATCTAATTGGTATATAATTTAATAATATTTTGTTTCCATATATACAGGCTTGTCACACATTACCATCGGAATAGTTTCAATTTTGTATTTAAAATTCCGATCGAAGCTGTTTTACTATCTTTTGATTTTGGTCGATTTTATATATTCATAAAAAATATTTAATCTCTACTTTTTAATTTCAAAGTGGCAATTGTGGTCATGCTTAAGAAACAAACAGGCTAATCTAAATAAGGATACAAATTGAAAGTAAATCTAAAAACAATAAGAAACGAAATTTCAAAAAGACAATGAATTCCACTTTAAAATTATTTTTGGTTTAATTCCGAAAAATTTTTTCCTTTTTTGTTTTCTGAAGAACCAATTTTTGGAATTTAAGCCACATTCAATCGGAATTTAGTTCTGTGAGATGGCTGATATTTTTGAAATATTAAGTTTCTAGAAAAGCATATCTTCAATAAAAAAGTTAACTGAAATGCTGGTTTTGAATGCTTTGGTAAAAAAAAAAAATACATAAAAAGATTAAACACTATTTTTTTAAGAAGAATTTCAGAAACTTATTCACACCCATAAATATATATTAATAATAGACAATAATAATTAGAGCATGCAAAACTTGTGAAAAAGAGAATACTAGCAATTTAAATAATATGTTGTAAAACTTTGTAAAAACTATATATTTTATAAATTAAAAATATTCTTTATAAATTTCTTGTTAAGAAATTAATTTTTTTAAGGTAAAATTTACTTGGACACTTTTCAAGAATGCGTTATTTGTCTTAGTTCGATTTATGAATATATTATTTTTAAACGTTATATTTTGCTTCTAAATCCTTTGCTTCATTTAAACTAAATTGCATTTGTTTAATACTCTACTAAACATCCCATCACTGGTACGGCATCTCCTTGTTTAAGTGTTTGTTTTGTTCTGGTTAAAAAAAATCTAGGCTTCTTATCTTTAGAAAAAATTTCCGGCTTATTGTAATAAAAACTATTTGTTGATTCTTTTATTAATTATTGCACATCAGCTTATTTTTTATTCTCTTCGTTTTTGCTTCTTTATCTTAAAATAAGTAAAGAAAAAATTTAAAGTATTTTGTTCTTTTTTTTCTTTCGCTTCTTAACCCATTTGCTCTTTTCAATTAACACAAAATGAAAAAAAGAGGAAAACATACTTGAAGTAAGAAATATGAAACATTTTTTTTATAATAAATAGTTTGCATCTGCAACAAAAATCTCTTCTGCCCTTAAGATAAAATTTTGCAACCAGTTAAATTTTATTAAAATGCTGTGTAAATAGAGGAACTTTTGTTAAGTTGCAAAACTTCTTATTATAATAAATAAAACAAAAACATTGTGAATCCCAGAAATTAAAAAAAGATGAAATTTAAACAAAAATAAAGAAAAAACTGTTCATTTGGTTGTAAAGTAAAAATTACAAAATCAAAAGTTCTAAACTAAACATTTTAAAGAATTTAATTTTGTTTTGCTTCTCTGAAGTGAGTTTAAGATAAATATTTTCTATAAAAAATTTATTAAAAAAATTACAAAGAAAAAATACTTTGTATTGGTTTTATATTAAAACTTTCTTACTTTTTTTTATTTTTATTTAAAATGATAAATAGCTGATCTAGAGGGTAGAAAGAATAATTTAAAGGAAACTCTGCAGATATCTAAGAAGTTTCCAGGTGTGTGTTCTTGTAATGCACACATACCTGTTCCTTAATTTCGCAAAACAGTTAGTTAACCGAAAGTAAGCTTAAGTGGGCTATTTAAATGTTCAAAAGAATAGCAAGGTCATGGGCGGATATTAAAGAGAGAGACAATTTACATCTCTGTTTCTCTATAAAAATAAAAACCTTTGCAGTTTCCTAATTTTTATTTAATTTTTTTTGTTGTTTTGTTTGCACCCCAATATCTACATAAGTATGTGTTCAAATTTACAGCTACCTAATTTTAATTTTATTGTAACTAAAATTCATATTCTGTAGGATGAAAGAACCACCCCAAATTTTCGACAAGTTTAGCTGGTATTATAGGTAGCATAAGTTGGGATTGATATGACACCGTAGAAGAAACAATCTTTATTATTCAATACAAATATTAATTGATTAGAATTACTATCTAAATCTACTGCTGACGCAATTTCTTTTCTTTTGTATAACTAATTTTAGATATCATCAGCCTCACCAGACTATGGCGATGATAAGTAGGTCGGTGAAAAAAATTTCCAAAAGAAGTGAACTTAAATAAAATAAGGTGAACTTAAATAAAATAAGAAGATAAATTCTAATAGTTATTTAATTTAAGCACAATAACTTGTTTCTTAAATTATTCTGTAGTGGCGCACAAACTATTTAATTAATTATTAAATTAAATTTGGCTTGAGTTGAATTCTTTTTTGCAAACGTATGCGGACGTTTCACAAAGAAAACAAGAAAAAAAGACTTCAGCAGAATGTTATACTTTTCTGCATCGCTACATCCTTCATCAGCATTCTTAGCATCTATCTACCCTAGGTTGTGTACAATGTAAACATCACCTATTTAACCAACTAACTTTGTAAATGAGAATACCAGGAGTATTCATATTAATCCACATATAAACCAAAGAATATCTTCTCTGTTCTCTCCGTACCATGTCTCTTTTTTAATTTATTTTGCGACAAAGCCGATTCTACAGGTTTCAAAATTATCAGATCTCATTACTTATTTAAAAGTTACAGTTGTGCGTATAACAAAAATGTAGCATTAAGTTGGCGAGCATTAACAAAATTTAACTCTTTTAATAACCATAAAATCTCTCACTTCACTCTAAAAATTTTTTAGTATTAAAATGTACTTAAAAACATGCCGACACTCTGCTTGATTCTGTCACGCATGCCAACTTCATGCTAAGTTTTTGTAATGCATGTTGCAGCAGGCAAAACATCCTGCAAGCCCCTAATTTTTTCATAATATTTAGAACAAATCTCGTTAAGTAAAGTAACTTTAGTCAAAAGATTAAATATATGGGGCGCTAGAGAATTAAAAAATTAGAAAAAAAAACCATCAAGTGAGAAAATTGGTGCTCTCCCATTTTCCTAGTTATGGGCCTTTGAATTTCTTATAGAAAAGTACGTTTGTGTACCATATTTTATTTAGATATTAACATAAGCTTTTGAAGAGATCTTTTAGGAAATACTAAAATAAAAAAGGCTTATTCTTATTTTTTTTTTCTTTTTTTTAGTTCTCTGTCATCTCAATATTGTTTTTTTTTTTTTTTAAGTTACTTCACTGAAAGAGATTTACATATATGGTGAAGTGTATATAGAATTCCACATAGCACTCTTATTTGTTTTGATTTTTATTATTTTTTATTAAATTATTCAACAATTTGGTAAAAAACTGCATATTGGAATTGTGGAATTGTATTAAAAATTTTAATCTCTTAAATATAAAAATTCAGATTTAAGAACTATGAATAAAATATTTTATCAAAATTGTGACTAAGTAAGAAAGGAATATTTATTCGCGATGCCATTGAACTGCAAGGACTATACAACTTAATACTTCTTACATCGTTGGAACATTGTATGACTCTAAATATCTCTTAGATAACATATTGAAAATTAAGTTTAAAGAAGTAGTTGTTATTCCAATCATTTATAAAAATTTCAAAAATACTAGTTGCAAACAAAGAGATAAAACTTTTATTTAACTTTAAGATTGTTTACTTAAATTTTATATTACAGAAGTTTAATAAAGTTATCAATTTATTGAATTATTTTAAGTAACTTAAATCGTGCTTGATTAAAGTAAATGAAAATTAACAACATTCCGAATAATAAATATTCATATTTTAAGTAACTTTATAATAAATGTTCCCATTAGAAATATAAGTATTTCTTCTATTATTAATATGAATTGAAAGTAATCATTAAACATGTTCCAATTTGTTATATATTCTTCCATATTTCCAACCGCAAATAATTACGAAAATACCTCATTTCATGAATTTTTCCAAACTCACAATAATCATGATCAGTGTATAATAATTGCATGTCATTGAATTGCATTTTTAATACTGAAGACTAAAATTGGTTTCGTTTAAGAAAAAAAGAGAGTGAGAGAGAGAGAGAGAGAGAGAAAAATGAAAAATTAAATAAATTGTAAAAAAGAAAACAAATACTTAAAGGCTAAAAACAAAATGTTAAAATAAGTAACCGCAAATCGACCATTAAACTGGTTTAAAAATTAAAAAAAAAAAATAAAAAAAAACAGCAACTAAAACCAACACGACCCGGATACCCAACAAATGCCAGCCTGTAGCAAACTGTAGCTAAGCAGCAAGCAGTCATTGCACAAATTGCAAGCGAATCTACAGCTCGAAAAATAAAATAAAAAAAAAAAAACAAAAAAGAGAAGAAAAACGTGAAAATATGTTTGGAGCTTTAATAGGAAAAGGAATTGTCTTTAAAAGTTAAGATTATGTCAACTGTACCCTACAAAAAAAAGTAATAAAAAGGAACTTTAATAATTTGGTTGTTTAATGGAACCTTTTCAATGTTTAAAAATAAATTATTATTTTAAACAATGATTTTTTCTATTCATTTATGGCACTCAAGTGGCTCCTCTATAAAGAGAAAAATTACGCAATTCTCTGCTTAGAATCATAATTTGCTTAAATGGCAAATATGTCTGTTTATAAGCAAAAAAAACTTTATTATATTTTTCTCTGTCCACTTAAGATCCTAATAACGTCACTGCTGTCTGTAGCTGGGATCTGAATTGTGTAATTCAGCATTTTATTTAAAACAAAATTACGTACTTACATAATCCTTTGGTCGTTTAAGAATCTAGTCACGTTACTGCGTTTTGAAGTGTCGTTCAGTGTGACCAGATCCAAAAAATTTTTGAGCCAATTAGGGCACCAAAATTTAAGCACCAAAAAAGTGATAAAAAATTCTAAAAAATTATTTTAAGTGCTAAGAAATAGTGCCAAAATTTAAATATCTTAGTTTTACGCAAATATTTTCTTGGAGAGTTTAAAGTTTTATCATTTATGCTTATTGCGCCTTAGAAATATTTATTTGAATTAAAAAAAAAACAAATTTCCTAAAACAATAAATCATTTTTTAAACAGAAGAGTCTTAAAAATATAATACAAATAAGATTTCAGTTTTTAAATTAAATATCACCTACACCAGTGATTAAAAATACTTGACTATTTTTAATGCATATGTAGTTGCTTAACTGTTGCTGTGGAAAAAAGTGCAGCAAAAGCAAAAAGCAAATGCAAAAAAAAGAAAGAATCGCATTTGCTTTAGCTGACTGTGTTTTTTTTTCTGCAGCAAAGCAATCGGCAAAGCAATTACTTTGAAAACGTCTGCTCTTGCTTTAGCAGCTTTTCATCCCTTTTAACTTTGGATACGTATTTATGTATTTATTACTCACAATACATAAGAAAAAACATTTAAAAAACGTTGTTTTTATTACACCATTAAATGGTGTTTTTTTCTTAAAAGGCAACAGCAAAAAAAGAACGTTTGCTGTTGCTTAAGCAGTACTTAAGCAAAATATCCTTTACTGATTGCTTTGCTGCAGAAAGAAACTCATAGTTAGCGTAAGCATATGCGTTTCTTCCTTATTTTGCATTTTATTTTTGCTTCGTTTATTATGAAATGTTTTGCTAATGCTGAGACATTTAGTTTTTATTTAGTGCTCTTGCTGTTTTTAAGCATACAATTTAAACCCTGATATACACATGTATACATACATACGCGTATATTATGTACTTAGGCAAATTTATTCTAGGTATCCGCAGTAGGATTTGAACATACAACTTTTTAATTCAAAGATATCAAAAAGTGCTATTATTGCAATTGTTACACGCGAAAAGTAGTGTTTTGCAGAAAAGTGCATTAATTACTTTGTGGAACATTTTGTAAATTAAATTAATTAATAGTGCTTAAAAATGCTAAATAAAGAGTTGGTAAGTGCTAAAAATAGTGCTAAGTGCTAAATCGGAAATTTTGCTGCTAAATCAACAAAAGAAGTGCTGAATCTAGCACCAAAAGTGCTAAAATGGTCACGCTGGTGGCGTTTTAAAATGGATAGTTATTTTTCTACTTAACAAATTTATTCTTCAATTTAGCATCCTATTTCGTACTAAATAATACTATTACGTAGTTCTTCGTTCACTTAAGTTAGTAATTCGCAGTTCACTACGCTGTAATACTGTGAACCGAATTTCAAAAATTGCAGTGTACGAGCCACCCTGTAATATTAATTCTTATATTTTTATTATGCGTTATTGAAAAATTAAAGAGTTTGCCTAAACGGTTCAAAAGATGAGGAATAGTATACATTTAAATCAAGTCTTCTATAGGGACACACTTTAAGTTCTTTGATTTACAAAGTCTGTCTACAGCGATTTAACAGATGAAGCTATAAATATAAAAATCACGTATCTGTGGGGATAACCTATAAATATTCTTTTGGATAATCACTTTTTTCTAATAAATTTAAAAATTAATTAACGCGAACTCAAGCCCAAGTAAGACTATCAATTTGGTATTTTTTCGTAAACAAAGTTTCAAATCTACAATTGTACAATCTTTGTTGGGATAATTTAAATACACGGTGTCCGCCGGGAAGGTATACTTTGTTTGTTTCCATTGTATGCAGTTGTAGCGTTGAAAATTGTCAATCATATCCCGATATCGCTCCCCATTAACAGCTACCGTTACACCGTTTTCAGTTCCAAGTTTTCCTCCTGACCAAATTGTACACCAAACTGACTTTTTTAATGCATGCAAAGTGACTTTTAAAAAATTTGAGAATTTTTTTATTGTTCGGAACCACCTACTTTGTTTATTCACATATTCATCAAAATGAAAATGTGCCTCGCAACTCATTATGATTTTTTCATGAAAAACGGGGTTGTCATGGGTGAGCTGTAACATCCTATTGGAATATTTATGGCGGTGAATGGTCTTGTAGAAGAAGCTCTTATGTCAACTGAATTTTTAATGGAAACAAAAGCAAATCCTTGTGCAAAATTGTGTTCAAAGTTGTTCTTTGAAGACCAAGTGCCTGAGCACGGTATCGAATTAAGGTTGATGGATTGTTTGTAAAACTTTCTTGAGCAGCAGTAATGTTTGTAGCCGATCTTGCTTAGGACTATCACCTACAAAAATAGTGATAAATAGTGAGTTTTGTTGGTACGTTGTTTCTCCCGAAAATTTCTCGTAACTTTCTCATCGTCACAGTAATCGATGTTTTATTTTGTTAAAATGTTTAAACGATTAAAATACGTTGCTTTATCGAATATTTTTCCATAACAAATTTGCCACCTCATTACTTCGCAACTGCCAAATATGAACTGTCAAGACCAATGTTTGCCAAAATGTCGGCAAAACAAAGTAGTGTACCTTCCAGGTGGTCACCAGTTATTAAATTGGAAGAATAATTTTATAATTTCAATTTTATGTAATTTTTTAAAACCAGTCATGTGATGTAAGTACTGCTACAATTTTGTCTTAAAACTGTTATAATTTTACATTTACAAAGCTTTCATTTTAAAGATATTTTTGTTTCAGAGAAAAATTAAAATGATGAAATAATATAACGTTTCTAACATAGAGAATGGAAAAAAAATTTGAAATAAAATTTTCCTATTTATTTGTAGTGTAAAACTATTGTCGCCTTCATCTGCTAAAACATTTAAAAGCATAGTTCTCTGTTTATGGTGCTTTTTCCTTGTTATTTTAGTAACTTTAAAAGTGTAGATACGAGCATGTATGAGCTCATAGACTACAATTACAAACAAAATCCACTTGCACTTTCGTTAAGAAATACAAACTGCAAAAATGTTGAAAAAAAAAAACCAAACACAAACTAAAGTAAACTTGTTTGTTAAGCATATTTATAGGGAAGGAAGGCAAATAAAAGCACTTGTTTTTAAAACTTAAAAAAGAAAGATTTAACAAACCTTATTAAAGAAAAAAAATTATTTTAATTTTCTATTTATTTTTTTAAAGACTTTCAGTATAAAGATTGGCTTATTTTTTTTCTTTCTTTTCTTTTTAAAAATTAACATCGAAAAATAATACTGATCACACTTCCCTTGGAAAAGCTTATATATCGTTATACACACAGGTTACTGATCCCGGTTGCATTTAAAGAAATAATAAATACTCTTGTTAAAAAACCTAACTTTGTTTTAAAGTAAACCGGTCAAGTATTTTACTTTGAAAACATTAACTCCAATAAAAATGTTCATTAATAAACTCACTTAAAAATTTTCACGTTACACAACAAATTCTTATTTAGAATATAATATCATAATGATGTTGAAAGGGGAAAACAAAGAATTATAAATATTTGTTCGAAAATAAAAGTGGGTCTAAGTAGTTGTTTGCGTTAAACAGGTTGTGTGTTAAATAATAAAGAATTGTTTGCTTGTTTATAAAATCATAAATGGAAAACGTTTTACGTTGCGATTAAATTTGAGGCAACAGCGGCAAGTAGCTTAAGTCTCAGTTATAGCTTAGGATTATTATCGTTCAAAGTAGGGCTCGTTTGCGGCCGGGTGGTATTAATTTATGACTAAAGGAATCCCAAAGAGAAAACTTATACTCTGTACTGTATACTTTGCTGCGAATATTTTTTTAACAATGATATAGTTTTGCATTGTCTGGATTACTTACTTATCACAAATAAATGATCCTAAATCGGCTTAGGTTCACGTTTATTTAATTTATTCAATATAATTTTTAATATTTTGATATTAATTGATCTCTTTGATATTTTACTCGTAGCAAATTAATTATTTGATTCGGCCTAAGTTCATTTTTGTTTAAATTTGTTCTAAGACAGAAAAATGAATTATCGCTTTTTTAACTTTTTAACTTGTTTAAGTACTTTATTAATTTTATTTTTTATTAAATTAGGAGTTGAACTGTTGATGCTATAAACGTATTGAAGTAGATTTTGGCTTAAGTTAATTTTTTATTTTACAAATGTATGCGGACGTTTTGCAAAGAATCAAAAAAAAAAATTGACACCAGCAGAATTATAATACTGCATTTTCTGGATCGCTACATCCTTCATCAGCATTGTTCGCAACTATCTACCTTAGGTTATATATATTATAAATATCGTCTATTAAACCAACTAACTTTGTAAATAAGAATATCAATATTAATTTGGTTAAGCAAAATACACACAAAAACTTAAGTATTTTTTCACTATTTCCTGTAACACATGTTGTAATTTTTAAGCGACTTCAAAAAAAAAAAAAAAAAAAAAAAGAAGGAGGTTATACAATTCGGCTGAATGTTGCTTTTTTTATATTTGTGCCTCCAGAACTCAGTTATTTCTGATCCGATTTTGAAAATTTTTGGTAATATGATAAAAGTTGTCCGCATACGTGTATTACGAATTGTAAACGGCACTTCTGTAAAATTTAAAATGACTGCGTATTACTATAGCTCTCAAAAACAAAAAATTATACAAAAATAAATCTAAAAATTAAATGGTGCCCCCTTTATGAATGTAAATTTATTTATTGGGCCTATCTTTTGATATAGACAAACGCTTGCAAATTGGACAGAATATCGATTGCTATGGCCGTTCAAGTAACAGCTGATAATATTTAAGATTATAAATTAAAGGGTTCATTTAATTTGGTATATTGCCATACTTTTAAACAGTTGTACACAGACGATTGAAATTTACAAAGAACCTGTATTGGTAAGTCCGCTATAACAACAAGTACAAAATTTGGATTTCGAAGTTAAATGGTGTCCCAATAGTTTATATAATATTGTGTATGTGGCCGGACTTTTGAACTGTTATAGACAGACAGCTGAAATTGGCAAGGGACATGTTCTGCTAAGTCCGCTATAACAAGAAGCTTATACGATTAATTTGAATTTAGAAATTAAAGGGTGTTCTCATGATTAATGTAATTTGTTCTATATGGCCGTATTTTTTTAAACGTTGTATATAAACACCTTAATTTTAGACAGAATGTCCACTACTTATTTTGGTATAATAAGAAGTATAAAAATGTTATATTATAAATTAAATAGTTGATATAATCTGATGTTTATGGCCAAACTGTTGAACCGTTACAGACAGATGGTTTAAATTTACATAGAATCTGATTGCTAAATCTACTACAACAGCAAGTATATAATTTGAATTTGGAAATTAAAGAGTGACCCTATAGTTGCTGCAGTTTGATGTATATTGCCAAACTATTAAACAGTTGAAAAACTATAAAGTTTGGATATATAAGTGTGTCCCAATCGTTAATGTAACCTAATTTATGTGGTCATTCACTTGAGCTGTTATAGGCAGACAGATGAAATCTGTTTTGAAGTCGGTTTTTTCGCAAGTACTATTTTTTTTAATGGTGATAAATTGTAAAGAAAGTAAATTAAAGAAAAATTAAATTAAGATACCAACGCTTTCTGGTTCGCTACAACCTTCATTAGCATTCTTCTTATGCATCTACAAGGTAATTATTAAGTGTAAGGATTTTTTTTTTTTATTTATAAAAGTCGAATTTATAAGAGGTGGCATCGCCGCTACAACAATAAAAAGAAAAACAGGCTCTTAAGCTTATTGTAAACTTCAAAACACAATTAATTACTGATAAACTTTTGACAGCTTTTCTACACATAACAAAATCAAGGAAAAAATAGTCAGCTACCACAATGATGCCACCTGGTAAAATTTTTTCGCCTTTATACAACCATTAAAAGAAATAGATTATGAGAAATTTTAATTAATAATGCAAATAAAAGGCAATAAAAACGGTCAAATTATTTACAAGCAGACTTCAAGCCAATGAACACAATTTGTTGTCTATAAGCATTTTTCTTTAGTTTCTTGTTTAATTAAATTTTGAAGGGTTGCAGTAAAAATAAAAATTTTTAAAAATTGATCACTGTCAATAATTTCGCAGGTTAAACCTTCTTTTGCTAGCGGTGGCATTTTTGACACATTATACGATTATTTAAAGTTTATTAATTCATCTGTTTTTAATTTATTAACTGTATTGATTTGTGGTTGAAAAGAATAAATGTGTAAAATGGGTACACAGTTCCCAAAATACTTTATCTTTAAAGAATATTGGATAAAAATATTAGGACCGGACGTGGTTTTATTCAAGATTTGTATACCTTTTTGTATCAAAATTGGCCAAAACTCGTAAAGTATAAATTACAAACTGTGGAAACAACCAAAAAAATATCAACCAATATCTCTATAGACACACTAAGCGTCCACGTACAGTTATATGGTATCGTCTAACTCCTAGATATTCTTAAAAAATTGCTATATAAAATTTTGTAATCATATAATTTTTTTAAGTTGCAAAAAACGGATATTTAAAACCAATTATAGTTTGAACAAATCTTGTTATTTGTTAAGAACGAAAGATCAGAAAATGCAAGACAACAACATCCTAATAACTTCAGCAATATCACTGGTAGAAGAAAATCGCCTACTGTTAAAATCGTTACTGATTCTTATACTTTGGTACAAATTCTTTTACTAAATAGATCTTCTGCATTCTCACACGGATTTGCCCGTAAAAAATTTTGGTCGTTCACGTGCATTGTCGTTCGGTTACATTGAGATTGTAGAGATTGATATCAGCTATTAAAGTCTTTGTAGCGAGAGATTGATGAGCGATTATATTCAGAGCTTATAGCATGAAAAAGACGATCAGAAACACAAACTGAACAGTTGCACTGCACTTTATTTTGAAAATTATACTTTTTTGATTAAAATGACTGTGAATGATCAAAAAATTGCATGATCTAATGATAACATGACTCCAGCTTGATCAATAAATGATCAAAGTTTCTATTCTAAATAAATGCCAATGCAACTGACAAGTGTAACACCGAGTACTGTGCAACATTTTCGTTGTATTCGTTAGACTTTTGTCTTTTCCAGTATTGCGCAACAAACTTGTTTTTTTTTTTTTTGTTATTTTCGTCTATGTTTACTTTGCACTTAATTTTTGCTACAGCTACAAGCAATATTTGCTTTTAAAAAAGAGATAATATTGTACACTTTTATATGGCTTACGCTCATCTCTAATCTACATATATTCCCACAGCTAGGAGCTACATGGGAAAATGATAAATTGATAAATTTCTCTCGTGTTCAGAGTAGGTACCGATAGCAAAAAAGGCTATAACATACACACAGTGCCTAGAGGGCCCCTAAAATCTGAACAAAGGAACGCCGGTCACAATAAGCTAGTAACTCTATAGATCATCTATTTCTCCCAGTTAAATATATCAAGGCGCATGAATTTTTCGAATTTACTTCATACTCATTAAACCTCTGCTGTTATATGTTTAATGTACATGATTTCCTACTGTATCTTGCCACAAAGTATTAGGTTTTTTTTTATACTTGTTTCTTGCTTTAAGTCATAATTTAAAATCACAAAACCAGACGCTTGCATAACAACCATAAAAGGTTTGTTTTGATAAAAATTTAAATCATGGTCACAGATTGACTTAAATAAAAGTCGTTTGTGCAAAGTAACAAAAACAAACACAAGAAAAAAAGCAATTGCATTACGTTTGAAAACAAACACATTTAGTTATAGACATAAAAAATATACTTTAATTTAATCGATAATATAGAAAAAACCACACACGTTTTTTAGACAAAAAATGAGCAACATTTATATAAACGAAAAAAAAACTTTTCAAAAGTCATTAAAACCCCTGGCCATGAAGACAAACACGAGTATTTATTTTATTTTGTTTCATTTTTAATAAATGTTAAAAGAGCAAATATGTACAAATACATTTTCAATATAAAAAATTACATTATAATAATTAAACGTGGAAACATGGCAACAGAAACCAAATGCAATTAAACAAATTGTTTTACTGAAGTGTTTTTTTCTTTAAAAAAAAAATAAATTAAAAAATATGTAGATTAGATACCGATTTGCTTAAGAGCAAATTGCAAATCCAATTCGTACAATTTATATAATGCCTGAACGAAATACGTGTCGATATTCATAAATCGTTATAAAATTATATTTTTATATTTGTTTTTTCTACTTTGATGTAAAAGCGCCAAAAATGTTAGTGAAATAAATACGCAACCGTGACTGTGTACGCAATCCTGGCACGTGTAATTAAATACGAAACCTTTCCACAAAAATTACAAATTTTAGTTTAATTTAAAATAATTAAGAGTGCTATATTCGACTATGCGGAATCTTATATACCATCTTGTAAATCTAGTTAGTGAAGTAACTCCAATCCAAAAAGCAAATATTGGGGTGACAAAGAATATAAAAATTAGAAAAAATTTATATACAGCGGTCAAAAAAAGTATTCGACATCTATATAAAATTTTATTTGTGTTTCAATAAAAACAATTAGATTTTGTTTAGTGGTAAAACTCACATAAAATTTAATTTATTAAGGAACAAAGAATATAATTCAGTAAAAAAATTAGATCTTTACAACTACTAAAACAAAAAAACATAATATTTACAACTTAAGCTAAAAAAACAGGAACAAAAAAGTATTCGACATTAAAAAAAACTATTATAAAATTAAACTCTTATTGACATTCTAGTAACGAGTTACTCTTCCTTTGCGCTGTATAACCTCTTTTAAACGCTCGGGCATAGACTTTACTAATGACACTGTACATCCTGGCTCAATTTTATACCATTCGTCCTGCAATATTGCCCTCATTTGGTTTTTATTTGTAAATGCACAAGATCTAATTTTTTTCTCCAGATGACCCCAAAGATGTTCAATTGGGTTAAGATCTGGAGATTGTGGCGGCGTTTTTATCAAATGCGGGCAGTTGTACAAAAGCCATAGTCTTGTATTCATTGCGGAATGTTTTGGATCATTATCTTGATGGAATTTAAATTTGCCTGCAATTCCTAATTTTTCTGCGCTCGGACGCAAATTTTCCTGCAAAAGGTCAATATATTTCAAATGATCCATAATTCCATCAATAAATGATTAATTGCCAACTACTGATGCCGCCATACATCCCCAGACCATAACAACACCTCTACCGTGTTTAACCGTTGTGAGGTTTTTCCTAGCTGATCGTGCCTGAAATTTATGCTTTTTTAAAACATTTCTAATTGTTTGGGGAGTAACTTCAGTGCCTACGTATTCCTTGGTATTTTTGGCTAATGTTGATGCATTGACTCGGGGATTTTTTTTGACTTCGCGCAGTATTTGTCGCTCATGTACCTCTGTAAGTTTCCGTGGCCGACCACAACTGGGCTTATTTTCAACTGTTTTTGCAGCTTTGTGTTTTTTTATTATATAATGGACAGTAGCTCGTGGCCTTCTAACGATTTCTGAAATATAATTTTCCGATTTGCCTAATTCAAAATGGTTTATTATTAAATTTCTTATTTCAATAGTGGTTTCTCGTCGTTTGCGCCCCATTTTTGTATCCACGTGAAACTAAATGACAACAATGCATGAAAACAGCTTCGAACTAAACTCCTAACGGTATTAAAAATAACAACGACAAGCATAGTAACATATTAACGGAAAGGCGACAAAAAATGAGTGCAATTTTAGCGTTTGATATAAAATACGCTCAATTATCTCACATTCTCAAATATTATTAAGTTTTGTAACTTACCTCCACTGTAATAAAAAATTACAGCTAAATGCTTTAAATTCTTGTCCGCATGTAACACAATAAATGATTTGTAAAAATAAGATTGCATGTCGAATACTTTTTTTGACCGCTGTATTTATAATATTACATAAAAATGCCATCGGCTCTTAATGGATTAAGCATTTAAAAAAAATTTAGCAATACCTTAAAAATCTTTTCAATAGCTTTTAAATGATAGCCATTTTCATATTGTTACGTTTTTCCCCTTTAGAACAAACGTACGGATTTTTTTGATTGCAAATACCACTGTGGCTCATTACTTTATGGCTTTCTCTGGCTATACTTCTTGATCGTACCGGTGTTGTGAACCCTTGGTCTCGTATTTACTAACCATGCGTTATTGATACAAATGCAGCCATCCCCGCTACACTACTGTGTTACTTCGGCGAGACATGAACTACTCGATGCCTTGTTTAGTAACCTTAACCATCCACAGTCATCTCACTACTTCTCTTATTTAATCCACTCAACCCCTTTTAATCCAATAGCCACAACTCACGTCTGCCATACACTGTTGTCGTGCTGTTACACTTTCCTGCGCTAACCGCTATTGCTCATACTTTTTGTTATAAAGGGCTTCTTGACAATCATCTGTTACTCTTATATTAAATTGGACGTCTTCACTAAATAATCTGGCATGGCTTCACACAATAATTGTCTTTTGCCTCTCGGGAGGTTTGTACTACTGTTTATTAATTTTAATTGCATTATAACAATTATTATTTTTTCGTTGCACGCATGTTCGAATGCGGTATCGAACTCATGACCCCCTGTTTTGCAGTACGCATCTCAACCAACGCAGCTATTGAGGCTACTCAGCTTTTGTTAGCTAAATTGTGGATTTTATTCTATACACACACCATTAGTTGAATTAGCTTATTCACCACGCTCATACGGATATAACTACAGGGGTTGCCAGATTTTATTGTTCGTAACAATATTTTAAAAAATTTGAAAATTTCGGAGCCTCGTAACTCGGAAAATATGGGTGAGCGCCAATTTTTTCACTTTATATTTTTTTCTTATTTCTTAATTTTCTATCGCTCCATGTATTTATATTTTGGATTACATCTGATCGTTTGACATATTTATTTTCAATACTAATATTTACTGAAATTTTTGCGAGTTTTTACAAAAATTTATACCTTCAAACAATTGCTTAAAATGCATACTCATAATGCTATTCAAATGAAATTTTGAGAGTGTGTGCTTTCTTTTTAGTTAGAATAAACAAGCATAAACAAGAGAGATGAGCGAACTCCCAAATTATGCATCAAAAATTCCAGAGTTGAAATAATTTACAGTTTTGTCCAGAAACTAATTTTTTTCCTGGCATTATAAAATACTTTCGCAAATAATGAATTTAAAGATTAAATAAGAGATAATTAAGTCTTTCGATACCAACGCTCTGGACTAATTTTAAAGTTAAAAAAAAATGTTCGCGTTTGAGCAGTTGTAGAGGTAAAACGTTTAGCATTTTTTTAATTTTTTTTACACAGAAATTATCTTCCTAAATAAGAATAAAAAAGTGGATAAGAGTAATAAATTTATAAAGAAATTTTCTTTTTAGCGGCAAAGGGTTGATGGTACATTTTTACAAACATTAAATTTAAACTTGAAATTTTTTAATTTAGTAAAGATATTTGTGTAATATCTAAAGCTCACAGCACCTCTTTTAAAGGCATGATGCTTTAAACGATCCAATGTTTTCGATGTTGGTGGAAAAATCTAGAACAAGGATTTGCTCGCTGGTCAGTAAAAAGACTGGAAAAATTTACATTTTTCCATCAAAAAAGTTACATTTTTTATTAACAATTACATTTTGAAATTTTGCTTAAATAAATAGTAATTAATATTATTTATAGAAAAAAAGTTTTATTCCAGATTTCAGGCAACAAATTCATTTCGTGAACAAAAAAAAAAAAAAAAATAAAACGTTTGAAAATAATTTCAGCCCAATGATACTCATGAGGATTTAAATTAGGACTTAATACTATTATTTTGTATAGGAAATTCCATGCTCTCGCCATGCAGTAAAATTAGTATAATTTTTTTTAACAAATCTGTTTTACCTTTTTCTTTGTAAGATCGAGTTTCTTTTAAATCGAGGTATTGGTACAGTTGTTAAATTTTTCAAGCGGATTAACTGAACTTGCTAACAATTTTCGGAAGTTTGGACAGAATGTTTAGTTTTTTGCACGAAATGCAGCTCATATTATTTCACAGTTAAAAGACTTGTTGCCAAAAACATTTTGTTATTTCTAAACATGAAGCAAGAAACATTTCGTGATTTCTCACGAATTGAACAAAGTAAAACTTCAGCAAAGTAATTTTTCGTTTATTTCAAGCTAATTTTTTATATGGGATTTTGATTGCGTTTGCAGATAACCTTTGTTGTTAAAATTGAATTGATATGTTAATTAAATTTAATATGTTAAAAAATTTTTTTACCTCAAATAATGAAACAACTTACTTTCGTTTCTGTACCAAACGTTACAAACATTTGCCCTTATAAAACAAAATTATATGTAGAGCCATCAAAATTAAAAAAAAAAATAATAAAAATGTAGCTAAATGGCAACACTGACAACAAAAGAAAAGTAGTATTCTTGCTGTACAAGTTTTATAAGTTTTTCCTTGCAATATTACCCAACGCAACATGTTGACGAATAGTTTAGATACTTTTAAGCCAAGGAACTCAGTTTGAATTCTTGAAAATGTTAAACAATATGGATCACACTGTTCTGTAGAAAAATGTTTCTCTTAACGTTCTTAAGAAAAGTGCTTTTAGGGGGTTTGTCATGTAATTCAATGTTACATTAGTATATATCACCACAAGGTGAGAGGCAGATATCCGTAATGCATGAAGAAAAAACCACAAGATGTGGGATAAAATTACCACAATGTTACGTATTTCAAAACAGTAAACTTAACTAAAATTTTTTACACTTTTATTAATTACCAAAAGTTTTTAATTTCTGCTTCTCTCTTACTTATTTATTTTCTTTTAGAGATAAACATCTGTCTCATAAACTTTTTCTGTTTTTTTTTTTTAATTTTCTATTCTTTCGCATTCATCAATTATTTAAAGTCCATTTTAATTAAAGCTCTTAAAAGCACAATTACTGCTTGCATTTTTAAAGGAATTAAAAAAGTAAAATAAAAGAAAAAATGCCATGAAATATAAAATCACACACACAAAAAAGCTTAAATAAACCACAAATTTTTCTCTCAGTACAAAAAAAAGCAGCAAACAAAAAAAAAAAAAAAAAAAAAAAAGAGAAAAGAAAAGTGTATAAAGTTTAAGTATCACTTTAATTATCAGACCATCAAACGACTTGTGGTTTTACAAACTCAAATAGCACTCATCTGTTGAGGCTTTTGCTTCAAATCCATTAGGAGGACAATGATGGCTATTGACCAGACATTAAACTAACATGTTTTCATTTTTCTGTTTGCAATGTTCTGTTGAAATGAAAACAAGAAAATTTTTTTTTTTACAATAAAAGTGGTAATTAAAACAAGTGACTGCTCCCCGAAAAAATTTTAGGAACACACAACAGAATTTTCGTGTTCATTAAAGCTATCTTTGTTTTTAGCTAAAGTTGTAACTATTTGAACTGTCTATAACACTGAAATATGGCCTCACTGCCATTTAGTCAATAAATATATTAACTACTATACACATGCATATCAGTGAAGCCGTTTAGTTACATTTTTTGTAACTTCTACGGGCTCCACATTTTATTTGTTATATTTGGCTGAATTTTCGTAACTTTTGGTACAGACATTAAATAAAGTAATTTTACGGAAAAAGTATTTTTATCAATATTTGAGGTAATAACTTCTTTGATAGCTTTTTTTCTTAACATACTCGTACCAAACAAACAAAGGTTATACACAAATGCAATTGCTATCAAACTTCCAAATAAAAATTGTTCGTGCTAAACAAAAAATAATGTTGCTAAAGTTTTACTCTGTTCAATTACACTATGCAATTTTTTGAGGAATTTTTTTCTCCATTTTCTATTTAAGTTTCAGCGTTATGCATTTTCTAAAAGTAAACATTAGCAATAGTAACATTTCCTCAAAACTCTATCAATACCATATTGCTTACTACTAGTGCTTCACTAACAAAATTTCATACTAATTTCATGAAAAATTGCAAAGTGTAAATGCCGTATTATTAATGAGAAATCACGAAATGTTTGTTGCTTCACGTTTATAAACAGCAAAATGTTGCTGGCAACAATGTTTTCAACTTTAAATTTTAATTCGTGCGGAAAACTAAATACTCTCTTCAAACCGCGAAAACTATTGGCAGCTTAGTTATTCCGCTTCAAAAATTTGACAACCGATGGTACCGTACCAATACCTCGATTAAGAAGAAAGTTGTACTTTTACTGCCTTGAAGAAGTGCCGGATAATCTACGTATACTCGTATATATTACGGAAAAATTATCCGTAGTTTTATGTTAAAGTTTTAAGCAAATAAGACTCAAATTTATCTTTTGTAATGGTATTTTTGAATTTATTAAAATAGTAAATTTTTTCAGAGAAATAGGTTAAACGAATTTAATAAAAAGAAAATCCTATTTTTACCAAATTTGTTGTGTACTCATAAGTATCATCGGACTGAAATTTATTATTTTTAAGTTTGCTGTTTTATACGTTTTTCTAATTTTATTTTGTTTTTTATTTTTTGTTTTGTTCAGCGAATGAATTTGTTCCCTTTTTATTTTTCTGAGATTTTCACAGCATGTTACTGTGACTCTGGAAGGAATAATAGGCTATATGAAGTTTTAATTGGACAAAGGGGCGTGGCACCGCCCATATAACCCAAAAATTTAAATCGCCATATTTTGGCCATTTTTTGACCTACGTCGACGATATTTGGTACATATGGTATTGGCATAATTAGGAATACGTACCAGGAAAAAAGTGGGTGGGACCCCGCCCCTTTTTAGAAAAACTCCGCCCCTTATTAGAAAAATTAAAAATCGTAATATAGTCTTAACTACTGGACCAATCGTCATTAAATTTTCGCAATAGAATATTCTTGACTATATAAAGTTGGGAGTGGACAAAGGGGCGTGGCCTCGCCCATATAACCCAAAATTTAATATCGTCATATCTTGGGCATTTTTTGACATACGTCGACGATATTTGGTACATATGGTATTGGCATAATTAGGAATACGTACCAGGGACCCCGCCCCTTTTTAGAAAAATTAAAAATCGTAACATAGTCTTCACTACTGGACCAATCGTCATTAAATTTTCGCAATAGGATATTCTTGACTATTTTATTTAATAACGTGGGGGGTAGCGAAGCACACCGGGTTCATCTAGTATTTTATATAAATTACATTAAATTGCTTTTCCTTTAAGGAAAATTTTAACTTAATCTTTTAATGAAAAAAATTAACTCTTTCAGAGGAAAAAAAAAACTAAAGCTTTTTCTTGTCTCTTTAAAATTAGGACTAGAAAAATTACACAATGTATAATAAGTTAAAGCAAACTAATATATTTTAAATTTATATCGCAAACAAACAAATGTTTTTTTTTTCCATTCAACAAAAAATTTTATTAAGAATTATTTTAATACTTTAAAAAGGCTAATTTGTTTAAAAATTATTTAACACAACTACATTCCCAAAAAACTAAACTAGAAAATTAAAATATTGTACATTCGCCATAAATACGATATTTTTATGTTGTTGTTTTCTCAAAATTTCAGTAAAATAATTTTGCAATTTTACCCAGAACAACAAACCATTAAAAATTTCAACAGAACAAAAATGTACCAGAAACAAAAATTTTAAACTTTCATCAATTCAATATTCAGATTTACTTAAAATATAAATACATATATTTTATTTTAATTATTTTTTTTCTCTGATATATATAAATATCAATATAAATATATATAAAATATATCCAAAAAAAAAAAATTAAAGACCTTTGGCTTAAAAATTAAATAAATGAAATATAATTAGGAAAATATGGTCAAATAAAAATAAAATAAAATTTTAACTTACATAAAAAAAATTACCAGATTTGTAAAAAAACAATGGAAATAATTCTGTAGTTTCTAAACGTTTAGTCCGATTGTTATATGTTCTACGGCTAAAGTAGAGGTTTAATCAAACTTACATGGCTAACAAGGTTCGAGAGATGGCCTCTGATGCTGTAAAGTAGCACCCATGTTGTTCTAAAACTGTCTTGTTTTTGTTCGAATTTTTTAAAATATTAAAATTTGATGTTTGCTCTTGTCATAATCTAAAAAAAAAAAACTTAAATGAATATAAATATTTTTATTCATAGTTTATGAGATATTTGGGTTTTAAGATTAATAATTTTTCTTTGCAAAGCCTTTTGCCTGTAGCGGAAGTACAGCTCTTACAATTTTTACATTTATTAATTTTTTTATACGAGTATAAATTAACAACAAATTGTCTAAAGTTTTGCTGTATTAAGTTTCAGTACTAGTCTAGTCGCATAGAAAATGCATTTTACGAGTATTTACCAAAGCATGAAAATGTCTTAAGAATTTTCTGTTTTACTTTTATTTGAAAAAAACTTAAACTTAAACTTAAAAAAAAAATAATAAAATAATTTATTAAAATAATTTAATAATTAAAATGCTAAAAAATCTTATAATAGGTCTGTTTCTTTACGACGGATCCCAATTTGCCCAAAAATTGTTTTCTTACTTCAAAATTGGGTAAATGAGAGCGGTTTTGAGAGAATAAAGTTTTTCTTCTTCTTGCACGAAACTGCCCAAAATTTTTCTTCGTGTAAGCTATTTAAACTTTTGCAACAGCCTTAAAATACAAACTTAATACAAAATGAATTATTATTTCCTATTTTTGATTTATTGAAATTAGTTTTTCTTATTCTTTGAGTTTTTATTTTGTGTCCCATACTTTTATATAATTTAATATTTTTATGAGAGAAAAAAATGCTTGCTCTCATTTTCACGAACTTTACCCAAAAAGAAAAGAAACAAACCTAATAAGTTAGTTTTTCCTTTTGTACGGTACACGCAGAAAAATAACATGGTTGTGATATGGTCACAATAACCATATTAAGTTCTTTGTAACAATGTATAGTTGCGTAGAACCAATTATAGTTATTTCTACCAAAACTTTAGTCACGATAAACAATTTTTTTAACTTTTAACGATTATATGGTTATTGTGCTCCAACAATTGTTACATGTTGATTTTAATTCAAATAAATTTTAACCACAACCAAAGTTTTCTAACTTATTAAAAATAATATAAAATATTAAACCATAATAAATTATTATTAATCAAAGTATGGTTAAAAGCAACGCTTAGAAATATTTTGTTCTAGTTCTTGACAATTTAGTAATTTTCTGGTAGCTAAAATTTTAAATTATTTTAATTTGTTATAGAAAGTAAAAAAAAAAATTATATACAAAACAAATAATTAAAAATAATATGCAAAATATAAAAAGGTAACCAAAAAATTTAAAACAGTGGCAATAAATACGAGGGCTGCACTATATATTTCTGGCATAATAGTGAAAATGCGAATATTTATAATCAAAAATGGTTTTATTGTTTTTCAAAGTATTCTCCAGCATGATTTATACACTTTTGCATGCGCTCAAACCAGTTGTCGAAGCACTTTTTCCACTCCGATTGAGACACCCCTAAAACCTGGTTTTTGAACACTTCAACAGCTTCTTCTGGCGACGAAAATCGTTGACCACGCATTTTTTTCTTGATGTGCGGAAACAAGAAGAAGTCATTAGGTGCCAAGTCAGGGCTGTACGGCGGATGACCCATTAATTCGACGTTTTGGCCGGTCAAAAACGCTCTGGTTTACGCCGATGTGTGAGATCTCGCATTGTCATGGTAAACAATGATTCGTTTTCTCTTGTTGGTTTCTCAAATTTCTTCGATGACTTCAGGCAAACAAATTGTAGTGTTCCACTCAGAAGTGACCGTCCTACGTTGCTTAAGCGGAACAGTCGCCACATGACCAGTTTTGCCGAAGAAACAGGCGACCATTTGCTTCGAAGTGCTTCTTCCACGAACAACTTTCGTTGGATTTTGCTCGTCTTTGAAGACCCACACTGTCGATTGTTGCATCGTTTCGGTCTCATACGCATAGATCCATGATTCGCCACCTGTGACGATCTTATAAACGTCTTTTCAAGCACCGCAATCGTATTTTTGCAACATTTCTTTGCACCAATCGACACGAGCCTTTTTTGAGCAACTTTCAGATTGTGCGGGATCCAACGAGAACAAACCTTTTTTTACGGCCAGGTGTTCATGCAGTATCGAATGTATGCTGGTGGAAGAAATATCCAAGGATGTCTCTATCTCTCGGTTTGTCGAATGTCGATCTTGCATTATGAGTTCACGCACGGCATCAATGTTCTCTGGCACAACAGCCGTTTTTGGACGACCTTCACGGAATTCGTCTTTGAGCGAGCTTCGGCCACGATTAAATTCATTATACCAATTTTTCACAGTGCTATAGGATGGTGCTTCAGGGCCATACAAAGATTTAAGTTCATCAATGCACTCTTGTCGTGATAATCCACATCGAAAGTTGTGAAAAATTATGGCACGAAAATGTTCACGAGTTAATTCCATTTTTTTCTATATTAATTTTTTCAAGTCACTGTAAACAACACAAATAATGGTCGTACGTCAAAACGTTTTGAGTACGATTATGCTTAAAAATTACAAACTTTCCAATGGAAATGTCAGATTGCACTTGGCAGCACTCAGTGTTGCCAGGCCAGAAATATATATAGCAGCCCTCGTATATATGTATGTATTGTAAGCATATATATATATATATATTTTTTGTGTTTGAAGCACAATTGCGTTATTATAAGCAAATAATTTTTTTTTTGTTAATTAATGTTTTTAAATAATGTTTATGACAAACCGTTAATGAATAAAACGATAACAGCTAAGTCTTATATCAGGAAATTGTATATAATATTTCAATTAAATAATATAACATTTTTTATGTTTTAACTTGATCATTTAATGTTTATATTTGAACATACTTATGTTTATACTTTAGAATGTTATTATTTTGCCAGACAACAGTATGGTTGAAAATGTAACAATACTATGTGTTTTTAGCAACTATAATATGTTGCTCTTAGATTATGGTTACCTCAACCATGTTTTTTCTTTGGGTGTAGATTAACACAAAAAAAAAAAAATTAAATATTCAACACCTTTAATTGTAATTTAATTTCTAATTCAATTAATATTACAGTTTGTTCTTGGCAAGTCCCATATGTAAAATAAATAGAAATAGTACCAACGATAAAGCAGCTATTGGCGGCAGTAGTTAAAGTATCGTAAAATATATTTGCGAGATTGGTAGGATGAAACCAAACAAATTCCTTGTTGTTTATTATTTTATATTCATGTACTATGGGCCTCAATATGTTTGTGTAGGTAAAACAGATACTATGCATCGTCCACAAAAAAATTTATGTACGAATATTGTAACATTACATTATTTTATCTTCGAAATCTATTTTTCATGGCGCTGCGGATGGGCTTGTGCGTAGTTAATCATTTAATCATTCATTCAGTTAGTCTTTTATTTTTTTTTATTATTATTTTTTATGTTGTTCTCAGTCTGTCCTGCTCTTGCTTTATTCTTTTGTTTGTTTGTAAACTTCAAATATTCCATGTTGTGTGTACAGTGCTAGTAATAAGAGTATACACTATCCCATTTTGGTTGCTTTAGTTTGTTTTAGTGCCTGGAAAATTCTTTCCTCCTTCGTTATTGGAAATTCAGAAATTCAACATTGCTTCAATTGCAGAAATATTAATTTGCAGAAATTCAAATAAAAAAGATATACAATTTTCTTCTTCGTTTGAAATCAGTATGTGGTGGAAGCGACTGATTTTTTGTCTTTCTTTAAAAAAAAAGACAATTACTATGTTTGAATCAAAACTTATTATTACGAAATATGAATTGTTATTATTGGATGCAATCAAACAAGTATTTTAACAAGTTGTAAAAAAATAAGAAAATAAATAAAGCCGAAAAAATATGAAATATCCCAGCAAAAAATTTTTGAAAAGGTAATCAAGTGTGGAATTAAGCATTTTTGGCAGAAGTACTTCCCAACTAGATTGCCAACTTAATGATTTTAACAAGGCGTGAGACTTTTATAATCAATTACTGCGAATCGATTACATTAATTATTGTAGGAATTAATGAGAACATTTAGTACGGTAGTCTTTTTTACATAAATAACTAGTAAGTAGTTTTGTAAGCGAGTGACAAAATATGGCAATCACAAAAGTAAGTCATTATGTGGCAAGTACTTTTTAAGGTAATGCCTAATTTTTTGCTGGGATTATGTTTTCAATTGATTCAGGGAAAATAATAAGAAATCAAAAACAAATATTTATGTAGTTTACTGTTTTGCAATTTTTTCCACTACGTTTTTAATTAAGTTTAAGATTATGTATGAAAAATTAAAAGCATTTTTAAATTTTTAATTCTCTAAAATGCTTTTAATGTGGTCATAATGTCGTTATCTAGGATCTGAACTTCGAACTTAAATATTATTTTTCTTAAATTATTTATTGCAACGTCCATATATAACTCATTCTAAACTAATTCCAAAAATTATATTTAGTGAAATCTATTTATAATCTCTGTTTTTCACGAACAGATTCCAACGTTCAAAAACGATGTTGCCGTATAGCGCTCTTGGATGCCATTTAAGTTTCCCTAAATATTAAGCTTTTGTTTGGTCATTTCATTTTTAAGCAGTGATACGTAAGTTTTCGAATTCATTAAACAAATAACGAAAGCTTGAATTTTAGGATCAAGCAATTAAAACTTTTCTATATTTTAAACAATTTTATGAAAGGTACACTACGCCTTTTAAGGCGTATGAGTTAAAACGTGTGAAATATAAACAAGAATGGTCTAATAATATTTGACACCACTACTAAAAAGGTGTCACATTAGAAAAGTCTGCCTTCTTCTTTGGTGACAAAAGTCCGAACAGCACCAAAACAGGATTCTATTTAAATACATAACTCGGGTAATGAAGGAGTATCCACCGCATGCTTAAAGCGCAATTCTGTAAAATTCTGTCTCTGTACTTAACGCTGCAAGAGGAAGTTAATGACCGGACAAAACTTAGCGGCATAAGGAGGTAGGCAAAATTTTGTTCACCTAAAGCTTAAAAAAAAAAATAAATAAATAAATAAAAATGGGTACATAGGAATTGATATCTTGGAGTTAAACTAAGCACGCAACATTATTTCAAGAAAACATCTACTTTATCTTGTTTTGCGCTAGTGAATGTTGTGGGAGATGAAATAAAGTTTCTCATATTAAATTGGATTAGGGCTGCGGTGATCACGAATTAAGTCTTTAAACGATCTCTCCCCACGAGAAAAATATGGGAAACGAAAAAACCTACTGTCTGGCCAACAGAAGCGCCTGTTCATATCTATTAAAACTTTAAAAAAATTTTTTGCATATGACAAGGCTTAATAGATTCTTGAAATTAGAAGGAAAAAAAAAATATGAAAACTTAATGAAAAACTTAAAAGAAGTGATTCTTTGATAATTTTTTAGCGAAAAAGTTGCACTCATTTTTTGTTAATTACTCAAAAAAAATTATAAACAAAAATATAAAATATTAATATTGAAGCTGTTTTATGCAAAACTAGTTGTTCCCGAGGCGCTTCGCTACCCAATGAGAATAATCGTTCCTCGACCGTTCATCATTGTCGCGGCATTGTTGAATAATTTTCTTAATTTTGCTTTTAACTAAAAGATTACAAATTAATAATTAAAAAATGGCAATGCTCGCACTGTAAACTTAAATGACAGTCAATAAACTTACAGGAACAGTCAAATGACGCGAGCAAGCACAGCCTTTTACTGACAAAATGTAATTCTCATTAAAAAAAAAAAAACATTTTATATAGGGAAAACACACCATCATAAAACTGCGCATATAACGCATATTCGCAGAAATTTTTCGATGTTTTTTTTTTATAAACCAGAGAAAGTAGATCTTTCTAACACATGTACTCGTTTAAAAATCGGATGAGTGGTTCTCGAGTTATAAAATCACGAACATAGAATAACTTTATTTTATATGCGTACATAGATATTGCGGCAAAAACTTTTGTTTTTTCTTTTGCAATAATTTAAATTTTGATCAATTTTTAAGGAGTATTGTAAGTAAATAACTCGTTTTCTTTTGTTTTTTTTTTTATAATTTTATTGGTAATATCTATGTAATAGTAAGAGAAAAAAATTGTTTTAATTTTGTGGTTAATAAAACCTCTGAATTTTATTATGAATTTAATATAAGCGTGTGTGTATATATTAATATGAAGGCTTAAGACTTTTAAAATGCGGTAAGTAGGGTGGGGTAAGTGTTGCAAAGGAGTTTTTTTTTGTGGGACATTAAAAAATGGAGTACAATTGCACGGTGAGGTTCCTAACCTTAAGCGGAAGGGTCATAAATCTGGCAGAACACCAGCCAGGGTAATAGTAGTGTGTGTAGCAGGGAGTAGACAGGGATTGCTTCAGTCCTCATTTTATTGAATTTTTAATATTAGCTTTGTTTTGTTGGCAAAAGAACCATCCCAAGACGGCAAGCTCTAGCCGGAGCAAAACGCCAGCATACCAGCGTGCTCAACTATCTTTCAACACATTTCATTTCATCTTTTTTAACGGTTTTTTACAAATACAGCTGATACAAATCCCCAAGTTAAGCGATTAAAAGAATATTTGACCACACACAGTTTTGAAGCTCTTTTTATTTATACATCATGCAGTTGTTGCTCCTCTAACTAAAATTTCTATTCCTTCGATTAGTCTACCGTAAATCTTGTAAATCCTGCAAAAAGAACTTCAATTTGCTTTTATCTCAATGACTTTGAGTCTGATTAAAAATCATTTTAGCAAATTTTATCCCATTAAAGTTTCAATTCTCCAAAAAAAAAAATTACAGTTTAACTTTAAGAAAAGTGGAAAAAATTTAATTAAATTTTAGATGCATGCAAAAGAATACAGAGACAATTACTAAAAGGAATAAACATACAAAAATATGTTGTGTTTTGTTTTCTTCGAAAGAGACAAAACTATTATTCATATTTGTCCATGTTCTTTTTTAGGTTGTGGAATTTAAGACATGAAATGTATCACCCACTGGGTGAATGCTTTTTGCATTATCAAAAATGACTTATGGTATTGGCATTGAAATTGCATTTGGTTGGTTTGGAAACGCTTAAAAGGAACAATAAATTTGATTTGTTTTCTTTTTTTCATTAACAAATTAAATTTTAATTAAAAATTTATTTATTTAACAATTTATATATTAAATTAATATCAAAATGATAATATTTATTTTTACACTTTTTGTGTCTACTAAATGATTTATTTGCTTTCAGATTGAAATTTAATAAGATTAAACATTTTTTCACAATTACACATATAATTGAAACATAAATACAGAGTTTTCTAATGAAATAAGTAATTAAATCAATTAAAACTTTTATTAAATTTTGGGCTGGAATAAACAAAATCTTTAATTCAGTGTGTATATGCATGAACATGATCAATGAAAAATTTTATGTTTTGAAAGAGTAAAATTTTACATTTTTAAAAAAATTTCAAAATAAGAATATTCTTAGCTCTTGCTAAAGGACTATTTAAAATAAAATTTAATTTAATGTTTTCTTTTTCAAAAATTAATATATTATGAGTATTTGTCTAATTTTCTTAAAAATTCTCTTCCAAAAAAAGCGTAACCAGTAAAATTTGTGGCCAATTTTTTTAATTTATCTTTTATCTGTTATCCATTTCATGGAAGACGAGCCGTTTTATTCTGTTTTGAGTTTAACTCTCACTAAAGGCAAAAACATTATTCTATATTTTCAATATTTATTCCATAATAAATTGATTGTTTTTCCTCCACATAAATTGTATCACCTTAATGTTACAAATCTACAGCAACTACTCTCAAACTTTGTTTTGTTGCGGCACACCGTTAATGTTTTCAAAATTTGGCGGCAAAAAAGATAAGTTTTAAAGTTATTTACCCATCACCCATAACACATTGCCTAAAATAATAAAATAACCTTTAAATAAAATAATGTGTGAAAATAACAGTACTTTTTTAAAGAATTCACTATGAGTAAATAATAGAAATACTTATAATCCGAAATTTTAGTTTGATGTTTTTTTTTGATAATTTTGTTTATATTCGGTCGTAAAAATAACAATGCCTCTCTAATGTCGTCTTTTACATTTAATAATCTTTCTCTTTTTTTAATTTTAATGTTCGTTAATATTAAAAATCCGAATTCACTCAAATACGATTTGGAAAATTGTAATAATATGCTTAACGCTTTTTTGGCTATCATTGGATAATCGCATCCAATATTAACCCAAAATAAACCAATTGATATTTTTGAATATTTTAAAATTAAATCTCAATTTTGAAAACCAAAGCTACACCTGTAATAGCTCCTGTTTGAACACATCAGGTGATATTTTACTTCGCCGTTTTTATGCTACAAATCCAAGCCATTAAGCTGTAAAATAGCATTGTGCCATCATTAATTATTGTTGCTGGCGCCATAGAAGTATTAACAACCTAGTTTTTTTTTTTTTTGTAATTCATAGTATTTAATAATATAAACATTTTTATATATTAAATTTGGCAGTACACTTTTAAAATTATGTGATACACAAAAGTGCCGCGGCACAGTGAATAGAATCACTGATCTACAGCATACTTTATACAACGCTCATTCTTATGTGTGTAAATTACGTACGTAATTAGATCTGCATACAAGTTAACGAGTTACCGTTTAGCTTATGCAACAACAGCAGCAAACTAAATAACTGACATCCCTAAATTAGCGCGTAAGACGCAAAGCAATGTGATTCATTGCCTTCTCGCTGAAATGTCATCCCTAAATAAGGGCGTCAACTTTGTGTCTTTAACAGTAATGTGAACTGATTTTATTTCTTAATACCCACTGTATAAGAACAAAAACGATATAAAACCGCTAGAATGCCTTGAAAATAACTAAATTGTCATTACTTTTCAACCATAACAAAACAAAACAAACCAACAAGCAGCCAACTTCACTTCCAAACGCACTGTTAAAATTTGATTTTCCAATTGCTAAACGTTGACGCCGTGCTATTTAGGGATGCTTTATACATTTTGTATGTACATGAGAAATTTTGGCAGATATTTTGAGCTTTACGTGCTAATTTAGGGATGGCAGTAAGCCTTTATCTACCACACAAACAAATGTGCTCATAGCAGAACATAATCAAAATCTCAAGTTGAAAAAAACTTCCAAAAAAAGCAAAGTTAGTGAATATTAAATAACGGCATCATACTAGAAACTTTAAAAAAAAGAAGATTTTTTTATTTTTAAATTAATAATATATAAAATGTTAAATTAAAAGTTTTGGGTGCAAAAATACAACAAGTCAGTATTGCGAAAGAGGATTCTGCTTTTGAAAAAAGACAAATTACATAAGTGAACTGCGGTGACGGAATTTATTTTTTTAATTAAATATTATTTAATTTTTTTTGTTTGTAGAATAACAATAAATTATGTATCATCTACACAATTTTTTTGTCTTTTAGGGAAACAAATTATTTAAAAACAAAAAAAAAACTGTTTGCTATTTTTTATAAAATTATCCCGATTATTAATTATTAAATGTCAAAGCACTTCTGACAATCATTTTAAATAAACTAAAAATTTTTGTCAAAACAATAAAGTAAAGACAAAATCAATAAAATTTTTTGGAGCACAAGTTTCGGAAACATAATTTACTGTTCCTCGTTATTTAGCTTTTATCTAATAAATTATTTACTTACATATTAGTTTCATTCTATTATCTGATCTAGACCGAAGTTTTGATTTAAGCGCATTATAAACCATTGAAACACGTTACGTTTTTGATCCGTAATCTGATTTATGCAAAAAACCGCAAACACTCTTTTGTTTATGGAAAAATATAAAACCAATGTGTAAATCCTTATGCATTTTATTGGCATGAAAATCTATAATCGTTTAAAGTTTTGCAGGTTACATGTTGGTATTTATGGAATGTGTTAGTTAAACATGTCCTTTTGTATTCGATAATTTCTAAGTGATTTAGAAGACGACGAATGTAAAATTAATAAATAGTAAGTGTAATTCATAATTACATTTTTATTTTATTGATGAAAGATTAAGTTGAACACAGTGTGTTGAACTTAAAAAAAACAAGAGTGCTATATTCGGCTGTGCCGAATCTTATATACCCTTCAGAAAATATCAAAAACACTACGATAATTTATTTATATGTTTTTCATCCTTTTTCAACTGTATAAAAGAGCCGAAAAAAAGTCGACCGTATACAGTAGAGAAAGAAAAATAGAAAAACTGTTGGTTATTGTTGTTTTTGCTTAAACTTTGATTTTTGTGTTTGCTTTATTGCTTAGACAAAAATCTTTAGTTTATTTAAAATGTTTGTCAGAAGTTTCCTGAAGAGTTAAGTAAGCGATAACGAAATGGCCATCGAGACGTGCTTTGACCCTCAATAATCAATATCGGAAATTAATTTAATCGGGATAATTAAATAAAAAATAGCACGAAGATTTTGTGAAAGTTGATTTTAAATTGAACACGGACGGACAGAAGGACATCGCTCAATAAAATTCCCTATGCATAAGAACTTAGAATGTATATACTCAATGGGTTCGGACATGGAAAAATAAAATTGTGAAGTAGTCCTCTTGCACCCTATTTTACTTGATGGTAAAGATTTTCTATTAATTTCCTAAAAGTTGAGACGAAATTTTTTTTAATTCCTGAAATGGAAAAAAAATTCGCTTACGCAAAAAATCGCAGAACACTTGATGGTTTTATTTTTGGCATTATTGCAGACTTTCGTATGTTGCATTTCAGTTTAGAAGAAATCTATTTCAATACTTATTAAAAGGCAGTTTAGTTCACAAATGAAATGTCCAAATGATTTTTTAAAGCATAGAATCTTGAATTGCAAAGATGTCGAAGCATCCTTTAATGTATCTTGATATTCATACTTTCATCATCTTCATTTGAACTTGAAAAATATAATTCAGTTCTTGCAATTTTTTGTTAAATTTTCTAAAATAAAGCATTAAACACATTCGAGAAAGCAGCTACCGACTGCAAAATGTCAAAAAAAGAATACATGTGTTTATATGAGAATGATTATTTTGACGACAGCAAGGCAGCAGGTGGTTGTCTAGGCTGAATTTGCCGCTGCAGTCGAATTAAACTATTTTCTAGTTTTGTTGGCGGCAATAAACAGTTGAGTGATGTCAGTATGATAAGACATGAAAGATAATAAGGGCTTAAAATCTCCTATTATGAAAAACGAAAAGAACAATAATAACTTTTTATTTAAAGATTTAAGTGTACATCTATAATAAAACTGCAACAGGATCATTTCTGTACATGAAATATTTTAGGAAAATATTGTTGTTGGTGAAGACAAAAATTGATTTGGAATACAAAATACTTCTTTTTGGAATTTTTGTGTTTTTGAGTTCGCATCATGTAAAAGATGCTAGGTAGGTTTGAGTAAAATTTTGTGAGCAGATTCTTAATAACCGTGGTTCAAGTGTATCATTTTTTCCTCGCAGAAACACAGAAAACCAAATGAAGAATCACTCAATTTTACTATATAATTTTATAATAATTTTACTGATAACTATCAGCACATTTTATTTTTGTTGATAGGAAATTTTAAAATTTATTTTTTTTAATTTTTAAAATTTTTTTAAATTTTTAAAACATATTTTGCCAATTCGAATAAAAAAAAAAAATAAAAAAAATTAGTTTTCAATAATTTGTTATTTTTTAAATTTTTTATATTAGTGGACAAGCAACTGCTAAACTGACATAACTGAAAAACAATAAAATCAACTTTTACATGAATCAAGAAAACAAGATTGCGCATTGCTCAGATCCGTTAGTTTGTTATATAGCCTTCTCTCTCTTATGTGTGACGTAGGTATAGAATATTTTTTGTAAACAAACTTCATATGTGTATGGAAAGTGCAACAGAATTAAAGTAAAAACGGTGAAAATTTATTAAAAATAAAAAAATAAAAAAAGAGTTAACCGAATTACAGTATGATGGTTTCGAAAACCTCGCAGGCTATATTTGCCACAAACTTAAAAATGATTTCTCAGACATTGCAGTGGCACAAAACGAGGAAGGTCCAACGTATTCGTGGGTTGATCATGTATGTGAGGGTGGATTAATAAAACCGACACCTGAAACTATTAAACACATCAAAGGACTGAACCAAATATTTAAAAAAAAAATAATAAAGACGAACTTCTCATTAAACAAAATTTCGTAAAAGATTTAAGTAAACAGGCTCATCATATTAAATGTGATAAAAAAGTAAAAAAACCTATTTTTCAGATCAAAAATGTATTTTGAAATGCGAAAACTTAATGCGGAGCTTAAAGACTACAGCATGACCAAAGAAAGAAAATTAAATAAAATAAAAAATTAACTTATTTTTTAAACATTTTAGTTTTAATTTTATTTTGAAATTAAATTTATTTTACTTTCAGTTATTTGGCATTAAGCTCATTAATAATTATTTATATATGAATATAGAATAACAATTGATTTAACTTTTAGTTTAACTTTTTTATAAGAATTTTCATACAAGCCAAAATTTAAAATTTTGGTAGCCTGAAATAGCTTTTCTTCCTCTCGGGCTTCAAGCCCAGACTGATAATTTTTACTCGAGTATGTCTTTTTTCTTCCCATTAAACATTTGTTCAAATCGATGCACCCGTTTAGAAGTTATGCAATTATTTTTAGTTTTGTGCCAAAAATCTCCTGCACTTTTTGCAACAAACATTCATTTTTATTCTATTGTGACGTAAATGCGCAGTACAAAAATTTTTTGAACGGCTAAATGCGCAATCTTGTTTTATTGATTCATGATACTTTTATTGTGTAGCTGCTGCCTTCAAAATAATTATGTAGCTGCGTATAAAATGACAAATGTTGCTAGCGTCATTTGCTATCGTGTGTTCGATAAAACAACATTTTTAGAGTTTTACAAAATTATCAAAAATAATAACGTAAAAAATTGCAGTGCTACCATACTTTAATATTTTTTCTATTAGCTGTTGAAAACGTCTCTTCCTCGTTTCAATAAATCTAAAGCATACGAATTTAGGAACGAAGCGATGACAAAAACGACCTCGACGTACTATAACAACTACAAAGCCAATGGGAATAGGACTGTGGGAATAACTTAAATTATTATTATTTATGTCGCATTTTATGGTACTTTATTTATCCAAATCAGATAAACCGTTCTTGAGTTTTGTTCTTCTTCTTCTTCTTGATTTGTCTGTCAAATTTCGAGTGTTGGCTATCATATAACTTATTGATTAATTAATAAATATTTCAAAAACTATTTTCATTTTACATCTTAAGCTTTAATGAAATATACTATTGTACCCTCCATATTTGCCACGTCTCTTAAAGAATCTGTAAGCGAAAGAATAAATCTGAAATTTGTTTTAAATGAAGTGCCTGAAGATCTTCATGGACATCCTCCACCTAAAATAAATAATTTATAATTGTTATTTAATTTGTTTATATTTAAGTTTTTCGAAATTTAAATATGTTGAAATACAAAATATGAAAAATTACAAAACTAAAATTGAAATTGAAAAAAAAAAAAACAAAAATATCTTAGCAAACTTTACTAAAAAAGCTATTTTGTTGTTATTGTTCTAAATCCTTTAAGATTTGTGATTTAATTTTTTAATACAACATGATTCACATAATATGAAACCTTCCCGAAAGGCACGTTCTATTACATTTAGTATATAATTTTCTATTTGGTTGGTTTTCTGCTGCCTTAATTATTATGTAGCTTATAGAAGCGGAAGTAATAAGTGCGGAGAGAAAGATGCGCACATCTAGACACACCTGCAAACAAAAGTATTTGTAGAAAATTTTAATCAGACAAACGAGTAATGATTAAAATTTTAGGGAATTTATTCACAAGGAAAATTATTTAACAAATTACACAATCTTACATTGCATTCGTTATGTTCTGAAGAATAAAGTTGATAATTTTTTGAGTTTTTTTTTTTTTTTAATTTGTTTGTATACATTTCTTTATCAGTCATGGAATGTGAGTTAGATGCAAGAATACAGTTGTAGTCTTCCCTCACTATTGAGACTTTAAGGAATAAACGAAATATGTATGAAGGATGAGTTTGCTGTTTGTCAGTTTTTGCAAGACTGCAAGATGAATACTTTACTTCTTTAAATTGGTTGCTTAAATAAATGATATCTATCCTGTACACAATGCAGATGAAGGATGTAGCGAGCCAGAAAATGTTGCGTTACATTGTGGTGGTGAGAAGTTTTTCTGTTTTCTTTAAAAATTAAGAAAAGATTTAGAAAGGAATAATAATTTTTTATTGAAATTTTTTGTTTAATTCTTTGATATTTAAAAAAAAAATATTTTTTTTGCTTAAGAATTGTAAAAAATTAATATAAAAATTAAATCGTCCATTAGAGCAATTAATTTGATTAACTATGGAACGATTTCACACCATAATTATTCTTAATGATAATACTCATCCAAAGAGATGTTGCATATTGCTTTTAAAAGAAGTCATTGCTGCTGTAGAGCGTAGCGTACGGGAAGACTGCAAATCAGTCTATCCATCATCGTACGCATGAATTCGATTTGTCTAACTTTATAGAGAAGCCACGCGATCAGCTAGCAAGGACTAGATTCTAATTTTATAAGTCAATTTTGTTTAGCAATGAAGCTCTATTTTTCCCTGAATAAATACGTCAATAAACGAAATTTTTGCTGTATTTTTAGTGATGAAAATTTTCAAGTGTCTGATAAGGCCTCGTTAGTTACATTCAGAAAAACTGACTATTTGATCTGCTTTGTGTGCTGGTGAAATAAAAACTCTATACTTCTTTAAAATGATGCTGGTCAGAACGTTACATTCAATGGTGGCCACTATAGTAATGATTACTGCATTTTTCCTTCACCAATTAAACTGTGCTGTGGTTTCAACAATATAGCGCAATATGTCACATATCTCGTGCCTCAGTTGGAGGAAAACATTAAGTCGCTAGTCAATGTCGATAAGATCGAAACGATTAACCACTTGCCGATATACCGCTACAAATGTCATCAAAAATTGGACCTTCAGATAAGACTACTTCCAAATCATAAACCAGAAGTCATATTTAAATTATAATACCATATAATTATCTTTCGAATAAAGTAAACTTTACGTCTATTTAAAAAAAATACCTTTATTTTGTTCCATTTAAAAATTCTATAGGTAACTTTGCGAAAAGCGAAAGAAATTTTCTAGAGGGCATTATAAACCTTTAGCAAAAGTATATTTCGTGTATTTAAAATTCCAATAAATGGCGTTGTAAAGCATATCAATAAAGAAAAAGCTGAAATAATTTCAGAAGTTTTCGAAAATTGTTACAGAACAACATGCAATATGGCCTCTCCAGTAGATAATATTGTAGAAAAACACATAGACTGATTGAATGCTCAAAGTATCACAGATGACATGCAACAAAACGTGACGTCAGTGGAAGAAGTAAAATTCTTCATAGGTACACTGAAAAACTCAAAAGCACCAGGATTGGATGGAATAAAGCCCATTGTATTGAAAAATATGACAAATACTTTTTACACACTAATTACTCAAATTTTCAACTAGTGTTTGACAAAAGGTTATTTCCCAAAAATTTTTAAAACAGCCAAAGCAGTCCCAATTTTAAAACAGGGAAAGAACGCAAAATTAGCTAAAAGTTATCGTCCAATAAGCATGCAGAATTGCTTAGATAAAGTCTTCGAAAAAATCGTGTTACAGAGAATGAATGGATACACCGAAACTAATAGCATGATACAAAAAGAGCAGTTTGGTTTTCGAAAAGAATATTCAACTGTGCACCAAGTAAAGAGAATTGTAAACTTCATCTCAAATAACAAAAGTAACCGAAACAGTAATGGAATAGTGATGCTAGACTTAGAAAAAGCCTTTGATTCTATATGGCACCATGGCTTAATTTTAAACTGCATAAGTTTGGTTATGCAATTTACATACAAAAGATGGTAAAAAGTTTTCTAAATGAGAGATTCTTTGTAGTAAATATTGATATTGAGTACTCCACCCAGCGCAATATCCCTGCTGGAGTTCCCCAGGGCTCGGTGTTATCACCTGTTTTGTACCCAATACGTCAATATGTACGTCTGTGTTTTGGTTGAAATTAAAAAAAAATTTTAAAATACGCCAATCAATCAGGTGTAGTTTCGCAAATTTTGCTATTGAAAATCAGTAAGATCGATCCATGTTCTTCGAGGAAGCGGTCGAAACACAACGCCTGCCCCTCATTTTCCTATATAATTTGGAAAAATTCCAGCATAGTGAAGTAACTCATGAAAGAAAGAAGATGAGGCTTGCTAAAACTTCCCCAGAGAATACTCCAATTTATTAATGAAAAGAAACGACTGAGAAAAACATTACACAGATGTGAAGACCCTGGTAGACGAAATATTTTGAAGGCGGATTTACGGAACGTTGACCGGATTATACAGGGTGCCATAGCCAATTTTGAACGGGAACATTGGACTAACTTTTTATAAAAAGTACGACTCCACAATCAGACTTTTAGAAAAATAAAGGCGGCTGCGGGTTTGCTTTCTCGTCCCTCAGTTCGAAGTTTAGTTAATTCTGATGGCTCAATTATCTCCGGCAACACTGGCATATCTAATCTACTATCGAGTCGTTTTTTCCAGGAAATTCCTGGCCGAGCGACACGAGTGGATCCATTCAGTGTGAGGGTTCGAGAATTGGTGTCTGCTTTGGACAGGACGGCGCCTTTGACGATTTTTGGAATGACTTTGACTGCTGACCTGGGAATTATTGGCTCTAGTAGTAATATTAGCAGACTTGGCTTTGTCAATGAGGTTGCAGTAGGTAATGCTCTAAAGCGAAGAGCAAACAAGAGATCTAGTGGTATGGATTGTGTATCTGATTTTGTTGTGAAAAAGACGGACAATGTGGCGTTGGGATTTTTAGCTATTTTGTTTAATCATTGTCTAAACATTGGATATTTTCTGAGCGCATTGAAGACTGCCCTTGTGGTTCCCATACTTAAACCAAAAACGGATCCTCGTGAGAGTGGAAGCTATAGATCCATATCCCTATTATCGGTCTTTGGAAAGCTATTTGAATATTTTCTCCTGGCAAAGATTAATAACGTTATTACTGACAATGACATTTTAAAAGATTTCCAATTTGGGTTTAAGAGCGGACTTTCAATGACACACGAACTAGTTGTAGTTACGGACTATATTGCCAGGGGTCTGAATAGGAGGTGCCCTACAATGGCAGTTAGCTTAGATTTTGCCAAAGCCTTTGACACTGTTTGGCATGATGGTCTTATCTATAAATTATTGAGTATGGGCTTTGGTACGGGCATCTGCCGTATGATTGATAGCTTTCTAAAGGACCGCTCTTTTAGGGTTCGTATTGAAGATGTCCTCTCTAATGAAGGTTCGATTTTTGCAGGAGTGCCACAGGGATCGTTGCTGGGTCCAGTTTTGTATAATGTCTTCATATCATGTCTTCATTAAAAAAAAAACAAATATATGGGGCGATAGAGAATTAAATAATAGGAATGAAACATTAACACATTGAGTGCCACGTCGTACGTTTGTGTACGACACCTAAAACTTCCTGGGGTGCCACGTCGTACATTTTCGTACGACAGGGGTTGTTGTAAATTATACCTTGTAGCTCGGAAAGGAAAACTGAAAAGTAAATAAAAATAGAAAACTAAAGCCAAATTGAAATAAAAAATATGCTAGTGCAAAAAAATACCGTCGTACATTTTTGTCCGACACTGACGTTTACGAATTCTATTTAGACGTTGAGTGCCATGTCGTCCGAAAAGGTACGACATATAAAAGTAGTCATAAAATCTAAAATAAACAATAAGATAGAACGAGAACGTCACAGATATTATATTTTAACACTATTACACGCATTTCTTACAAAAAAAGTGTTTGGCACTCTGCGAAGTTTTTTATCAAAACGGCTTGGCACTCAATGTGTTAAGTGAAAAAATTCGAGTTCGCCCATATTTTCCGAGTTATGGGCCTCTGAATTTTTCATAGAAAAGTACGATTTTGGACCATATTTTTTAAGATATCAATATGGTTATCATAAAGAAGTCTTTAAGATAATACAATTTTTTTAACTTAACCTATTAAAAGCCGATGGTAGTTTTATATAAAATAATATATAGTACTTATTTTGTTGTCTGTTTTTTTTTTTTTTTTTTTTTTTTGTCCAATTAAATTCAATGATATGACATGTCTACACTGTAAGTAAAATGTAATTCTTTACCGTATGTATATATAAAAAAAAATAAAAATAAAAAGAACATTTTTATTGAAACGGAGAAGTAAGGCCTAACAAGCTTAAAATATATTACTTATTATTTTTATTATTATTTTTTTTATTTTTAATTGTCTGTCATCCTAATATTTATTTTGTTGCAGTTACTTCACTAAACCAGATTTACATATATGATGAATGGTGTATAAGATTCGGCATAGCCGAATATAGTACTCTTACTTAATATTTAATGAATTAAAATTGGAACTGAGCACATTTGGTTCTTCTGGTACTTCTTCTTGTGACACGAGAAAATCATGCAAAAGTGACGGAAAATATATTTGCTCCCATATGCATTTTAAAAAATAGAAAAAAATTTTGTGGCTGAATAAGGAATAAATTAAATCCTCTACAAAAACGGGCCTCACACTTGTTACCGCGATTTATAATCGTTAGCCTGTTTAGTGAAAAATAGGAATTAACTAATTTAAATTGTTTTCAATTAAATATTTTAAAAGCCCTTTATTTTATACATTTAAAGCCAATTTATCTTCTTTTCAATTTATATATTTTACGTTTTTTTTCTCAAAAAATTTTTTGCTTACTTTTTAAAATGTTTGCTACCATTCTATTCACAGAGTACCAAGGCGAAACAATTACCAGGTGGCAGCGTTGTAGAATTTATTATTTTTTTCTTGTAGAAACGAATGTCAAACTTCATATATAAAAAATAGTACACAGATTTTTTATATATGGAGTTTGACAGCGAAAATTAATGAATTCGCCTACGCTGCCACCTGGTAATTGATTCGCCTTGCAGAGTACTATGTTCTCGTTCGTTTAACAAAAAATGAACGAACGAGCAAATTGCATGAACTAGTTCACTTTTGATACCAAACTGCCATCCCTAAATTAGCGCGTAAAGCGCAAGATAACTGTCAAAATTTCTCATGTTCATACAAAATGTATGAAGCATCCCTAAATAGCACGGCGTCAACGCTTAGCAATTGGAAAATCCAATTTTGACAGTGCGTTAGGAAGTGCAGTTGGCTGCTTGTTGGTTTGTTTTGTTTTGTTATGGTTGAAAAGTAATGACAATTTAGTTATTTTCAAGGCAATCTAGCGGTTTTATATCGTGGGTATGAAGAAATAAAATCAGTTCACATTACTGTTAAAGACACAAAGTTGACGCTGTTATTTAGGGATGACATTCTAGCGCAAAAGCTATGAATTACATTGCTTTGCGTCTTACGCGCTAATTAGGGATGGCAGTAAAGAAAATGATCGCTAACTGAAATAAACGATATGGCACACGTCTAGGCTTTATATTAACCCCTTGTGATGATTTGCTGTCTTCTAAAATTTTTTATTATTTTTGTTTTTGTTTTTTGTTTCAGTAGCCGCAGGGACACAAAAACTTACAAAACACTTACATGAAATCATTGTAAAAACCTAAACATTGTACGAGTATTTAAAACTAGAATTATTTTAAAGCTTTTAGCATGATTAAATGTGTTATTTGTTGGTTGGATACTTTTTTGTTTAGTCGTTGGTTTGCACATCTGGTTGTGGCGTTTTTATCCCTACTCACACACCATCATCACCATGTTCATATATTTGGTAACAAGTTAATGAAACTTCGTGCTCACTTAATTTTTACATGTGGTGCAAAGAAAACCTCACATTTTTGTGTCATAATTTCTGAGGATTATTTCAAGTCTCCAAAGTAACATTTTAAATTATGTTTTGCGATTATAAGCAGTAACATTAATTATAATAACTAAAAATAAAAAATAAGAATAAGCCTTATGTTGAGTAGAGATGAAGCGGTACGTAATAAGAGAATTTCAAAAAGCAATTTTGTTTATTTAATGAAGAGATATGAGAATGAATACTGGTGTTTTCCATTGATTTTAATATTATATTTTATTGAATTATATAGCTATCGCGTTACTTTCTACGACATGCGCACTGTGATGTTATTGAATTTCTGTTTAGCGCTTGAATTGCTATTTTGTTTTAGTTTAAAAAAATATCATATATATATAATGGGTCAAACAGCTTAAACGGATGAACCAAATATTAATAAAACTTAAAACATAGATAAACCCTTATCAACAACCAGCAGTAGGGTACGTTCTTCAAGAAAAACCATTTTTTTTTTTTACAGATTTTAGCATTGTGATGCTTTGTTTTAACCACTGCAAATAACAATTTACTATTTTTTAGGTCTTTGTAGCTAAACATTTTTAAATTTGATGTTAAGTAAAGTAAAATTAATTTTTTAATTTATTCAAAGCGCAGCTAAAGGGTTTTTATACCCTTCATCACAGTTGGAAAAATGGTGTATCTAAGTTTGTCATCCCGTTGTGATTTCTACAATATCCATTTTCGACCCCACAAAGTATATAAAATCTGATTTCTTATGAATAGCGAAGTCGATTAAGCAATGTCCGTCTGTCGTCCGTGTTAAAAAAAAGTAAATATGTCAATTGGAAATCAGCACGATCGGTCCATGGCCTTCAAGGCAGCAGGTAAAACAACGCGCTTACCTCTAATTTTTTCAAGTCATTTGGAACAATAAAGTAACTGAAATCAAAAAAAAAATATATGGGGCATAAGAAAATAAAAAATAAGAAAAAAAACATCAAGTAAAAAAATTAGCGCTCTCCCATTTTTTTGGATTAACGGGGCTCTGAAGTTTAAAAATTTTTTTAAATATTAATACGGGTATCATTTTAAAGGTTTTAAATAGTTCTTTAAGGAAATACTAAAATTTTTTTTAAATGATTAATAGCCGAAGGCATTTTTATGTAAAATATATATATTCAGTAGCAATTTTTTTTTTATTTTTTAATTCTCTGTTACGCCAAAACTTGTTTTTTTTATTGAAGTTATTTCATAAACTAGATTTACAAATATGGTGAAGCGTATATAAGATTCGTCATAGTCGATTTCCTTATTGAAATCTCTTTTTGGGTTAAAAAATTAACAAACGAATAATAAAAAATTGTAAATAAATTAATTAAGTAATTAACCAAATAGGTGCAATAAAAACTTGTACTTGTACTTTATCCTGACAATAAATGAAACTGTATGTAATGTAGTTTTAAGACGCGGGTTATATTTTTCTAGTCTAGTTTAGAGAAGCAAAATAAAAGAAAACTTGCAAACTTAAGTAAATAGATCCATTTGACATGCTTTCATAAATACGCCTCTGATCAGATGATCAGAACTGCTTAATTTCTTAAGATTAGTAGCAAAAATATTTTCCAAGAATACAAAACGAAGGAATAATCTTTCTGCTCATAAAATTATAACCACTTTGCATTTTCAGATTTTTCAAGTAGTCGCATTTGATTTAACCATTAAGCTATTAGCAGAAGTCATACTTATATTATCTCTTAGCAATTATAAATAGGAAAGAACTTTTTTTTGTAATGTAGCGTTCGCAAGGATGTTCTTATCGATACACTGTGCGGGAAATTGGTAAAGTAACAAAATTGTGTTCTCGGGTACTTAAGAGATATCGGAAATAATGGAAAGAATCCTAATGGAAGGATTCCAACTGCTTTAACGCCAACTAAAAGGAGAAATATCTCGGTTGTGAATATCTTCTTCTTCAGCACTAAAAATAAAAATAAAAGAAAAAATAAAAAAAAATAAAAAAAAAAATAAACAAAAATTAAGAAAAACCCCCGTTGTGTAATGTATGCGAAAAACCTGATTATAATTTGCAGGAGAGAACACGGTCGAAATGAAACAGAAATTCCAGTAAGAGATCATGTTAATTATTGTCATACCGTGGTTTTGATCGATGCTTAAAAATTTAATTGGATGGCCGAGATATTTAAAATTATTTTGTACACAATACGAGAAAAGGGAAGCTATTTAAAAATCGCCATTACAGTGTGGTTACAGGGTGCTGTAACGTACTAGAATTTCATTGTGTAAACATTACTGAAAAAACATTCAAAAATCTGTTTCAATCAGCTTCCCTTAATTAAATGGGGATTTTTGAGCGATTTCTTGGATTCTGCAATAATATAATTCTTTTAAAGGAATTTATTTTAAAACAAAATGTTTGTCTAGTTATTTAGCCATCATATTTTGCCCCACTAAACATGGAAAATATTTGTTGGTGGCCCAAGCGCAAGGTTCATTAAAAGGGGAGGTAATTCATCGATAAGGAGCTTTCTTAGGATTGAAGTGTCCAAAATATCACCAATAAACTTAATACAGATAATGGTTCCTGTTAATTAGTTATCACATAATATATTTAATTAAAATTATAAAAATGTTTCTAATCGTTTGAACGCAAAAAAAAAATTAACATTTTGGTCTTTCTGGAAAATTGACTTTCAAATTTTGATTAAAGCAAATTTACTTTAAGATATTAGTAAAATTTAGGCTGTCAAAACAAACAAAAAATAATAATAAAAATCATCTACTAAAAACAAAGACCTCAGTTGTTTTAATCATTTGATGGGGAGTGTAAATCAAAATAAAGTAAATAAAAAAGCAAGAATAATAATAACTCTGCTTCAAAGTATAAAGTTTGTACACAAATATATTAAACATAAATTTCTTAATTTATTTCCCTTAGCAACATTAATATAATTTTTCGTTTCTACGTCAACGACAGTGGGCCATAAATTTAATTTGATTTTTATGAATTTCATTCCACTTATCGTGCAATGACCAAACTACTCATCTGTTAAATTCAATATTTTACCGAAAATATATTTCTATACTGTTTCCAAGCATATGGTGTTTATTTTACCACAAAAAGAAAACCGAAAAAAAAATACAAGTCATAAATCTAAGTCTGTTGTCACTAAAGTAACAATAAAATAAATTAACAACTAAATTTTTGTAAACTGTTTTTTTTTAAAGAACTTTTCATTAAAGTTTAAATTGCTTTGCAATTGAAACAGCTTTTTTATTTATATTGTTTTACAAATGAATTTATTTAATTTATATTAAATAACTTAAGGCAAATATTGAGGATAATAGATAAAGAATTGGCTTAAATTGTACTGATGTATTTGTATGTGTATTTTGTACACATTTCATTAAAACATAAATATGTATATTTATTACAAACACATGACTACTTGTTTGTTGTGAAATGATTTAACAAAATTTTCTTTTCTTATTTTTATTTCAGGTAAATAATTTAATGTAACGTTACGCTCACATTCAAATCAAAAATATAATTAAAATATAATTACAGAGACAATTTAAGGTAAATATGTAATTATGAAACTAAATGCAAGTCTCAAAAACAATTTCTGGATTTACATAAGTTTAAAGTATTATTTTCTAATTAATGTGTTAAAAATAATATTGAAAATGATCATTAAAATATTAGAAATAAAATATTTAATTTTAGAAAATTCAACATTTTAATTACACTCAAGTTAAAAAACCTTATAAATATAAAATACACCAATATTAAAAAATTAACTGAAAATTTTAACAAAAAAAAAAAAAATAAAAAATAAATAAAAAACAAAATACAACATGTTAAGCAAATATTACAATTTAAATTTTTTTATTTTTAACTTTTCCTATTGATTAAACTAGTTAAATATATTATGTCAATATTTAATATGCACTTTTAGATTATAAAAGAAATAAAAATTTAAACAAATTTAGTTTTTTCTTCGTTTTATAATATTTATTTTAATTGTGCTTGATTCCTTCAAATATGAATATTTTATGACATTCTCATGAAAGTTTTTCTATTAAAAACTACAATATGGAATGTATATGGCCAATTCGCTACTGCTCATATAGCTCATCAGTGGATTCTACCCCAATTTAGTATAGAAAACCTAAGAGTCTTGTATCAAAAGCCAAATTGATTAAATGAGAACTTTATTTAATCAATAAAGCAAAAAAAAAAAAAACAAAAAAAGACATTAAAAACAGTTTTTATTTGACCTTTTTAATAATTAATATATTTATTTAATTTTTAAGCACTAGGTTTTTTTTATTTTTATATATTTTCTCAATATTTCGCTACTCCGTTGTGTAGCATCATCAGGAAAATAATTATTTATTGAATCAAACAAAAAACAACAACAAAATGTAATAAAAATTTTTTTCAAACTAACATATTTCAACAAACAAAAAATTATTTTCCTGATGATGCTACACAACGGAGTAGCGAAATATTGAGAAAATATATAAAAATAAAAAAGACCTAGTGCTTAAAAATTAAATAAATATATTAGACAATAAAAACCTCAAAAAAATTTTTATACAAAAACACACTAACCATTGAGTAACTATTTTTATATATTTTTTTATTTTTCTACATCCTATTCGGAACCATTAATATGTATTTGAAAGATACAATGAAAAAGTCAAGTTAGCCGCATCTTTAATCATTTAAATCTATTTGCATCTCATCTAAATGTAGTTTCATTTTAAACTAGTTGTGCCCACGACTTCATCAACGTGTCATTTCTTATTTTCTTAAAATATAAATTAAACTATTTGTTCTAGAGTTTTGTAGACTTTTGTACTGTTTTAATACCATTAACCCGAAAAATTTGGTTCTTTCACAATTGTAGCTTTATTTTGTCATGAAATGACCTATTTTTATGGAAAAAAACCGTATTCTATAATGGAACCAAGGTTCTTAGGGACCTCCTCACAAAATTTTGTTCAAATCCATCCAGCAGTTTTTACGTGATGCGAACACAGTCAGACAGACACGAATTCTAAAACTAGGCGTTTCTTATTCTATATTGACTACTTCCTACACCGACAATAAAATTTTCAAAAAATATTTCATATACAAAACAGATTCATTAATCATATCATCTTAAGGTACAGTTCCACCATATTTTTCAGAAAAATAAGCAGGATATATTTTTGTCTTTAGAGCTTCAAAATTTGTTTAAACCGTATATACCGTGAAACATTTTAAGGTATATACGATTTAAATAAAACAATTTTTAAAAACAAGTAAGAGCGCTATATTGGACTATGTTGAGTTATATATACCCTTCACCATCTATGTAAATCTAGTTTAGTGACATAACTCCAATCAAAAAAACAAATATTGGGGAATTAAAATATAAGAAAAAAATTGTGTACTACATATATATAATTTTACACAAAAATGCCATCGGCTTCCTTTAAGATCTCTTTAAATGCCTTAAAATGCTACACACACGCAAAGAAAAAATATGGTTGAGGTAACCATAATCTAAGAGCAACATATTATGGTTGCAAAGAAAACATAGTATTGTTACATTTGCAACCATATTGTTGTTGTTCAAATATAAACATTAAATGATTAAAATTTTCCAGATAAAAAAGACTTAGTTTTTATTGTTTTATTCATTTACGATTTGTCATAAAAATTATTTAGAAAGATAAATTCACAAAAAATCAATTATTTGCTTATAATAACGCTTAGATCATAAGCTACAAGAAACAGCTATATAAATGATTTCACAATTGTGCTTCAAACGCAAAAATAAAAAGGTATATGCTTTTAATACATACATACATATATATTTATTTCAACTTTAATGTTTTAATGTTTTGGTTCCCTTTTTATTTCTTTTTATATTTTGCTGTTTTTTTAATTATTTATTTTGTACATAAATTTTTATTTTTTTCACTTTCTCTATCAATAAAAAACAATTTCAAATTTTAGCTACCAGAAAAATTACTGAACTGTCAAGAAATTGAACAAAGTATTTTCAGCGCAAACATTATTCTGTTGCTTTAAACTATACTTTGATTAATAAAAATATATTATGGTTAAATATTTTATATTATTTTTAAAAAGTTATAAAACTTTGGTTGTGGTTGAAATTTTTTTAAGTTAAAAGCAACCATGTTGCATTTTTTGTGCACAGTAACCATATAATCGTTGAAATTTAACAAAAAATGTTTATCGTGACTAAAGTTTTGGTGAAAATAAAAATAATTTGTTCTCTGCAACTATACATTGTTACAAAGAATATAATATGGTTATTGTGACCATATCACAACCATGTTTTTTTTTCTGCGTGCACATTAATATCTTAAAATATGATGCACAATCGTACTTTTCTATGCAAAGTTCAGAGACCCATAACTCGGAATATATGGGCGAGTGCAACTATTTTAACTTGATGTTTTTTTTTTTTTTAATTCTCTATCAACTCAAATATTTGCTGGTTTGATTGGAGTTAATTTACTAAACTGGATTTGTTCCAAATGATATGGAAAAATTGGGGGCAAGCGTGGTGTTTTGGCCGCTGTCTCGAAAAACATGGACTGATCTTGCTGATTTTCAATAGCAAAATTTTTGAAACTATGTCTAAGCGATTATCGTATTGTAATTTTCTCAAGCTCATAAAGTGCCTTGGCAAAGTTGATTTCAACACGAGAATACACCGACAGTTCGAAAGAGAGACAGACGGACATCGCTTCATCGACTTCGATATAACGGAACGGCAAACTTAAAAATACCCCTTTCCAACGTATTTAATCATTTCAGTCGTAGACAGTTAAAATTTTACACAACAAAAAAAAAATAAATAAATAAATAATTCTTAAAACAGAATAATGGCCCATAAATGACCAGCTGCGCTTGGAAATTAATTAGTTTTATTACGGTTGTCGTTATCATGACCATATTATCCACAAAAAGTAGTAAAATGGTATATCTAAGTTTATAATTCCTTGCGTAATTTCTACAAATCCGACTCCATAAAGTATATATATTCTGACTCCTTTTACATAGCGAAGTCGATTGAGCAATGTCCGTCTTGCCGTCCGTGTTAGTGTTTACCGGAGCAAATTTGATTTCGCAAAAAAAAAAAAAAAATAAATATGTCAATCGATCAGATATAGTGTCGAAAGAGTTGGTATTGGTAATACGCATAATCGGTCCATGTCCTTTGAGGCAGCAGGCAAAACACCACCACTATCTGTAATTTTTTTCATGTCACTTGGAACAATCAACTAACTCCAATCAAAAAAAAATTAATATATAGGGCATTAGAGAATTTAAAAATAAAAAAAACGTCAGGTGAAAAAATTGGCGCTCCCCCATATTTTCGGAGTTACGGGGCGCTGAAATTTTTACATTTTTTAAAATATCAATATGGGTATTATTTTAAAGGTTATGAAGAGATCTTTAAGGAAATACTAAATTTTTTTAAATTGCTTAACCCATTAAGAGACGATGTTATTTTTATGTAAAATTACTTAATTTTTTTTTTTTTAATTTTTTAATTCTCTGCCACCCCAATAATTGTTTTTGTTTTCTTTTTTTTTTTTTGATTGGAGTTACTTCTCTAGATTTGCATAGATGGTTAATAAACGCCTAGTCGTTTTGTTTTTTATTATTTTTTGTAACTGTTAATATATCATCTAGAAAGCTGTTGCAAAATTAGTTAATAATATATTAATAATTAATTTATTTTTGTGTATTGCAAAATATTTTACTGTCGAACATTTCGCCAAAAAAGTCAATAACGACAATAACAACGTCTCTTCTCGAATGTCGTTCTTGACTGTAAAAATTGCAACAAAAAAATAGTTAAATATTTCGTTATTATAAATTAGAGTTCATTAAACTTTTGAAGACATACTTATTTAGTTTAAACATTTTTAAACTTCTATCTACTCTTTTCACATTAAAAAAAAATCTTTTGGCTTATTCTGTGTACTTTGTCTTGTTGGTATTAAAAAAAAATAAATATATGAACATCTGCGGCTTAAAGTTACTGTGAGATATTTGTAAATATTACTTTTGTTATTTCGAAAACACATTTAAAACAACTGCCCACATTTATTTTCTGGCATCATAAAACTGAAAGATAAATTAAGTGGATCTTTAAGTTTTTAATGATTTAATTTTAAGCCTACATATTTTGATTTAAATTTTAAAATCCATATGTTTGTGTGTGCGTGTGTGTGTGCGTTTTCAATAACGAGCACGTTTTCAGTGTTTTACTGGTAACGTCTTTTTGTTGTTGCTGCTGTATTTATATGTTTTAAATGTTGACACTTGTCACTAATCTTGTCTTTCTAATATTTGACATTTTTCAACACGAGTCTTCTTTCATGTCTTTTTTGGAGTTTTTTCAGGTTTAATATTGTGCTTAATTTTGAATTTAATATTCAAGTGGTTTTCTTGGCATTTGGTATTGGTATTTTGCAAGTGGTTGCTCAATTTTTATTTGTTTAATTATCAGAGTTAAGAGATCCATTTTTGTTTCTTTTCTGTTGAATTGTACTGGGAAAGACGGATACCTCAGCGCCAATGTTAACTAGAAATTTATGATTAGAGGCTTTGTCTCTTAAAAATAGGCGAAGTTGTTAGTTTTTTAATTGATGCGTGCATGGGGTGGGGGTGATAAAACGCTGCTTCTATTATTGCTTCTATTTCTATTACGATTACAGCCATGACGAAAGCATAAGGATTTAAGAATATCGTCAGAGATCTTACCGGGTGATAAACGTTTCATTTCATGTAACTTCTGCAAACTTATTTCCTTCAGAGCCTTCAAATTTAGCAAGCAACATAATTTTCACCTTGCGTAACACATTCACAAATTCCGGCATAAAAAACTAGAATCGTTTTTGCTACACAATAATTTTGGGTTTTTTTTTCCAAAACGTTAGAATTTTAAAAGATTAACCCCAAAAATTTATTTTCTTATTAACTACTGTCGCTTTACCTTAACTCAATTTAAACATCACGTTGAATAGACGGTTGCCTATAGTCTCCTGCCAAATGTTTAAAAAGTGACTTAAAGTTGCAAAACAAATGATTTAATTTAAAATAACGTGTAACGCTTTTGATGACGATTTTCTTTAAAAATTATATTTTAATTATTAATGTAATTTTCCTAAAACCCATTAGCATAATGTTTTTACTTTTACCTTGTTAATAAGAAATTCGTTTAAATTAAATGAGAGATTCCTTTGTCATTAATACGTTTTGCAATTATATGTATTTATTATTCTTACAACGTCAAAATGCTTTGTAAATGAAACAATTTCTTAAAATGTTTATGTCTTATAATTTATTAATGACGAATTAATGCAGCCATTGCCACACAGTGTGTTACACAAAATCAAAATAACCGCAAAGTTAAAAGAAATATATAAGCAAATAGATTTTACAAATATCAGCTTGGAATAACTCTACTTAAAAGAGCAAAAATCAATAAATTTTTCCACAGGAAAGTAACACTACGAAGTCGCAGATTGGCAAGAAAAATCAAAATTTTATTGTGTACTTGGGAGATCTAGAATTTATGACAGCAAATTCTAGATCACATCTAGACCGTCCATTTGAAAGAATTAATATTTTCTAACTCTTTGTTAAGTGGTTTAATAAGCTGTCTAGAAATGGTGATGATACAACTAAGAAAAAAAGCGGGAGCCTCCATTTGTTTTACGATTTTTAAATGCTGTTGTGTTTTCTGTTGTTTTTGCTTTGTTGCATTGAAAACATTCATTTTAGAAACTTTACAAAATTAACTCTAGATTATTTAAACTAGAAACAAAATTAACTTGCAAATAAAAAATTAAAATTTCGTAAAAATATAAAAAAAAATTAAAATCGCTTAAAAACTCTTAATCGAAATTTCAACAACATATTGTTAGGTTTTTCACCTTTTTAAACAAACGTACGGATTCCTTTGATTGCAAATTCCACTGTAGCTCATTATAAATTCAGTACTCATACTTTGTGGCTTTATCTGGCATACTTGTTGACCCTACGGTCTTGTGAATCCTATGGTCTCGTATTTACTAAACATGCGTTATTATTACAAACGCAGCCATCTACGCTACACTACTGTGTTACTCCTGTGAGACATGAACTACTCGATGCCTTGTTAAGCAACCATAACCATCCACAGACAATTCCACTAAATTATCTGCCATGGCTTCTCACAATAATTGTCTTATCCTTTCCGGGAGATTTTGTACTGCTAACTACTTCTTAATTTTAAATGGCTGATACAACTATTATTTTTCATTTGCACTTATGTTTTACAGCACCTCTATCAAACCAACCATTGAGGTTGTTCAGTTGTGGTATTATTCTGTACACACACCATTAGTGGAAGTAGTTATTCACAACGCTGCTACGGACAACAAAAACAGGGGTTGCCAGATTTTATTTTCGTAACAATATCATAATTTTTACCAGCATTTCGTAAAAATAAACTTAATTTGAGCGAAAAATTGTTTTTGCAATAAAAAAGCCGAAATTTCACCGAAATTTCAGAAAACAACACTAAAGGAAAAAATATTGTAACATAACAGTAACGTGATAAAATAAAAAAATAATTATGTTTAAAATCTCAATATGTTATAATTGAACGTAAAAATATTATGTTCAAACATTAACAATAAATGATTAAATTGAAATACCATGATATTTTAATATAATAATTTAATTTTCAAAATCTTTTTTATGTTAATTTAGTTTGATCGTGCTTGATTCCTTTAAATATAAATATTTCATTATATTCCCATGAAATATTTATTATGATAAACTGCAAAGTGAAATCTATTACTGCGGGGAAAGCATATCCATATGGAAGAAAAAATAAAAATAGTTACTCAATGTTTGCTGTGTTTTTGTATAAAACATTTTTCAGTTTTTATTGTCTTTTTGCTTTACTGATTCAATGGAGTTCTCATTTAATCAATTTGGCTTTTGATATAAGACTCTTCAATACAAAATTTGGGTAAATTTGGGTAAATCTACCGAACTATATGAGCAGTAGTGAAACCACATACATGCCACATGGATATGCTTTCCCCGCAGTAATATATTTAATTTTGCAGTTATAATAATAAATATTTCATGCGAATGTCATGAAATATTTATATTTGAAGGAATCTAGGTTCCATAATATGGTTAAAAATTGTTGTATTGTAATTTTTATGTAGATTTTTACTTTAATTTTTGTCTTAAGATCATACTGATTAAATAATTTTGATTATTTTATTTATTTTTTTTTTTTTAATTTATGTTTTTAAATAATTTTTGTAACAAATGATTAATAAACAATAAGTAACCACATTTTTTTTTATCTCAGATAATGTTTGAACTAACGAATCAATTATATGTTGACAATAATATATCTTTTGTCATCTTTATTTTTTTTTTTTTAATTTATTTCTGCAATTTGCAGATAACATTTTTTTAAATTGTAATCACAATCACATTTATTTAAGTCATTTGATGTTTTTTAAGGAATTTTGATCAATATGCATGTTTAAAAGCAATATTAAAAACAAAATGCAAAGCGAAATAAATAAATAAAACTTTTTCTTTTATGGAGTTTATCTGCTGCAAATCATTAAATTTGCAGCCAATACAATAATTCAAGTTCAAATACCGCCATCAAGTGCAATGCATTTTTTCTGCTTCTTTTACTAACGAATGATTGTGGCAAAAGTTGTAATTAACAGCAAAAAATTACCGGTTTCTTTTTTAGTTGCAAGTAGTGATTATTAATGCCATGATTGTTTTTTTTTCTTCTGATTGTCCATTTAGTTTAAGTGGTTACAATTATTACAAAATCTTTTAAACTTGCAGTGCTGATTTTTTGCTTAAGAAAAAGAAATTACACACAATTTTTTTTTTAAACTTGTTAGGAAATTATTGAAAATAAAAACAAACAAAAAAAAAAACAGATTGAGGAAGTAAAACTTCAAAATGTGTAAAAACTGCAAAACATTCAAAAACAAGTTAAGAAATTAAATTTTTTGGTCGGAAATTATTGAAAGTTATAAATATTTGCAAGTTATTATTTCCTTCACACGAATACTGTAAATAAATTAATATTTTTAATTTTTAAGGAGTATTATCGAAATTATTTCGTTTTAAAAGCATTTCAGATCCTTTTTGTGCTTTAATATATTGTTGACACTTATAAAACAACAGAAAAATAAATAATTAAGCTTAAAATGCTGACATACGTCACCAATTGCGATAAATAGTTCATTCATATCACAAATAAATAATTCACAGAATATTGCTTCAGGCCGATTTAAAGCAGAATTAATCTTTACTTTCCGTTCAACCATGAATCAGCGGACGTTATTTAGTTTAATTGAAAGTATGAAGTTTATTCGTATAGTAAAGTTTCTATGCCTCATTCCAGTTGATTTTGTACAGACTTCAAGTTTGGACCATGACATTCCTGTTTTAATATACCAGGAACCTTAACCATCTCATCAACTATCTTAATAAACAAGCGACTTTACCAATTCATCTGCCTCAGCTACACTAAATAATTGTTGTTCTTATTCGAATCGAGATTCCGTGAGATTTTAAAGTCCTGTTTTTATTTTATTTATTTATTTAAAAAACTTTTCCATAGCGCTTATTTATCAAAAATTATTTGACTCTATATTTATAGCGCTGATTGGAGTTGAACTCATGACTCGTCATCTTCCGTTTTACAACAAACAGATAGTACTACCAGCGCAGCCGACACGACTGTACGGATGTTTTTCTAAGCTCGATAGAGCTTCAAATTGTGAAAGATAATATTAAAATATTAAGAAAAAAATTTAAATATTTAGAGGCAATTTTGAACATCTGGCCACCCAGGCAGTTCTTGAAAAAGCCTTTCTAGTAAAAAGGAGTATTTTAATCTTCGAGGGCTCAGTTTTTGTTAGTTTATCAGGGACCCCGAAGGAAATATCTAAGAGACGTTAATCTCACGACTTTAAATACCCGGTTTTCGAAATTATTTTATGGCCAACTTTTGATTACAATAAGTCGATAGTTACAATTGCCTACGTTACGTAGTGCCACCCATATTTCAAACTAAAATTTATTGATCAGGGTACGGTAACGATCAGAAGCGTTAGCTGCTATTTCATTTTTGAATGACTAAAATACAATGATGTCACCAGAGTGTTAACAGCACTGAACGGTACATTTTTGCAGCATCTAATGAAGTGTCTTTGGCCTGTTGTAGAATCATTTGCTTATAAACAACCCTGTTAAGCCAAAAATTAGCCTCATTGCTGAACAATTTATTGACTACTGAATCGATGAATGATTTTTTAAGTAAATCTGTACAATTTTTTCTTAAATGCCAGAAAGTTAGCGCAGTACGAGAGCTTGTTTCATAGTTAACCCTTTTGTTAATTCTGTCGGGTCGAAGTAAAAATTTATTTAGCTGCATTCTTTTTTTTTTTGCGAAGTTATAATCTCATATTTTAAAGGCACAATATTAGCCTTTGTTGCTACAGATATTTAAAGGGCTGTCAACTTGTAATATATTTTTATCGAATTCTTTTTAACCAAATCGTTAGTGATTTTTCTTTTTAAAGTTTCTAGGTGTTATTTTTAAAAGATTTCCTTTTGGACTTTCATCAAGCAGTAGATCTAAATTAGTATCAGATTTACTTTTTTTTCAGACTTCCCCAAAAAGACCACTGGCTTTTGAATTAAGTTTTTTTTAGTAAAAAAATAATTAAGCAATCCTGCTTAAAATAATAATTGCTACGGTTCAGCAGTTAAAGTCGTTAATGCTGTACACAATAAAAAGGTCAATCTTTTCGATGGGGAAATCTGTATCATTTCTATCGACGAGCTATTGATGTCTTTACTAGTACCCTCTTCGTTATCGGTCTTGATTTCACCTTTAATACAATAAAAAAATACTTTGACGCCATATACAACAATTATCTGCAAATATCTTCTCTTCCCGAAAAAGTATCGTCTCTGGCTATTTGTTGAATACCGTTGGCGAGCACATTTGATCGAAAGACCTTTTTACTTACGTACTTTTTAATAGTATTTGTTTTACTATCAAAACAAAATTATGTTACTGCAACAATTAGATTATTATTCCAATTTGTAAAAATAATTGAAAATAACAATCTTATCAATACAAATTCAAATTTTAGCCACGTACTAAGTATATTTGTGATGTAAATATCTACATATTTATTTTTTTTTTTGACATGTTTTCTTACAAAACAACAATCTGTTATTCTCTAAAGCGATCAATCAGTTTCAATTGAATTTATTTTTTGATACAAACTTTTCTCTTTATAATTTGCTGCCGAAGAAATATTATGGTCATCAATCAACAGTTTTGTTTACACGTGTATTTTGATGTAAACAAAGTTTAAACTTATAAATGTTTATATAAAAATAAATCAATAAATCAAAGAAATTATAAAGAAATTCATAATTTGAATAGAATTTATATTGAAAACGACTTTTAAGGGTGCGTCATAAATTGCAAAAGAAAGGAGGCAAAATTCGATTTTAGGAAGAAAGTAAAAATGCAAATATTTAAGCTTTTTTTAAGACTTTTTAAAGATTATTTTTCCTTTTATTACAAAATGCCAAGATGCTTAGCACAGGTCGGCAGTCTGAGTCCATGCACGAAAACCTGCAAAAAATAGCATTATTATTTATATGAATCTCTCAACCGGTTAATTTTCTATGAAATTTTGAGGGAGTCTCAAATAACAGGAATTAACGACTTCTTTACAAAAAGTAAATGTATATTTTTTTTACGCCTAAAAGTATGCTCGGACTAAGTTTTTACCCACTTTTAACATTTTGATGCACCGTACATTTTTTTAGATTAAAACTAAATTTAATCGATGACTTAGCAACTATTAAACATAGGGAGTTTTGACGGAGAAACCTTAATATAAGCAAAGACAATTTTATCACCTGGTTTCTTGGTTGGGCCTTTTAGGAACACTTAAATTTGAGCTCAAAATACCTGTTGCATTCACCTTTTGCTCTACATTTAGCTTCTTATGACTTTTTCTGTTTACAATTTCATATAAATGAAGCTGCAGATAAGGACTAAGACAATGAACATATCCTAACTATAACAAAAGCCTTCTTTTAATACTTTCAAACTCTGCTGCTTTAAAAATTTGGTCTCGAATACCATCACAAAAAAACAAAAAATTTTAAATTCCGAGTTGAGCATGTAAAATTGTTCGTCAGTAATATACCTGTGTCTTTGCACAAAAAAAAAAAAAAAAAACATGAAGATGATTAATGGACTTAAAAGATCTGAACAAAATATTAAACACTAAATGCATTTCTCTCGGTTCAACTTTTATATGTTTCTCTTCCAGCAAAGACTCAATATGTTTAAAATAAAAGATTGTTTGTTATCCCAAGTATTTTTTATAGTATTTTCTTTAGAAAATTTTGTTTTATGTTTAGATTTTTTTTCCCTATCAGCCGAATTATCAACAAAGAATCCGTACGAGTTTTTTCTACAATAAATTTTCTCCCTTTTTGTTGACTGCGGAAAGTGAAAAAATTCTGGGGCAAAAAATAGATATTATGAATTATGTGGTACATTATGTACATTTAATTGATCCAAAAGATTGCAATGGTACTCCGAATTTATTGTTTTACCCTTGTGCAGATAGTCAATCAATAAAATACCTTTGAAGTCCAAAATAAAAAACCGTTGCCATAACCTTACCAGCCGATTGAATTGTTTTTGCCTTCTTTTGGCACTTCCTCCAGCTTCAGTCCATTGTTTGGATTGTTCTTTTGTCTCTGTAGTTTAGTGGTGGATTCATGTCTCATCAACAGTTATGAAACGACGCTTAATATCCATTTTATTTCGCTTAAAACGATCCAAACATTTTTCCGTTGTAAAAAAATCGCAGATGCGTCTTTTTGAACAACTGTTTCTATATGAAGGAGTTGCCAGATAAAAACAAAATTTAACACGTGTTCATAACAGAGATGGAAGTTTCCAAAACGCTTAACTTTTTTCTGTTTATACAGCGCTTTTTGTGCTAGGAAGTTTTCGAATCGCCCTCGTATATATATTCTGAACTTTTATGCATAATCAAATTAATTCAGTTATGTCGTTCTGTCCGTGCGTGTTAGTGTTAAAATCAAGCTTGCTAAGGCTCAAAATGAGCTGGAGAAAAATTAAATCCGCCAATCGATCAGATTAAGTTTCGAATATTTTGCTCTGCAAGATAAAACCATGCCCTTCAAGGCGGCGGGAAAACAATCTCTCTATTTTTTCATATCATTTAGAACAATGAAGTAACTCCAATAAAAAAAAAACAAATATATGGAGCGATACAGAATTAAGAAATAAGTATAAAACATCAAATCAAAAATGGAGCTCGCCTATATTTTTCAAGTTGTGGGTCTCTGAACTTTTTAAAGAAAAGTACGATTGTGTATCATATTCTTTACACTATCAATCTAGGTTTCATTTAAAAGCTTTTGAAGAGATCTTTAAGAAGATACAAAGATTTTTATGTGAAATTATATGTTATTTTTTTACTTATTCGTAATTCTCTGTCACACCAATATTTTTCCTTTTGATTCAAGTTTCTTCACTAAACTAGATTTATATACTTATATAAATTGTGATGGGTACATAAGATTCGGTATGAACAAATATTGTACTCTTTCTTGCTGTAGTTATTTTTACTATTTTAAATAACACACAATCAACAAAACGTATAGAGCGAAAGTACACAAACAACAAAAATGGGATGAAAAATCAGATTTTAAAATTTGAACAAAGTTCACTTTTTCCTTCAAAATTGAAGCCATGCCATTTTGCTCACCTCGCTTGCTTCACTACACATCTTGTCGGCAAACGAAAATTTCGTGAAATAGTTTCATGAAAAATTTTGTAGTGAACATAATTTTTTGTTTTTGTTCTGCTCACGTTCTTTCAAGTGCCATAATAATAAATCGAAGTTCGACTTATGTGCGTACTTTCATTATTTTATAAAATAAGCAGAAAGTTGCTCACAGGTGTATCTCATTTAGCGAGTAAAAATTTTCAACGATCGATCGATTTTGAATTTTTTCTATATGAAAGGTGATGCCATAAGATTGGCGCCGTTTTAAAAACTGTTATTAATTTTAAAAAGTAGAGGGTGTCCCCAAAAAACATACAAGTTTTTTACGTGTATTGTGAACTGAAAAGGGTACCACTTTTATATTAAAAAACTGCGTATCACTATAGCCACCAATGGCAAAAATTAATAGAAAATTCAATCTAAAAATTAGAGGGTGTCCCCTTAGGTGACGTAAACTGAGCTGTATGGGACTATCTTTTGGACCGTTATAGACAAACCCTTAAAAATTGGACAAAATGTCGACCGTAATAGAAAAAGTATTAATATTCAAAATTATAAATTAAAGGGTGCCCCAATAATTTAATTTAATGTATATGGCCATACTTTTGTACAATTGTAGACAAATGCTTGCAAATTGGCCAGAATGTCGATTTCTATGACTGTTATAGTAACAAGTATATATATTCAAAATAATAAATTAGAGAGTGTCCCAATAGTACATTAGTTTGATGTATGTGGACATCCTTTTGAACAGTAATAGGCACACGGTTGAAATTTACCTATTCCTAAATTCTCTATAACATCAAGTTTAAAATATTAATTTAGAAATTAAAGGGTGTTCCCAAAATTAATGTAATTTGATCTATACGGCCGTATCTATTGAACTGTTATATACAAACATTTGAAAATTAGACAGAATGTCGAACACTTTGTATGCTATAGTAAGAAGTATAATGTATTTAGATTTTAAATTACAGGGTGTTACAATAGTTAATGCAATTTGAACCGTTATAGACGGACGGTTGCAATTTACAAAGAATCTGATAGCTAAATCTACTACACAGCAAGTATATAATTTGAATTTGGAAATTAAAGGGTGTCCCAATAGTTACTGTAATTTGATATATGTTATCAAACTAATAAACAGCTGTAGACAGACGGTTCCAATTTACAAGGAGCTGTAGTGCTAAGTCTTTTATAGAAAGTATAAACCTTAGAAATGGAATATAAAAGTGTTCCAATAATTCATATGGCAATACTTCTGACAGATGAAAACTGTTTTGAGTCAGGTTTTTTGCCTGAAAGTTTCATAACAGTTTCTACATCTTATAAATATTATATTCTTACTTTCTTACTGTCGTATATATTTACTTTGAAACAAACTGTGTTTATTCAAAATTCATTTTAAAATAGATTTAAATTCAAAATTATCTTTTATGATTATAGCACCTTCCACTAATCTTAGATGCATTTTAGATTATTTTGTTAATAATATTTATGGATTTTCAATATTGTTTTTGTTTAAGTATACTCAAATTTATGTAAATTCAAAACTGTTCATTTACCTTCCCCTGTGTACGTGTAAAATATTTACACGTGTGTTCTACATCAGCATGAAGCTGAAATTAAAACGTATGAATATTTTATAAAATAATATTTGAATTAGAATTGAGTCTATTGTTTTTATTTTTTAGTTTTTGTTTAACCAATGTGAATAGTAAGACATAATAGAATAAAGGTTTAATACCAACCGTGTACATATTTAAAATGATTATACGAGTATCTTTACAAACAAAGCATATTTTAATGGCGAATATCCACAGATTTTATGAAAGTTATATTGAAAATATTTCAAAAGAACTAAAAATAATTAACAATATTTTTATTCAAACACCCGAAAAGCTAATTAAGTTTTAAAATCGTAATCGGAAATTATTATCATTGTTTGATTATATATTAAGTGGCTACTTTCAGGTGAAAAAAAAATCATTAGACTACTATGCTTTTAAATGCCAATTAAGGCCAGTATTCACTATAATAAACAATAGCAGGATTTAATTATACAAAAATCTGACATAAATCGGTACTACTTTAAAAATCATTTTAAAATGGTGTCATAGGTGCCACACAAATATACAAAAAGGATGCAAAAAATAATTGGTTTTAATTTTGTGCTGTTTTTTGCTCTTTATCTTAAAGAAAAACAACAATGAGCACAATAAAGAAAAACATATTCGGAATTATTTCAAAATATTATAAAATCCTGCAGACCTGTCAAAAAGCCTTTCACACACATACACTCACGTTATTAATTTTTAATACTCTGATATTTTTGACAAATATTGAATATTAAAAATTTACACTTCACATTTATCATTTTAATTAAACTCCTTTAGGTGATAAAAAAAAGAAGTATGAAAATATCGAGTATTATGTAGATAAAAAATCTAAAACTTTATAAATTAAATACGCGGATATTGGACTTATACACTTTGTATGGATCACCCTTTAATTTTTACGGTAATATTTTGATAACTTATTGTTGAAAATGTAAAGTGTCTGTCTATAACGATTCAAAGAAAATCACATCTCTATGGAGACAACTTTTCATTTTAGCCTAGACTGCGCTCTGTGAAAATTTCAAATTTTTGAATATAACAGTTTTAAAAATGGGTATATATTTTCTACACGGCTTCTATGAAAACAGCCTTTAAGATTTAAAAATGTTGTTCAAATTTATTTTAACGTATATATTTGTATATATTTGGAAATACCCATTAGTAGGCAGAGTACTACGATTAAAACTCCTGAACGTTAAAATCACGTCACTATAAGAACACCCTTTATATTTTAGTGTTATTTTTAATTTTTTGCAATTGTTTTTGTTATAGTAGACATAAATTTGAAGAGTCTACATATTGCGATTCAAGAACAAGGCCACGTTCGTGAATTTTGCGTTATTTACTGTGAAAATCACATTTTAAAAGAATAAAAATATTTTTTCATATTAAATACACAAGTGTACATGGTTTTGGTTCTAGGCAACCGAAAGCTATTTCTAAAGTTATTTGGAACGCTGAATACGAATCTGCACTTCGTTTTTTTTTTACTGGTTCTGGTTTTCGAGATAATGAGCATTTCATGTTTTTGCTACAAACCTTGTTTTTTGTAATATTTTGTTGAATAGTGTGAAGTGATGCTGGAATGTCTTCAATATTCCTTAGGTTTCGTAATCTCCAGAAATTGTGCTTTCTTTAAGTATAACAACCATTTTCTATCTATATGGATACTGGAATTCAGAATCAAACACAAAATTTATCATTTCTCAATTTTGACCGCATAGTCTCCACAGCAATAACTCGATTTAACTTTTAGTTTGTAAAGAGTAAACTAGATACTTTAGTAGTTAAAATAAGCTATTTAAGTTCTAAACCCTTGACCACTTGCAGAAATAATAAAAAACGTATTTAAAATTTTTTATAAAAATTTTATATATTTTTATATGAAATAATTACACAAGTGTACATCGTTTTTAGAAATGAAGAGCAGTCGAACTGAGTCGCTTGTACTCTGTTTCACGCATTAAAGTCCAACAGTAGTCGCTCATCATGCCCTCGTCACAATATCCTTGGTATCGTTTTTTAATTTTCGCCAAATCTTGGTATAGTCGCTCTCCTTGCTCGTCGCTTGTATCACCCAAGTTTTCAGGAAAAAAGTCGAGATGAGAATGCAGAAAATGTATTTTGAGATACATTCGAGCTCCAATCTTGCAATAATTTTGCAACAAACTGTCGATTTATTGCTTGAAATCCGGGGATTTACAGTTGCCGAGAACGTTATACACAACATCTTGAAATGATACACATGCTGCTGCTTCATTGAGCGTTAAACATTTTGTAAAGTTTTTGTCGGCCATTAATTTTTGAATATCAGGTCCGAAAAATATTCCCTCTTTGATTTTGGCGATCGACAATTTGGGAAACAACTTGATACAGAGAACCAAAATAATAAAAATATGCATTTCTGATCACATCACCTTTTCTGATCATATAACATCCGCGAATATAACAAAAACACTTTGGATCAACTTTACAATTTTGCCTTTGGATTTTCACACGTTTTGGATTCCAAAAAGAACTTTAAAAATACAAATTAAATAACGGTACTAGCCATGCTAACAGCTGACTGTCATTATGATAATCCAGTGTTGAAAACATGCGAGAAACAGCAAACTAGAACCAATTTGGAAAAAGAAACCCGGATTTGAATTCAGCGCCTCAAATAGCATCAAAATTAGTTCTCATCTTTTCTGAACCAAAAGTTGACCTGGATTTGTAAACTTGTGATATTAATGTTTGTGTGATAAGTAAATTACAAATATTTTTTGAATATCTCGTAACTTTTAAAACAAATTTTAAGCTCATGTTATAGCAGCAAAGGTAATACAACTTTTGTGAAAATGTCAAGAGTCTACCTGAAGAAGGCTTTACAAAAGCGTTGTGTTGTAGTTGAGTACGGAACCCCAAAAAATAAATTTAAAAATCTTACATATATAATATTGATCAAAAACTTTTAAATCCAATAAATAAAATTAATGTAAAAAAAATAAATCACTGGTATATTCAAAGTTCCTAAGAAAAAATAGAAAAAAAATAGCTTTTGAAAAATGAGAACTTCATTTTGAAATAACCGAAAAAAATGTAAAACGCATGTATCATTCGTCTGTCAAGCAGAAAAAATATCTTGAAATTCACATTTTAATTCTCAGCAGTTATAAAAATGAAAACGAATAAATCAAAGAATTGTGTTGCCATGGCAACAAGCGCAACAATGACTGAAAGATATGTTGAAAAACATACAAAATTTTTTAAGTTATGAAACTTTTTTTTTCGCGGAAAACTACGACAATACCTTATGCAACTTAACTGAAAAGATAAAAAAATTCAATATTTTTTTTGCTATATAAAGCTATGATTCCTTTATGAACATATTGAAGTAGTAAAAAATTCAAGTTTTATAGAAAAAATAAAAATATCAGCAATTCTTTATTTTATTTTTATTTATTTTTAACAGCCTCTATTGTGACGAGAGGTAATTATGCAAAATAATAACTGACGGTTAGCAAAAAGAAATGTAAGTAATGATTAAAAAGGAAAGCAGAAAGAAAGCTTAAGATATTGTGAAAAATTCGTTTAACCAACTTAAGAGCAGTTAATAATGAGAACTTAATAGAATTCAATTTAAATTAAATAAATCCTTCTTTTTGTTTAACTAAACAAATCACTAAAATGTAAAGTGCCTTTTTTGATTAAATAAAAAATAAACCAAAATTAAAAATTGCACTTTTTTTTATAAAAACACTAATACGAGGCCTGGTCTATATATTTCTGGCCTAATAGTGAAAATGCGAATATTTAGAATCAAAGATGGTTTTATTGTTTTTCAAAGTATTCTCCAGCATGATTTATACACTTTTGCATGCGCTCAAACCAGTTGTCGAAGCACTTTTTCCACTCCGATTGAGACACCTCTAAAACATGGTATTTGAACACTTCAACAGCTTCTTCTGGCGACGAAAATCGTTGACCACGCATTTTTTTCTTGATGTGCCAAGTCAGGGCTGTACGGCGGATGACCCATTAATTCGACGTTTTGGCCGGTCAAAAACGCTCTGGTTTGAGCCGATGTGTGAGAGCTCGCATCGTCATGGTGAACAATGATTCGTCTTCTCTTGTTGGTTTTTCGAATTTCTCCGATGTCTTCAGGCAAACAAATTTTTGTGTACCACTCCGAAGTGACCGTCCTACGTTGCTCAAGCAGAACAGTCGCCACATGACCAGTTTTGCCGAAGAAACAGGCGACTATTTGCTTCGAAGTGCTTCTTCCATGAACAACTTTCGTTGGATTTTGCTCGTCTTTGAAGACCCAAACGGTCGATTGTTGTTTCGTTTCGGGCTCATACGTATAGATCCATGATTCGTTACCTGTGAGGATCTTATAAACGTCTTTTGAAGCACCGAAATCGTATTTTTGCAACATTTCTTTGCACCAATCGACACGAGCCTTTTTTAGAGCGACTTTCAAATTGTGCGGGATCCAACGAGAACAAACCTTTTTTATGGCCAGGTGTTCATGCAGTATCGAATGTATGCTGGTGGAAGAAATGTCCAAGGATGTCTCTATCTCTCGGTATGTCGCATGTCGATCTTGCATTATGAGTTCACGCACGGCATCAATGTTCTCTGGCACAACAGCCGTTTTTGGACGACCTTCACGGAATTCGTCTTTGAGCGAGCTTCGGCCACGATTAAATTCATTATACCAAATTTCACAGTGCTATAGGATGGTGCTTCATCGCCATAGAAAGATTTAAGTTCATCAATGCACTCTTGTCGTGATAATCCACGTCGAAACTTGTGAAAAATGATGGCACGAAAATGTTCACGATTTAATTTCATTTTTTTCTACATTAATTTTTTCAAGTCACTGTAAACAACAAAAATAATGGTTGTACATCAAAACGTTTTGAGTACGATTATGCTTAAAAATGACAAACTTTCCAATGGAAATGTCAGATTGCACTTGGCAGAACTCAGTGTTGCCAGGCCAGAAATATATATAGCAGCCCTCGTATCTATAATAATAATAACAAATTTTAAGGTAAATATTAATAAAATGAAATAAATAAATTAATTTAATATTTGCAATCTAAAAATTTTCAATTTCTCGTATGTGTTTAGTTATATACTTTCATTTGAATGACAGTCCTAAATAAGTCAATTGATTAATACAATAATATTTTTTTGTATTTGCTTGTGTAACCGAAGGATAAGTTAATAGAATTCACATATATTTCGCATGTAATGTATATATGTAATTACATGCTTTGATTGTCAAATAGTTTAACTTCTCTTTCCATTTCTAAATGCTTATTTACCTCTTACAACCGCGAAATGACAAGTCAATCTTTTATACCCTGTTCAGACATACGTTTTAATTTATACAATTAAAATTTTAATTGAGTAATTAATTTTGGTGTTCACATATATCCAATTTTATTTACTTAATTAAAATTTGACAATAGAATATAGTTCTGTTCAATAACAAGAAGTTGTTACTAATTGTTATTGGAAAGTGTTTACTTCAGTACCTCAAAAGAAGCAGCGAAAGAGTAAAAAAGAGTAAAAGATGTGAATGTTAATAAATTTGTTACTACTTTTGTTACTGTCAAGAACAGAACAGCTGATTCTTGTTTTGTTTTACGAAAATATTTACACTCTCCACGAAAATATTTACATCACATCGTTGTGGCTTTTTTGCCATAATTTATATGGCGATTTTACAACAGAATATCTACGCTGAAATTTTTTACAACGACACAGGAAAAAATATACATAACATTTATAGTTTTAGATTTTAAATACAAAATATTCGAATTGAAGCTAATGTTTGTATAATAGTTAGAAGAAAGCTAAGGAAACTATGTACAAGTAAACGCCAGGTTAATAAAACACTAAACAAAATAAATAGAATAAAATAAACTAAAAGTTTTACAAAAAAAAAAACAGAAAATTTTTTGGCAATTTGCACACAATCGATGACAAAGCTCTTGCAAATGCTAACTGTTGCAATACAAAATGATTTAAGCAACGAACACCGCTTTTTTTGCTGTTTTAGATACAAATTTTTTTTATGGTTTTTTGTTATTATGGTAAGTTCGGCTTTACTTTGTTATTTTTTTTCAAAAAATTCCAAACTATTCCGTTTTTTTATTTGGAATAGTAATGTTTTTATTTTACTCTATCGTTGCTAGTTTCTGCCGGAAATTTATTGAACAGACCTAATTTTTCCATTAGAAATTTGTTTGCTTGTTTTTATTTGAAAAATAGAACTCTTCCAGTTTGTACGATCAAGTATTGACTGCACGCTAGCTTTGAATTTCCATAAAATTTTCAAAAACTTTTCATTTCATATAATTTGAAAATATTTTATTTTTCATTTTTATGGCATTTACTTTTGTCATTGTATAAAATTTTCTCTAAGTGAACACACTTCACAAGGGTTGTTGGAGTAAACTTAATCAATTATCGACTTAATTAAGTGCTAATTGAAAAATTTTTTAATTAATTTCTTATATGGTAAATTAAATTCAATTAGGGACTTAATTGCGTAAATTCTTTTATTGCGCAATTAAAACGTATGTCTGAACAGGGTATTACTTTAATTGTAAAAACTTTTTAAAAATGTCATATACTATTTTATAATTTTTAATTAAATATTAGTGGAGTTAATTGATTTTACAAATAACACATTCTTATATCGGCTGTTTTTTAAGCCCGATAGAACTTAAAATTTACTTTGAAAATCAGTCATCAATTCGAGCAATTTATGTTCAGTCAAATTGTGTTCAGCGATGAGGCTCATTTTTGGCCTAACGGGATTGCTTATAAGCAAAACTGCCGCATATGAACTGAGGCTAATCCACAACATACACTACAGACTTCATTGCATCCAGAAAAATTCACCGTTTGGTGTGGTTTACACGCTGATGGCATCATTGGACCTTATTCCCTTAAAAAAGAGACCTGATCTCGCGTTACGGTCAATGCAGGTCGTTAGCGCACCATGATTAATTTTTTGTTTCAAAATATGGATGACATTGATCCGGAGGAAATATGGTTTCAACAAGATGGCGTTACATGCCATAGGGCGACCATAACCAACGAGTTATTGAAATCAAAATTTGGCAATAAGTTGATTTCGAAAAATGGACCTGTCAATTAGGCTCCAAGATCGAGCGTTTTGTCACCTTTCGACTATTTCCTGTGGGGCCATGAAAAGTCACTCATTTATTCTGATAAAGCAACCACAATTGAGACCAATATTGTTCATGTTATTCGAGACATACGCCCAGCATTACTTAAAAAAGTGACCCAAAATTTGAGTTGCAGAATGCATTTCGTCATGAGCAGCCGCGGTGGCCATATGCCCGAAATCATTTATAAATGTTAATTCCATGTTCTGATCTTTCGTATAAAAAAAATCTCCATTACAATTGAATTTTTTGTGTTATTTTTTACAATTTAAAATTTATTCGTGTATTCGATTATTTGACTAAAATGAATCGAATAATTTCTCATTCTTAATTACAAAATTTTTTACCATCAATAATTATTTTTAGTGATTTTATTTCAAAATAACTAATATAAAATAATTATTCCCAAAAAAAAGAAACTTTTTTAAATACAAATATTTATTCGAATAAAAACCCAAGTCTATTATTAGCAGACGAAAACACTTTTGTTTTTATAAATCTACTTTTGTGTTAAAAATTTGTTAAGCCATTTTTACGTAAAGCTTTTTAACAATATACATTTTACATTCGATTATTCGACTAAATTTAATCGAATAATATTTTGTGTAGTAACAAAATTTAAATACTTTCGAGTAAAAAAACATTACTTTTAATACATTACTTTTAATAAATTGAATGCGAATAAAAATTGATAGATGAAAATAGTGCTTGCCGATTGTTTGCTTGATCAGTCAATTTGAATTCGATTATCAGACATGGAATATTGCTCGAAAAACTCATGGAATTAAGAAAAAATCTCTCTTAATTTTTTGCTTAACGAAGAAGAAAACAGGAAAACTTACAAAATTAGAAACTACAAGTGCGTAATCAAACTTTACCTGCTGCCGTGTGAGATAAAGTCACCTACAAAAACCGATTTTTATCTGATGCGGACATATTCCGATTAAAGTTGATATTTATATATCTTAAATAACACAAAATAATTCTAGTGTTAAATAGGGTTGCGAAAATATCTCTTTGGATAAATAAAATTCCATTAACAATTGTATGTTTAAGTAGAACAAACAAGTTGCATTAACTTTTATACGAACACAAACACACGCCCACAATTAAACATTCAAGTGAATATCTTAAAACACAATAAAATGTAATGAATGTATAAAAAAAGTCAAGTCTATCTCTACATCTATATTTGAAATTTATTTTATTCGTTCAAGTCCTTTCACCAGTCTAAAGACAAAATAAATTGATGGGTGTTGTTGCTTGAACAACACACATGAACACTTTACATAAACGACATTGCAAACTGGCAAACAAGAAAAATATGAAATATTATTAATATTTCTAGATAGGAAATGTTTAACTAAAACTGCAGCAACAAAAGAAGAAAAATGATAAAAAGCTAAATAATGCTAACATTCAAGCAGAGATGATGGCCATACAATCACCAATACCAATATAATAAAAATAGTTTTCGTTTCTACATACATACATATAAAAAATGGAATGTATATTTATAGCTGCTGGGGAAACGAGTTATTCTATTCATAAACATTTATACAAACAAACACACACACACACACATACAGAAATGTAGTTTTTAAAATTTATTTTTACAAAAACCAAAAGGACAATAGTTGTTTTTGCACATTTTTCTACACAATTAGTTTTTAGATTAAAAAGGACTTTTCGATATTAAATAATCATGGGAGAAAAATTGAATTGTGTTAAATAAAAAATAAACAATCTACGGAAAACTTGCAAGAGAAATTCGAAAGTACTTCGCTGGTGTTGAATTCTGCCTATAAATATTTTTTATAATAATTTTTTTTCTAAACGCTGATGTTGGCTATTTTATTAGCAAATAGATTTACTACCTTCTAGGTAAAACCAAAATTAATTTCTTACCGACTTCATAAATAGAAGGTGCTTTTTTATGTTTGTGCCCACAAGATTCAGTCATTTCTGAACCGATTTTGAATTTTTTTTTTTAATTTGAAAGGTTTTACTTACAGATTGGTCTCGTTATAAAAACACTTCATAAATTTAAATTTAAAAGAGTGTCCCATACAACATACATACAACAACAGCAAAGGGTGCCACTTTAAATTAAAAAAAAAACTGTGTATTACTGTAGCTCCTAATAGTAAAAAGTAATAAAAAATAAAAGTAATAAGTTAGAGTGCTATATTCGGCTATGACGAATCTTATAAACCCTTCACCATATATGTAAATCTAGTTCCTTCGATACAGCGGGCAAAACACCTCGCAAACCTTTAATTTTTTAACCGACTTTAAAAAAAGAAGGGTCTATCTTTTGAACGGTTATAGACAAACGCTTGAAAATTGGACAGAATGTCGATTGCTATGGCCGTTATAGTAACAGCTGATAATATTTAAAATTATAAATTAAGGATACACCAAGAGTTCATTTAATTTGGCTATAATATGGTCATACTTTTAAACAGTTGTAGACAGACGATTGAAATTTACAAAGAACCTGTATTACTAACTCCTCTATGACAAGTATAAAATTTGGATTTAGAAATGAACGGGTGTCCCAATAGTTAACATAATATGGTGTATGTGGCCGGACTTTTGAACTGTTATAGACAGACAGCTGAAATTTACAAGGGACATGTTTTGCTTAGTCCGCTATAACAAGAAGCTTATAATTTGAATTTAGGAATTAAAGGGTGTTCCCAAAATTACTGTAATTTGTTCTATATGGCCGTATTTTATGAACCGTTGTATATAAACACCTTAATTTTAGACAGAATGTCCACTACTTATTTTGGTATAATAAGAAGTATAAAAATGTTATATTATAAATTAAATAGTTGATATAATCTGATGTACATATATGGCCAAACTGTTGAACCGTTACAGACAGATGGTTGAAATTTACACAGAGCCTGGTTGCTAAATTTACTACAACAGCAAGTATATAATTTGAATTTGGAAATTAAAGAGTGGCCCTATAGTTGCTGCATGTTGATTTTGCAAGAAATATCTATATTCTAAATATGTTCTACCTGTGACTCTTTATATTAATTGCCTTGCTTCTGGCATCAAACTTCCTTCTATACCTTTTGTCATATATTTTCTATGCTATTTTATGTCATTGTGGTTTGAAATTACTTGGAATTTTCATTCAATTTAAATTTATTTTTAACCGATTTAAAAAAGGAGGTTATGAATTGGACTGAATGTTGCTTTTTTATATTTGCGCCTCTATAACTCAGTCATTTTAAGGGTTTTAAAAACAGTTCATAATCTAAATTAAAGGGTGTCCCTATACAAATGTATTATTACAAAAATAAATCCAAAAATTAAAGGGTGTCTCCAAAGTTGACGTAAATTGACCAATATGGCCGTATCTTTTGAACCGTTATATGCAAACACTTGAATATTAGAAATAATATTCACTACTTTGTTTGGTATAATAAGAATCATAAATATTTAAAATTTTAAATTTAAAATTAAAGGGTGTTACCATAGTTAATGTAATAACTGTTTAACCGTTACAGATAGGCGTTTAAAATTTACTAAGAGCCTGATACTATAACAGCAGGTATAAAATTTGAAATTAAATGGTGTCCCTCTAGTAGATGAAATCTTTTTTATAGTAAATTTTTTTGCCACAATTATTTTCAATTCTTTCCGGGGCTTTTCAACCTGTTAAGCATTTGCAATTCTTTATTTGTTTTGGCGTTTTAGTATCCATCAAGCCCAACCACTCTGTATGCTACTGTGCGCGCCTTTTTACTATCAGCACATTGATCACTCTTTGTAAGAGATGCCTTAGAAGCAGTTCCTGGTGCAGCCGTATATAATTAGTCACTGAAAATACATCGAGAGTATACATTTTTTTAAAATTAAGGCTTTAAGCAACCTTCAGTTAAAAAATCGTATTAATGATTTTTTCGCTATTATAGGATTAATCCGTGATATCCCAGTTACGCCTTTCCATACTTTAAGCAATGGGGAATCAGATAAGAAAACATTTTAATAAATATATATATGCAAAATAAAAAAACTTAAATATTCGCATCGAGTACTATCTTAACTTGTGCGAAATCGCTTATTTTCATTTATATATCAAGAATGATCTCGCTCATTCTATTCCTTCTTTCGTTTATTTTATCACCTTCTTTTAAAAGAACTAAAAACTAGTAATCTGTGACTGGAATGACGGCTTTAATTTTCTTAACAAAAAATCAGTGAAAAAAAGGAGATCAAAAATATGAATTTCTTTAAAAAAATATAAAAATTGTGATGCTTCTAATTATTTCGGGAAGGGCTGAAAATTTAAGTTTTTTTGCAAAAAGACAGGTGATAGATGAACAACAAAAATATTTTTAATTAAATTGTATTAAAACTCGGAAATAAATAATTTACATTTAGATTTAGTGTAGTCTATATTTTTCTTTTGATTTTACTTGGTTTGAATTAATTTCAATTTTATCGTATATCAAATCGAACGGTTTTTTATTTAATAAATTCGAAGTTTTTGCGAATTGTAGGAAAGTTTTTATATTTTGTTTATTAACTCTTCCTTAATGTTTATAAATTTTCATTGGCCATATAAAAAATTCATTTGACCTACATAAGTATCGATTCATATGCATTGCTCTATTTCTCATTGACTTTTATTCAATTCTATCCAAGCTTGCCTTTTCCTGTATGTTGTCATTTTTTAACCATTCAAATTTTTTATTATAACGTTTTATCAAATAAAAAATATATACACACATACATACATGGCAAAAATCAAATCGAAATGAACGACACAAAAAAGTATTAACAATGACTTTCTAAATTAATATTTACTTTTTTACCTTTTTTCTTTGTTATTGTTTTAAAATACATTTTTTATTATTTCATAGAATCTTTTGGTATTTTAGTGTTGGCTGTTTTTATAAGGTTAACTTTGACAAAAGTGTTTTATAAATGCTTCTTTTCTAATAGTTACCTCGAATGGTTAATACACAAAAAGTTTTATAGGCCATCTCATAAATAAGAATAAAGATCGTATTAAGAAGAGAAAATCTTTTCCAAAAAAAATCTTACATATGACAAAAGCAACCAGATTAATTTTTGTTTAATGAGAGATTTTTTCTTCTGATGTTTTGAATAAAGTTTTTACTTTTACTTATTCACTTATTTTGTTTCTAAGTGGTAAATTTATTGGAAAATATACCCGGTTCTTATTTATATGAAGACTTAAGAAACAATTTTTTGTAATCGAAAGAGTATTTTTTTTTTTAGATAAAAATATCAGATCCATTCTATCAAGTCTGTGACCAAAGGCACACAAATAGAAAATGTGATTAAGATTGAACTGGCATGTACAAAAAATAATATCAAGCTTTTTTAATAAGAGGGAAGCATTTTTTGATTTTTATTAGTTAATTAGTTTTTTTTCTTCACAAATATCTGGCCGTGCCTCAAATTTCAACTAAATCGGTTCAGGCTTGTAGCCGTGATTGACGCACCAACAAACAAACAAACAAATAAACAAGCAAACTTACAACAAAATTTATAGTATATTTTTGATATTAGACTTCCAAGATCATACTCTTCCATATTCTTAATGCTTTTGACATCGCGCAGCTTAGGCCCACCATTTATGCTCACAATATTTTCATCTTGTGTCCAATACCATGAGAGATTTTTTTGTTCTCGTGTTTGAGATAAAATAGCCGTTTATCCTCTTTAATATTGAATCAAACAATATGATTTCTTCCAGCTAAGAGCCAGAAGTAATTGAATTCCTTGTGTTGAGAAATTATATGGTTAATGATTTGAATAGAAGATTCTGAGATTTTGAAGTGTCAAGGTGGGGTAATAGCATAATATAATAAATGATATAAAAAAAATCCCAAACTAATTTTACAAATAAAAATTATATGCAACTGTTTTGTTTTTTTCTTTCTCTTGAGAAATTAAAAATTATAATACGAGGGCTGCTATAAATATTTCTGGCCTGGCAACACTGAGTGCTGCCAAGTGCAATCTGACATTTCCATTGGAAAGTTTGTCATTTTTAAGCATAATCGTACTCAAAACGTTATGACGCACGACCATTATTTGTGTTGTTTACAGTGACTTGAAAAAATTAATATAGAAAAAAATGGAATTAACTCGTGAACATTTTCGTGCCATCATTTTTCACAACTTGCGACGTGGATTATCACGACAAGAGTGCATTGATGAACTTAAATCTTTGTATGGCGATGAAGCACCGTCCTATAGCACTGTGAAAAATTGGTATAATGAATTTAATCGTGGCCGAAGCTCGCTCAAAGACGAATTCCGTGAAGGTCGTCCAAAAACGGCTGTTGTGCCAGAGAACATTGATGCCGTGCGTGAACTGATAATGTAAGATCGACATGCGACATATCGAGAGATAGAGACATTCTTGGACATTTCTTCCACCAGCATACATTCTATACTGCATGAACACCTGCCGTAAAAAAGGTTTGTTCTCGTTTGATCCCGCACAATTTGAAAGTCGCTCAAAAAAGGCTCGTGTCGATTGGTGCAAGGAAATGTTGCAAAAATACGATTGAGGTGCTTTAAAAGACGTTTATAAGATCGTCACAGGTGACGAATCATGGATCTATGCGTATGAGCCCAAAACGAAACAACAATCGACCGTGTGGGTCTTCAAAGACGAGCAAAATCCAACGAAAGTTGTTCGTGGAAGAAGCACTTCGAATCAAATGGTCGCCTGTTTCTTTGGCAAAACTGGTCTTGTGGCGACTGTTCCGCTTGCGCAACGTAGGACGGTCACTTCTGAGTGGTACACTACAATTTGTTTGCCTAAAGTCATCGGAGAAATTCGAAAAACCAACAAGAGAAGACGAATCATAGTTCACCATGACAATGCGAGCTCTCACACATCGGCTCAAACCAGAGCGTTTTTGACCGGCCAAAACGTCGAATTAATGGGTCATCCGCCGCACAGCCCTGACTTGGCACCTAATGACTTCTTCTTGTTTCCGCACATCAAGAAAAAAATGCGTGGTCAACGATTTTCGTCGCCAGAAGAAGCTCTTGAAGTGTGTAAACATCATGTTTTAGAGGTGTCTCAATCGGAGTGGAAAAAGTGCTTCGACAACTGGTTTGAGCGCATGCAAAAGTGTATAAATCATGCTGGAGAATACTTTGAAAAACACTAAAACCATTTTTGATTATAAATATTCGCATTTTCACTATTAGGCCAGAAATATATAACTATAACTGTGTTGTTTTTATATGCCATAACTCTGTTAGACATGTTTTCTTAATTGAGTTAATTTAATTTTAATTGCGCAATTTAATTTGGTATTCACACATGCTTAATTAACCTTATTAAATTAGCACAAGGCTTATTTATTTTACTTGTTAGTGTCATCCGCCCAGCTGATTTCTCTTTTTATTACAAAAACAACATGGCTTTTTGTTGTTGCTTTGAAGTTAGAAGTGTCAAAAGCCATTTTCGTATGACCCGCCATATTTTTTTATTTATTTGTTAATATTTTTTACTTGCGGCTTGTCAATTTAGTGAATTTTTTCTTCTCAATGAACATAGTTGCCAGAGTAAACATACTTGTTGGCAAGGATTGCATTTCTCATCTTATTCAATTAGTGATGCAATTATATACTAATTGTTAAATTTATTATTTGACTACTTATATGGTAAGTTTAGCTCAATTAAGGCCTTAATTGCGTAAGTTCCGTAATTGCACAATTAAGGCGTATGTCTGAACTGGGTATTACGTTTGCATTAAGAGTTGGCACGTAACCAACAAGGGAATGTCAGCAAAAATAAAAACGTTTGCTATCGTTAAATTTCATGTTTTTAATGAAAATGTATCTGCCTGCCATCAAAAAATGATGACTTTTTTTTTGTTATTTACATCGTTTTTCAATTTTACTAACGTTACAAGTCCACTTTGAGTGATCTTGACTTCCCGACTTCGGTATCATTGAAATTGTTGAAATCTCTTTATTTAGCTAAGAAGTACTCAAAGTGATGGATAACATTTAAAATAAAAATAATTATTTGGCTTCAAAAAATAAATCTAAAATTTAGGAGTGACTGTCGCTTAAATATTGGCAGATTTCATCGGATGTATTTGTCGATCACTTTTCACCAGATTTTCTCAAGAGTGGCCTACATATCAAAATAGATTTAACACCTTTAAATTTCTGAAATGAAGAGATTATCAGAAAAATTTTACGTAAAATTCTCTATACAAAGCTAAAAGTTTCTTTTGATTTATCTTCTAACATTCTGTTTAATTTCTCACTTCCACACGTATAGAAATACTTCTACAAAAGAAACAACAAGAACAACTATTTACATCTTTCCATAGTTAAGCAATCTAGACGTTTTAAATCGCCTATAAATAGAAGTTGTTAGCGGTATGAAAGTATTAGGTAGTAAAAAGAAAAGCACAAGTGTTGACATTATAATACAGCCCTGAAAAAAGTAGATGACATTACAGAATATAAATTCTGGTGTGTTTTATTTTACAAGTAAACGAAGGCAACAAATAAATAAAAATATTTCAAATTTTTTTTTATTTCTACCTGAGAACCACACTTGACATGACTCACTAGAAACCATCAATAATATTTTTAAGATTATTATTCATTTTAAATTGTATCAGACAAAAATGCTTTCAAATACTAATTTGATACATTTTAATTTCAAATACCAGCCTTCTGTAATTTACTTCTATATTTTCGTTTTTTTTTCTCTTAATTTAAATCAAACTTGGTTTTTCTAATCGTCCACAACGCCCACAATTTTATTAGATTGGATATGGTAGTTCAAGTTTCAATTCAATTTAACATACCAAAATTATGTCCATCTAACTGTCTACTAGTCAGTCAGTCAGTGGAAGTTATCACGACTTCATGTACTGATTTAAAACAGACAAGAAAAAATAAAAAACAAAAAACAAACGTACGTATTTGGTTATGACAAGTTATTGGCACTTGTAAAACTGAGAAAGCGTTTCTTTTTTTTTTTTTTTCTACCAAATTTTAACTTTTTTTATTGCAATACTGTATTGCCGTGCGCTTGCATTAATAATTATGCGTAATTTTAAAATAATATTAAAAGTATGTGATTTTTAAAGTCGCATGTTTTTAGTTCTTTAATAATTATATTTTTTAAGCGTATGATCTCTTTAATAAAAAAAAAACAATGACTAAAATATGAAATAGTTTTGAATTTGTAATTTATTTGACAACTGTCTCATTGTACGCAGCGTTGCCTGGATCTAATTTTATGGTCTGGGTCTAATTATAGGGACTTCAATCCGAACACGTGAGAAACAATATTTTTTAATCAGGCGTCAACTTAAAAGTGCAATCTATCAAGTCAATTTGGATCTTATAGATCAGAACATATCTATATTTCAAATATATTGTTTTGTTGAAATCGGTGAAAATGTATAAAATTGTGCGTATTTTTTTAGGAATCAATCATTTCGCCTTAAACATCATCTAATTAACCAACCGATTAAAATTAAAAAGATTCAAAGAAAAATCTCTTAACAAACACAGTGAGAGAAATAGCGATCCAGAAAATCTATTAAATTCTTCTATCTTTCCAATTATTTTTAACAAAATGTACAACACTTGTGCAATAATATTGTATTAACTTAATTCTTTTTTTTTCATAATTTTTTTTTTAATTTTTTCCCTGACCAGGATTCGTACCATCGATTTTATAAATTAATGAAATTTTACTTTATTTTCGGCTTTTTGGTTCTTTCTAATTAATTTTCTAAACATTTTTAGAAAGAAAAATTATTTACAAATGTATGCGGACGTTTCCCAAAGAAAACAAGAAAAATTAGACGCTAGCAGAATGAAATGCAGCACATTCTGGACCGCCACATCCTTCATCAGCATTCTTTGCATCTATCTACCTTATGTTATGTACATCGTAAACATCATCTATTTAACCAACTAATCTTAATGTTAACTTGGTGAGACGAAGTTCACGCCCAACTTAAAGCTTTTTTGTTAATACTTAACATATAACCCATCATTCCCAACTCTGCTCGTGCTTGCACACGTATTTATGTAACCAAGAAGAAAAGACCATTTATGCTCAAATAATAATTAGATTTTAACGTAAATCGCGGTTTAATGTAAACTGTATTTTATTTTGTTATTGTATATATGTGAAAATCTTTAATTTGCTTGTTACTATAAACTTTCAATTTAAGAGCGTTAGATGCCAACAGCAAACTTATCATCATTATTTTCTAACAAAATACAACTTTAGAAAAATCATTGGATAGTGCACTAAGTGACAATAGTTGTCGTTGCCAGTCTAAAGCCCCTAAATCCTTTGTTAAAATTGTAAAAAAAAAACGAAACGAAAAACTTTTATTTCATTAAAAGCAATGTTAAGGTACGACGAAAATGTCATTGACACAGGAATGCAATGACAAACAAAAAACGTAGTAATATTATATATCGCATGAGTATGTGGTCCTTCTGAAAAGGTACCATAAATACATGCTATTAAAAGTGCATTTTGAAAAGAAGAAAAATGTTTAAATTTCACATTTCCAATGAAACATGAGCAAAATGTTTCTGTGTTAGTAGTTTTTAGTTAAAAAATTGTCACTTGGCAATAAATCTTAAACAGGTGACAGACCTTCAAATGCTTGAGACAAGTTCTGTGAATTAGTGCGTATTTGACGATAGATAAGAGACACATATATGTAAAAAATTAATACGTGTAACTGTTTTAATTTAAAAATTCACTTACAGAATTTGATGGCAGTTTTTGCGTGCTTGTGGCCCGCTTAAGATTCTAAATTGGGTAAAACTATCAGCTTAGTGTTCGGGCTATTTTGAAGGTTTTAGAAAAAAATTAAAATTTTTCTAATAAACAATTTGGCTGGATAAAATACACTGCCTGTCCCACGATGCCACAAGAATTCATTCGTTCTCACAATTACATTTAAAACACATTCTAAAAAATTGTTTTTGCTTTAAATGTAATTATGCGAACGAATATTGTCAGACAGACAGATAATTTACCATGACGAAGGAATATAAAAACAAAAACACAAATTTGGATTCACTGGGTTGGCAGGAAAAAATTCGAGAAACCACATATTTTCAATTAGATCCGTTTCTACCAGTAAATTCTAAGTGACATCGTCAGTGATTATAATATTATCATATTGTGCAGTGAGAATTTCTAGTGAGTTATATAACATTGAAACAGTCTGTGATTAGGTTTGCATTAAATTTTTTTTCCCAAATATAAAAATACCACCATGTCTTACTCTATCACAACTGAATACTTTATAGCCAAAGGGACACTTAAAGCTGTTCCCTCAAGTCATGTTTCTGAAACGCAAACAACGGCACGGTTAGAAATTTGTGCATTAATACGAACAATATAATATATATATTTTTTATAATTTGCCACAATTTTGACCATGATCATTATAAAATCTTTGTAACTTCCACGTTCATTGTCATTCTTAGTCATTATCTTGCGTATTGAAATATTGTGCAACGCTAAACAAAATAAAAAATAATTTGCTCCAATAGGTTTTTAGCAAAGACAGAACTTCGCTCAGCGGTTTTAAAACGATTTTTTTTTTTTTACAAAATTTGGTATTTCATGAACAGAGGCAAAGCAGAGCTGTTGAATATACTCAAGGCCACCAAATTTGGGTACCTCAGACATATAATTTTTTGAAAATGTTATAAAAAGTTTATTTTTAAATCAAATGTTAAGATTTAAATTAAATTAGACTTTATAAAAAAATTTGCGTGCATGTGTAGATTATCTCTTTTAGAAAATTGGCTTGAAATTTTTAACTTTTTTAATTTTGGCCAACCTTCACTTAGCATTTTATTATATACATACGGGAGCCAGAATCATTTATATTAAACAAAAAAAATTAACAGGAGGATAAAATATTTTTTGTTATATGTGGGGTTAAAATCCTCTTCTTACACAATTCGATTTTGCAACTTTAGCATAAAGAGTACTAACTGTTTTTCGGTAATATAATGAAACTTGCTTGTTGATTAATATTTATCGTTAAGCTTATAACGAAGATTTTATCGTCTATCTTCTCGGTACACTAAACTGAATCGGAATTGTAGCAGGTTTTGGTTCCCTTTATGATCGTCAACGGCTTATAAAATATATTACAACATTTACAAAAATACTTATAATGCTAACTTATGACTGCATATACGAGGGCTGCTCTATATATTTCTGGCCTAATAGTGAAAATGCAAATATTTATAATCTAAAATGGTTTTATTGTTTTTCAAAGTATTCTCCCACATGATTTATACACTTTTGCATGCGCTCAAACTAGTTGTCGAAGCACTTTTTCCACTCCAATTGAGAGACCTCTAAAACATGGTTTTTGAACACTTCAACAGCTTCTTCTGGCGACGAAAATCGTTGACCACGCATTTTTTTCTTGATGTGCGGAAACAAGAAGAAGTCATTAGGTGCCAAGTCAGGGCTGTACAGCGGATGAACCATTAATTCGACGTTTGGCCGGTCAAAAGCGCTCTGGTTTGAGCCGATGTGTAAGAGCTCGCATTGTCATGGTGAACAATGATTCGTCTTCTCTTGTTGGTTTTTCGAATTTCTCCGATGACTTCAGGCAAACAAATTGTAGTGTACCACTCAGAAGTGACCGTTCTACGTTGCTCAAGGGGAACAGTCGCCACATGACCAGTTTTGCCGAAGAAACAGGGGACCATTTGCTTTGAAGTGCTTCTTCCACGAACAACTTTCGTTAGATTTTGCTCCTCTTTGAAAACCCACACGGTCGATTGTTGTTTCGTTTCGGGCTCATACGCATAGATCCGTGATTCGTCACCTGTGACGATCTTATAAACGTCTTTTGAAGCACCGCAATCGTATTTTTGCAACATTTCTTTGCACCAATCGACACGAGCCTTTTCTTGAGCGACTTTCAAATTGTGCGGGATCCAACGAGAACAAACCTTTTTTACGGCCAGGTGTTCATGCAGTATCGAATGTATGCTGGTGGAAGAAATGTCCAAGGATGTCTCTATCTCTCGGTATGTCGCATGTCGATCTTGCATTATGAGTTCACGCACGGCATGAATGTTCTCTGGCACAACAACCGTTTTTGGACGACCTTCACGGAATTCGTCTTTGAGCGAGCTTCGGCCACGATTAAATTCATTATACCAATTTTTCACAGTGCTATAGGATGGTGCTTCATCGCCATAAAAAGATTTAAGTTCATCAATGCACTCTTGTTGTGATAATCCACATCGAAAGTTGTGAACAATGATGGCACGAAAATGTTCACGAGTTAATTCCATTTTTTCTATATTAATTTTTTCAAGTCACTGTAAACAACACAAATAATGATCGTACGTTAAAACGTTTTGAGTACGATTATGCTCAAAACTGACAAACTTTCCAATGGAAATGTCAGATTGCACTTAGCAGCACTCGGTGTTGCCAGGCCAGAAATATATATAGCAGCCCTCGTATATGGTTTTAATTTTACGTGTGCACAGTATGTAGAGTAGCTTTCAGTTTGGCAGAATTTTAAAATTTACTTTAACTTTTGTGCGCCACGTTAAATAAGTATTTGTTAAACAATTTGTTAAGTGTATTGTCAATTTGCGTCACAAACATTTTTTTTGAGGGCAAAAGTCGTAGAAAATCAAAATTAAATAGCAAAAACATTTTTATTGGAATTTAATTTTTTGAAATTTATTAAATGTTGAGTTGGAGGACTATGGCAAAAGTCTTAGAAAAAATAAAAATCTTGATGTTTAAATTAACAAATACAAAAAGAAGTATTCGGGAGCTAGAAGAGAACTTTTGCAAAAATGCGTTTGCTGCAAGGCGATCATAACGCTAAATGTTTAGTTTTTGAGCTGAGCATGCAGCAAGCAAAAACAAAAAAAAAATTAATCAGAAGAATGATTTAATCAATTGAGGTCGTTGTCGGTTTTTTTATTATTAGCATAGAATGCATTTTATTAAAATATAGGTAAATTAGCTCAGTGTACCCGGTTATGCCTTTCTAGGTACTGTTAAAAATATTATAGCCTTGCTTACTATTTTTTATTATGTGAAACAAAATTGCCATATTTTGAATGGGGTCTAAGTCATACGAATGGGACTTTTTCCTTCTAGGGGCTTCACAGCTACTTTTTCTCTGAAAATGTCGAAAAAGTTCTTTAACTAACTTCAAGAAATGTCGTGTAATAAATGCATTGAAATAATCTATAATTGATTAAAATACCAAATCGTTTCATTTAATTTTTACGACGAAAAGTTTTGCATCGTTTAATGGCATCGGAATTTGTACACAAAACAAAAACAACAAGAAACTAGTTTCATTGAAAACTATGAAATCTATTATTCATGAAAATAATAAAGGCTATGGTGCGAACTTCCTTTTTTTTTTAATGTAAGCGCAAACAGAAGCGCCATCTGCTTGCATATAGAAAAACAATTATAAATGAATTAATAGAAATTTAAAGCAGTTGAAAACTTCAAATTAATCAGAATCAATTTATAAGTGCAAATGATTGTGGTCCGTTATTTAAAATTATAAATGTCCTACCTTACCATAAGGACAAATATCTATCCGTGTTTAAAATTTCGTTAAAATCAGATCAGACGTTTAGCCGTGATTGACAAATAAATTTCTAAAGAGATTTATAATAAATATTAGATTTATGCCAAATTAACATTAGTCATTTGCCTATAAATGTACTAGATTAAACAATAATAATAAAAACAATAGCTTTATCATCTATGAGACTCTAAGAAGTAGAGTCTACAAATTGTATTTACATCTTTTGGGGAAAAAATAATTTTTAGCTTAAAGTCAACACTGTAATTTTTTTTTAGCATAATGCAAATTAGTATAAATATGTTTGTATGTATGTCAATTTTATTTCTTAAGATTATAAAGTTTATTTCAACCCACGTGTCATTCGCAAACTAGCAGTGTCTTAGGTTGATTGAACTTTAGTCAAATGTATCTTGTTCACTACAATTATGGTATTCCCTAATGTGTACATAAATTATACATATTTACATAGAACTATAATTATATATTTCTCTACACTATGCACACATACACACACTTTACAATTTGTTTTTTTCTAAACCTGACATTTAAACCATTTTAAAGCAACAATGTCGTTTGTCATCATTTACTTCTGTCACTATTACAAGAGCATCATTATCATAGTATCATCATCACCGCTTTACGGTGGAACAATTCCATGTGACCGTTATTTGAAAATTCTTGAACCAAAAATATTTGAAAATCACAAAAAAAAAGACATGAACATTTCCGCAAGTCAGAGTAAATTTTCATGTAGATGAAAGAATCGTTGACTTTTATTTTTTTAAATTTTGTGCAAAAACTTAAAAGGGCGTTCCTTCGTTTTAACCATAAGTGACAGCAGAGTGCGTTGATTTGTTTCATACTGCACGTGTTTTATGTGTTTAGTGGGGTCTAAATAAAAGTTTCTTAAACTTTGTCAAAGTTACACATTTAATTTAATATGTATGTAAGTATTCAAAGTTGTGTTTTACAAGTTAAAAGAAATATGAAATAAACTTAAATATGAAAACGCTATTCGTTGGTCTTTAAGAAATCGTTTGTATCTTCTAATTCAACTCTTAATGAAAGGGAAATATTAATAATTTATTATTTTTTATCATTTCATATTTTAATGTGTTCCTAATCTGGTTGGAATAATAATGAGTTGTATCCTGAATTAATTAAATTCATTGAACAAGATAAATTAAGCTAAAACTAAAGCAAAAAGAAATATTTTCTGTTTTTTCACCCCTCACCACAAAAAGTGGAAAAAGGTTATATCTAAGTTTGCGATTCCATTTGTAATTTCTACAAAGGATATTGTAGATACTATAAAGTAGATATATTCTGAGTTCTTATGCATAGAAAAATCTATTGACCCTGCGTATGTCCGTCTTTGTGAAATCAAGCGATTCAGGATATTTTCCATGAACATTTAGAGAAACATAAAATTTCGCATTCTGTACTTAAGATCAAAAATCATTTATATTTGAACTTAATTACTATTAACGAAATTTAATAGTTATTTAGAAACTACAGACTCACAGTGGCACCTTTGCCAGGAAGAACAATTGGACTTAAGCGAAGAGGCCAATTGAACTGATGTGAAAAACTGTCATAAAGAGACGATAGTAAGAAGGGTCATGTCATTGTGTCCAAGGACTTAATATTGATTTTAAGTCACACTCAAAAGTGACATAATGTCCATAGACGGAGGCAAGTTATAGTGTCCAAGGCAAAGCGACATATTATGAAACGGTCAGGGGATAATTTTCTTAACTTAAACCCTCTAAAGACTCGGTGTATGTAGTTTTCCTACATAAATGTTCTACCAAACTTGATTTTAGATAGTGGGAAGAATTTGGATCTCATTATAAGGTTTTAGGGATTTACTTGAATAACAACTTGAGTTTTGATTTTCATGTAATTTGTGTTATACGAGGGCTGCTCTATATATTTCTGGCCTAATAGTGAAAATGCGAATTTTTGTACAGCATGACCGTTCTACGTTGCGCCAGCGGAACAGTCGCCACAAGACCAGTTTTGCCAAAGAAACAGGCGACCATTTGATTCGAAGTGCTTCTTCCACAAACAACTTTCGTTGGATTTTGCTCGTCTTTGAAGACCCACACGGTCGATTGTTGTTTCGTTTCGGGCTTATATGCATAGATCCATGATTCGTCACCTGTGACGATCTTATAAACGTTTTTTGAAGCACCGCAATCGTATTTTTGCAACATTTCTTTGCACCAATCGACACGAGCCTTTTTTTGAGCGACTTTAAAATTGTGCGGGATCCAACGAGAAAAAACCATTTTTACGGCCAGGTGTTCATGCAGTATCGAATGTATGCTGGTGGAAGAAATGTCCAAGGGTGTCTCTATCTCTCGGTATGTCGCATGTCGATCTCGCATTATGAGTTCACACACGGCATCAATGTTCTCTGGCACAACAGCCGTTTTTGGACGACCTTCACGGAATTCGTCTTTGAGCGAGCTTCGGCTACGATTAAATTCATTATACCAATTTTTCACAGTGCTATAGGATGGTGCTTCATCGCCATAGAAAGATTTAAGTTCATCAATGCACTCTTGTCGTGATAATCCACGTCTTAACTTGTGAAAAATGATGGCACGAAAATGTTCACGATTTAATTTCATTTTTTTCTACATTAATTTTTTCAAGTCACTGTAAACAACAAAAATAATGGTTGTACATCAAAACGTTTTGAGTACGATTATGCTTAAAAATGACAAACTTTCCAATGGAAATGTCAGATTGCACTTGGCAGAACTCAGTGTTGCCAGGCCAGAAATATATATAGCAGCCCTCGTATCTAAGATTCGTTTTGTTTTGAGAAAATTGTACAATACAGGATTGTTTTTACCGAGAAAAGTTAAGAGATCGGTTGCATCTCTTTATGTTTTGCTATTTATTATATGGCTTGGATATTTATTCAGGAACATCACATGCCATTCTTAAAAGATTAAAAGAGTGTTATAAGAGAATAGCTCGCTACATCTTTGGACTAAAGTATAAATTATATACGCATATGACTTCGTCCACTATTAACCTTCCGCAATGTGACTTTGAGAGCTTCATTAATCTAAGACTGATGCTTCAATTTTATAAGTTTGTAAAATATGGGAAGCCTGAGTATCTTATGCATAGATTTATTTTTGGCCAATTTATAAGGACTAATGTATTAATTGTACCTCGGCACGTTTCACTTATAATGACTAGATCATTTGTCGTCAGGATATCAAGATTGTGGAATTCTTTTGTACCCTGTGATCAACGAAAGTTTTCAAATTCTGTCTCAATTTTTAGAAAATTATTAATAAATAATTTATAATAATTGATCGTGTGTAAGCTGCAACAGGACCGCATTAAATTGTCATATTAATTTTTGTTCTTTTCTTTGCTTTTTAAATATTTTTCAACATTTGTGCAATTGGGGGATTTTTATCTTATTAATTTAAATCTTAATTAATTTTTTTATGTATTTGCCACATAATTTTACTGGATAAATTTGGTCCTAAGGGACCAAAAACATTTCATCTTTTTTACATAAAATACACCTATAATATCCATGGACGTTATGACTTTACGTTGATGGACATTATGTCCTTGGACATTACGACAGCCACCATTAGAAGCTGATGTTGTCTGTAAATAAAATACTTTTTGCATGTGTTTCATTTTCTACTATTGCCGCTGTAAATATCGAATCATATCGTACAATTTTTTCTTTAATTTCGATGGCATGTCAGCGATCGTGTGCTATTTTTTACCATGATTTTATACCATGCATGACTGCTATCGTAAAAAAAATTAAAAGTTTTCTTTTACATATTAAGTTTTGTATAGTTACGAATTTTTTGGTAAAAATACAAGTTTTTAAGACAAGTGCAAAAAATATAAACACAAAGCGAAGGGAATTAATGCCTAAATTAATATTGGAGAACACGGGCCTAGCAAAAATAATAATAATAATATTAATAATAAAGATAATAAAAATTTTATATTTAGAGCAGCATAATACTCTGCAATTAAGGCCTTAATTGAGCTCAATTTACCATACAAGAAGTCAATTAATAAATTGAGCAATTATTACTTAATTTCATCACTAATTGAATAAGATGCGAAATGCAACCGTTGCCAACAAGTTTGTTTACTCTAGGAACTATGTTCAGTGAGAAGAAAAAATTCATAAAATTGACAAGCCGCAAGTAAGAAATATAAACAAAGAAATGAAGAGAAAATGGCGGGTCATACGATAATAGCGTTTCACACTTCAAACTACAACAACAAAAGGGTGGACGGCACTACCTTGTAAAATAAATATGCCTTGTGCTAATTGAATAAACTAAATTGAGCATATGTGAACACCAAATTAAATTGCGCAATTAAAATTAAATTAACTCAATTCAGAACAGGGTATAAAATTCCTACTAACACTTTATTTCTTGTTTTTGTTCTTATTTTGTATTTACATCTGTTACGACTGCATTACCGCCAAATTAAAAGAATTCACAATAACTGAAAACTCTATTCGATAGCGATCAATTGCTGTAATTAGGTCTTTATCTACTTATCAAAGTTCTTCTTTTGAACGAAAGCTTATTCGAAATTAACGGCGTCGATTGAAAAGAGACCAGGTTTTTTATGGGTTCGAAAGTAAGTCAACGTGTTTTCCTGTTAAGCCATTGCGTGTTTCACTTTATTTACATTTTGCTGGGCTACAACTATAAATTATTCACTTTAACGTTGCTTATTACTCCTTCTATCGAACTAAAACAATTTCCAGCACATTTTCACATTATGCTCATAATCACACTTTAAAACATACAATATGCTTTTGTATCGTAAACACCTACTATTATGCAGCAGACGTTTACATTTGTGACTTAAATTTTCAACAAACATTTGATTTAAACATTAGTCTCATACTAGCAATATGTTTGCGTATGCATGTGATTAATTTAATTTTCTATAAATTTATATACACAAAATGTATTTTGTTGCAAAACATAGCTAAAAAAAAGTACCACTTTCCATTAAAACTCAAGTTTGGTTTGGCATGAACGTGTACTCAGTTAAATTAAAATGAAATATAAACAGTTAACAGAAGCATACATTTTGGTGCAAAACTCTTAGTTTAATTATGTGCACCATAGTATAATAAGATTTAACACATACATACGTAGAGTGCACATTTGAAGTGTGTTGATAACAACTAAAGATTTAAACTTTAAAGGCTGCTCATTGCTTGTATTGGAATTTGTGTGCATGCGATGGTAAACGGCATTTTATAATTATGCTGAAAGCGTTTATTTATTGTACGCTTTTATATAAATTGTCGGTTGTAAATTTAAAGTTGTAATTAAATCAAATCAAAGATAAAATCATTTTAGAAAACGTTAGTAAAAGCTTTTATAGAATCAAAAGTTGTCTTCTTCCTTTTTATTACAATAACTTAGTTACAAAAATCACAGCCGACTAGATAGACTTACACAAAAGAGGCCTGGCAAAGCTGTAACCGCTCATCTGACCGATCAAACTGTCAAACACCTCGGGAAGTTTGGGAAAACTTCCTTTTTAGTTCTTTTTTTGACTTCAGGTCTTAGCTACCCTGGTCTATAACCTAGACCTCTTAATGCAAATTTATTAAGCCTTACTAAGTTACTTTTAAGGTAAATACAAATAAGTTTACCTCATGCTAATTGCACAACTTTGGCGTCTCTGGTAATTATATTACATTGAATTAGAATTTTAGAGAACTGTATGTTTGTTCGTGTGCATGTCTATGTAATGAAAACTTGTCTAAATTTACCCGTCGGTTCGTTTCGTTAAGATGAAGAATGAATGAAGAATTTTCTTAACAGCAGCAATTTAGTCGGTTATAACATGTAGACACTGTTACTTGGGCGTGAAGAAGAACGAATATTAATTCAACAATATGTTGGTTTATGCTAAAAATGCTGCCTTAAGCAGAAGAAAATAATGTATTTTTTACTGCACTATACGCACACATAACAGAGGCGAGTTTCATTCAGTATCTGATATCATTCGGAATTTCAATGAACTTTGAATTTCTTAATTTTTAATTTTTTTATACGCCGTAAAACAATTTACTTATAAACTCACTTGTGAACCACCCCAAAAATTTTTGAAAACAAATTTTTTAAGCCGATCCTCTATAAATAATTTGGACCGTTTTTTTTTTGCAGAAGTTTATTACAGCCAATCAGCTAGAACGTTTATATAGATTCTTAAATCCGGTCTTTGGGTACCAATAATTTTTTTAGTAATGTGCGCTCACGTAATATAATTTTTGTCACGCACATTTAAGCTCTCTCACGAAAAAAATTTTGCTCACACACACTCCTGAGTTATTATTGAAGCAAAAATTATTCTTCATGAACACTCACGCACTTTTACGCGTGACAAACTAAAAGCACTGAAGAAGAAACTGCAAGGAAATTAGAATTTAACAGTTTGCCAATGAGGTTTCTGCCATCACATTAAAATTTAAAATTTTTTACAAAATATTCCGGACTTTTTCTTTTGTTCGCAAGTATGACCAAATACATCCTTTGCCTTACATACTCGAATGACTGCCAAAAGTATTCCATAAGCCCTAGTCCTAGTGGACTCTATTGACAAAAGAGTACAAAAAATTCCATGAGACCGATTTTACAATAATTGTTCAAAATTTTCAGAGTTCAGCAACAAGTATTAAAATCTTAATCAAACATGTATATCAGTTATATTAATTTATATTACGGAAAATACAAATTTGTACGCATGCGTAAAAAATAAAAAAAAGTATTTAATTAAGATTTATTTCTGGTATTTTATTTTCTTGCGGTTAAGTAGACAATGTTCAGAACTTATGGTAGACAGATGCGAAGAATGATGACGGAACTACTAGTGTCTGAGCCTGTTTTCTATAAAAATTACCAAACTGTGTTAATAATTTTTAATAGAAATTAGTAGTTCAACTGTAAATATAACGAATGTAAAAAAAAATTGCTTTCAAATGTATGCGAATTTTTTCCAATGAATATAAGAAAAATTAAATACCAGCAGAATGAAATGCTGCATTTCTGGATCGCTTTGTCAGCATTTGTACAAAGCGAAAAACAGACAGAATACTTTGGTTTCTGTGTGGACTTCGTTTATCTAAATTAAAATTGATATTAATACTTCTCGCATTCTTATTTACAAAGTTTGTTGCTTTAAAAGATGATGTTTACAATGTATGCAACAAAAGGTGGATAAATGCGAATAATGCTGATGAAGGAAGTAGCTATCCAGAAAATGCAACATTATATTCTGCTGCTGTCTAATTTTTCTTCGTTTCTGTGAAAAAACGTCCGCATAAGTTTGTAAAATAATTTTTCTTTCTTGCAAAAAGGTTTTTCAAAAATTAAAAAGAATGAACTTAAGTTAAAAATCAGTTTTAGTTAATTTATTTTTAAATAAAATTAAAATTAAACTATACGTGAACTTAATCCATATTAAAAGTATTCATTAGATCATAATATTTTTAACGGAATATAAAAGAACCATATTTTTTATTATAATTGTAGAAATAAAAGTGGATATTATGCAATGCTTTAAGATAATTGTAATATTTCTTTCTTAATTGTCTTTTTTATGAATGCATTACACTTAATGTTTTAAAGGCTATTTTTTATTGCTCCATTAATGAATTAAGCCAAAATAAATAAATCACACATTTAAATCGTTTAATTATTTAGAAAAAGAATTGGATCTAAATATAGGATACACAGAAATTAAAGGAAAAACTATTATTTCTTCCTTTTAATAAAAAAAAAGATAATTTCTAAATTAAAAATCACGAAAATGAATTACAAAACTAAATAAATTTCTCTGCACTCGTAATCACAAAAATTTAGATGAGCAGCACTAAAACCAAAGTAAATATATATACGAATGTATGTATGTCTTTATGTACATATTTACATATTTGCACAAGTATAAATGTATGTAGATATGTATGAATAAAGGGATTTTTTTTTTTGTTTTTTAAATGAACAAAATTTTATCGGAGCAAAATTTTCAACTGATGTATCACAACTAGTTTTTTTCCTATAAATATACATTTATAGTTTACTAAACAGATTGAACTAGTTTTAAGGTTTATCGATTCGAAATAAACATGAATTTGCACTTTTCTCATTTCATGCTCAACACCATCAGAAAATAAAACAACAAACAAAAAACACAACAAAAATAGTTCGAGAGATAAATTATTTATAAATAAACCCGTCCATAAATGAAATCAAGTGCTTAAAAAAGTAGATGCAGAAAAATTTAAGTATTTAATTTTAATTATATTAAATCTTAAATTGTTTTTATTAAAATAATAATTTTTATTTTATCTTTGCAGTACTTCACCTGTAGTACCGTTAATAACAACAACACTACAATCATCCCTGTCTCAGGAAAGTGATAAACGGCGACCGCCTTTGCAAAGGCAAGACTATTCTTGCTTCGATTCAAGTGAAGCACAATCGGATGACAGTCATTTGACTAGAGATTCTGTTACCAGAGAATCACAAAACGACGAATTGTCATCGTCGACGTTGGATAAAATTGATGTTAGTAGTCTGCCATTACCTGCTTTGCCGCCAAAAAAAAGACGCACCAAACTAAGAGCTAGCCCATCGAAACATCATCATTGTCGTAGTAGACATGGAAGTCCACTAAAGCACCTGCAACAACAACAGCAGGAATTAAGAGATCCCCATGGTTCCCATGAAAACAGTCAACTAAGCCTGGAAGATAATAAACATCTGTCGGCATTTCAACAATACGTGGCTAAAAGAAGAGAAAGTTTGGAGGCTTCTTCGCGTAGTTTTAACGAGAAACTGGAATCTCGCAGAATGCATTATCACATGGGTAGTGGTGGTAGTGGTGTTGGGGATGTTAGTGGAGGAGGAGGATTTCCTTCTGGTAATTCCTCTAACTCGGGGGGTGCTGGCATCCATATGCCAACATATTTATTTGGTGAACAGTACTATACTGGCTTAACTTCAAGTTCAAATAGAAAAGCAATGGGTCCCTCTTCTAAAGAAGAAATATATTTGAATAAATCAGGTTGGGTCCAAGTTAACACCAAACGAGCTAACGATGAAAATCGAGGCTATCGCCGTGCCAATTATAATCATCAAAATGGTGATTTACGCAATACAATACGAGTGATACAAATTGATAATACTAGAAGATCGGATATGGCTCGCCAGGCTTTATTAAAACACCAGCATTCCATGATGGAACCACCCAAATTTGTTAGTAGCAAGGTCGAGGAGTTAATACAAAGGAATGAAGCACGTTTGGGCAATATAAGCAGCCGAGATTCTGCCTTAAGACCTGGCTATAGAATCGTTGATCCTCAGCTGGCTTCAATTTTAAATGAACGCCCTGGATTTTTGCCTGTCAAAAATCTAAACGATCAGGATTCCCCGCCTCCTATTACACCCATACTGTCACCACCACCTGCCTTTCAAGATAGCAGTGCTAAAATAAAATCCTTTGATCGCCGGCGCACTATACCGAGCCGTCCCTTAGCACCACATCAAGTACTACAGCCCCAAGTCATTTTCAACAATTCTAATTTGCAGGCCGCTAATGGTGTTAACAACAAGGGTATGGTTTTCTCTCGCTCTTTTGAATACGATAATCGTCGACCCACTCCTACAGATGCCTATGTTGAAACATTTTCACGCAGTTTCGATGGCAATCTTGCTGAAAGAGTAACACCAGCTCCTTTGCCGCGAGATCGTTCACCTAATTTCAGCACTCTTACTGGCAACTCACCCAACTATTTGACAAAAAAGGATTCTGGTGGTGGTAGCAGCGGCAGTTTAAAATCACGTGAATCTTCTCCTAAATATCAATCTCCTGTGGCCTCTATCTCATCTATACAATCTCCTCAGACTCAAAAAACGACTGCCTATCTAAATACTTCCGTTAAGGAAGCTCCTCCTTCATACAGTGTAGCTGGTCATCAGGCTCAAAAATATTCACCACGCTCTGCTCATCATGATCGTTCTTTTGAACGATCAAAAAGCCATAACGTATTGGGGCGTTCTCGTAAATCGCAGTTCAGTCGTTCGGGTAGCGGCTCAGCGGGTATTATGGTAAATAGTTTGGGTGTATCGCGTTTTCGCAGTTTCGATACAACAGCTAGTCAACGTTTGAATTCGTGTGATAGTGGTGCTAGATCAGGTAAGTGAAAAGCATTGTATTGTTAAATGATGTTTGAAGTTAATGGTTAGATATTTTTTACTTTGTCTGATGTCTAAAAAAATTAATAATAAAATAACTATGCGGTGACTATGCTTCAAGAAGACGAGCCTTTTATATTTAAAGAGATGTGTGGTGTTGTTAGCTGCCCAAACAAAAGAAATTATTACTACCAAACACCATTTTTAAGATAAAAATAAGCGGTCAATAAAATTAGGAGCTGTGTTTCTCCAGATACTACGAAATATAAATGCAGTAGAATATTTTGTCATTCTCATTCGCACTACCTTCTCTGACATGTTGTGTAGACATTGGTTAGTTGACATCCGCGTCAGTGTGTTTTGCGCAAAATAGTAGAATCCCAGATACTCCGTTTTGACAAAGCCACACCAATCATCAATCGAGGTACGTTACAGTAAAGTGGGTACTAGATGGCGCCTCAGATTGGCGATCTTACCAAGATCAGTCATTATGTGGCTGCCTGGGAATATGAATCTGATGACAGATAATGTAGGACAGCAAGTGGATGCCTGACTTCTCCTTTTCATTGTACTAGCAGCTGCGACAATGAACATTAAAAGAAAGCCTTCATAGAGATACACACCTTCTAAGTGTGTAGTGACGTTGCTTGTACCATCATTTTTATGGTGCATACACCGTTTTTCATTTAAGAAATCCCAATCAATCTGGAAATGCTAAAGGTGTCCAGTCTACGCCACCTTCTTTCAGCTTTTTGAAAAAGTGTGTGAAGTTAATGCATTCGAGTCGCCCGTTCATTACCGTAGTAAGTGCTACGTAAAGTGGCCTAAACTAAAGTAATGATAAAGAGCCCAGGCAGTCTTGACAGCTCTTTCTTACATTGTCAAACTAAAATGGTAGTGAAAACTGTCGGCTAAGATGATATTGTTCCCTCCCTCATTGCTATCATTCAGTACTCTACATGGCTCTTGAATACCAAATAGTCCCAATTATTTACGTTTCATTTTTTCTGGAAGAACATTAAAGACATTGTTCGCCGCTATTTTAACTTGTTTCAATAGCTCACAGCTAAACTGGACAGTTTTTCACATTATGTGTCCGATTGGTTGATAACCTTAAAAGGTAAAGGTATTTTTTCACGCAAGGTAAGATCAAGCTGTTAACATTGGCAATATTTCTCGTTAACAAGCCACCATCTTCATCCAGCTAAAAAAAAAAGAACCGGTGCTTTTAAGTCTGTTTTGCATCGCGTGCAGGGGACCACGAAGAGACTAATAGGTGACAGTAAATTATCCAAGTATAATGAATCTCTGGAACATTGAAGCAATGTGAGTTGTGTTTCGCTGTCTGATCGATACTACAGTGGTACGTGCTCTTATGTGATTAGGGAATTCTTTCCCGATATCCGCAAGTTCTTGGGCACAGCACGCTATTCATTAAGAGCTCATCTATTTGAGGTCGATTAGCCAGTGAATCGCACTATGCATTACAGACAGAATTCGTCTTTTAGCAGAGCAGTTCATATGTGGGGTCATCTTCTTGCAGAGGTTTTTCCTGTTACTTTCATTTTAGGAAAATTCAAATCAAATATCCACAAATACTACTCCCGCTATACTTCTTTCTAATACCTAATGTCCTAGTTCTGTCACAAAGAATTACTTGAGTGGCGGCCATCTCCTGAGTGCTGGTCCGAGAAATGCAAAAAAAAAAAAAAATAAAAAGAAAGCAGACTTTAATAGACACGTTAAAAACGTAATGCCTTCTCCCTTTTGCTCTGTATCATTAGAAATAAATTAGTGTCAGACGTTAATTCTCATTTCAACTCTATATCTGATAATCGAATTAAGTAAATTAGCACCCTACCGACTATTAGATAGTCAATAATAATACCATACAGATTAGTTCTTGCTAATTTACTGCAATTATTTTATTTATCCCAGGATTTTTGCTTATAAGCTTTTGGTTTTCTTTTTTTTTTTTTTTTGTTGTATTCATAAATCTAAAAGTTTTCTTGTGTTTTTTATTAGATTTTTACATAAAAAAGTTTGCCATGTTTAATACACACTAGAAAAACTTCAAGAAAAATTAATACCATTTAGGAAAACCTCTATCATTAGAACTTGTGAGTTAAACATAAAACCAAATAAATTTGGTCTACTCGAGTATGTAGGTGACTAAGGCTTATAGAGGATTAATATTTATATTAGTGCGGTTCGCAACTATCAATAATTATTTATTGGTTAAAGTCGTTTTTTTTACATATTCTTCATTTCTGTATTCTCTGTTTGATATCAATACTATAAACGACAAAGATCTTTCTCAATAAAAGTATTGCATGAGAACGGTTGAAGTGATTAAGGAATTTTATTTTTAATGGTTACTACAGAGCCGTTTCGGCTTAAAAATAAGAGAAAACAAAAAACTTTGACGTCTGAAGGAATTTTCCTATTGGGTTACTTGGTCATTAAAAATTAAACCTCTTGCAATCCTATCGAATGCTTTAACCTCTCACGCATATTTTTTTTTTTAGTATCATTAAATTGTTTAACTGTTAAAAAATAAATTTGATTTACATTCAAAACTAAATTTTATTTTTCTGTAAAAGTATTAAATTTAAGGGGAAATCCGAAAAAAGGCACTAATTTTTTGTATTTTTTTTTTTATTCTTTTTGGAAAATCACAATATAAAGTGCAATTTTACAACGATTATTTATGCATCATTTTAGTAATCTTTAGGTATTGATTGATTTTCTAAGAGATAAATATACACAAAGAAAAAAAAAACTATAGCAAACAAGGAAACTAAGTTCGAAACATACATGGGAGTAATTAATTAGATGGACTAATTAACTGTCGATTTCATTAGCATTAAATGATAAATAATGCTAATGATTTTTTTAGTATTATCATTATTTTTACTAATTGTAATGCTTTTTAATGAAAAGGTTTCACTGATAATTATTTAAAAACAAAATGATTACCTTTAAAAAAATCTTTTTTTCGTGCTATTTTCCTGATTAATTATATAAATCACCGATATTGATTATTGAGGGTCAAAGCACGTCTCGATGGCCATTTCGTTATGGCTTACTTAACTTTTCAGAAAACTTCTGAAAATTATGTTAAATAAACTAAAGATTTTTGTCCAAACAATAAAGCAAAGACAAAAATCAAAGTTTAAAGCAAAAACAACAATAACCTACAGTAATTCTATTTTTCTTTCTCCGCTGTATACGGCTGAATTTTTTGTCAGCTCTTTTTCAAAATAATTGTCTGAAGTTTCCTGAAGAGTTAAGTAAGCGATAACGAAATGGCCACGCCACGTGCTTTGAACCTTAATAATCAATATCGGTGATTTATATAATTAATCGGAAAAGTAGCACGAAAAAAAGATTTTTTAAAAATTAATTAATATAATTTAAAAAAATTCCCGTTGTTTAACATAAAATGATTACCATTGACTAATGATTTAATGGTTTAAAATCATTATCATTAATGAATATGTTCCTTGCCTTTGCGCAATAAATACACATCTAAAAGTATAATAGAGCAATATTTTAAAACGGCATTAAGATCTGAAAAATTTTTTGAAACATTTATGTTTTAACTTTCTCGGGACAAATGAAGCACTATTGGAACCTATTATTATTTTCGTGAAAATTATAAGAGCTGCCAGTTGTAGTGTTAGGTGACTTTAGATCTCAGACATTAAGTTTTATACCTATCTTATTTGATGTGTATTATATTTTATATTTATATTTCTTATATTTTAAACCGTTGAAGACATGCGCTTGAAATTTAAACAAAATGTTTAATACAATGTCCACAATTACTTGTATATAAAAGCTAAAGGGTGTCTTCAGAGTTGACCTAATTTGTCCTTTATGGTCTTATCTGTTCAACCCTTATTGCCAAACACTAGTTACGCAGAATATGAACTTCTATGTCCGCTATGACAACAATTAAAAAATTATTTAAATCTACTAAATTTACAAACATTGAAAGTTAGTCAGTATTATTTTTTTCTACTTTCTCAATTATTTATACCACCCTAATAAATATTCTGCACGTATTTTAATGCCAATAAAAACAATAAAAAGTTTTTCAACTTTATAATCCTCATTGGGTTTGCCATTATTCTCTATTCAGTATTTTAAGAACTATTTGGTTTTTTCGTTTGCATTTTCAATGACCCTGCACAGAGACAATAAAAAGAGAATTAAAACAAAGTTTAAAAAAAACACCGACAGTAAAACAAAAACGTTTTGGTCAAAAACTATAGATTAAATATTAAAAAAAATATGAACGTTTGTCTTTACTACATATGAAATTTAATGCCTGAGAACAAACTTTTTCTGCACTTTTACTCTTAAAAAAAGTAAAAAACAATAAATCAAATTAAATTTATATGGCACAAAGAGTCCAAATCTTTGTTTAAAACAAGCAACGTGTGTGTAAGATTTTTTTTTAATTTAAAAGGCCCACGGTTGACGTTCTATATATGGACTAAGAACTCTTAAAAAAGTCCGTTGCACTTCGGTCCTGAGAGCTGTGAATCCTAAATCCTCATCAAACTGTTAATTTGGTAGTTGCATTAGCATCCCATAGTAAGAACGTCAGTATTTTAAGTGTCACAAAAATCCAATTTTTATTTTACGCTTTGTGTCAGCGCTACTTAAATCATGGTATAGAAGTTTATGAACACGAGGTGTAGAGAATTCACGGGACAGTAAAAGAATTATTAAATGAATATTCATGTCTCACATTAGCTTTTCCTTCCAATGTTTTTCTAATTTGTCTTTCTTATTTTTTTTATTGTCAGCTGCAATGCCCTTAGTGCAAGGTGGCTCGAATAAGAGAAAACTCAGTCATCTGACGTATCTCCTGAGCCTAAAATGCATTTTAATAAAACATTAACATAATTTTTATTTCTTTCTTTGAATGCTTTGAGTTTTTAGCTTAACCTTGTTTTATTTTTTTAATTTTAATTATTTGTTGTAAAAAACTTAATTATCCGCCATTTATTGTACTACTTTGAAGGAACTAGAGTATTTGTTAAAATCACGTTACTATCAGCACAAACTTATTACACATTTATTTTGCTTAGACTTCTACTTTCATCAAACAGTAATACGTAAATTGTGCAAATATCAAACTCCCGCCTATATTCCTCAAAATCACAGCCTCTACACCCAAAGAAAAAACATGGTTGTTATATGGGCACAATAACCATAATATGTTCTTTGTAACATTTTAAAGTTGCAGACACGATAAAGACGCTTTTGTTGATATTAACCATTATATGGTTGCTATGTACAAAAAATACAACATGGTTGGTTTAACGTAAAAAATTTGAACTATGACCAAAGTTTTTAAATTATTAAAAATAATATATAATATACTTAACCATAATATAGTTTTAATTATCATAGTGTAATTAAAAGCAAAAAAAATAATGTTTGCGCTTAATAATATTGTGTTTTAAATCTTGACAGAATGCTTCTCTATAAGTTTAGTAATTTTTTGTTAGTCTAAAGTTGAAATCGTTTTTATTGTTAGAGAAAATTAAAAAAAAAATTAAAAAATTTATGTAATATATATAATATATTTTGTGAACTAATGTAACAAATCAATAATAATAATATTTAATTTATATAACAAAACATTTTTAACCACATTATGATGTATTAATATAACCATTTAATGTTCATATTTGAACATAATTATTTTAGATTTTACTATGTTATTGTTATGCTAGACAACAATATGGTTGCAAGACCAGCTTTATTATTATAAAATGTAACCATACTATTTTTTGTTAACAACCATATAATACAACCATAATATATTGCTCTTAGATTATGGTTACCTCCACCATGTTGTTTCTTTGCCTGTATAGAAACACTCTTTCATTTTATGGCCGAAATATTTGCACACTATCTGAGTAAATGCTAAATGCCTGCCTACTGCTATAGAAACAAAGGCAAAAAATAAAATATATAGGGTGTTTCTATAGTGACGTGATTATAACATATATGGCTGTAGTTTTGCAATCTTAGTAGCTAAGTACTCCACTCTAATATTTAATAGGCGTGAAAAATAAATTTTAAAATATGAGGGTGTTTCGTTAGAGGCCGTGCTTTTAACGAATGTGCTTTATCTTTAAAACGTTATAGACAGACGCTTGAAATTTGCACACAATATGTATTGACATGTCTGCTATAACACCGTACAATATGAAATGTCCTTAGAACACCTGGCTTGAACTGTAATAGGCTGCCTATAATTTTTGTTTTTGTTTTTTTTTTTGCCTAACTTTTAAAAACTTTTGTCAACCTTGAAGTTGTACAATGTCGAAGTGAAGGCATTTTTTTAATTAAAATATTATGTCGCTCATATATTTTCATATAATTTAATTTTTAATGAAATTAGGAGTTCAACTATTTATATAATTTTACATCATTATTGCTTAAAAGTTATAATATCTATAGTTTGGTTTTTACCATTAAAAACAAGCTCATATTAACAAGAATAATAAAAATAACTAGTACAAGCCTGCCAGATCTTTCCATTATAAGAGAATCTAGACGTCTTTACTCGCATTTTAATAGCAATACAAGATGTCAACAGTATGCCGATATTTAACGAAAACATTGAAGAAAGAATCTGCGTATGCATAATGGTAAAGTGTGTGCTGTCAATAAAATACCGAGCTGAGCAAATAAAGTGACATCAAAGATAATAATTATTGTCGTTTTTTTTTTCAATAAATACATAAACATACTAATATGCAACATGAACTATTTAAGTTGATAATTTGAAGTCAGGCTAAAGTTCGAGATTTTTTTAATTAATTAATTTTATTATTGAAGAAAATAAAATGTTTTTACAGCTTATGCTATCTCTTGCAGTAAAAAGGCAAAATAATGCCAAAAATAAAAAAACTGGGATTCTAAAATTTGGCGGATAACAGCGTTTTTTACCAAAATAATTGGAAGTTTTCCAGCGCCGATTATATTGGATTATCTATCTATAAATAAAATAAAACTGTAACAGAAACATTTTTGTACATTAAATATTTTTGGATAATTTTGTTACTGGTGTAAAATGCAATCGATATGAAATGCAAAACATATATTTTCGAAATTTTTCTCTGTCTGTCCGTCTGTGTGTTTGTCTGTGATCACATCACGTAAAAACTGCTACATGGATTTTAATAAAATTTTATGAGGAGGTCGCTTAGAACCTTAGCTCAAATACAGAATAAGTAATTTCGTACAGAAAATAGAAATAGATTTGTAACAATACTCAATTTTACCGGTATAATGGAAAATATTTAACACTGTTTACAAAACTCTACAATAAATATTTAAAAATATATTTTTTTAAATTTGGGCACTTTTAGTTATTTTCTAAAGTGCTCTGCTGTTTGTAGAGGCATGTCCACGAAAAGTTTCTCCCATATTATACTGGATGTCTCTGACATATTGTTGATGACACTACTGTTGCCAGTTCTGAGAGTAAATGCCAAATATCAAGACAAATAATCATTATCTATTATCAGTTCTTTTTGTAAAGGGTGTTTTTTAAGCATGAAATAACTTGAAACTATAAAAAATAACATTGTAATTAAATTTAGATGAAAAATTTTTTTTTTTATTATTTGCAGTAAACTCTGACAAATCATTATGAATAGACTCACGCTTGAACAACGCTATCAAATCATCCAAGTTTACTTTGAAAATCAGTCATCAATTCAAGCAACTTATAGACGACTTCGTGATGTTGTTTACACGCTGATGGCATCATTAGCATCATTGGACTTCTTACGTTACGGTAATGACTTTTTCTTCGAAAGTATGGATGACATTGATCCGGACGAAATTTAATGTGGTTTCAATAAGATAGCGCTGCGTGCCATACGGCGACCGCAACCATTGAGTTATTGAACTAAACTTGGCGATAAGTTGTTTTCGAGAAAAAGGCCTTTCAATTGGCCACCAAGGTCTCTGGATTACTTCCTCTAGGGCCATGTGAAGCCACTGGTTTATGTTAAGTAGCCAGCAATAACTGAAGCTTTGGAGGCCAACATTGTTTATGTTATTCGGGACATACGGCCAGCAGTACTTGAAAAAGTGACCCAAAATTGGACGTTCAGAATGCGCTTCGTCATGAGCAGCCACGCTGGCCATATGACCGAAATCATTTTTATTAACGCCATGTTCTGATCTTTCGAATAAAAAAGTTCTTCATTAGAATTTAATTATTTTTGTTATTTTTTACAATTTAAAGTTCTATGGGGTTTTTTCAAGATAGAAGCGACTGATTGCGAAACATTTAAAAAAATATTGACAATAGTTTAGAGCTGAGGAAAACAAAATAATGTGGCTTTATTTTGATATGATGACTTTACAGAAGAATAATTAAAGGAAATAGATACGCTTGATCTTCTTTTATTAATACTTTTCTGAGCAAGAAAACATATTTATTGATGAGCCAAGGACCAGCAATACCGAAAAATTTATTTTATTTAGTTTGATTTTCGTACAATAAGATTAAATCAAGAGTTGTTGACAGTTCCATTTAAAGATCATACCGCTCAGACATGACGCTCAGTAAAAAAATATATGCTACACAATTTTGATACTTTTAGTGCGGACACTACCTTAAAGTATTCGGGTATAATCGGTATAGTTCTTAAGTTTATTGTAAGTCTCTTTACTATTAAAGGTTTTTCAAATTGTATAAAGCTATTTAACAATGTCTTAAGTAAACAATGCTAAATTTTTCAAGTGCTTTTTCCATTATATTGCATCAGAATTAAAAAAAAAATACCAAAAAAAAAAAAGAAAGTCATGCTTGCCTTACTCAACCAAAAGTTTTTTAAGGTTGAATATTTTGCAGTTTTAAAATGCAATTCATACCAAAAATGTATAAACAATTGTAAACAAAAGAAATCCTGTCTTATTGTTGTGGCAGTAAGGATACCCATATCGCCTACATGTACAAGTTTACTTGCTTCGTATTTATTTTGGAAAATATTCTGCATTCTTTGCAAGCTGTCGGTCGTACTTGGCATTTAAGGTTCACGTGTTTGAGGTTTCTGTTATTCTGCATTTCCTACTTTGTTATTGTCTCCTATTGTGTTATTTTTTTGGCATTTCAGAAACATTCTTTGCTTTTTTCCTTTGTGTGTTTTCTTACTTTCAAATTGTAAAATGTGTCTTTTATTTGTACTCAATCAAGTCAAACATTAATGATAAACATGATTGTGCAAGTAGTAAGTTTTATTTATTCAGATGATTTTCATTTTACCAATTGCTGTTGAAAAGTGTATGTTTAAGATTGTTACAGTACTCGACAAATAAAAACAAATGCATACATGTATGTATGTTTTTTACACGAACGTAATGATCTACACAAATTAAAAATATTAACTGTGTAGAAAAAACTTGTCATAAGAATTTCGATCATTAGTTACAATATGGCTATAATTATAAATCAGGACAGGGCTTTACTGGCAATCGATTCAATTAAAAAGAAGAAAATATTAAATATTTAAAATTGAAAAAATTTTTAAGTTTTTTACAAACGTACTTGTAGCAAATATATTATAAAATTTCTTTTTAAGCTCCTTTAAAATCATTCATATAAATGTGATTTGTCAGCCTCAATGAATTTTAAGTTTAAAAAATTACACAAAAATTGAGATCGTAGAAAAAAAAACTCGAAAGACCAATATATGACATTGAAAATTCAAAAACGATATCAGCCACCTCAGGCTGTTTTGACGTTAAACTTTCGTCCGTTTTTTAGAGCATCGCTTGCCGTATGTCACAAACAACAAGAACAAAGTTGGCCCACAAGGAGCCAATTGCTACTGGTTTTACGTTTTTCAGCATAAGACAGTAACTGCACCTAATCATAAAGGAAATAATCGGGAGGTCTCAAATCGCATAATCTTAAAGGCCAATTGACAGCTTCATTTTTCGGAAACGACTTTGAATTAAGCTATATGGATTTTAGATCCATCCTATTATGAACGTCGACCGTAACTCTGCCTCTCGCTTGATGCTTGAGGAAATGAGGTCGACTGACGGCACCAGCATGCGAACAGTCTATTTTTCTATAGCTGTAAGGTCTATTATAAATTTGTTTGACTCCGTATGCGGCAATTTTGTTTAACAAGAAAACCGTGCAGCCAATAATAAGCTACATCTCTCAATAGAATATTTGGTGCAATAATTTATTAAAACTTAAACTTCTTCGAGATTAGTTGCCAGGGTAGAAAATTATTATTGAACTGTGTTTGTTTCAAAATATTTTTAAATACTCTTTAGACTTTTGCATTTGATTAAGAAGACGTCGTTATTATATGTGATTTTAATTCAAATGATTTAATTGATAGACAATCTGCAACCTTTTTAACTTGATTCCCCAAATATAGCTTTGATTTTTTTTTTTTTTTTTTGTATTATGTAACATGTGCAACAATAAAATATTTTCTAAAAGATCGAAAAATAAATAACAATAACATTATTAGTTTCAAATAATAATTAAAAACAAAACGATTAGCTCTTTATGCAATTTACAAACTTGTTTATATAATATAAAAAAGTATTAAAGTAAAAATTAAAACCTTTAAATTAGTGTGAAATAAAATGCATTTTAATTACAAATGGAAACTGCCTATCAGTACTTCCAGTTCTAATTTACGTTTTTTAATCCGATTTCATCGGACCACGACTTTGCAAGATGTTCTCTTTGCTTTTTTTAAGCTTTCGTTTTTTTTTTTTTTGAAGCTAAACTTGAAGCTCCACCAGCAGATCGAACTGTTTTACGGTTGTTATTTTTATACTAATAATTGGCTATGCTGAGTCTTATATACCCTTCACCATGTATGTAAATGTAGTTTAGCGAAATAACTCCAATAAAAAATTTAGCACTACATATAATTTTACATAAATATGCCACCGTCTCTTAATGGATTAAGCATTTAAAAAAAATTTTAATATTTCCTGAAAGATCTTTTCAGAAGCTTTTAAATGATACCTACAGTGATATCTTCAAAACTACGGTGCACTTGATGTTTTTTCTTATTTTTTAATTCTCTATCCCCTAATATATTTGTTTTTTTATTAGAGTTAGTTCATTTAACTAGATTTGTTTAAAATGGTATGAAAAAATTAGAGGCAGGCGTGGTGTTTTGCCCGCTGCCTCGAAGGACATAAACCGATCTTGTTGATTTTCCATATAAACATTTTCTAAACTATGTCTGATCGATTGGTGCATTTGAATTTTTTCTAGGTCGTATAGCGCCTAGGCAATTTTGATTTCAACCCGAACACGGACAGGCAGACAGACATACAGACGTAGCTCAATCGACTTCGCTTTGCATAAGAATTCTGAATATATATATACTTTATGGGGTCGGGAATGGATATTTTATAAATTACATACAGAATGACAAACTTGATGTAAAATTTGTCCACTTGTGGTGAAGGGTATATAATCGTACGATTTTTGACACGACAGCGACAACCGTAATAAGACTAATAAATTTCATTTTCAATTATTGTTAAGAACCATTGAAAGTATCAAATAAATTATTTAAGATTTCTCTGAATGAAAAATTCCGTTAAAAATGTAAAGCAGCTTAAAAAATTATTTTTTCAGCGAAACCCTGTCGTTTTTTACACAGCAGCTTATTCAACTTGTAAAAATAAACGTGAATGTGTGCACCAACTTCCGCCTCCTCTTCTTGTGACTTTATCATGCTATTGTACACTTAATTTTCAAAAAAAGAAAAATATATTATTCCTTTTAGCGTGCGACTTGATGTTAAAGTTGTCAATAGAACGTATCCAACTTTTTCATTGTTTAAGTTTTACATTTAAACATTGAGATGAAATTGTATTGTTAAGAAAAACAATATAAATTCAATTTGGTTAACGATCGTTAGTCGTTTTCAATTAATTTTTATTAAGTTATTAGTTTTAAATTCCAAAAATTGTAATGAAAAGTTAAAAAAATTGTAAGACAACAGAAAACATGCAAGATTAACGACTAAAACCAAGGGGAATTTTCGCTTCTATTTGACAATGAAACAATTTTTAACTATTCTATCAATTTTTCATAATTTTTAAAATAAATTATTATCCTCTGATAGGGCTCGAAGGTTTCATACATATCGAGGCAGTAAGCTTGTTCTATTTGTTTTTATATTTTGTGCAAAGCGAAGTCGATTGAGTGATGCCCTTCCGTCCGTCTGTCCATATGTATTTGGGTTGAAATAAAGCTAAAGCTAGAGAAAATTTTTTCTTTTGACTGGAGTTACTTCACTAAACTACATTTACATATATGGTGTAGGGTATATAAGATTCGGCATAGTCGAATATAGCATTCTTACTTATTTTATTTTATTTTCATTATATTTTTTCCATCTCAACTATTCTTTTTAAAATTCGTTTATTCAAATTTTAATACTTAAATTATTTCTGCTTTATTTGACCATCAAACTAATCTAAATGCAATAAAAACTAAATCCCCAATTATTTCTAAAGAGTCTTGAACATAGAAAGTTTGTTTTTTTCCTTTTTGCAAATTATATTTTTCTTTCTATTTATCTACTGTGTTATCAGTAAATCTGCATCATTTGATAATAACAAAAACAACTACATCGACAATTTAATAATTTATAAAAAAAAATTATTAAAGTTGAGAGTTTTTTTTGCACACAAGCAGAAATCAGCACTCAGGTTTATAACAATCTGTCAGCAAAATTGCGATAAAAATATAATATTTTATAAAATTTCTGTTGACCCTTCTACTTAACTCGTTATCAAGCTTATTTTTAAACCGAAAATGAAATTAAAAAAAAAACAAAACTTATAAAAAGCAGCAGAATAATTTGTGTAACGGAGTAGAATTTTCAGCAGTGCAAATACATTTTAATAAGTTAAGCACAAAACATTTTTCTGTGGCATAGTTTTCCGTGTGCACGAGTGCAGGCCCTAAATAAATATGTATCTATAAAAATTATCCTTAATTTTAATTCGAAAATAAACTTGCATTGTTGTCGTTTTGTATAAACTCATCTTTAATAAGCACAACCCTCTACCTTTCAAATTCGTCCTTTAAATTTGGCAGGACAGCAAATCTTTCCTTAAGATTTCTTTAAAAGTTTTACAACGGCATTATCGTATAGGACAGCCAGCTTAGTTTCAATATCCGATTTTTTCACTACTTCTAAGAGGCCCATTTTTCGGATTTTTATGCAAAAGCTTCCATATGAAGAGATGTAGCGCTTAGACACACAATTAAAAGGCTTGTTTGATTATTTTGTTACTCAAGTGAAAGACACGTCTGTTCCATAATGAATATTCCACGCTTAGACAACAGGAAGTGCATATAGCGCAATTGAGATAGTTATATGTCTGGAAAAACTTTTACCACGAAATAAGTACATCTCATGTTTTTACGCAGTTGGAAAAAATGTTGCGTGAAATATATTGCTGCTGATAAACATGCTGCCAGAAACATTTTGTAATTGCAGTACGGCTCCTCCTTTCTAGTTCGTTTATATGAACATAAAACAGGTACACGAAAAAGTTTTTACAATTTAAATTTCAAATATCGCAATCAAAAGAACCAATGTAAAAAAACGGTAATTTTTTAATTCTAAAAAAGAAAGTGAATGCAATATTTTTATATTTTTTTAAAGTTTGTGATTATACTCACAGACTGGTCTCGTTTCAATAACAGTTCATTATCTTACAAATTAAAGGGTGTCGCAAAAAAAATACATATTTTTTTAGTTTAATGCGAATTACTAAAGCTCGTAATAAAAAAGTAATGAAAAAATAAATTCTAAGATTAATGGATGTACCCATAGCTGACATAAATTGACCTATATGGGCCTATCTTTAGAACCGTAATAGACAACTGAAAATTGGACAAAATGCAGATTATTGTGAACGTTTTAATAAAAAGTTTAAACATTTAAAATTATAGTTTAAAGGGTACTTCAATAGTTAGTGTTATTTGATGTATGTGAAACTTACAAGCAACCTGTATGGAAAGCTCCGCTATAATAACAAGTATAAAATTTAGATTTTTAAATTAAAGGGTGTCGCAATAGTTGATATAATTTGATGTATGTAGACGAACTTTTGACGGTTATGGTAGGATGCTGAAATTTAAAATTTACAAAGAACTTGATTGCTAAGTCGGCTACAACAGCAAGTAAAGAATTAACACTTTGAAATTAAAAGCTGTTTTATACATCAATTATATTGCCAAACTGATAAACAGTTGAACAAGCATAAAGTTAGGATATGGGGAGATGGAATATAAGGGTGTCCCAATAGTTAATGTAATTTGATGTATTTGGCCATACACTTGGACCATTATAGACCGACAAATAAAGTTTGTTTTGAAGTCGGTTTTGCCGGTATTATTTCTAATTGTTAAACAACTGGTATATATATGTTAAAACAATATCGTGTACGTGCTTTACTTTGTCTTCTAGCAGATAAACAACTATTGAACACAAGTAAGTTTTCAACCAAAATCTACATTTCTAAAATAATATTAAAAGGGTCTTAAGAAAACTACATCTTTTCTATTTAACAAAAAATTCTTTATAACTAAATTTCAATCGATGATTTTACTATAAAATATTCAAATTCAAATAACTTTTATAAATTTTTTTATTATAAAATTTACTGACAAAGTTTTTCTACAAAAAACTAAAATTTTTAAGCTGCTACGTAAAGTTTGTGTCACTATACAAATATAAAACAAAAAGTAACTACGGCAAGTGAAAAAAAATACATAGTAGGACTTAGTAAGAGAGGAAAAACTGCAATATATTAATGACGCGTATAAACAAGATAATAATTTAAAATATCTTCTGTCCAGTAAAAACTGTAAAATATTGATAAATGTTAATTATTACAAAGGAGTTGAACTGCACATAAATAAAAGTTAATTAAACACTATGCATAATAAAAATTTATAAAAAAAAAAGACAACATTCTAAGCACATCCCCCTTAATTTTGTTTTTTACAGATCTTTCGAATGATGAACTGGACATCGAGGAGGATGATGCTGGCAGTTCGGAATTTTTAAATACCAATAGTTATCATCCAGCCAACTCGCCTTTTAAAACTCAACGTCAACGCTCTTTAACACCCGATCGCAATGAATCACACAGCTCTTCGAGTAGTCTACGTAAACAGCGTTCCATAACTCCCGAATCGAGATCTTTAACGCCTGAAGACCGCCGCAAAAAAGGTTCACAAGTTTCGTTAAGTGGTTCGCGACAAAATTCCAGTTCACGTAGCAATACCTTAGAGCGTAAGCATGAAAAGGTTAATATATCGAGAAGCTCATCGAGTTCAAGTTATAGTGGTCGGGAACATGATAATCACGGTCACAGTGCTGCTGTTGTTGGAGGCGGTGTTGGTGTTGTGGCACTGAATGTCGCCACTAATCAGCATCGTCGCTCGTTAGGGCGTAGTGCCAAGCAGTCTGATGAGCATCGCATAAGAAGATCAAGGTAAAAGATATACATAGTTCATGCAAACATAAAATTCGAAATTGCCCAGCAAAAAATTTTAGAAAAGGTAATCGAGTGTGAATTTAAGCATTTTTGGTGGAAAGACTTCCCAACTAGATAAAAAACCTAATGAGATAGACTTTTATAATCAATTACTGAGAATTGATTACATAAATTATTGCTGGAATTTATAAATATCATTTGTACATATTTAAGATATTATATTCTCTTTTAACTTTAAGAACTGGCCAATTAATACTTCCTTTTTTGCGAAATATTGTAGTGTGTTTTGTAAGCGAGTAGCAAAATATGATAATCACAAAAGTAAGTCATTATATGGCAAGTACCCTTAAAGGTAATGCTGGGTGATGTTTCTCATAAAAAAAATGCACCTTTCCAAAAAAGCATCTTTTTTTGATTGCTTCAGCATCTTAAAGGTTCCCGAAATGGTCAAAATGACCTATCACAATACGCGCCATAACAAAAAATACTTAAAGAAATATAGGGTGTTCCAAAAGTAATGTTTTCAAAATTATTTTAAATTTTTAAACTCTGCATGTCAATTTGTATCCGCTATAGCAACAATTACAAAAAATAAAATTTATAACTATAGAGTGCCTCAATAGTGAAGAAATTTTCAAGTGAGTGTTTTTGAACCGCAATAGTCAGAGACTTAAGGTTTTAGTATTTTTTATATCAGCAATAAGAAAAAGAAAAAAAAAAACTAAAAATAAAAATAAGATATAAAGAGTGTTGTTATAATGACGCGATTTTAAAGTACATGGTCTTAGGTTTTCAACCTTAGGCAGACATTTTAAATTTACCGAGAGCATGTACAAAACTTTTCGCTAAAGAAATAAATGTGAGCAATAAACTTAAAAGTTAAAGTGTGTTTCAATAGAGTAATTTTTAAACCGTTATAGGCAGATCCTTAACAATTGCACAGAATATGTAGGTCCCATGAGTGCTGTAATAAAATTTAAAATTAAATAAAGGGCGTCTCGATAGTAACGTAATTTGTATGTATCGCATTTTTTGTGTCCCATTTTTTGGAATTTATTATTTTAGAATTTTTGATTAAATGAAAGGCAATGAAACTTATATTGTTTATTTTAGCTCGGCAATTATATATGGAATACAAAATCAGATAAATGTCGGTCTCTAATAGAATCACAGATGCGAGCATTTTTAAGCATATTTTTCATAACTTTTATTGAGTTGTTCATATATTTCTGATTTTGTTTGCATCAACCTTGCTTTTCAAATAGCTCCACAAAAAGAAATTCGGAGCATTTTGACATTCGGAGCAGGTGACATTGGAGGCCAATCAACATCACCATTTCTTGAAATAACTTTTTGTGGAAAGAGGTCTCGCAGCAATTCCATTATAATTCTGACTCTATGTGATGTGGCACTGTCTTGTAGATACCACATGTTCATCAAGTCGAGAGCATGCAGTTGTGGCGTTAAAAGCTTTTCAATCATACGACGATATCACTCCCCATTTACAGTTATCGTTACGCCGTTTTTATTTTTAAAGAATTAAGGTCTAATGATTGCTCCTGACCAAATTGCACACCAAACAGTCACTTTTAATGTATACAAAGGTTACTGCTAAATAATTTAATTTCCGCCCAAAACCGATTATTTTCTTATATTACCATATCCATTTGTGGGCAAGATGTAACATCCTATTGGCGTATATACGGCGAAGTAAATTTTCTTGTAGAAGAAACTCTTGTATCAACTGAATTTCGAATGGAAACAAATGCAAACCCTTGTGCAAAATTGTGTCCAAAATTATTCTTTGAAGACCAGGCTTCTAAACACGGCGTCAAATGGAGGTTGATCGATTGCTTTAAACACTTTCTTGGGCAGCAGTAATGTTATCAGCCTAAATTGCAGTACTTTGTGCTCAATGCTTGGGCCTCTCAATTACAGATCTTTTTTCTTCGAAATCATTCACTACACGATAAATAGTGCGTTTTGTTGGGTCGTTATTCTCCCAAAAATTTCATGTAACAAATTAATGAAATTTTCGGCTTTTGGTTCTTTTTAATTAATTTTCTAAACATTTTTAGAAAGAAAAATTATTTACAAATGTATGCGGACGTTTTCCAAAGAAAACAAGAAAAATTAGACGCTAGCAGAATGAAATGCAGCATTTTCTGGACCGCCACATCCTTCATCAGCATTCTTTGCATCTATCTACTTTATGTTATGTACATCGTAAACATCATCTATTTAACCAACTAAGCTTAATGTTAATTTGGTGAGACGAAGTTCACACACAACTTAAAGCTTTTCTTTGTCATTCTCTTTGTAACTCGTCTTGTACATTTGTTGTTGCTTTTTTGTACTAGCAATTTGATAGTCACAAATGCAACTTTTTTTTTTTTTTTATTTTTTAATTATTCATACTTGTTTGCTCACAACATTATAGACACTGTTTCAGTATCATATTGACTTTTATGAGTTAAGTATGAATGTAAATACGCGGTGCCTAGCGTTTGTTTTAATTTTTAATTTTCACCCTGACCAGGATTCGAACCATCGATTTTACAAATTAATGAAATTTTCGGCTTTTGGTTCTTTTTAATTAATTTTCTAAACATTTTTAGAAAGAAAAATTATTTACAAATGTATGCGGACGTTTTCCAAAGAAAACAAGAAAAATTAGACGCTAGCAGAATGAAATGCAGCATTTTCTGGACCGCCACATCCTTCATCAGCATTCTTTGCATCTATCTACCTTATGTTATGTACATCGTAAACATCATCTATTTAACCAACTAAGCTTAATGTTAATTTGGTGAGACGAAGTTCACACACAACTTAAAGCTTTTCTTTGTCATTCTCTTTGTAACTCGTCTTGTACATTTGTTGTTGCTTTTTTGTACTAGCAATTTGATAGTCACAAATGCAACTTTTTTTTTTTTTTTATTTTTTAATTATTCATACTTGTTTGCTCACAACATTATAGACACTGTTTCAGTATCATATTGACTTTTATGAGTTAAGTATGAATGTAAATACGCGGTGCCTAGCGTTTGTTTTAATTTTTAATTTTCACCCTGACCAGGATTCGAACCATCGATTTTACAAATTAATGAAATTTTCGGCTTTTGGTTCTTTTTAATTAATTTTCTAAACATTTTTAGAAAGAAAAATTATTTACAAATGTATGCGGACGTTTTCCAAAGAAAACAAGAAAAATTAGACGCTAGCAGAATGAAATGCAGCATTTTCTGGACCGCCACATCCTTCATCAGCATTCTTTGCATCTATCTACCTTATGTTATGTACATCGTAAACATCATCTATTTAACCAACTAAGCTTAATGTTAATTTGGTGAGACGAAGTTCACACACAACTTAAAGCTTTTCTTTGTCATTCTCTTTGTAACTCGTCTTGTACATTTGTTGTTGCTTTTTTGTACTAGCAATTTGATAGTCACAAATGCAACTTTTTTTTTTTTATTTTTTAATTATTCATACTTGTTTGCTCACAACATTATAGACACTGTTTCAGTATCATATTGACTTTTATGAGTTAAGTATGAATGTAAATACGCGGTGCCTAGCGTTTGTTTTAATTTTTAATTTTCACCCTGACCAGGATTCGAACCATCGATTTTACAAATTAATGAAATTTTCGGCTTTTGGTTCTTTTTAATTAATTTTCTAAACATTTTTAGAAAGAAAAATTATTTACAAATGTATGCGGACGTTTTCCAAAGAAAACAAGAAAAATTAGACGCTAGCAGAATGAAATGCAGCATTTTCTGGACCGCCACATCCTTCATCAGCATTCTTTGCATCTATCTACCTTATGTTATGTACATCGTAAACATCATCTATTTAACCAACTAAGCTTAATGTTAATTTGGTGAGACGAAGTTCACACACAACTTAAAGCTTTTCTTTGTCATTCTCTTTGTAACTCGTCTTGTACATTTGTTGTTGCTTTTTTGTACTAGCAATTTGATAGTCACAAATGCAACTTTTTTTTTTTTATTTTTTAATTATTCATACTTGTTTGCTCACAACATTATAGACACTGTTTCAGTATCATATTGACTTTTATGAGTTAAGTATGAATGTAAATACGCGGTGCCTAGCGTTTGTTTTAATTTTTAATTTTCACCCTGACCAGGATTCGAACCATCGATTTTACAAATTAATGAAATTTTCGGCTTTTGGTTCTTTTTAATTAATTTTCTAAACATTTTTAGAAAGAAAAATTATTTACAAATGTATGCGGACGTTTTCCAAAGAAAACAAGAAAAATTAGACGCTAGCAGAATGAAATGCAGCATTTTCTGGACCGCCACATCCTTCATCAGCATTCTTTGCATCTATCTACCTTATGTTATGTACATCGTAAACATCATCTATTTAACCAACTAAGCTTAATGTTAATTTGGTGAGACGAAGTTCACACACAACTTAAAGCTTTTCTTTGTCATTCTCTTTGTAACTCGTCTTGTACATTTGTTGTTGCTTTTTTGTACTAGCAATTTGATAGTCACAAATGCAACTTTTTTTTTTTTATTTTTTAATTATTCATACTTGTTTGCTCACAACATTATAGACACTGTTTCAGTATCATATTGACTTTTATGAGTTAAGTATGAATGTAAATACGCGGTGCCTAGCGTTTGTTTTAATTTTTAATTTTCACCCTGACCAGGATTCGAACCATCGATTTTACAAATTAATGAAATTTTCGGCTTTTGGTTCTTTTTAATTAATTTTCTAAACATTTTTAGAAAGAAAAATTATTTACAAATGTATGCGGACGTTTTCCAAAGAAAACAAGAAAAATTAGACGCTAGCAGAATGAAATGCAGCATTTTCTGGACCGCCACATCCTTCATCAGCATTCTTTGCATCTATCTACCTTATGTTATGTACATCGTAAACATCATCTATTTAACCAACTAAGCTTAATGTTAATTTGGTGAGACGAAGTTCACACACAACTTAAAGCTTTTCTTTGTCATTCTCTTTGTAACTCGTCTTGTACATTTGTTGTTGCTTTTTTGTACTAGCAATTTGATAGTCACAAATGCAACTTTTTTTTTTTTTATTTTTTAATTATTCATACTTGTTTGCTCACAACATTATAGACACTGTTTCAGTATCATATTGACTTTTATGAGTTAAGTATGAATGTAAATACGCGGTGCCTAGCGTTTGTTTTAATTTTTAATTTTCACCCTGACCAGGATTCGAACCATCGATTTTACAAATTAATGAAATTTTCGGCTTTTGGTTCTTTTTAATTAATTTTCTAAACATTTTTAGAAAGAAAAATTATTTACAAATGTATGCGGACGTTTTCCAAAGAAAACAAGAAAAATTAGACGCTAGCAGAATGAAATGCAGCATTTTCTGGACCGCCACATCCTTCATCAGCATTCTTTGCATCTATCTACCTTATGTTATGTACATCGTAAACATCATCTATTTAACCAACTAAGCTTAATGTTAATTTGGTGAGACGAAGTTCACACACATGTAACTTTTTCATCGTCACACTAATCGAAAAATTTTCCATAATAAATTTACCACGTGTCTACATCAAGAATGCCAAATATGAACTGTAAAGGTTGGCAGCAAAACAGAGTAGTATACCTTGCTGGCGGACACCCTGTATGAAAAAATTAAATAAAAAAATGTCCCATTAGTTACATGACTTTCGCAGAGTCTTATTTTAATTTTACCTAAAGTACGTAATATTACTTCTGCTGTAACAAGTGTAATAAATAAAAATAGAAAATTATAGGGAACCTTTCGTGTGTGAGTCCAACTCACACTTGGCAGATTTACTTTTACTCTTTTTTAACACAAAAGTCGCAATATAAATAATTGTATTCTTTAAAAAAAAATCCACTTCTTAAAAGAGAATTAACTTTCAAAAAATATGAACTTTTGATAAATATTTTAAATTTTTGCGAAAATTTGAGAAAAAGTTTTATATTATTTTACATAATAATTTTCGTTGTACTCCTACAGATCCCTACAATTGACAGAACGTTCTCCAAATCGCGGCCACAAAATGGTGGTGTGCGTTGGTCAAAATAACAGCAACAGCAATCAACCGCCCTTGTATCAACAATCAAGAATAAGAAACAATTTTCCGCCCACTATAAGAGCAACTGGCAAATCACAATCGATATTGATAACTAACAGTAATGGTGGCATCGCAGGTCCTAATGGGCGCCACCGTCAAAATGATATTGACAAAAGCCGTTCCTTTGATTTTGATTATTGCAATTATAATGCAACTGGCGGTAACAATAAGAACCAGCGTGGTCATAATTCTTTGTTAGGAAGTCAAAACCTATTAAATCGTGAAGCAAACTTAAGATTGGATTTCGACAAGAGTCGTTCGTTTGATGAGGATTACAGAGAGGGAGCGGTAACCAACAACAACTTAAATGCTAATGCCATGAGATATTTACAGGCTAATGAAAACAGTGAAAGAAATCATGTCGCACGCATAAGACGCTCCTCGCCGGTGGAGGGCAGCGGACGAAATACCCGTAGTCCCCAGTCATCGGGCTCGTCCTGCAATAATTTAAATGTACCACGCTCCAATACTAGCCCGCAAAATTATGGCACTAGATTATGTGATCATGAAATGACCTACGATCTAATGCGCAAATCCTTGGATCGTTCTCCTATTATGGACTTTCGTGCTGGCGTCGGTGATTATGATGTTCCCTTAGCTGTGCTGAGAAATCGTGAGACTATTAATGCAGGCGGTAATTCCGAATTAAATTTTTTAAACACTGACAATAGACAATATGAACACATGAGTTCAAATTCTGTTAAGCAGCCAAGGTCGTTGAGAAGAACGCACAGTCCCAACGAAAAACACTTTTCATTAGAACGAACTCACGAGGCTGGCTCTAGAGGTGATACAACACCAACCGATCCAAACGATTATCGTAATGAATATAAAGACATTTATCGCCGTACAAGAAGTAACAATCGTGGAAGGTATTGAAAATATAAAGAAAATTAAGCTTGTTGCATGTTCAAATAACGATTGAATTTAAATGCTTTAATTTGGATCAATTTAGAATGCTTGCAATGACACTGTGCAACTTAGAAAGAGATTGTGAAAAGTATTTAACAATTAAACAAAACTAATTTGTCTCCACTCTCTTTTTGAACTTAAACTAAAAATTTCATTATTAATCCACTCCCTTCCCACACTTTGGAATGTTTAATTAATTATACTTTAAATAAAACAAACAACCAAAAAAAAAAAACAATAAGCAAAAATTAATCTTAAGGATTTCCTTTTGATAACCAATTAAATATAAATTATTAATTTAAATAATGTTAACATGTTTATTATTACAATTAACTAAGAAGTCCATATGTACTAAACTTAATTAATTTAAACTAAAAAAAACTCAAAACACTTTAAATGATTTTAAAAAAAGAAGACTGCTTGGCAAAAAAAATTAAAAAACACAAAAGTATTTTAAATATATTTCAACAAACCTGAACTTTTAAGGATCAACTAAATAGTAGTATGTATAACTAACTGAATTAAATTTAAAATAAATATATTAACAAACGTTTAAAAACAATAATAAATTAAGATAAAAATTAACAATAACAATTAGTGTTAAAAATGCAAAACAAAAAATATATAATATTAATAATAAGAAGAAAAAGTGTAATTAAAATAACAAGAAAAAAAAACTCAACAATTTCATATTAACATTTAAACTCACCACTCACCAGTAAAAGAAATTCACCTTTCCTTCAAAAAAAAAAAAAATCCCACTGCTTTAACACAGAATGCAAAAGTACTTTATCCAAAACGTTGATTTTCTGTTGGTTACATTTTTTATTTCGTTATGAACTATTTTTCATTTTGTAGCGATTTATTTGAAACAAAAACGACAAAAGTTCCACTTATCACTACTACAACAGCAATTAAAAATTTAAAACAACTACAACAACAAGAAAAACAAAAACAGCTGGAAAATTGCTCGTACCAGCCCTGTTCTTATTGGCCACAATGTGGTGCTTGTCAAAATTTACAACAACCCGACTATGAGTATTTGAAATCTCTGCCTCTGAAAAGAATAAAGTCATACAACTTGCCTCATACGATGGCAGAAATGAAAACAAAAGAACTGCCTGAATTGAAAAATACAAAAGATGAAATCTATACGGAAAAATCATTATTGCAAATCAATGCCAATGTATCAACTATAAAAATTAATACAACTACAATTTTAACAAAAGAAAAACACCATGAAGATTCTATACAGATGGTACAGCAAACAGCAACTAGTAATTTAACTACAACAGCAGCACGTACGCCCAAAACTACATCTCAATGGACATTGTTGTGTAAAAATGCCTTGGCCTCAAAAGTAACAACTACAACAACAACGACAACAACTGTAACATCTAATCACGATATGACATGTTTACAACCTGCAGCTACAAAATGTGGCGATATTGTTTTAAATCTTAAATCATCTCCACTATTGATGACAACAAATACAACAGCAACAGAAACAAAATTGACAGCAATAATAACAACACAAACAGCAAATACCCCACAATCAACAGTGAATATAATTACAACATCATCACCATCCACGACATCATCATCATCATTGTCCCTGCCTTTATTATCGTCACCACCGAACAGTACAGTGGTTTCCCGTCATCAACAGCCACGAGTCATACCGCTGGCTGCTACCTCTTTAGTATATTTGGGTGACTTTGAAATGCCCATCACTCGAGATCGTTACTACTCTAATGGAGTTTGTGAAACAAAAACTAAAACAACTACAACTATAAAAAATGCAGCAGCAACAACAACAATACCATTAAACAATAACGCAAGTAATTTCTCTGAGTGTGAGGCGAAAATTCCTCAAAATCTGCAAAGGTAAGATGTGAATTTTTATGTTATTATTGAAATCCCTTTTATATGTATAAACACAAAAGGTCTTCCATTATTAAAAAAATGTTAGTTTTCTATGCTTAGATATTCATTATTTAACAGATGGTATCTAAGCAGCATGACGGTTTGGCGGTATATCAGTTCTTATGACATTTTTTAAACTCAGCTTGTTTTGGGAATTTTAAACAAAAATTTTGTAATTAACGCATTGAAAATTTCTTAAGATAAAGATTTATTTTCACTAGCTTACTATACCCGGCGTTGCCCAAGTATAATTTTAGGGCCTCTCTAGCATACTTGAGCATACTGCAGTATATTTTTAATGCATTATGTACAGCAGTAACAAGTAAAACTTTGCTGTTAACTGAAAAAAATTTCATTTTTTAAAATAAAAATTTTACTGGTTACTGTAATTTTTTTCAGTAAACAGTAAAAGTTTACTGGTTACTGCTATACATAATGCATTAAAAATATGCTGCAGCATGACAAAGTACGCAAATTTCATATGTGTTAATATTCGTTTTTCGCAAATAAAATTTATATAAAATTTATATATTAAATTTTTTATATTTAAATTTTACTGGTTAATTAAATTTTTTTCAGTAAACAAGAAAATGCAAAATTTTACTGCATTATTTAAATAATGCAGTATGCCCATGTATGCTCTCTTGTTACTGTATAATATATTAAAGCCTTTTTTGCTATGAGGCTCTACTCCAAGCATATGAGAAATCTATCAAAAAAGTTTGGATATCTTTAGAATCTGATTTTGGTAAGATCGCTTAAGATTTAGAATATTGCGTATTTTTTCTCTTTTACACTCACTCCTCCTACTTCCTCATTTTTAAATAAAAATAAAACAAAAATATCTAATTATATTTAAAATTTTGTTGCAGTCGGTACGAACGAAAATGCCCGCTTTTTCCCTTTTTCTCTCATCTAGATCCTAGATTTGTAAACAAATATACTATATGAGAACTTATCTATTTTTCGAATTTCATTAAAGTGGATTGGCCCACACATTGTTAATTTTGACTCAGACACCTAGAAATGACCGATTCCCTTTTTCTTTTAAAAATATATTTTACTATGAGGAAGAATATCTACCGGTGTTGCAAGTTTGATTAAAATCGGTTCAGTCGTTTAGCCGATTCCCTTTTTCTTTCCTCCTGATCCACTATTTAAAAATATATTTTATTAATTTTAATTTTTATTAATTATTTGAACTGTGAATGTTATAAATGAATAGAAATTATTTTGGCTTAAGTTCATTTATTTTTTAATTTCTAAAAATGTTTTTTAGAAAGAAAAAGGTAGATAGATGCGAAGAATGCTGATGAAGGTCGTAACGGTACAGAAAGTGTAGCATTTCTTTCTGCTAGCGTCTAATTTTTATTCTTTTCTTTGGAAAACGTCCGCATACATTTGTAAAAATTAAGTTTCTTTCTAAAAAAAAGATTTTTAGAAATTAAAAAATAAATGAACTTAAGCCAAAATAATTTCTATTAATATATTTTACTATGAAGAAGAATACGTGTGTTGCAAGTTTGATTAATATCGATTCAATCGTTTAGCCGTGATTGGTTCACGTACAAATAAACAAACAAACTTACAAAGATCTTTATAATGTACATATATAAGATTTGGCAACCTCTTTATTCTCTTTTTGTCAATATTGAGAGAAACATAAGCAATTAATGTTTGCATTGGGTATTATTTTCCCAAAAACAGAAGCTGAAAGTGAAATACAAAATAACACTATTCATATGCGATTACAGTCAGAGAAAACAACTAAGTCCGAGTTGTGAAGTTGCAACACAATTGCCTGTTTTTTTTTTTCAAGAAATTTAATATTTTACAGCATTATTACTGAGAATAGAAATAAAGGTTAAAAATTTACACTTTTTTCTATTAAATCTAGCTTATAAGGATTCAGTTAAGGAGAATAAATTAAAAATAAAAAAATTTTGTTTAGAAGAGTGATTTTTGGACTGTAATCGCACGAGTACAATGGGACAATAGGGTGTATAATAAATTACATATAAACGAAAGTAGACTTAGTTTTAAAATATGTATATTTTATTCACGTTCATGATATTTTTAAATTAAATACTATAAAAAAAATTATTAATCATTATTAGCACCAATTGCATTCGATTTAGTGAGAAATTTTTTAAAACACTCTCTTTTTACGCAAATTGCAACAGTACAAAACTCACAAATCCATCGAGTGCGACTATGAAAAACCTTGCATCTTATCTGATGTGATATACGCTTAGGAAAATACCTATCTCCCGATGCTGCAATTGATAATGTAGTTCAACGCCTCGGTTTTATGGCACGAATCGCATAATTTTTAAGGTAGAATCACTACAGATGACTTTATCATTGAAGTAAATATAAGTCATCACCATTTCTTGCTTCTGAAGTTTATGTTGTACGCATTTATTGATTGATCATGAAGATACACTCCTCCCATTCCGCCATTGTATTCCGCAATAAGCTTTGGTTGCTGAACACTAATTTTGCTTTTACTAGCTGCTGAACTTCGTTTAACTGAATGCGCAAGTCAAATGCGTCAAAATTTGTGCCACACACTATTATCGTTCCACTTTAGAAAAAGAACTCCCGAGTCAGCATAGCTGTTTTACGGTCGAAATTTCATATAAATAAGATAAAAAATATTCTCAGATATTCACTTATTGTCGAACTTTCCACGCTATTCTTTTTGTATCGCCTTTTTTAAAACCAGAGGACAGTTTTTAGTGCTCCCTTCTCTAACAGTTTCTGTAGCTCTAAACCCTCTTTGCTTTAGAAGAGTCAGAAGAACAAATGATGTAAAAAAGTTGTCAAAAAACAATATATGGTCCGTAGGGTGTGGAATATTTTTAACAAGGTCTAGAACAACTCTCGAATGGCAAATGTTGATGTTCTCTGTCAACTACTTTAGCACCACAATTATGGTAAAGTCAAAATTTTTGTGACTATTACTTTCAGCATAATCAAGTGCAGCAGCAATATTTTCAAATTTTTTACCATAAAACATGTTAACGTCTATCGCAAAATAACTACAATTATTATATGGAAATTATTATACGCATTATCCCATTGTACTCATCCGAGTACAGCGATAATAATGCTTACCAAAAACCACTCTTAATCACTTTTTTAAAAACTTTTAATAATTATACTTAAATTTAGTTAACTTAGCTTTAAATTTAGTTAACTTAGCTTTAAATTTCAAGTGAGCTCCTCCGCGTCAAGCTCAGAACTAATAAAATATAAAAAAATTGCAATGACAAGTGCGAAATTCTGAAAAACGGGGAATCACCTTTCTAAAAATATTAGAATATTAGTTAAATCTTACACATCTTAAGTTTCTTTTGATACAGACTTACTTTATACACTTCAAAGTAACATTTTAAGCGAACAGCTGGTATAAAAGAAGAGCAACAATACTGTTACAAGGGCCTAAAATACAGTAATTTTCCATACTCAAGCGAGTACAATGGGAACAAATGGGTTAAAAAAGAAGCGCAACGAAAAATCTAAATTAATACTCCCCAACACAATGCAGCGAACGTAAAAAATAAGAACAGAATAAAAAATAAACAGTTGATACCTAAATTGAATAGTCAACTGTATATGGTTATGATGAAAAATTAAAATTTAATTGATATCTATGGTTACGGTTATGGCTATGGCATTATGGCATGTCACGAATAATCAAAATACAGTGTTTCCCATAAAGTTGGTTTAAACATATGATTACGGTTATGGTTATGGTTATGGCACGTCTTATTCAACCTTAAGACGAAGGGAAAAAGTAGTACTTTTGTACAACCAACTTTTATTTTCTTAAACGACCTTTTGCGGCACGTTTTGAAAATTCTTAGCTGTTACTCTGAATCTAAGTTTAATTTAAAAAGATCCTATATTGTTACGATTGTGCTATTGTGATATTTTACAAACGTTTCCTTCCTATAGAGTTAATACAATAATGACACAATTATTCTCTTCATTGAAGGCTTATGGTCTCTTCTACTTTCGCTAATGAAGCCATCAATCAATTTAGCGATTAATAAAATAAAAAAAAAAATCGTCGGAAAAAATTCAATTAAGAACTTACTTTTTCTTCAAGTGGTAGTTTTATTACTGGTATAACTTGACACTCTATATTATGGGAAATTAAGAACCTAATGATTGTACAGTAAGTGCATTATTGATAACTAATTCAATAATTATGGAAGTTTGGCATAATATTTTGAGCAAAATCAATTTTATACTAGATACACAATGGAACATTGAAGAAAACATGAGCATGTCGCACTTAAGGTTTCCTCGTGTGTAGCAGTGTTCCTTTCATGTTGCCTTAAATATCCAAACTTTTCAAAGATCTGCCATTTAAGCAATTTTTTCGCAATTTCCAGCAGCCTTTCAGATCATTCACATCCACATTCTTTTTTATAAATCAAGTTTTTTCCCCACATTTTTTTTTTTTTTTTAGTTGAGTGACTCAGTATAATTTTTTCCTACGCGTATGTTTAACGTTAAAATTGCACATGGAACTGATTTTTGTTTCAATATTTCCTGTATATTTTCCTCGTTTGACTTAAATAAATGAACATTATCTCTAAATCATGATCCATTTGATGTTGCGTCGTGGTTATCGAGTATTAACCCTGGAGTTAATGTCGACGTCGTTGACGGCGTTTCAACGCCGAAAAAGTTGAAACAGATTGAACCTTTACGGCGTTGCAACGCGTTGAGATTAACTGCTCTCATACAAAAATTTATACGATTCAACTTTTTTTTGACATTTGACGCCGTCAACGACGTCGACATTAACTCCAGGGTAAGAATGTAAAAAAGTGAAAATTTTTAAGAAACGTATATCTTTAACAATTGCAACTGCTTTTTGACTTGCACGGCAATTTGTTCTCCTATTTAGCTTATGCAATTATGAGATTGCAAAATATATGTTTTTCCATATTTATTCTAGTCCACTGCATATAGTCTTTAAATTGTACCCCCGCAAGAAAAGAAATTTAAATTTAACAAATTTAATTTTTTTATTTAATTTTCTTTTTTTTTATTAATTAAATTTAATCTTTTTTTTTACCAGAGAATATGTTTTGATAAAGATACTGAAATAAATAATATAATCTAATTTATTTATAATTATTTAGCTATTTATTAAAGTTTTCATATTTCACATCTTTATCTCTCTATCTCCCACTAAAAAAACTTTACAAAACAACCATCACAAATAGAAAATCTACAAAAAATGTTAAAGATACAAATCTTAACGACAAAACTTGCAATATGATGACGATGAATAAAATTATGGAAAACGATACAAAAGACTTGTCTAGTTCTGGCAGCAACAGCAGTTGCAATGAAAATGGCATAACAAGCAGTGGCAAATACTGCCATAGTGACAAGACGAAACCAAAAACTTCTACAGGCACTTCTAGTGCAGGAAATTGTAGAAAAAAAAGAAATATAAAAATTAAAAGTAGAAAAACCCAACGATATGGTAGACGTCAAAGAATGTCGCTGCCAAATATTTGGTTAAATTTAGCAACACTAGAGAAGCGGGAGGATAAACAAGGAGTTAAACAACAGAGGTAAGTTATTTAATTAGTTTTCTTAATATAAATTTGAAAGAATTATGAAAATGGGATTTTTTTTTTATTATATTAAAAGGAAATATCTATAACGTTAAATGTAAATGAATTTAGTTTTACTTAAAACTTTATTTAAATTTATTTCTTGTGTATCTTACTAGACACAACATAATTAAGACGTAATTCGGGGCAGGTAATATGTTTTAAATACCTTAATCGAATAATTTAAGTTTTAATTTTTTTATTATAAAAAAGCAAATAGCAAGTTTTATGTAATTAATATAAAAGATTTTTTAAATACACGAAACCATTGCAGGAAAACATAATAAATCTTTAATTAATTAATTTGATTTAATTATCAATGGGCAAATCAGATTTGTGCTGACACCTTAAGAGTTCCGTACCATGTATGGACTATCCTTAATTATTATTATAATTTTTTTTAACTCGTTACAGCGGACAGGCCCTGTGAAAATGCCGTTACTATTAGGACAACTTTTAATTTGTATGGTTGTTTTTGTAGCAAACTAGCAATGTATCCTCTGCGAATTTATAATCAACGTTCAAACTATGCAATTTTTGATGCAATTTTTTTTCAATTCCCTTTATAAGTTACAGCGATATTCGTTATTAAAAAAAATTATAACCAAGATAAACATCCCCTCAAAACTGAGGCGTGCTAGTTTCATGAAAAGTTGCATAGTGTAAATGCCGTAATAGTTTTAAACTCAAAACATCAGGCAATATAGGTAAAACCCATGTTATTATCATCACACCCTTCAATTAGTTCTATTAACATCTTTTGTACTTATCGTTATGGCAGCTGTCTCAGCACAAACTCTATGACATTTAATGATAACGATATATTCGTCAAAACCACTACCTCTATGGAAAAACACTTTAACTTTCAAATTTATTGTTTACGAATATTTTTATAGAGGACATTTTTATTTATTGCGTAAATTTTAAATGTCTTACTTCTACGGTTAAAAACTACCGCGGGTAGTTAGCCTTGACGTCACCAAATCGTATACAACCAGGATTACAGAATGGGATTGCTGCTAGAACTCTTTCTACAACAAATTATTTTAAGAAATGGTGATGTTAATTGGCCTCCACGGTCGCCTGATTTGTTTGCTCCGGACTTCTTTTTGTGGAGATATTTGAAAAGCAAGGCTTATGCAAACAAAGCAGAAACGCTTAAGCAACTCAAACAAAACGAAAATTTCGTGATGAAATTAATGAAACATCAAATAAAACTTTTATCAGTATAAGATCTATTTCATTTCATTTAAAATTACAAACAAAAAAAAGTAGAACACCTTCACGTCACGATAGGAATACCCTTTATATTTTTAATTTGTTGTTCTCGGTTTCATAGAGGATGTGAAAATACTTAAAATTAAAGAACAAAAATAAGGACTTGAAAATTTCTATACTATGGGCACACCCTTTCGTTTAAAATTGTACTTGTTGCTAGTTTTACATACAATGTGCGAATTTGATGTGTGTTTCTTTTGCAGTTTAAAAATAACTATATATTTATGAATATCATGTTACTTTTGGAACACCCTTTAATATTTAGTAATTGTTGTTATAGCATCAATTGTAGTACACCTTCTGTAAAAATTTAAAAAAAAACCTGTCTATTACAATTCCACACTGTACAGGCAGACATTGTAGCAACAGGGTAACGTTTTTACACTTTTTATATGAAATGATATTTACTAAAATGAAGAACCATTTTGACCAAAATTAAAAAAGAAATTAACTTAAAGGTTATGATTAGTATGTGAAAACGATAATTGTAAAAAAAAAATACTTTTAGTAAAACGCGGTGCCTATAATTTATTTTTAAATTATTAGACGAATTGTTTTAGTAAATCGAAATATACGTGAACTTAAGCGGAATTAAGGTTATTCTTAAAAAAATAGTTCAACTAATAATTTCAAAAATTATAACTTAAATTACATGGCATTCATGCCCCTTCCCAACAATCTGTATTATACAGGAATTGTGTCAACTGTGATTTGATAAAGTATAAAAAACTTAAAGTAGAATTGCAAACGTTCCTTAGCCGATGGTTATCAAATAGCAGGAAAAAATTATTATATTTTATGATAAATAAATAGAACAACGAAAAAAGTTTAAGCTTGTGTATGGACTTTGTGTAACAAAATTAATTTTGATTGATTATGAATTTTCCCTTATTCTTGTTTATCAAATTAATTAATAATACATATACAACCAAAGACAGATAGATGCGTAGCATGTTGATGTCAGATGTAGCAATCCAGAAATTGCTGCATTACATGCTGTTAGTTTTTAATTTTTCTATTTTCTTTACAAAAAAAAAAACAATAATTTTATTTTTTCTTAATAATTATTAAAATTTAAATATACCTAAACTTAAGCCGAATACAGATAATTCATTTATTATAATACTAAAACAGTTCCGCTAATAATATCAAAAATTTAAAATTATATTTATAGATAAACTTTATATTTCAAATATATTGCAGCTTTTAACTGTTGTAGTATTTTTTGTTACTTCTCGACTTTGAAATAAATTTAGCCAGTTTAGCACTAAATAATATGTGTGAATCCTTTTTTCTACTTTTAAATAATTTTATAAATAATAATGATTAGACTTGTATAACTTATTTAAAAAAGGATATAAATAACATTTTCCTAACATAACGATGACATTTTCCCAACTGCAGAAGGGATTTTTTTAAATATTAATAATACCTGCAATAGTAAAATAATCTTCTTCCTTGTACGGATGTGTTGGTATAAAAATAAAATTTTATGGAGGCGTATTATAATAGATAAATAAGGATAATGTCAGTGAGCAGAGTTTAATGGATTATAAAATTTTTATTCTATTAAATAACATGCAAGTCAGTAGATGTTTATTTTAAATTTGCATGTAACAAACAAAAAAAAAAACAAAACAAAAACAAAAAAATACAAAGAAAATATAAATCATTTTTTCCTGCCAGTATGTTTTGTTTAGGATTGTTGGCCCAGCTAGTATAATTATCGCTCATAAGTATTAAGAAGCAACTAAATAGTGGTGTTATGCCCGCTGTCTCGAAAAAAATGTACCGACTGATTTTCAATAGTAAAATTTTCGATCGATTTGCGTGTTTAAATCTTTTCTAGGTCATCTAGTACCTTGGCAAATTGATTTTAAAACGAACACGGACGGACGGACAGACGGAATCCCTCAACCGAATTCGCTTTGCACAGGAGCTCAGAATATACATACAGTGATGTGCAATAAAATAAAGCCACATGATCATCAATACTTTTACCCCTCATACAAAAAAGTAGGCATAAAAGAGTTGTTACACTAATTTTACACATCTCTATTAAATATAATCTTCTTTTGTTTAAAATAGCTTCAGCGTCATTAATCTTCATTTTATTATCAGTAAAAATTTGCATGCGAAATAACCTTAGTATTTTTTAAGTACAATTCGAAAGGAATCTCACAACATTTTTATATAACGGTATTTACAATAGGCAGAGAAAAACATTGTACCTTTGAGAGCCGGGAGACAAAAAAAACTCCATAATAAAGAAAAAAGTTATAGACAAATTGCCGGAAATATTAGATGCTCTAAAAAATTATGGAAAACGCCTTCATATATAAAAGCAGGGCAGAAAATAGAGGAAGACCGTTGAAATTTACACCTCTAGTGGAGCGAAAAATTTTGCGTCATGTAAAAAAAGATCCTTTTGTCACCTCTACCATCCTTAAAAAGGAGCATAATCTAGATATTTCTATTTTAACCCTACTAAGGCTTTTTATTAGAAATAATTTGAAGGCTACAAGTAGTAGACAGGTCCCATACCAAAGTAAAAAGCACCTAAAGAAAAGATTATAATTTGCTAAAAATCATGTAGATTGGCCTGTAAGCAAATGGAGAAATATTCTATGGTCTGACGAAACGAAAGTTAATTTGTTTAATTCAGAAAGAAGCAACCTTCCTGTACGAAGACCTCTCAACAACGAAATCAGTCCAAAATACACCACAAAAACTATTAAACACGGAGGCGGAAACATAATGGTATGGGGATATTTTTCGTATTATAGTATTGGGCCTTTATTTTTGATTGAGGGTAAAATAGATGCCTTATGCCGAGTTGGCAATGCCGCTTCGATGGGTCTTTCAACAAAACAATGACCCGAAACACACATCGAAGCGGGCAAAAGACTGATTTGAAGAAAATAACGTCAAGGTTTTAGGGTGGCAGACACAGTCCCCAGACTGTAATCCTATCGAGAGCTTATGGCAAATACTAAAAATGTGTCTTCGACACGGCGAAGAAGTACACTGTATTTTATGTATATATTAGTTTGTAAAACCTTAATAGCATTCACATCAATAGCAGCTTAGTAGTCAACTTGCTAACCATCTAAACTACATCACAGTTACTTGGGTCTATATATCTCCGAGGTATATAGACTGTGAATAACTTCTACAATCAATGATTATACATATATTCAATTTTTTCCAACGCAATAGGCATAACTTAATTTAATGAAATTTCAGTTTCACCTTCACAAATTTTAAAGTCTACCTATTGCCCTCATTGCAGTTTCCATAGATTTTTTCGCTTTTTTTTTCGAAAGGCTTAAGAAAATTTATTTTCCGAAATAATTCCTTACAAAGGGACTAAAGAATTGCAGCTTTCTAAAATATAATTGATGAGTTCCAACATTTACTACTTGAAAAATAAAATATAATCAATACAATGCAACATATTTCTGATATTCAATTGTTTTTTATTTTGTTTTTTTATACATAAAAATGGTATTGAAAAACGGCTGATATTTGTTTTGGTTCATAAAAACATATTTCAGTTGTTTCTTTGATTTAGAAAGAAATATTATTTTTTGTTTGTTATTGTTGTCAGACATCCACTGGGGATTTAAATAAATAAATCAATATTCAATGTAAAATATTTTCCACATTGTTTTAGTACAAAAGTACATACACTTACATATACATTTGTACATGCATTTCATTTATAACCAAAATAATAATGCCAAGGGAACCTATCAAAATTTCTAGGATGATTAAAAATAGTTATACACCACGCTGATTCACTACAAATACACTCAAACTATAAGAGTCATCAACTCTTTTGTTTTATCACATGTTTTAGGTGTTGTTTGTTATTTCCAGAAATATCACGCCAAGAGTTTTTGTGGTAGTGTAAATATTTTAGCATAAACATTAGTTTCTACTAATTAAATTATTTAAGACTTTATTTTCGGTTGATGCAAACAGATTTGCTTAACATTCATCGATAATTTGGCTGACAAACTTCATTGTTTCCTTAATTGCTCATTTCACAAATGTCTCATTTAAAAGATTCTTTCTTTATTTCTTCATTTTGATGCCAAACGAAATTAATATAGGATGTCTGGAATTATCGTAACAAATAATAACACCTCCTATGAATTTCTTAAAGGAATTTTTTAAAGATTCGCCAGCTCTGAAGCTATATGCGGCACTAATTGTAGTAACGTAACTGTTGATGACAAAAAAATATTGTTAATTGATTAATAAATTATTTAATTAGGTCTAAAAGTTTTGTCTTAATTCCATAGTTGTAGCAGTTTTTTTTTCTCTGATGAGCAAAGCTTTTAGGCGACTGCTTTCATTTGCAACGCTTTCAACTAAAAAAGTAATTTTTTTTTCTCCATCACAAAAGCTTTCATGAACATAAGCGTAAAAAATTCCTTCGTGAGTAAGTGAGAATGAATAAAAGTTTTGCGTAATTGGTTTGTGATTTTTCTCTTGCATTGTTATCTTTTTAACAAAAGGTGATATTATTTTTCCAGTGCGTATATAACTTCATTTATACTTAAACAGAATCAAAGTAGCACTATTAAAACAGACAATAGTTTTTGGGGACGTGAGTAATATTTTTCCATGCACACGTGATCGTAAAGGAAGAATGCATAAGTAAAATTTGTTTTCGTAAGTATTATTGCTAGTAAGTGACTTTTCGCTTATGTAGTTATTATTATAAATCAATATTACAGATCAGTAATGCTACAGGATTTTAAAAATATTCTTAAAAAAAATATAAATATTTATCCAGTTTATTAATTGTAAGGCAACGCAGTAGTGTAAGGAAACAATTAGTTTAAAAATTTATTTGATTTCAATTTATATTTTAATAATATGCACGATGATGCATGAAAATGATTTTAAGAACATCAACTGTAAAAAATTTTTTTGTGAGTATGTTTGAAAAATCAAGCTGCATTCAATTAAAAATATATTAAGTCTTTGAAAATAAATGCATTAAATAGACTAATAACTTAAGTTGTTCTTAGTTACTTATAGCATAAATGTTATAATAAACTGCCTGTTTCTATTATGCAAGATTTGCCTCAATTTTATGGTTTTAAAAAAACAAATAAGGTGCTACATTCGTCTATGCCGAATCTTATATACCCTTCACCATCTCTGTAAATCTAGTTAAGTGAAGTAATTGCAGTCAAAAAAGCAAATATTAGGATGACAGAAAATTAAAAAATAAGAAGAAAAAAAGTACTACAAATGTAATATAATTTTACATAAAACTGACATTGGCTCGTAATGGGTTAAGCATTTTTTAAATTTCTTAGTATTTTTTAAAAGGTCTTAAATGATACCTTTTAAATGATACCCATATTGATACTTCAAAAAATTTTAAGATTTCAGAGGTTTGTAACTCGGAAAATATGGGCAAGCGCCAATTTTTTCACTTGATGTTGTTTTTCTTACTTTATAATTCTCTATCCAAATAATATAGAAAAATTTATATTTAAGGGCATGGACCGATTTTGCAGATTTCTAATAGCACCTCTTCCGACCGATCGATTTCTATCGATTGGCGTATTTAGTTTTTTTCAACGCAAACACGAACTGACAGACGGACATAGCTTAATCGACTTTGCTATGCATAAGAACTCAGAGTATATACACTTTATGAGGTCGGAACTGGATATTGTAGAAATAACAAACGGAATGACAAACTCAGTTATATTCTTTTTTCACTTTTTGTGGTGAAGGGTATAAAATTGTGATTATTGCGTGTGGCTGCTGCAGAACATAGTTAGTATGTGAGCCAGAGAAATAAAAAATTTAAGAGATATAGAATAAATAGAATTTTTAAATGCAGTAGTCTTTTGACAAGAAGTCGTTCTAGTAGCAATAGAGAGAAAGGTGTAGAAGTATTCGTGAATGTCTACGAATATCGATTCGTTGTCATTCACATACAAAAAGCTTTCCTTATGTTAAAAAAAATGTGGAATAGATTATGGAATAACAAAAAATGAGTAATTAGTAGACTTGTGCCAAACAATTCGTTTCAATTTGCCATCATTCTTAACTAAATATCAAACGTAATTTCGTTTGTTCAATTCGCATGTTCGTTCATTTTATACCCTCCTTTTTTCAACAAGCGGAATCATTATAATCCGTGAACGGAATGGTAGCATAAATGTTCTAAACAGAAAGTTAAAAAAAAAAGCATTTAATGAAAAATTCAAATTTAAAATTTTTTGTTCTTCAAATTACATATTGTTACGTTTATTTAAATTATAAACGTTTTATTTATGTGTTCTTTATTTGCAAAATAATTACAGACACAACTTTTAGAGTTTTAATTATATTACACTTTATTTAGTCAATTATTTAACGATTTAACTATTCGCGATTAATAATACACGCTGGCAACTTTAATTGTTGTACCACAAGATCTTAACTAGATGACGCTCACAATAAGAATGAATCAGCACGTATTGGCGTTGCTTTTATATACCCTATTTTTAGGCGTTCCTGAATATTCGAGAATTTCACTTTTATCTCAGACACATTAGTGATCATTGTTATTTACTTCTAGAACCTTCGATCATTATTTAAAAATACATGTTGTGTATTTTTATTTAGTTGTTATACAATGCAGGTGTGTGTATGGTTGTGTATTGTGTTTGTTTATTTATCGCTTTGTGCTAGTTGTTTTTGTTTTGTAATAATGATGTTTTCCAGCTTTGAACACACAAACACAATAGGCCATTTCGTTTCACTTTCTCGGCCTCAATTATTTTTACATCTTTTTATGATTTTAATAAAGCATTTTTGTAACAATATTTACAAAAAGCCAGGTAATAGTTTTAAATTATTCATAAGAATCAACAACAACTACAATGTTTGTAAATTTTGTGATGCATATACTTATAAACCAATGTATGTGTGTCGTTTTATTATTTATTTACACATTTCCAGTCAATTAATTTAAATTTCAAAAGACTGAAAGCGATGACACAATAATTTTTTTTTTCTTGAATATATTTCTGCAACAACTCTGACTAAAGTAAAAAATACATGTACATGTACCTTAAAGGCCGAGGCACATAGAAACTGTCATACGTTATACTTTGTCTTTTTCAATCGACAAGTAAGTTCGAATACATGTTTTCTTATAAGTGTTGTCACAATCACTACGTCTCCGTCAACGTAAAATATGAACATTGGGCAACTTTTGACGTACGTTGAATAATTTGACAGCTATCATTTGCTGCTTCTTCTTGTATTCTTTCGCTTTTGATACTTTTTATGCATTTTTCCCCGTCAGCAAAGAACTAATTGTGTCAACCTCATTCGTCGTTACTTTGTTTTTCAGTTGTATACGTTATACTATAACGCATGACGGATTCTATGTTCCCCGGCCTTAATACAACTGAAACAAAAGAGCCGTAATGAGAAAAATTTTTACAAAATTGAACGATGAGCTACAGAGCTTGGTGAAATGTTTCGATCCCTATTTTCATTTGTATGATTCGTTCAGTTGTACCCGTTCGTACACAGAATTATTCTCCAATACATGACATTTTTTTCTTTAGAGAGAGAACTCATAGTTTATTGTTCTGCATGTCAACTTTTTTAAGTAATTAGTTAGTTGTATGGGACAGGAGGAGTGTGTTAAGCGAAAACGAAAAAAAAGCAGATTTAGTTCATTTTTCTTCCAAAAAAAAAGAAACAAAACAAAAAACAGCAACAAAAAATAAAACCAAATGGATTTTATTGATTTAACGTCAGTCTTAATATTTACCAAAAATACATTAACAATTAGGCATCTCTTAGATATTTGTTCAAATATTTCATTCTCATTACCTTTTTCATAGACACAAGTTAAAATAATGTTTGTTTGACATTTTATTTTAAGCAGGAAGTGTCTAGTGATAAAAAGTGGACGGTGGAAGCAACTTAATGGCATAATATAGGTAGGACGTATCTCAACTTTTAGTTACATTGCAAGAGTAGGAAAAAATTCAATAAGATCTTTAAAAAATTATTATATTTGCATGTTTTATTAAAACAGCAAACAAATTAAATTCAGTTTTATTCTTACATTTAATTACATTTAAATTACTACTTTAATAATAATATAAATTCTGAATGACACACAAAAACCACTATGAAACTGGGAAAAATCTTGAAAAATACTTTTAGAAAAGTCCTTTGATTTATTCAATTCAACTTTAAAGGCGTTAGGGCTTCTTCTTTTAAACAGTTTTTTAAATAAGTTAGGGCTTCTTTTGGTATTAGTGTAAATCCTTAATTCATCAACAGATGAAACTGAATTTTCAAATTGTATTTGAACTTTGTCTACTTAAATGTTTAAAAGTGTGAATTTAGAAAAAAAACAACGTGATACGACCTTTTATCACTAACGGTCAAAGCGAATTAAATTTTTAGAGTTTGCACAAAATCAGTCGATGCTTTCGTGAGTTATGACTAAAACGGGCATTTACGGCCGCACAGTTTTTAAGAAAATGCTAATTTAAAAAACAAATAAAAGGAAGGGTAAGTGTGAAAGAAGAAAAATGCGCGAAATCGATTTTAACAAAAAAAAAACATTTTTAAGATTATTTGGAGTAGCGAAGTGCCCAGGGAAAATATATATATTAAAAATTTGTGTCGTTACTTTATAACTCACGAACGATTAAACCAATTCAACTAAATATTATGGGTTTGTTCGTATGGTTGTGTAGATGGCTTATCTAAAGTTTGCACGTAATCGGTTTTTCATAAAAGAGATAGAGATTTACTTAGGAGTTGCAAGAGGGTATGCTTGTTTAAAAAATAGGAACATTACGGATAAGTGTGGTGAGGAAAAATGCGCGTAATCGATTTTAACAAAGAAAAATTTTAGAATATTCGAAAAATAAATAACTCCTCATTCATAAGGTTCAATAGGCACAAGCAAAATATAAATAAATCATATTAATAAGATTAAAAAAAAACTTGCTTAGAAGAGTGGTCCATCGCAAGCAACTAATTGGCAAAAGCAGTGACACATTTACGAACAGGCCCTTTTTCAGACCAAAATACTTCAATTTCCCCCGAATGTTCTAACAATAAAATAATGAATAAATAAACATACTGAGAAATTTATATGTATATCTACAATTTTCATATCTGCAAATATGAACCTTGTAATTTTGTATTTAATAAAACCATTTTAATTGGCTGCTTGTTCGCTGAAAACTCATTAAACCTTTTTATTACCAAAAATTGTTTAAATAATTTAAATTTTCTTTTAATAATACTGTAGTAATAATTCAATTTATATTTTATTTTTAATATGCAATTTATTTGTTGGACATAAACCGATAAAAGATTCTTGATGAGCTGGCATTAAATTCCTGCAAACAAATTATTTTTTTTTTATTATATATTCAAAATTAATTAAATAACTAGCAAAATATAATCAAGCAAAATATATACATAATTGGGAAAATATAATTTTACGAGGGCTGCTCCATATATTTCTGGCCTAATAGTGAAAATGCGATTATTTGTAATCAAAAATGGTTTTTTTGTTTTTCAAGGTATTCTCCAGCATGATTTATACACTTTTGCATGCGCTCAAACCAGTTGTCGAAGCACCTTTTCCACTCCGATTGAGACACCTCTAAAACATGATTTTTGAACACTTCAACAACTTCTTCTGGCGACGAAAATCGTTGACCATGCATTTTTTTCTTGATGTGCGGAAACAAGAAGAAGTCATTAGGTGCCAAGTCAGGGCTGTACGGCGGATGACCCATTAATTCGACGTTTTGGCCGGTCAAAAACGCTCTGGTTTAAGCCGATGTGTAAGAGCTCGCATTGTCATGGTGAACAATGATTCATCTTCTCTTGTTGGTTCTTCGAATTTCTCCGATGACTTCAGGCAAACAAATTGTAGTGTACCACTCAGAAGTGACCGTCCTACGTTGCTCAAGCGGAACAGTCGCCACATGACCAGTTTTGCCGAAGAAACAGGCGACCATTTGCTTCGAAGTGCTTCTTCCATGAACAACTTTCGTTGGATTTTGCTCATCTTTGAAGACCCACACGGTCGATTGTTGTTTCGTTTCGGGCTCATACGCATAGATCCATGATTTGTCACCTGTGACGACTTTATAAACGTCTTTTGAAGCACCGCAATCGTATTTTTGCAACATTTTTTTGCACCAATCGACACGAGCCTTTTTTGAGCGACTTTCAAATTGTGCGGGATCCAACGAGAACAAACCTTTTTTACGGCCAGGTGTTCATGCAGTATCGAATGTATGCTGGTGGAAGAAATGTCCAATGATGTCTCTATCTCTCGGTATGTCGCATGTCGATCTTGCGTTATGAGTTCACGCACGGCATCAATGTTCTCTGGCACAACAGCCGTTTTTGGACGACCTTCACGGAATTCGTCTTTGAGCGAGCTTCGGCCACGATTAAATTCATTATACCAATTTTTCACAGTGCTATAAGATGGTGCTTCATCGCTTTATCAATGCACTCTTGTCGTGATAATCAACGTCGAAAATTGTGAAAAATGATGGCACGAAAATATTCACGAGTTAATTCCATTTTTTTCTATATTAATTTTTTCAAGTCACTGTAAACAACAGAAATAATGGTCGTACGTTAAAACTACGATTAATATTAATATATTATGGTTAAATATTTTATATTATTATTAATAAGTTATAAAACTATAGTTGTGGTTGAAAATTTTAAAGTTTAAACCAACCATGTTGTACTTTTTGTGCAGAGTAACTATATAATGGTTAAATATCAAAAAAACGTGTTTATCGTGACTGAAGTATTGTTGAAAATAACTATAATTTGTTCCCTGCAACTTTACAATGTTTCAAAGAACATATTATGTTTATTATGACCATGGTTTTTCTTTGAGTGTAGAATATTTGTTCGTACAATGATGTCTGCCAATAAATGTCATTTTTAGTTTGATAGTTTTATTTTCAAAGAACACCATCTGTTGCTCAAACATCCAAATATCCTCCGTAGTCCTGAGAGAATATGGTTATTTAAATGCATTCTCTTTATATGTCAGCAACTATTACATACAAATAAAATAAATCTTCGTTATTTTGTCGACGTTTTGCTCATCAACAAACCTAATTTATTGTTGTGTTGTCATAAAATATATTTGCGTGGAAATATGTTCTAGATTTTCAATTAAAAAAAAATTCGGATAAGTGAATCGCGTTTTTTTTTATATAAAATTCGACAAATATAGAAGTTTTATCACTCCAGAATTTTTCGGTTATATGAAACATGTATTTAAGAATCAACTATTTATTATTATTAAATAAAAGCAAGCACAAGTGCTTTACTTGGCTATGCCGAATCTTATATACCCTCCAACATCTATGTAAATCTAGTTTAGTAAAGTAATTCCAATCAAAAAAGCAAATCTTGGAATGACAGAGAATCAAAAAATAAAAAAAAAATTGGTACAGCGTATATATAATTTTACATAAAAATGACATCGAGTCTTTATGGGTTCAGCATTTTTAAAAAATGTTAGTAATTCCTTAAAGATCTCTTCAAAAGCTTTAAAATGATACCCACATTGATATGTTAAAAAATTTGATAATTTCAGAGCCCCGTAACTCGGAAAATATGGGCGAGTGACAAGTTGTTTACTTGCTGATTTTTTTTTTTGCTTATTTTTTAATTCTCTCTTTTTTGATTGATGTTACTTAATTGTTCCAAATGATATGGAAAAATTAGAGGTAGGCGTGGTGTTTTGCCCGCTGCCTCGAAGGACATGCACTTTATACTTCAATATACTCTTCACTACAAAAAGTGGAAAAACAGGTGTATATAAGTTTGTTATTCCATTTATAGCTTTTACAATATCCATTACCGACCCTATAAATTATATACATGTATTCTAAATTCTTATGCGTCCGTCTGTCCATCTGTCCGTCCGTGTTAGTGTTAAAATCAACTTTTCTAATGCACTAGTTGAGCTAGAGAAAATTTTAATTTAAAAAAACTACGCCAATCGATCAGACATAAATTTGAAAAATTTTGCTATTAAAAATCAGCAAGATCGGTGCATGCCGTTCGAGGCAGCAAGCCTGCGTCTAATTACTGCATATTATTTGAGCAATAAAGTAACCTCAATCAAAAAACTAGATATATGGGGCGATAGAGAATTAAAATTTACAAAGAAAACTACATCAAGTGAAAAGAAAAACATTGCCCATATATTTCGAGTTAACTGCCTCTGTACTTTTCAAAGAAAAGTACGATTGTGCACAATATTTTAATTCTCTGTCACCCCAATATTTGTCTTTTTGATTAGAGTCACTTTAATAATAAAAGATTTACATTAACGTAAAAATATATATTAGATTCGGCATAGCCGATTATAGCGCTCTTACTTGTTGTTTAGAACTTTATAAAGTCGACGCAATCTACGCCTGCCGCATATTTATTATGTGCAAAGGGCATTAAGGACTCTTTTGGGTATTGGCATCAATTAGCTGTTTCGTAGTAGTACTTTAGACCCAACTTTTACTTACATAACCAAACAAAATTGAATGACTTTATTGCGCTAATAATATTGTTACGTTTTACCCTTTTTAGCAGGCAAACGGATTCTTTTGATTGCAAATACCACTGTGGCTAAATTCTGTCTTCGAACTTTATGGCTTTCTCTGGCTATACTTCTCGATCCTACCGGTCTTGTGAACCCTTGGTCTCGTATTTACTAAACATGCGTTATCACCACAAACGCAGCCATCCACGCTACACTACTGTGTTACTCCGGCGAGACATGAACTACTCGATGCCTTGTTTAGTAACTTTAACCATCCACAGACATCTCCACTACTCCTTTTATCCAAGCCAGTTATCTCCTTTTAATTCCCGTAGCCACAACACGCGTCTGCCATACACTGTTGTTTTGCTGTTACACTTTCCCGCGCTAACCGCTATTGCTCTTACTTTTTATTATAAAGGGCTTCTCTACAATTATCTGTTACTCCTTTTATTAAATTAGACGTCTTCACTAAATTGTCTGCCATGGCTTGGCTTCACACAATAATTGTCTTTGCCTCTCGGGAGGTTTGTACTGGTGTTTATTAATTTTAATTGCATGATAACAATTATTATTTTTTCGTTGCACGCATGTCCGAATGCGGTGTCGAACTCAGGACCCTCTGTTTTGTAGTACGCACCTCTACCAACGCAGCCATTGAGGCTGCTCTGCTTTTGTTGGCTATCTTGTGGTTTTGTTATTCCGTAAACACACCATTGGTTGTTGAATTAACTTTATTCACCACACTCATACGAAAACAACTACAGGGGTTGTCAGATTTTATTATTCGTAACAATATAGTTATGTTACCTTTCGATTTATATAGCCACAATTGGAAGTATTCATACTTTTGTATAAACATAGTTTATATAATCGAAGACATATACATATAACAGTCACGTCAACGAAAAAAAAAAAAATTAAATACTTTTAAAATTAACGTGAGTGTCATATTTGTTTTGTATAACATCTGAGATTGACATTATTAATGAGTTCAGTTTTTGATCATCTGGCGGCCTTGTAAATAAGAAATCAGCTGATTTAAATAAATTTTCTACTCATTTTTGTTAGACAATTATTTAAATGTTAGGTTAAGAAGAGCAAGCTTTTACATTTGACTACAACATCATCTTGTTCCAAATAAATAAGCTTTTAATTTACAGTTATTTTTATGTACTACCCAGTGTCACATTTTGTACATTAAGTTATAAGGTTGCCAAGCTGAAGTGTAAAAAGTTGATCTACTGTAATAAAGTATGTTAATTTTTACGTTTGTTTTACTTGTCACATACGTAACAACCACCCTTTCACGTACGTAACTACAACTTTTTTTAATACGCCCTAGAAATATTTTCTAGTGCAGTTTTATATATGATTGAGCTTATAAAGAAATAAGCTCTGCAGTCAATTTTTATTTTAATTTTGCACTAAATGCACAGCATTTTGAAGTCTAGGCAATTTCATGTCACCTACGTCACAGCAATAATATTTGTTACTACTGTAAAGCTTTTAATTCTAGATAGGCCAAACTTCATTATCTTTAAAAAATACAACTTAAGTTTATCAAAAGTTACAGATTCATTCATAACTTTAAATTGTATTTCTATTATTATTCAATGTTTTTGTGTGTCACATACGTCACAAAAGAATGGCAGTATAAAGTATCTAATTTTATGAAAAATTTAAAATCAAAAGTAAACTTTTTCTTCTTATTGTGTAATTCAAAATGTGTAAAAAAAAATGTGAGTATTTAAAAATTGAAATGAAATTTAAAATGATTAAATAATTTAAAAAACAACTAATCTTTCCAATATTTTTATTAAATTGAAAAAGTTCTCTCGTTTTCCATTTGTTTGCGCTTCTGCATGAATGTTATGTAGAAACATCTCGCTTATATTACTGAAGTCAAATATTTTTCACACTGATTCTGTAAAAAAAATTATATAAAGAAATAAAAAGTTCATACTTAACTGTAGCTCATCCTGTGTAAAATTATTTAATATTATAAGACATTATTCATTTAGGTTACAAAAATGAACTACTGTTTCCGTACGGAATGTGCGACTAAATTCGCATTTTGCTTAAATAAATGACATTTGGCGAAACTTGACGAAAAGTTTTGTTAAGGACATTAATGCTTGAAACATACATATATATGATTTCTATACATTTGCACAGCTTCTTAAGTTTAGCACATTATAGTAGGTCCATTAATTATAATTTTTTAATAAACTTGTAGTTTTTGCTAAATGCTGGTTATTTCCTAAAAAGAAAAAATACACTTTTGTATTGATTAATCAGGTAAGCAAAAAGAAAACTAACAAGAATCCTAGCTTTTTTCGTTGTTCTCTCTAAATAGATGCAGTAATGCTAATGACGGATGCATGGATCTAGAAAATTTTACAAGTGTGTTGTGACTTTATAACTTACGAAAGGTCAAACAAAATTTGATTAAATTTATAGGGTTTGTTCGTATGGTCGTGTAGATGGTTTTTCTAAAAAAAAAATTAAAACAGAGATAGATATTTATTTAGAAGTTCTTACCAAGTACTCTTATCAAAAAAAAACGGAACAGGACGAGTAAATGGGGAAGAGGAAATTCCCCACATTAGGAAATAATTCCTAAGGTCCAATACTTAGAAAGAAATCTGTAATAACGAAAGAGTGGTCGTGGGGTAGCAATGCCCCCTGGGAACAGCTAGTAATTTAATAAAAATTAAATTAAAAAAACTTAAGGCCGACTACATACGCATTCATATTAACCTCGAAACAATCAATATGATACGAAAGCTCCACTTTAATGTTGTGAGGAAGCACGTAAAAATAATTAAAAATAAAAATAGCAATCTTGACCCACAGAAGGTTGGTACAAAGCAAAAACAAATATATGACACAAGTTAGAGAGAGACAGCTATGAAATACTTTGGTTTGTTTTTGTGTTGACATCGTCTAACTAAATTAATATTAATATGACTACTCCTCGTATTCTTATTTTCAAAGTTAGTTTGTTAATAACATGATGTTTACAATGTATACAAGCTAAGGTAGATAGATGAGAAGCATGCTGATGAAGAATGTAGCGATATAGAAAATGCAGCATTACATTCTGCTGGTGTCTTATTGGTCTTGTTTTCTTTGAAAAACGTCCACATACATTTGTAAAATAATTTTTCTTTTTAAATTCAAATTTATTCTATGGAATAATTTTTTTATCATGAAATATTTACACATATTTAAAGAAATCAAGCACAATTGAAGTTAATGAATTTTTCTTTTTTAAAAATTTTAGGAAAGAAAATGGAGTTAAACATAAGCCAAAAATAATTTAATTTATTTGATTATCTATTTATTTCCAGAAATAAAAATTTATATATTTTTTCTAACTTAATTAAAGTGAGGAACACCAAACGTGCAATTAGAAAATTTTCATAGGCTGGTTGTCACGTCCAGATATCAAGCATGAATGATAATCGCTTAAAAGAAAAGTGTTGCCTCCAGATTTAAGTCTATATTAAACAGTAACTTCCTGAACCTATGAACCTCAAATGCTAAAACTTTGACGATTATAAAATCAATAAAAACTAACAGGTTCATTGATAAACGGTTTTTCAAAAAAAGTCAAAGATACAGATAGAGATATTTTTTAATATATGTATTTCAAGGTTACTCTGCCTTTTTGTTGTTGTAGAGCATCACGTTGATGTCAAAAATGGCGAAGTATACAAAAGAAATCCAGATCCAATTTAGCCCTCTATGATCATTTGGTACTTTAAATGGAGTTGTACGATTTGGTTTCTTTCTCCTGCATATGCGGCGATACCTCATATTTCATATTGTGGTTCTGAAATTAAATTTTATGAAATTTAACTTTTTTTACTTTTTTAAATTATTTATTTTATTATTATTATTATTTTTTTTTTTTTGTAAAATTTTTTTGTGAATATTTATATTATTTATTATATTATACTAATATCCCATAATATTTTCAAATGAAAATGTAATTTATTTGTTGGTTTGGAATAGCAGATATCTTTACGTATTTCGCCGTTTGCTAAAGCCAGCTCATCAAAAAACCTTTATCAAAATTTTTAGAAAAGCCAAAAACATTTCCTTTAAGTATAAAAACTTCAAAAACAACATGAGAGTTATTTTAGAAGCCAATACAGAATAAATGTTTATTGTTTAAATTAATTTAATATTTTGAAAGCAACGTCGAACACAAACAAAAAACAGCTGAGCTATTCAGACCACCTGCATATTAATTTGCCTTGGTATTTTTTTATATTTTATTTAATATTTGAAAACATGTTTACGAAACGTGACCTTGACATTGTAAGGTTTGTAAATAAACGAAAAAAAAGAAAGTAAAAATGAAATGAAATGAAAGTTGAGCATTTAAATGGAAATCCTTTGCTTTTTTTCTGTGCTATGAACAAATTATCTTTTTTAAAACATAAACTTTAAAAACAACAAAAAAGTGTTCATGCTATTTGGTTATTTCCTCTTTTTTATATTTATTTATTTTTTTTTAATCTGTTTCCTTTTGTGAAAGTAAAATAAATGTTTTATGTGCTTTACGTTCTTTTATGGTTCAGTGACTTTTATATTTATTCCTTTAACTCGGCGCAACTTAATTTTTGTTTTTGTTTTTGTTTTCAATTTCCATATTACTTTTAAAAGGATTTTCTTTGTATATTATTTCTTTTGAGATACTATTAAGTAAAAAGTAGATTCAAGAAGAAAACCTTTGAGGTAATCTGTTTGCAAGTCGTTAACCTTTTTTATCGTAGATACTATAGAAAAAACCATTTTAAATGTTTCATATTCTTACGGATGTATATTCCTGTTCCCATTAGATAACAGTACATTACAAAATGTGTTGGTAAAATTTTTGCCTGTAAAATTTAATCTTCAATAATGAAATCAACATTTTTATGTGAATGGTTTTCTTTTCTCTATTTAAGACATATAAAAATATCAAAATAAGAAATTTTTTTCGTATTCCTTTACTTGCAGAATCAGCGAAATGAAACGCAATTATTTAGGAAAAATTTTCCTTGTGTTTTTATTTTTCTCAGAGTTTTGTTTTTTATTTTACAAATAATTCCCAGATTATACCACTTAATTTTATTTAAAATTTGAGATTTTAGAGGATTGAAAAAGTTGTAAGAAAAAAAATATTGCTTACTGTTTTTTGACTGCCTTAAATTTTTGCAGAACCCTTTAAAATATAGAGGTTTACAAAAGATCTTATATCTCGTTCAATAATTTACTCGAAATAGGGTTTTATAGCCTTTTTTATGCCCTTCATGGCAGGTGAAAAGGATATTTCTAAGTTTGTTATTTCTACAATATCTATTTCCGATCCCATAAAGTGTATATATTCTGAGTTCTAATACATAATGAAGTCAATTCAGCGATGTTCGTCTGTCCGTCCATATTCGGGTTAAAATCAAATTTATCAAGGAAATAGATGAGCTAGAGAAAACTTAAATACGCCAATCGATGAGACATAGTTTTGAAAATTATGCTATTGAAAATCAGCAAGATCGGTCCACGTCCTTCGAGGCAGCAGGCAAAACACTACTCCTGACTTTCATTTTCCTTATCTTTTTTTCAGCTTATGTATTCCTGCAGTTGATTGTGTTTTATGATGAAAAATGAAAAGGGAATAAAAAATTAGCAGTAGACACCTTTTCATTTACTATGATGGACAACAACCCTAAGCAAAACTTACAGTTTTGGAAAAACAAAAACAGTTTCTCGAACTATTTATCGGAATAACTTCAGGTAGCAACAACAAAATATTTACACCGATAAAAACTATTGCATACTTCCAAGAGCAAACTAATTTTAAGCAAAACATTTGATGATTTTGTCTTTTTCTGTTTCCTTAGGCAATGTACAGGGTGGCTGATAAATATTGCTACATTAAGAGACTCAAATAACTTTTTTTTTCAGTGTATGGATTACATTTTTCTTTTATTCATGTTAAAGCTCATTCAATTTTATTAAATATAGTTTAATTTATTTTAAAAATAATGGAATTTTAATACCCCCCCAGCTCGTTGATGCATGTGCGGAATCTTAGCAAAAACTTGTTCATTACTGCTTGGAGAGTTGAGGCAGGAATAGCCGCAATTGTTGCTCGAATGGATTGCTTTAGTTCATTTAAATTTATTGGTTTTGCTTTGTAAACTTCCTGTTTGCAATAACCCCACAAGAAAAAGTCAGGTGCAATAAGGTAAGGTGACCTGGGTGGCCAACGGAATGTGGAGTTTCTGGATATCAGCTTATTAGGAAATTTTCGTTGCAATTCTGTCATAACAGATTGGGCTATGTGAAGAGGTGCACCATCTTGCTGAAACCACACAGAGTTAAAAGGAATTCTCTTTCGGCGTAATTCTGGATAGAAAAACTCTCTCAACATGCTCAAGTAACGGTCTCCAGTAACCGTAACGGGGTGACCGTTTACTTCGCAGAAGTAGGGCCCGACAATGCAGCGTGATGAAACTGCACACCACACTGTGACACAAGGCGGATGCAATTCCGTCTCATGGAGTGTCTGTGGGTTGGAAGCACACCATATTCGACAATTTTGTTTATTTACGTTGCCGTTCAAATCGAAATGGGCCTCGTAAGACTGGTAAGGACAGTTTAACATGTTTCCATCCTCTTGCAGCATTTGAAGCATCTTCTGGCAAAATTCCAAGCGAATTGGCAAGTCTGCAGCGTGCAGTTTGTTGGCCATTTGATTTTTATATGGGAATAAGTCCAAATCTTTGTGCATAATTGACTGTAATGACTGTCTGCTTATACCCATTTGAGCAGATAAGCTTCTTGTCGAAACTCTTGGATTGTGTTGTATCGCAGCAGCTATAGCAGCGATTATTTCTTCCGTTCGAACTGAAGCGTTTCGATGGTAAGGTTTTCTGTTGACTGTCCCATGCTCGGCAAAATTGTTAACAAGTCTCATTACAGTCCATCTGGTCAGAGGATTGCCGCCAAATGTGCGCCTATACTCTCTTTGAACCGAAACTACGGACTCCAGTGCGTCATAACGGCGGACAATCCAAATCTAAGAATCAATCTGCAAAAAAAATGGACCACATTCATTAAATAGAAAAAAAGTTATTACATTTTTTTTTTGGTAGCGGCTTTCATCAGCCACCCTGTATTTAAGCTGTTTTTTAATAAAACCTTTTACGATTTACAAATCTAACTTTAAAATAATCCATTAATGTTTCTAAAAAATCACCTGTAGCAATACTAATTTTTTAAGTCTTAAAAAAGAAAAAGTAAAACTAAAAATTGGCAGACAACAAAGCAGTACTATTAGCATGCCCTGTCTCTGCTGTAGAAACCTTAGAGCTACAATTAATTAATGGAATGCTTTTGTTTTGATAGAAAAAAATACATTTTTGGAGTAAAATCCTAGAAAACACCCTTTTTCTTTCAATAGAAAAATAAAAGGAAATAAAAACGCAGCTTGTCAAGTTGTAAAATACTTTTGGAAATGTTTATCTGTAAGTCTTTTTTACAATATCGAATGAAACACCGAAAATGAACAAATTGTTTTTAATTGACCTGGGGTTATTGTGATTTTACAATGATATTGATATTGCATGAGCGTCAGACAAGAAGGGTCATACGTGAGTAACTTTTTATTGCTTGTAAGCTTGTATGATTGCAAGTGGAATGAATTTCACGATATTATCTCTTATCCAAAAATGATCGTTATTTCTATAGAATTAAAAATTTACATCTTAAAAGAAACAAGTAAGAGTTCTATATTCGGCTATGCCGAATCTTCTACGTAAATCTAATTTAGTGAAGAACCTCTAATCAAAAAAGTTAATATTTTGGTGACAGAGAATTAAAAAATAAGAAAAAATAAAGTACTACATATATAAAATTTTACATAAAAATGTCATCGGCTCTTAATGGGTTAATTATTAAAAAAAATGTTGAGTATTTCCTTAAAGATCTCTGCAAAAGTTTTTAAATGCTACCCATATTTATATTTTAAAAAATTTGTAAAGTCCAGAGGTTCGTTACACGGACAAAATGGGCGAGCGCCAATTTTTCTACTTGATTTTTTTTTCTTATTTTTTAATTTTCTATCGCCGCATATATTTGTATTTTGATTAGACTTACTTCATTCTTCAATATGATATGAAAAAATTAAAGGTAGGCGTGGTGTTTTGTTTTGCCCGCTGCCCGCGAGGGACATTTCTTAATCGACTTCGCTATGCATAAAAACTCAGATTATATATACTTTATAGTGTCATAAATGGATATTGTAGAAATTACAAACGGATTGACAAACTTAGTTGTACCTCTTTTTGTGGTGAATTGTGTAGAAAGAAAAATCATAAAAAGACATGTTTGCATTACTTTCTCATATGTAGACATAGACCATTTAACTGTATACAATATAGATAGAAAAATGTATGTCACAAAAGGATTTGAAAAATGAAATCTCTTTACCACACAAACTTTAATGCTCTTTAAATATACTGACAGTTTACGTTTGTCTGAACACACAAAAATAATTTAAGGTACAGAAATAAATTAAATTATTATGTTTTTGTTGTGTTTATTTAAGTAAAAGTCTTTAAGTTGTCTTAAGTGTTACGTTTGTTAAAAATAAACTTGCAACATTTTGTTATTGCTGTTATAACACTTTAATTAAGGCCAGTTGTCTAACTGACATTTATAAAGTCTTATATTTCTATAACATATTTTCTTTCAGAGAATGCATTTTGAATTTTTTTCTTTCCTTTTCTTTTCTTTTCTGTTTAAAAAGTAAATAGAATAAAGAAAATACGGAAGTAGCAAAAGTTTCTTATAGTTTTTCTTCTTCTTAAAAATATTTATTTTTTTCAAACCATAATAAAAGATGCAGGGAAATAGAGAAAGAAAAAAGTTAAGAAAACCTCAAAAGTTTTTTGTAGTGAAATAAAAAATTAAATTTTAAAGTTCTGTGAGTATATTGAAACTGAGTATCACAAAATAAATATATTTACAAAAAAGTTAATTAATTTATGACTCGAGTGTTAACACCCAGCAAAAAATTGGAAATTACCTTAAAAAGTACTTGTCATATAATGACTTACTTTTGGGATTGCCATATTTTGTTACTCGCTTACAAAACACATTACATTAGTTTCCAAAAAGGGAAGCAGTAACGGAACTAGTTCTTTATGCTAAAAGAGGCTACCGTACTAATTCCTACAATAATTAATGTAATCGATTCTCAGTAATTGATTATAAAAGTCTCATACCTTGTTAAAATCATTAAGTTGGCAAACTAGTTGGGAAGTACTTCTACCAAAAATGCTTAATTCCACACTCGATTACCTTTTCAAAAAATTTTCGCTGGGAAGAAACTTATTATTTATTTATTTTTTCCTTAAAAAAATACTTTGCTTTTTTTTTGTTTTATGCAAGTTAAAGATCTGCTACTGATTTTAGATGACAACAAACAAGTTTTACGCCTAACTGGCTTAAATTTGAGATATTATTAAAATTTTCATATATAAATTCATCTACAAATGGTGAAGTTTTCTTTATTTTATGCATAATTCTTTTTAAAGATTCGGCCATCAAAAATTTATTTTTCATAAAGGCAACTTTTTTGCTTTTTTTCAATTGTAGTATAAAATTAAACAGTTTCAATTATAATTAATAACATTTGAAAAGAACAATTGTAATTAAAATAAAATCATTAGCATTAAGTCGTAGTTACATTTTTTTAATTGTAATTATTTCAAACAATGCCAATGAAATTTCAATGGTAATGAAAAAATCCCAAAGATGGTTATAAACAATGCAATTAATGATAAATATTAAAAAAACTTATTTTTATGATTAAAGTATCTGCCACAAATTTTCTCTGCGACCACGAATTATAATAATGTATGATACTCGCATTAGGAAACTTTAGAATTAATAAAGCCATCAGAAAAATAAATACCGCTATTACGGTTTTCAACGCAACTCTACTTTAGTTAAAATTTTGCAATTTGGTTTTATCAATTACAACTCAACCTGCCACAAAAAATTTAAGTTGAAATTGTATTGTATTTCAACTTTGTTGCGGCATTACCGTTCACAACTCTGTGTTAATGCGGTTGGCAAAAGTATCACAAAAACTCATCAGTAAAGAAGGTGGAAAGCAAATTAGTCTTTAAATAATTTATTATTCAGGTATTTCGAACAAATTTACAGAAAAAATAAAGTAACAACAAAATAATAGTTTAAAAAACATGTAGCACTAATGATACCGGACAAGGCCGACCGCTATTTGGATCAAACAAAAATAAAATTTCAAAAAACTGTGGAAAAAAATTTGCTTTATAATTGCACTGCACTTTTGGTAGCTCCAATCAGCAAAAAATCTAAATGCAGCACACAATTTCATTATCGATGGTACTGCTGCTATACGCGCAGATTTCTTTAAATTGCGTTTCATATCATTCAGTAAATAGTAAAACGATTTTTTATTTCTTATTCGTAGAACATCTTCGCACTCCTCTTTAAAAAATAAATTAATGCTTATATTCATTTAAAATAATTTAAATTGTAAAAAAAACACATAAAACACTTTTTTTTTTGCTATCAAGCTTTTCTTTATTCTATCAAACTTGATGATTTAAAATGGTAACGCCGTTAATATTTGAACCAAAAAGCAGGGCTTGTGCGGAAATGCATCACTGCGCTGCATCTGATGCGCAGTACGTTCGAAAATGCATCAGTTGGCATCACTGCAAATGTTATGTGTTCAAAAATGCATCAATGAAATATGAAATATATATGATGTGCAAACAAACGTCAAACACGCATCACAAAAATGGCTGATATGTTTGATCTTTATTAATTTTATTTTGTTAAATTGCGTTTGTTCATACGCTTTTAGAAACATATTTAATAGTTAAATTTTGTTAAATTGCATTTGTTTATACACTTCGTTACTACTGGCACATAAGTCTTGTAGCAGTGCACTCATTTTTTAAATTTTTTATTTTCCTTTCTTATGTCATTTTAGCTTTCATCTAAAACAATAAATAAATTTTTTTATCTTCTCCATTAGCAATGTTTAAGTATTTAAAATTTTAAAACAAATGATTTATTTTTCTTTGCGCATCAAGAATTATCAGCATCAGCTGTTTTGCATCGGCAACGCAAACTAATCACACATGCACATCAGATGTAGTGCAATGATGCATTTCCGAACAAGCCTGCAGTTGTATTTCACAATATTAAAAAAGAGTTTGGTTGTACGAAAGTTGAATTGTCTTCTAGACGACCAAACTGAGTTGAATTGTAAATCATAATGGGGGTAAGCTCTATGGCTTTAGATCGACAAGAAAGTTCAAAAATTCATTAAAAATAACTTGGCGAAAACATTTAATAGTATTTATTATTTTATGCTAATATTCCATAATATTTTTAAATAAAAATGCAATTTATTTGTTGGTTGGAAATGCCAGCCGGTTGCGTAAGCCAGCTCATCAGGAAACCTTTATCCAAATTTTAAGAAAAGCCAATAACATTTCCTTTAAGTATAAAAACTTCAAAAACAACATAAGAGTTATTTAAGCAGCTAATTACAACGGGCCATTCGATTGTGCTCAAGTGAGCTTTGTCGCGAGAGGCTGCCACTCCTATTTAAGAAGCTAATACAGAAATGTTAAGGCTTTAACAAAAAATACCAACAATTAAACCACGTTTTTAATTTTGCTTACATTCCCTTACATTCAATTCCCAAAATAATTTTTAAAGTAAAATGTATATGCAATGCAATTGCTTGTGCAAACTGTTGGCATCACTGTTGTTTTTTTCTTTCTCTTGAGAAAGTAAAAAATAACTGTGTTTTATTTTATATTTTTAATACGCCTTACGTCTGCAATAAGAGTCGGCATATAACCAACCTAGAGCAGAAGGAAATGTGAGCAAAAATAAAAACTGGCGAAATATATATAGAGATATCTGCTTTTCCAACCAACAAATAACTTGCATTTCTATTTAAACATATAATGGGATATTAGCATAATATAATAATCACTATTCCAAAGAGTAATCTTGGAGCGCTCCTTTGCGAGTAATGGATTACTCCATAAAACTCCGAAACACATTGGATTTTTAACATAGCATGTCCGCAGACACGAGTACTCCTTTTAAGCTCCTTATGGAGTACTCTCTTTGATCTTGAAAGTGACGACAGAGGGAGTTATCGTTTTTGTCTCCTAATAGAACATAAATGGAGTAAATATCCATATAAAATACAAATTTTTTTATTTTTACAAAAACAAGAAAATATTCATTTATTTAAAAATTTTTTTTTTTAATGTTGCTATTTTTTTTTTTGCATTCGACGAGGTCATAGCTGTTGTCAAGTAGGTCTGTTGGTAAACAGTTGCTTTACATTTACTAAATGCCACCTTGAAAGATTTTTCATATTCCGGGTATGTTGGATACGTGTCTTTAAGTGCTTCTGCAAGAAAATTGAAGAAAAAATAACACGTAATATATTATTTAAGACATGATATTAAAAATTCAGCTATTACCAAAATAAAAAAAGTTAAACAATTTGTATTTGTTTGTTTTGATCCATCCCAATTTAATTTGACCAACATATTTCGCCGATCATTTTGCATATTGCTTTTTCAATTTTGATTTTGTCACACCGCAGTTTAATATACGAAATCTGAAATATATTAAAATAAAAAACAATGAATTTTGAATACTTGTTTAACTGATTGCATTTAAAACAAACTCAGTCTTACCATTTCTGAATAAGGCTCGGTTTTAATCAGCTGTTCTGCCGAATTTAATTCCTTCAAAGAATCAATTTTGAAAATTTTTATTCTTTATGTTGATGTGTTCTTCCACAAACCGTAATGACTTTGATGAGCTTTTATAAAGCGGCATTCCATCCACAATTATATCGATCAATAGTTCGGCATTTGCATCAGGTGATATGTATTGGCCGTGCTCCATCAGTGCTTTTTCTAAACCACAATGAAAGTATTCACCTGGTGCCATATCTATTATTTCTGGGCTCACTGTGAAGCAGCGTGGGTTTTCTGCATGCACTGCTTTTAACAATGTTTCTCTGCATAGTAAAACGTCCATACCTTCACTTTGTAAAATGTAGAGTAGTGAAATACGGCATTCGTTCGAAACACGACTTTATATTATCCCAGAATCGAGCTTCTTTTAAAATTTTCACTGATATCATAATGAACAACTACGTTTTCCGTTTGGCTATCTTCATTTGTTAATTCATTGACTTTGTTAGGTACTGATGACTCTTGTTCACACTAAGTCTCCCGATTACAATTTAAGAATTTTTCAATTTGTATTTTAACTAGTCGTCTTATATGACGCTTAGAATCTAAATTTTCACACATTTTTAACAAATTTCTTACTATACCCGTACCTTTTCGCTTTTTTTAAAAACACGTCTTTCACTTTTTAAAACTAAACTGACTTAATATAAAAACAAAACGAAAACATCAACAATTAAAAGTTATGTCACAGACAAAAACGAGCTGATACATCCCCCATTGATCCATTTGGAGTATTAAGCGAGGCATAAACAAAAAAAAAAAAAACAAAAAATAGTTTCGATAGCTTGCTTATTACTCCAAACATATGAACAAGTCATTACTCCTTTATTGCTCGATTATGGATTAATCCATATATTTTTTACTGGGTTATAAAAATTCCCAATATAATTTTTAAAAGAAAACATTTTATAATACTTTACTATTGTCTTACATGAGGGTGTCTTACAGACTAATCGAAATCAGCGCATCAAGCGCAACGATGTCCAGCTTCCAGCTTTAACGCGGAAATGTCATAGCTAAACAAAAACATCTAATCACCTTGATGTTTTTGTTTAGCTATGATCAAGATCAACTTATCTTCTTTTTATAAAATCTACTAAGAAGTAATAAAAAAATAATAAAATTCCTACAAAAGCATTGAATTTTTAATTGATTACTGCAAATAAAACGACTTCAAAAAAGATTTCAGCTCTCTGTTTGTCTATAAGGCTTCAAAAGGTATATACATAAAATTACATCAACTATTGATACACCCTTTAATTTCTAAACCCAAATTTTATGCTTGCTGCTATAGTGGACTTAGGAAAATAGGCTCTTTGAAAATTTCGACCGTCTGTCTAAAACTGTTCTACAGTTTGGTTATATATATAATAAATTACATCAACTATTGTGACACCCTTTAATTTTTAATTACGAATGTTTATACTTTTTATTATATCAGACAAAGTAGTGGACATTCCGCCTAATTTTAAGATGTTTGTGTATAACGGTATAAAAGATAGAGCTATATAGCGTAAATTTGCTTTAATTATTGGAACACTCTTTAACTTTTAAATTCAAATTGTTCTTATAGCGAACCTAGGAATTCAGGTGCCTTGTAAACTTTAGATGTCTGTCTATAACGCTTTAAAGTTTTGACCACATACATCAATTAACATTAAGTATTGTAACACCCTTCAATTAATAATTACAAATGTTTATACTTTTTATTATACCAGACAAAGTAGTGGACATTCTGCCTAATTTGCAAGCGTTTGTATATAACGGTTCAAAAGATAGGGCCATATTTATACTTGTTATATACTTGTTGCTATGGAGGGCCTAGAGCTACAGCTTCCTGGTAAATTTCACCTGTCTGTCTACAACAGTTCAAAATTTTGACCAGATATATCAAATACCATCAGCTATTGGGACGCCCTTTAGTTTCTAAAACTATATTTTATACCTGTTGTTATAGAGGACTTAGCAATACAGGTTCTTCGTAAATTTTAACCGTCTGTCTAAAACTGTTTAAAAGTATGGCCATATGCATCAAATTAAATTAGCTATTGGGACACCCTTTATTTTATAATTTTTAATATTTATATTTGTTTTTATAACAGAAATATTAATCGGCATTCTGTCCAATTTTCAATAGTTTATCTATAACGGTCAATTTTAGTCACCTATTGGAACACCTTCTAATTATTAGTTTTATTTTTGTATTACTCTTTTTCTTTGGGAGCTATTGCAATAAGCAGAGGGCAAATTACGGCATTTGATATCGATCGAAATTAACATTTAAATTCTATTGAAGTTTCGATCGATATCGAATGCCGTGATTTGTCGCCAGTTTTTTTTTTTAATTTTAAGATGGTGATCGGTTTATACGGTTTATAATATATGTAAAATAGACGTATGTTGTATGGGGACATTCTTTAATTTTTACGATTATTTACAGTTTTAAAACGGGAACAATCTGTAATTTTATAATCGGTTTAGAAATGAATAAGTTATGGAGGCACAAACATGGAAACAAAGGAACATTCAGACGAATTGATAACCTCGTTTTTTCATGAGCAGCTTTATGATGTTGAAATACTCTTACTCACTACCTCGAATTTTATTTAAGTGGCTTGTTATTTAAGGTAAAACCGGTTAGCATTTTGTCATCTTTTGTATTGTCGAGATTCAGTCATTATTCCGAAATATTTTTTTTTTTTTTGTGAATTTACAGCCAAACTGTCAATAAAATATTGTCCAACAATGATTGCTTTTAACGTTTCACTTTTACTAACCATAAGGGACAGCAACTTTTTACTCTTCAAATGACATAAATTTTCATTTCATTTTCATTCCCCAAAAAAAGTGTTTAATACTTTCCCCAAATTGATGTTGATGTTTCAGAGTTTCAGTGCACGTGCAATCGAGCCCGTGGCACAAACAAAGTTCTACGAAATATGTATATTTTTTATTGGGTCATTAAATATTGATAGCAATACATTCTCATTTTATTTTATAATTTATTCTTTTATTTTATTACGTAAAAAACTATACGAAGCAAAAATTGCTATAAAATTCTTATTATAATTCTTTAACCTCAAGAGTTTGTTTCAGTTGAGCAAAAAAAATTTTTTTTATTTATCACGCGAAAGTTCTTCAAAGTTTATTCATCTGGTTTCCCTATTATGGTTTAAAAAAAACTCATAAAATAGTGGGAAAATAAACTTTTATGTCATTGAGCGAAGACGACGCGATACATCCATGCAAATTCAAAACGTGACTAATAAAAAAAAAATAACAGTTAATTTAAAACTAAATACAGTATGAACTTTTGAATATCATACGAAGTGCAATTGAAAGTAAAAAAGTAGAAACCTTTAAGTAGATGTAAATTTCTCCCCAACAAAATGATCACGGACGAAAGTTTAACAACTCTGAAATTGAGGTTGTTGATTACTAAAGATGAACCTCAGCTGAAAAAATTAGAGACTACTTTTTTCGCACGAAAATAACAAAAATCGCTTTGAGGATTTTTATTTCGTAAAATTATTGAAAATTTTATTATGAATTGATTAATTTCTATACCCTTCACTACAGGTAAAAAGAAGGGTATATCTCAGTTTGCCTTTCAGTTCTAATTCATAGCCCGTGGCCGGGTTATAATCAACTTTGCCAAGACTCTAGATGAGTTAAAAAAATTTAAGTACGCCAATCGGTAAGACATAGTTTCGAAAAATTTGCAATTGAAATCAGCAAGATCAGTCCGTGTCCTTCGAGGCACTGCGCAAAGTATCACGCTTGCCTCTAACTTGCTCATGTCATTTGAAACAAATCTAGTTTATTCAAGTAAATCTAATCAAAAATACAAATATATGGGACGATAGAGAATCAAAAAATAACAAAAACAACATTAAGTGGAAAATTTGGTACTCGCCCATATTTTTCGGATTATGGCCCTCTGAACTCATAGAAAAGGATGATAGTGCACCATATTTTTTTTAAATATCAATACAGAATGCATTTAAAAGATTTTGAAGAGAAATATTAAAATTTTTAAAAATGCTCAACTCATTAAGAGTCGATGACATTTTCAAGTAAAATTATATATATACAGTAAAAGCTCCCGTGGGCGGACACCGACTGTCAGCGCAGACTTGTCCGTTGTGGAGAGGAGTCCGTCTACGGGAGAGTTGATTAGAAATGATCGGCATTCAATGCTATTAAATATTCTATTATGTATTGATATGTAAGTGAAACAAATTTGAATGCATACTAGGACATCGAAGGGACTGAAGAAATTGTCCGCTCAGTAGAGGTGTCCGCTTGCAGGAGGTGTCCGCAAGTAGAGATTTCACTGTACATTACTTAAGTCTTTGTTCTTATTTAATAATTCTCCGTCACCCCAATATCTTTTTTTTTTATTGGTATTATTTTACTAAGCTAGATTTACATATATAGTGTAGCGTATATAAAATGCGGCATGATCGAATTAGCACTGTTGCTTGTTAGATACTAAAATTTGTCACAAAAAAATTTGTGCTATTTTTTAAATTATCCCGATTAAATTAATTACCGATATTGATTATTTAGGATCAGAGCACGTCTTGATGGCCATTTCGTTTCCGCTTCTTATTTCTTCAGAAAAGTGTTCATCTAAGTTTTACATTCCGTGTGTAATTTCTACAACATCCATTACCGACCCCATAAAATATATATATTCCGACTTCTTATGCATAGCGAAGTCGATTGAGCGATGTCTGCCACTATGTCTGTCAATCGATGAGATATAGGGTCGAAAGAGGTGCTATTAGAAATCAGCATGATCGTTCCATGTCCTTTGAGGCAGCAGGTAAAACACCACGGCTACCTTTCATTTTTTCATGTCATATGGATGAATAAAGTAACTCCAATCAAAAAAATAAATAAATGAGGTGATATAGAAAGAAAAAAATGAGAAGAAACATCACGTGAAAAAATTGGCTGCCGCCCATATTTTCCGAGTTACGGGGCTCTGAAATTTAAAAATTTTTTTAAATATCAATGTGGGTATCATTTTAAAGCTTTTAAAGGGAATTTTAAGAAAATTCTAAAATTTTTTAAAAATGCTTAACCCATTAAGAGCTGATGTCATTTTTATGTACAATTTTATACATACATATGTATATGAAGTACCAAAAAAAATTTTTTTTTATATATTAAGTCTCTGTCACACCAATATTTGTTTTTTTAATTGGAGCTCCTTTACTTAACTAGATTTACATAGATAATAAAGGGTACAAAAGATTCGGCATAGCTAAATATGGCACTTTTACTTGTTTGTAGTTTTCTTTTTCCAGTGCCCATGACTTTTTCAGTGTGACAATTTTTATTTTCTTAAAACTCAAATTTAGAAAAAGTGTTTTTAAATATAAATTTTATATCTACAAAAAAAATGTGTTGACAAAATTTGGTAAAATTGAGTGCTTTCACATTTGTATCTCTATTTTTTTACGAATTACTTAATTTTACAAAAAAAAAAAAACAAAAAATAAAAATATTCTATATTTGAACCAAGGTTCAGGAGGGACCTCCTCACAAAATTTTATTTAAATCCATTTTGAAATTTTTATGTGAGGCAGACAGACAGAAATTCCAATAATAAGTGTTTTGTGTTTCATATCGATTACTATCTTCACCAACAATAAAATTATCAAAAAAATATTTCTTGTACAGAAATGATCCTGTAGATGGAAAATTTTTAACACTGTTTACAGAACTCTACAATGAATATTGAAAAATACATTTTACAAAAATTAAATTTTAAGAAAATTAGAAATGACACGCGGACGAAGTCATGTTTTTTAGAAAATACTTTTTAATTTTAAATTCTTAATGTTAAAAACTAAATTTAATTTTTGCCAAAATATTTAATCTATATAAAAAACGAATCTGTTCAAACGATATCAATAAAACCACAAAGCATAACAAATTTTATCAGTTTATTTATACTCCCTGTAGAGTAATTGTCATAAAAATGACAAAATCTCTCTCATCATCATCGTGGTTGTCAGCGACACAACCAATTTTCGAAAAAATCAATTTTGTGTGTTTAATATTATCTTTTCAATTTAATGCAGCATTTACTATGAATTTAAATATATTTCATAAAAATAAATATGTATTTATCGAAAATATTTTAAGTAATTTATTATATTTAATAAAAGCAAACATTTAAGTCCTTCAAACAAAAAATAGAAAATTTTTAAAAGGATTCCAGCCAGCTGAAGGATAGCAAAATTTTTTAAAATAAATGGTTTCATTTTGTTGTGGTTTTTAATTCATTTTAATTCGACTTAATTTGTTTTAGCACGGTAAGAAACCTTTTTCGAAAGCTTTTTTTAAATTCCCTACTGTGCAGTAAATTTACTTCTGTTTACATTTTCATAGCATTTTCCTTTAGATATTTTTAACTTTTGATTAAGTCATTGATAGAAAACCTTTTTTATATAAAATTGTAGCTAAAAAGCTCTATAACGAGTTTTTTGCCTTGACTGTAAATTTAAGGAATATAAACATTAAAAAAAGTCGACTTAAAAAAGTCAGTCAAAAATCACTTTTAATCACTTAAATCGAAATGGAGTAATAATTGTTGAATTTTACGCGTTAATCGCAAGATAAAGCAAGTGAGGGTGCTATATTCGGCTATGCCGAATCTTATATACCCTTCACCGTCTATGTTAGTGTAGCTTAGTGAAGTAACTCTACTCGAAAAAGCAAATAAAAAAATTGGTACTGCTTATACTCGTACATATATAACTTTACATAAAAATGCCATCGGGTCATTTTAATAGGTTAAGCATTTTTAAAAAATTTAAAAGATATCTTTAAAAGCTTTAAAATAATACCCATATTAATATTTAAAAAAATTGTACAATTTCAGAGCCCCGTAACTCGAAAAATAACGGCGAACGCCAATTTTCTCACTGGATGTTTTGGCTTATTTTTTAATTTTTTTTTTAGTCTTATATATAACCTTTTTCCACTTTTTGTGGTGAAGGTTCAAGAAAATTTAAAAAAAGAATGTGAAACCTGACTCTACGACTTGTTACTGACGAGTTCTCTTAAATAAATTTTTTTGAACACGCAAATTTATTTTAGTTTGCATCGCTCATTCATACCTCTTTCACAACAATTATTTTTTATGCCCAGGATGTCTTAAATTTTTAGAATTATCCACGTTATAAAATCAAATCGGTGGAATCTTGAAAATCCGTAAACACAAGAGTTATATTATATATGTATCTCTTATGGTTGGTAGGTAACAAAGTATTAGTTTGTTTAACAAAGTTTTTACGAAATGAGGATGAAAACAATGGAAAAAAGAAGTTTTTCAGGTCAATTCAGGTCAATTCAAAATTTCAAAGGAAAAGTCATATCATTATATGAAGAACTGGGTTTCTTTTTATTATAAATGAAAAGGAATCAGCTCTACTTTTGCGAGACATTTCGCATTCCCAATCTTCATTCTCGTTGTCTAAATCAAAATTTATCATACAAAAATTTGAGTGGAAAAGTTTAACCATTTCTGAAAGTAGGTCTACGACTCTTTGCAATAAATATAAATATTTTTAAAATTGTTTAAAAGGTTATTTTTCGGCTTAAGGTCTTGTTTAATAAGTTAAAAAATTAAAAAACTGGTTTAAATTTATAATTTATAAATTTAAAAAAATATAGTTAAATAATAATCCCTGAAGATGATCAATAAAGTTGGCCGAAATATCGGATTAATAAATTAAAAAGATTGTTTTAAAAAACATATAAACCAGTCTTTTAATTTTTTGACTTATTAAACAAGACCTTAAGCCGAAAAATTAACTTTTAAACAATTAATATTAAAAAAAGGTCTAAAACTATTTAAATATATATTTTAAAAATTTGCATAAATTCTTATTTCGTTTCTTAGTTTTTTTTTACTGCAATAAATTTTTTATTCGAAAATTGCTCGTCTTCTTTATTTATAATTTGATCCACAAAATTGTAACTCAACTCACCAACGCCCCGACTGATTTCGTGCAAACTTTAGATAAAACATCTACACGACTATACGAACAAATTTATTCGAATTCGGTTTAACCGTTATTAAGGCACAACACACTTGCAACAATTTCTTATATATCGATAGCTTAATATAAAATTTTTTGTACTTTACAGAAGAAGGAAAAAACTTAACAAAACCCTAAAAATTTTAGATACAAAAAATATTAAAATGCAGTTTTTAAAAAATTGTGTTGCTTTTTTTTTTATTAAAAATTGCTTTAAAATTCCTTCTTCTTGTGTAAAGTAACAAAAATTAAGTTGTGTCTTTTTTATATTAAGCAGTCGATATATAGATTATAATTCTCATTTAGTTTTAGGCATAGGGAGATAGATTTGCTTCGTCAAAACAGTCAAGCAGGGGTCACGTTTTAACAGTTTTAGGCATTAGAATCTAAAATTTTTTAACAACATTTTAGTAGAATTCACTGATGACCTATAAAACAAGAAACAACACATTTTTATTTGGATGGATATGGGCAATGGAAAAGCCTTTAATTATTTATCAGTCACCTTTACATGCATTAAAAGTGATAGCCTGGTATACAATTTGGTCAGGGAGAATCATTGAACCTTAATTTTTCGAAAATGAAAACGGCGACTCGGTAACTGTGAACCTTTGATTAAAAACGTCACAGCTCCGGACTTCCTTTTGTGGAGATATCTGAAAAGCAATGTTTATGCAAACGAACCAGAAACGCGTGAGCATCTCAAACAAAATATTCGTGATTCAATTAATTAAATATCGCGTGAAATGTGTAAGAATATAATGAAAATTGTAGTCAAAGGGCGGGAGGCTTACAGTGGCGGGCTTTGTCTGACATTGTATTCCATAGATAATATTCATCATTGAATATCCATTTTCTTTTATTTAATCAAAAATTATAAACAAACAAACATGGCAGACACCCTGCACATTTTTTTATAGATAACACAAAATTGATAATTTTTATGTTTCACCGTATTAATATTATTTAGGATTTCTTTCTTTAATTAAACTTACATTTAATAAAAAATTTTTAAAATTTTAGAAATATGATAAATTTTTATCGTAAGAAAAATTATCAAAAGTGAGCGATATAAATACAAGCTCGCTCTTTTAAAATTAATTTCAGTTAATTCGGCATTTATATTCAATTATAATTGAACTTTAAAAAATAAATTCAATAAATTTATATATTTTTAAATTTAAATATTTATTAATGCCCTTTAAATTTTATTTTTCCTAGTAATTTTATGCTTCTTAATTCATTTGTTTTTTTTTTTTTTGTTTTTTTTAATTAAAAAAAAAGCAAACTTTAGTGCTTTTAACTAATTCGTTGTTTTACTCTTTTAAAATATGTCCTTTGAACAATAAACAAAAAACAGCAAATAACCTTGAACTTAGAGCGACTCAGTAGAAACATTGTATAAATATTTGGTTAGGTGGATGGCATGTTTGTTGCATGTTAAAGCTTAAAAATTAAAAGGTTTTTAACCATTTTAATAAGTTTTGCCCAGAGAGCTAATAGTAAGATTTTAATCAAGTTTTTGTGTATAAAATGCATCAACATTTCTTGCGAAAGAAGGACTAAGAAAGTATAACATTTCTCTTAAACTGCAACTTAAAAGGAATTAAATTTCAGCACATCACACTCAGGAAAAAAAATTGTATTTTAATTTTAATGGTTTTATGATTTGATTACATCATTAAAGTTAATTAATTCAGACCATTAAATGTTCATTAAATAGTCATAATGGTTTATGGCATAATTTTAATTAACTATAACATGATTGAGATTTATACTAAAATCTTTACTTTGGATTCTTGAATGAAGATTTTTTTTTAAATTATATGAGAAATATTAGGTAATCAGGAAATTGAGAAGTATCTATTACTATTTTTATTAATATGAATGAATTTGTTTATCAAGTTTTTTTTAATATAGATTATTTTGATATTTCACTTAGATTTCAATAAAACTATAAAATTATTAAAAATAAAAATTGTAAACAAATGTGTAAAAATAATAAACAAATAAGTACCTGCCTGTCCGTGAGAATTTAAAGGCAACATTTAGCTTCTAAATCGAAAATGGTTACACTTGTTAAAGATAGGCATTTATTATACTTTTCTTGTAACATACTTTTGGGCATAGTCATTTAATCTACATTACCGAACAAATATTCTCTCTCATTCTCTCTCTCTATTTCATAATGTTTCGCGTAACGAAACAATATGGTAAGAAACATTGTTTTTGTTTGTTTTCTTTTTTGTTGTGTTATTCCTTCGCTCATTTCTCTGTTATCGTAGCAAGCTTTCTCATCTCTAACAATAACAAATCACACACTTGCACATTTTTGTTGGTTAATTTTCTGTAACAAGAGTGTGTTTTTTTATGTTCAGTCGTGCTTTTGTTTCGCGAACGTATGTAATCGACGTGTGGCGTCAGGCGGCAGCTAAATTATAAATTTTATTTGTATTCAGTGCATTTGTTAAAATTAATTGAAAAAAAATATTTAGCATAATCAAAAAATTTATATTAAATTTATTTATTTATCATTACATTAAATGATGACATCGTCAATTACTGTATTTTAGGAAAACAAGTCAATTAGTGTCGTGGTTGATAAAATATTTTTCAACAACGAAAAATAATATTCACAATTTTAAATTTAATGGCAAAAAACAAAACAAAATCAAGTGCAACAAAAACCCATAAAGTTTACTTAATTTGTGTGACCATGTAAAATATAATTTAATTTTTACTCAATTAAATTTACAATAAATCAGTATAGAATTTCATAACAATTGTAAGTAAATTGAAGACAAACCAAAAAAAAAAAAATAATAATTACGAAAAAAGAGGAAACAAAAATGTCTACAACATTAAATTCTATGAAACCAATAAAGCCAACTGCAACAACAAAATCAACAGAAAATTGTGTATCAGAGACAGCAACGGTTGTCGTTGTTGGTGCAGCTGACAACAACATAATCTCCTCTCCATGCAATTCTTGTTCTTCCTCCTTAAAATCTTGGTCAGATGTTTTATGCGCCAACGCATACTGCTCCTCATCTGGGCAAAAACAGCAAAAACAACAAAAACCAACAAACAATGTTAAGGAAGAAAATTTACTTTTAAATAAACCAAAAACAATAGCAACAACACTAACAACAGTTAATACACACCTAATCCCGGGTTTGGCTGATTGTCATAGTAATTTGACAAAACAACAGCTGATAGAGCAACAGGACACCACTGCTTTTGACAGTGGTCGTGAATCTGTTAATGAATTTGACTCTTCTCTTGACGATTCTATTAATAATCGCTGTTTTTTATCGAGTGAGATTCAACAGCCGAGCAAGAAACCCTGCACTTTAGACTTTTATGCCAGCAGTGGTTCTCAAACAAAATGGTATTTACCCACAGTGGATATAATAAAAATTAATGTACAACCAGCACCCATAGAATGTTCGATGACAAGGTCATGTGTTAGTATAGCTGAGCCAGAATCGTCGGTGGTGACACCCCCCTTAGATCATGATGTTGCTCATGATATTGAGACAATTATTGATAATAAAATGTGAGTTTTTTTACTTAGAAAGTTTAAGTGTAAGCACTGTTTTGTAGACATAACGTTACGTTACGGATGAATGAAAGCAATCAAGTTTGCCGGTGGAAATTAAATTCTCAGCTGATTTCTTTTTGGTGATAAAAGTGGATAAAGAAAACAAAATCAGTGTTGATTAATGTTGTTTTTGCTTAAACTTGATTTTTGTCTTTATTATATTGTTTGGACAAAAATCTTTAGTTTATTTAAAATGTTTGTGAGAAGTTTTTTGCAGAGCTAAGTAAGCGGTAGCGAAATGACAATCGAGACGTGCTTTCACCCTTAACATTCAAATAGGTGATTTAAATAATTTGTTCGGGATAATTAGCACAATATTTTTAAGGAAAAAATTTTTTTATTTTTGGTTGAAAGTGGGGCAAAGGCTACAATAAAAAACTGATATTTATTAAAGGCTTGTAAAAGGGTTGATAGGCCATTCAACGTTTATAAATGCTCTTATGTGGACTTTTGCTTATTAAAGTACATTTATGAAATAGACAATGACTGTTCAAAAACCATAAAATATATTTCCCACAATATTAAAAAATTTATTGTCAATCAAGAAAACGAAAATTTAAGAAATGCCGTACGGTTTTTGGTACTGCTTATAGCCTAAAGCTAGACAAAAGTAGGCCCAAATTATTAATTTTTAATACCGAATATCTTCTTAATATTAAAAGCAGAATAAAAATAAATAAAAGTTTGGCAACGTCTTTAAGTTTTCATACACCCGATGTGTTGCAATGAAAAACATTGCAGCCCTGTACCTCGTTTCTGTATTTCTCGCATCGTAAAAGTTTTCGCATGAAACAAGTGAATTTTTAGGAAAACGATGTAAATTGAAACAAAAAATGGGTTTTCTCACACAAGTGTTTCTGTATCTTTAAAATGCGAGAACTATATGTCATTTAAGTTATTTTCCAACAGTTATTGGAAGTTTGCGAGAAAAAGTGTTTCTGTACCAATATTTTGCGAAAAGTTTTACGCAAGAATTGTCAAAATAACTCACATTTCAAAACAGCGCGAGAACAAGTAAGATTTGAAATATATATTTAAATTTGTGTAAACATGGAGTCTAAATCAGCCGAAAGGTAAAAAGCAATTTAAATTAATAATAAACAAGTATTATCAATAAGTATTTATGCATTTATTTATGTTTTATATCTTTTTATTTAGAAAATAGAAAGAATTTCCAAACAGCAAAAGCTAATTGATTACATGGCCTCCACACTGTATTATACATTTTTTTCGCTATAATATTTAAAACTTATTTTATTTATTAACTCTTTTCTACACTTTCACTATTTTTCTATATTGGTTGATAATTTATTTCTTTATTTTGACGTTTTGTTTTTATTTGACACTAGTACTGGAATTATTCCAGTAAAAACAGAATCAGTGCTGCCTGTTTTCGCATTAAGAACCAGAAACACTTTTTACTCGCATATCGAGAAACGATGAAATTTTTTGTTTCACTCTTGATGTGAAAACTTTTACGATGCGAGAAATACAGAAACGAGGTACTGGTTGCATAAACAGTATGACGACATTCTCAACTAAAGAACGCAATCGGGTTTAAAATTTTAGAATTGATTACAATTTGTTTACAAAATTTCTCATTGTGCAACGTCTCTTGTTCTCTTATTTATTTATTTTTTTTGGGCATTCTTTTTTTAAACATATTAAACATACATACGACAATGCAGAATCTTAATTACCCTTCGCTATAAATTTTTCATTGAATTGTTTTCGGGGCGCTTCGCTAACCCACCACGACCACTCTTCCAAGCAAGTTTTTTATTTGATTAATATGAAAGTTATAACTGATTTTTTTCTGCCTATTGGACCTTATCAATCAGAGCTTATTAATTTATCTTCCAAATATTCCTAAAATTGTATTTTGTTAAAATCGATTACGAGCATTTTTCCTTTTCCCCACTTACCAGTCCTGTTCCCTTTTCTTTATTATCATACCCTCTTGGAACTTCTTAATAAATATCTATCTCTGTTTTAAATTTCTTAAAACGGTGCAGCTGTAAATACCCACTAAAGTCATATCTCACGAACGCGTTGACCAAATTCGGGCAAACTTTAGATAAGCCATCTACAGGTCCGTACGACCATCGAATTTCATCGAATTCGGTTTGTTCGTTCTTAAGTTCTAAAGTCATAACATACTGGCAACAATTTTTTTTAATGTTTTCATTGAATATTTTAAATAAAGAAATTCTTTCCCACCAAAAACATTTTTTGTAAAAAAAAAACATTTTTTCCGAGAATTGTAAGTTTTACTTTGGGTTGTTGCGCACACTTAATTTCATTTAAAAACATGGGAATCTTTTATTAAGCTATTAAATTTTCATAAAAATTTTGTGCTATTTTTTAAAATTATTCCGACTAAACTTACATATCACCAATATAGATTATTGAGATTACTGAAGGTGAAAACACGTCTCGATGGCCATATCGCTACCGCTTACTTAGCTCTTCAGGAAACTTCTCACAAACATTTTAAATAAACTAAAGATTTTTGTCCAAACAATACAGACAAAAATCAAGTATAAGCAAAAACAACAATGATCAACAATGATTCTATTTTTCTTTCTCCGCTGTATACGGCTTACTTTTTTTCGGCTCTTTTATACAGTTAAAAGAGGATGAAAAATAAAATTTCATAAAGCACTATGATATTTTATTTCTATGCACGGACACTACAAATTTTTAAGTTTTGTTAGTGCTACCAGGTTTTCTTACCTTTTATAAAAAAAAACATAACCAGCTACAGTAATACAAACAAGAGTTGAAAAAGGATATGGAAAAATTAGAGGCAGCGTTTTGTCTAGAAAGACATAGACCGATCATGCTGATATTAAATAGAAAAATTTTCGAAACAGTGTCTGATCGATTGACGCATTTAAACTTTCTCTAGCTCATCTAGTGGCATGGAAGCGTTGGTTTCAACACGAACAAAAAGAGACATCAGTCAATCGATTTCCGTCAGAACTCAGAATATATATATATAAGGGGTCCGCCAAATAAATTTTTTTTAATGGTATAAAAAAACAGTGTAGCTTCGGCTGTGTGGCACGTAGCTCCGTCCTGTTGTAACCAAATGTTGCCAATAACTTCCTCTTTAATTTTTGTGAACAAAAATTCGTTCAACATGGCCCGATAACGATCGCCATTGACTGTAACGGCCACTTCTTATTTTTAAAGAAAAATGGGCCAATAATGCCTGTGGACCAAAATCTGCACCAAACAGTTTTGAGTGCACCGGCTTTTCAATGTAAGCGTGCGGATTTTCTGCCACAATCAAAATGAGCTTCATCTGAAAAAATGATATTTTGGCAAAATCGGCATCTTAATGTAGCAATATTTCCCAGCGTTGTTAAAGCCTATACTTAACCATATTCGTTCAGCGGAAGGATAAAACTATTTATCTGTCAAATCAGACATGAGCTAAGTATTACCACTCTCGAAATAAGCACTAGTTGAAAAAAAAACTTTTGATAGCGGACCCTGTCCTTGAAACTTCATTAATGCTCTAGATATAACAAATATCTTCTTTTCCACCGTCTCCCACGTTTGCTCTATGGGTGCTTTGCTGCTTCTAAGCTGGGAAGTTCCTCTAACTATATGTATGTAAAAGTTTTAAAACGAATGGATAGAAAACGGTAACGTTTTTATGAGTCCCAACGGAAAATTTTGTTTTGTAAACTGGGTGTAAAACTTCTTGCGTTGTAGCGAACAAATTTTACATACATATATGTACATGTAAAATGATATTGACTTTGTTGAGTTTATAACTTTTTGATTTTCGCTTTTGTGTTTTTTAATTTCTCTTATTACTATTAATAAATAAATTTGTTTAGTAGAAATTATTTAATCACATATTCCATATAAACATAAAAAAGTGTTATTAACAAATGACTCAATTTAATTCGGCTTAAATTCATGTATATTTGAACTTCGTAATTAAAAAAAGATTATTTAAAATACGGCTTTAGTTCATGTACATTAAAAAAATTGTAAATAATTTAACAAATGAATAAGTTTAGTACGGCTTAAGTTCATGTATACAGAGAAAAGAAACTCGTTATGAGAACCGAATTTGTTGCCAATCGAATTTTGTCGGTTGTGTGTATTATCTTGAATTCGGTTGTAATAACTGAATTAATAAGCACTCACAACTATTTAAAAAAATTATTCTTGGGTGACTATAAAATATTATTGTGAATTAAATAAAACAATAAAATATTTTAATATTTATTTTTATTTTAAAAGTAAATTATAAGAATAAGATTACACATTACATTTCATATCTCGAGCCATCGATTTCAGCCTAATCCTTTCTTTACATCACGATTCTTCTTTTCCACATATAGTCCTTAAATTTCCATCCCATACCGCACGTCTTGCTGTAGCGAAGTGTATTAAATATTTATGAGTTTTTTAATTTACAAATGTCCTTGTGAGATTGTTTTCGGACTTACTTTTCAACAATATTGGAGAACTTTTTACCACTAAAAATATATCTTGTATTTTTAGACTAAAATATTGATTATTTTTCATGTAATTTGTACAAATTCATTTTTATTATGTCAAATATTTTTCGACTTAGAAGACACAATAGATATTTATGATTCTAACTACCAAAATTTGGCTTTCAGTAATACTGAATATGTTTAGTTGCATCTTCTATTTAGTAGAATAGATTTTAGTAAACATACAAATCGGTCAGCTTAACTTTTTCAAGAGGTGTTACAACCAACATTTGGAAGCAAATATCATTTGTTGGCTTTTAATCTAAAAAATAAATCAAAATTATTAATTATTAATATTAAAAATCAAATTATTATATTAGTAATTGAATTTTGAACATACCAATCGAATTTATACCTATCTGTTTTCTGTGTGTATAAAAAATAAATATTTACATTTTTGAGATTATTCATTCGTCCTAAGTGGTTCGTATACTAATTACAAAAGTTGATAAAATGTTTCTCTCAAACACAAATTTCTCAGATCTGATTGCATCAATATTCTGTTTAAGGAAACTTGACTTTTATTTTATACATTTTGTAATTTATTTTAATTTAAAATAGCACATCATTTCAATTGCAATTTTTTATTTTTTTTTATTTTTAAACTTGAGTTTTTAGCTGTTTTTATTTAACAAATTAAATTTGTAACAAGTGTAAAAATGTGTAATTAACTTTCAATTAATTTTAATTGCTTTTCGATAGATAAATTATGATTGTCGAAACTTTTGCTGTGGTAATTAATATTAATTTAGAGTTGTTTTAAATTTATTGCAAATAAAGCGAACGTTTGCAAAGTTTAAAAAAATCGCTTTTTTAAGCACATTAATGCGTATTACGTAATGATACTTTTTTTGTACAATTTGTAATAGACTAAATAGAGATGCAAATGTAAAGTTATTGTATTATTTTAGGCCAGTCATATATAATTATATATTTTGATATAATGTTTTGAAAGCAAATTTTCGAGATAAGCTTTGTTGGAAGTACTTTCTGGGCGAGGTACTTTTTGAAGTACTTCTTTATAAACACTTTCACATAAAATATACCTTCGAACACATTTTTTATTACAAGAAAACTTTCCCGAAATGTGTGAATTCCTTTTGGTACTTTTTGAAATAACACTTTTTTCAAAAAGTACTTTTTTTAATTTTTTTATTTTCACATGTCTACGGTTAGTTTTTATAAAAATTACTTTTATTAACAAATTCTGCTTCTTAAAATAAACTTCGATTAAAATAATTTTAAAAATATAGTTTGTAAAAAATACGAACATTATAAAATTTATTTTGATCTTCAAATGTAATTTTAAAAGGTACTTTTCTCCAGATAATATTATTAACAATAACAATTTCTTGCAAAGTATAATTTTAATACTTCAAAAGTGAACTTTCAAAAAATTATATATTTAAAAAAAGTATGTATCTCTTTTTTCAATGCCACAAATTCTCACATGATTCTTCTTCTTCTTCACATAACTTTACGTTTAATTCAAATAGTTATTACAGAATTTTTTTTAAGTTTAAAAGTCTCACTGTCAAAGGGTTGTTTAAGAATATTAATACGTTAAAAATTAACTACTTACAAAATGCTGTACAATTTATTATTATGAATATTTTTTTATCCTTTGTATTGTTAAACAACAAAAAGTTGTCAAATAGTCAGGTGCATTTTACTTGAAACCTTATTCTCTTTATTATTTGCCCACGTTTTCAAATGAAATTTCCTGTTTCTTGTTTTCAATTGTATGCAACACCGGTTTTGGGCTTAATCAACCTTAAAATGATCGCCTTAAAAAAAAAACAGTTCATTATCAACAGCTCGTAGGCATCCCTTAAAAAACGTACAACATCACGTGCAATGTAAAAGGTAACGATGATAGTGGCAGTTAAAATTTAAAATGTTTTAATAAGTAAAAAAATATTTTCCAATTTTATTACAAAAATTAAAATTATACGGAAGAAGTTTTTAAAAATAAGAAAGAAATAGTTTTTATTATTGTTGTTTTAAGCTAAATGTAAGATTATACATACAGAAATAGTTTTTTTTTTTTTTAAATTTATACTTAAACTGAATTTTTCAACGCAATATCATCTTCGTCATTCATTCTGTAAGTTAAAGTACCAAAAAATTTGCTGTTACAAAATTTGTACCTTAATCCCGTGATGGAAATCATGAGACTGTCAGCGGAAATGCCCCAAACTCAATACTAAGCAGCTCACGCTATTATTTGCAAAAGCAGCATCTATATTGCGCTTATCTGTTCTTTCCCAGATTTTATTTAGAACTGAACTCACTGGACGATGCGATATGCCTTTGGCCTCAATTAATACACCCTTATCCCATACGTGCTGATGCATTAATGTTAAAATTAACATTTCAACTCAAGGTGTCTGAGATAATCTATGTGTATACATATGTATGTATATACAAAATTGATGCAAGTGTGTTATGACTTTATAACTCACGATCGGTCAAAACGAATTTTATTAAATTTTTAGGATTTGTTTGTATGGTCGTGTAGATGGTTTATCTACAGCTTGCACGAAGTGGTTCGAAGCAATCGTGAGTTATGAATAACACGGGCATTTCGGGCTGCACCTATTAAAAAAAAACTCAAAACAGATATTTAAAAAAAGTAATGATAAAGAGGGTGTAAGTGGGGAGAGGAAAAATGCACGGAATTAATTTTAACAAAAAAAAATTTGGAGTATTTGAAAAATAAATAAGTCTTGATTCCTGTTATAACTTTCATATTAATCAAATAAAAAACTTGCTTGGAAGAGTAGTCGTGGTACGATTATTCTCATTGGGGTAGCAAAACGCCCCGGGAACAGCTAGTAGTACATAAAAGTCATAGTAAAAAGACCTAGCAAAGAGACCCGGCAGAGCAGAGTCAACTAACTCTTATGGATGTATGTAGTTCGATAAAGCGTACATGTTTTGTATTTCAAATATATATCCCGCTCGGATAAAATATCTTAAAAATTAAACATTTCACTAATAACCTCTCAAACACTACTTGTACAATTTTGTAAATTTTTTTCTTTTTAAAAATTATCGTGCTATTTTTTATTCCGATTAAATTATTAAATATCCGATATAAATTATTGAATGTGAAAGCACCGCTTGCGTAGCTCTTTAGAAAACTTCTTACAAAGATTTTAAATAAACTAAAGATTTCTGTCCAAACAAAAAAGTAAAAACAAAAGCAAAAAACAACAATAATATTTAAAACTCGATAACTGCATTCACTGATTAGGAAGTAACTGTTATACTCGTTAAGGCCCAACTATAATGTGCTTTAGCTGATGTTAAAAATCCGACGAAAATCCTCTGAAATGCGTAGGTAATACTTTAAAGAAATTTAGGTGACTACAATGTACTTACATAAATTTAGTAAGTTATTTGCCACAGTTGCACATTTAAGTTTAATTCGTACTTTTGCCACTAAATAAACAAAATTTTTAAACGAAAAGGCTTTAAAGAAGATATTTTATTATTGTTGTTATTTTTGGCCACCAAATTTCTATTTATGTATAGTCCTATATTTTAAGCTAATCAGGAAGATATTTTTATTTAATACCATTCACATACACATTAACATTTTTTGGTTCATGTTCTAAGATAAATTTTCATAAAAAATATTACAAATTGTTTTCTGTTTTGTGTTTGCTTATATCGTATTCATATGTGTGTATAAAAGAAATTTACCTTAAATTTATGGTATTTATTAAAAATTGGCCTGAAACAAAAATAATTATTTTTTTTTCTACATTTTCTATTAATTAGAAACCAAAAATTTAACACTGTAGGTCTTAAAAAATTTTTCTTTATAAATATTTAACACAAAGCACAATCAGCTGTTTCCGTACGGAGAGTGCGATCAGTTTCGTACCTTTTTTAAAGAAATGACATTTAACGAAACTTGACGAAAAGTTATCTTATTTACATTATAGTTTACCACATATAATTTAATGTATTTGCACAGTTGTTTAAGTTTGCTTAAGTTAATTTATGCATATTATAGTTGGGCCTCAACTCTTGTATAGACTTGAGTAGTTCGTAAAGGAACTAGGCAATTGAACGTTACTTGAACAAATAAAATTAGTACACATTTCTACATCTATCTAGTTCAGTTTTGCACTATGATTTATGGATATTGGAACCAGTGACAAGATAAACTAAACTACGTTTAAGTATTTGCTTCGTTGTTTATTATTTCGGACACTTAAAGCATAAATAAGAACAACAGTTAGTTAAAAAATTCTGAAAAATTTAACTAGTTCATTTTCAAACATTAAACTAAAATGAGCGGTCACTAAAATTAACTATTGGATGTTTTTTTAAGCCCGATAGAACTTTAAATTGTAAAAAATAACACAAAAAATTAAATTGTAATGAAGAATTTATTTATGCGAAAGGTCAGAACATGGCATTAATATTTAAAAATGATTTCGGGCATATCGCCACCGCGGCTGCTCCTGACGAAGCGCATTCTAGACGTCCAATTTTTGGTAACTTTTTCAAGTACTGCTGGCCGTTTATCACGAATAACACGAACAATGTTGGCCCCCAAAGCGTCAATTGTGTGTGACTTCGCGTGGGCCCACTGGAAATAATCGAGAGGTGTCAAATCGCACGACCTTAGACGCCAATTGGCAGCTCCATTTCTCGAAATCAACTCAAATTTTTATTTCAATAACTCGATGGTTGCGGTCGCCATCTTGTTGAAACCATATTTCGATCGGATCAATGTCATCCTTATCTTCAAACAAAAAATCATTAATCATGATGCGGTAAGGATCTCAATTGACCGTAACGTGAGATCCGGCCTCATTTTTTAAGAAATAAGGTCCGATGATGCCACTAGCTTGTAAATCATTCTAAACGGTGTATTTTTCCGTATGCCATGGAGTCTGTAGGGTATGTTGTGGATTGGTCTCACTCCATATGCGCCAATTTTGCTTATGAAGAAACCCGTTATGCCAAACATGAGCATCATCGCTGAACACAATTTGGCTGAATACAATTTGCTCGAATTTATAATTTATATTTTTTAGGAGCCTCATTTCGGCTGCCGGTCAGTTATTAGTAAAATAAATAAAAATATTTTTAAACTTTAGAAATAATTTTTTAGATCCCTGAAAAAAGTAAAGTTTCGCATCTACTATTGCGCTAGAAGAAGGCTAAGTACCTAGAAAATTTCAATACGATGATTTAAATCTTTAGAATGTCAGCTCCAGAAATACATCAAACCTTTATAAATAGCAATAAAATGACGTTCAGTGATAGTGGCTGTACTAATTTGGTTAAATATTAAAATATTCCTTAGGGAAACAAATAAATTTTTAATTTTTGAAATTAATTAAAGTAAAACTAATTTTGTATTATTACCAAATGATTAATGAATAAATGTAGTCTCATTTAAGTTCAGGTATGCTTTAATTTCTAAATTTATTAAGAAAGAAAAATTATTTAAAAATGTTTGTGTTAATTTTTATAGAATAAAGGAAACGATGGACTGTAGCAGAATGTAATCCAGCATTATCTGAATGGCTATATCTGTCATCGCCATCCATTGTGTTCATTGTAAGCATCATCTAACCAACGAATTTAAAAGGGGATTAACATAATCAAACACTTTTAGTTGGTAAGATGATGATTACTCACAACCCAAAGCTTTTTCGTTGTTCTCTTTATAAATCATGACATGTAGTTGTTTTTGCTGGGGTGTGTTTAATTGTTTTATCGTTACTTCAACGGAATGTGCTCTTATGAAATCAGGCAACTTGTTCCTAAAAACCGTAATTTCAAAGTATTCTCCAGTATGATTTATACAAGCATTTTTTGCACTCCGATTGAGACACAAGAAGAAGTCATTAGGTGCGACCATTTGCTTCGAAGTGCTTCTTCCACGAACAACTTTCGTTGGATTTTGCTCGTCTTTGAAGACCCACACGGTCGATTGTTGTTTCGTTTCGGGCTCATACGCATAGATCCATGATTTGTCACCTGTGACGATCTTATAAACGTCTTTTGAAGCACCGCAATCGTATTTTTGCAACATTTCTTTGCACCAATCGACACGAGCCTTTTTTTGAGCGACTTTCAAATTGTGCGGGATTCAACGAGAACAAACCTTTTTTACGGCCAGGTGTTCATGCAGTATCGAATGTATGCTGGTGGAAGAAATGTCCAAGGATGTCTACTATCTCTCGGTATGTCGCATTTCGATCTTGCATTATAAGTTCACGCACGGCATCAATGTTCTCTGGCACAACAGCCGTTTTTGGACGACCTTCACGGAATTCGTCTTTGAGCGAGCTTCGGCCACGATTAAATTTATTATACCAATTTTTCACAGTGCTATAGGATGGTGCTTCATCGCCATGCAAAGATTTAAGTTCATCAATGCACTCTTGTCGTGATAATCCACGTCGGAAGTTGTAAAAAATGATGACACGAAAATGTTCACGAGTTAATTCCAATTTTTTCTATATTAATTTTTTTAAGTCACTGTTAACAACACAAATAATGATCGTACGTCAAAACGTTTTAAGTACGATTATGCTTAAAAATGACAAACTTTCCAATGGAAATGTCAGATTGCACTTGGCAGCACTCAGTGTTGCCAGGCCAGAAATATACATAGCAGCCCTCGTAAGTTTATTATCCAGCCTATCTGCTTTTTTGTTGACCTCTACGTGCCTTGGTAGCTAGCCGAAAGTAACCTTGATGGTGCTGCCGAACCTGGTTTAGTTTTATACGGCATTCCCAGGCTAGTTTGAAGATGAAGTTAAATGAATTACGTTCCTTGATGGCAGCTTGGCTATCGGAGAAGATTTCTATCATTTTTTCCTTGTAGCTTGTGTCAATATTGAATTGAGCACATTCCTTCGTGGCATGAATATGAATTGACAAATGGTGGTAATTTTAGAATATCACAAAAATAACAATTAAGATGAAAGTGAGCAATAATTTTGCTTTGATTTTGTCTTCAGCGTTACATTTTCCCATAGCGTGCTGTAAGTTCATTACCTGCTTTGCAGCAAACTATAATTATAGTTGTAATTTTCAAAGGAATCGCTGAAACTTGAAAAAGACAATTAGTAAATGATTCTCTACACATTTTGCATTTTTGTTTAGAGGTTGGTTACACTTATTCGCTCTTAACTTTGCTCGAAAACAGGTTTTTAGTTTTATATAATATTTTGTTTTCACGCACATTTTTTCTCTATGTATGTGTAGGAATGAATATGTTTGCCGTACATGTTCATAATCTTGTCAAAATGTGTGTAAATTTAATATTAAAGACAACTACGTAAGTGCGTGCATTGAGCAAATTGATTTAATTAAAAGTTAACTTTTTGCTTCTGGTTGCTTGAGAGTAATGATGTGTTTACACTGTTCGTGTCATTTGCTGCGCTAGAGCAAGTGGCGACAATTTATTATTCAATTGATGAAAATAACGTAACAAGCTGACACTTTTCTTAATGAAAGAAATCTTTAGTAAAATGTGTACGAACTATAAAGATTATCGTTATTGTTTATTGTCTAGGACTCTTTTTTTTATTATTATGAATAGATGACTTTACCAATTTCTTTTGTTATAGATTTAATTGACTTTTAATATATTTTTTCGCATAGTTCTCTTTTATTAATAACATATACGGAGTTGTGATAAGGAAGAATTAGCCTTTTATAATTGCTGAGTTTAGGTGAATAAAAGATACTTTTTGTGTTCTTATCAGATGCTTTTAATCGCCAATAATATAAATCCCTGTAATTGTGTTTACGTGTCAATCACGTATCAATTTATTTTAATGAAACTTAAAATATTGATGGATCCTTTCCTAGAAATTGCAATAACCAAGGTTTTTTCCTTCAAAACGGTATTATTTGCTGTACGACTTTATCGAGAAGGATCAAATGCGTAATTTCGAAAGCAGAATCTATAGAAAACAAATGGGGGAAAAGCGATTGATTCATTTAAATATTAAAAACACGCCCAACTCCATTGGAAGATGTTTTACTGAAAACAGCCTTAATAAGCCTGGACTCAAAGTAAATAAATTAAGTCCGATAGATGGCGCTATTTCTGAGATCTTGAATATTTTATCTCTGAAATTACTATTTAGATTTTAGAAATTTTTTCTGCTATATTTGGCGTGGACACACAGACTAGACAAAGTCTATAAAGGATTATCCATTTTCCCATCGCCTACAACGACCTCAAAACTACACCCAGGCAACACTACATATATTAAACTTGGAACTAGTTTTGTTTAAATCCCAGAGATCTTAAGAAAATTTAAACTGTCGAACGAACTGTCTTACTGAACTGTCTTACTAACAATATGCTTTCCCGAAATCACCATGAATATATTGACACGCTTGAACAATGCTACTGAATTCTGTATTTTGAAGATTGTTTCAGTGATGAGAGTCATTTTTGGCTTAAAAGGTTTCTTAAAGATCAAATTTGCCGCATATGAAGTGAAATCAATAGAAAACAGTATTCACCGTCTTAAACATAGAACCAAAGCTCACGTTTTAGTAGGTTGAGATATTTAACGCACCATGATCAATGAATTCTTGTTTAAACATATGGATGACATTGATCTAGGCGAGATGTGGTTTCCACATTATGGCGACCACAACCATTGACTTATTGAAATAAAAATTTTGGCAATAAGTTTATTTCCACATATAGACCTGGCAACAACTGACGACTTGGAGGCCAACATTCTTAGAGTTAAGGCCCAACTATAATGTGCATAAAACAACTTAAGCAAAAATCATATGTAGTAAATCATATGTGGTAAACTATAATGTACATAAGATAACTTTTCGTCAAGTTTCGTTAAATTTTATTTCTTTATGCAAGGTACGAAACTGATCGCACTTTCAGAAACAGCTGATTGTGCTTTGTGTTATACACTGATAAAAGGATTAAATTTTTACTCTTTAATTCAATAGAAAATGTAGAAAAACCAAATTTTTCTTTACGGCCAAATTTTTACAAATATAATATATTTAAATTAAATTTGTATTTATACACACATATTATAATACGATATAAGCGATGAACATTGTTGCATTTTTTAGTACGGTTGGCCACAAACACAAAACAGAAAATAACTTGTAATAATTTTTATTTTTACTTTTTCTTAGAACATGGACCAAAATATGTAAATGTGTATGTGAATGTTATTAAATATATAAAATATCTTCTTTCAAGCCTTTTCGCTTTAAAATTTTGTTTATTTATTTAGTAATTATTTTTGACAAAAGTACGAATTAAACATAAATGTGCAACTGTGGCAAATAAGTTACTAAATTTATGTAAGTACATTGTAGCCACATAAATTTCTTTGATAAGTTACCTAAGCGTTTGACAGGCTTTTCGTTGAATTTTTGACATAAGCTAAGGCTAGCATATGCACATTATAGTTGGGCCTTTAATCGTGACATATGGCCAGAAATGCTGTAGAAAGTGGTTCAAAATTGGAAGTTCAATTCCCAATTGTCTTATTCTGCTCGTTTTTTCTGTCCAACTCTTGAACTCTTAAAATTACTGGTGGTAAGTTTGGAATGTCAATATTTTCACCTAGTTCTTACGCCATGGCCATGTTTAAAATATGGCAAGCTACCTCGTTTATTTATTTGTGTTAAATATTTTAAACAAAAACTCAAAAATTTAAGATTACTGTCCACCTGCTTGCTAACAACCACCTTTAGCAACCTATTTTTTTTTCCTTTTCTTAAGCCCCATTAAACCATTAAAATATTATTTGCTTTAAGCTTCATGGTCAATTATTTATATTGTAAACTCATATGCCAGAGTAATTTTTTGTCTTTTTCAATATAAAACGTTTTTATTTTGTGGCTGTTAAATGGATCTCTTTATTGGCTTAATGGTCCGCAATTATTTTGCTTACAGATACGACAGCCAACCGTTGAAAACGAGACACATTCTACCAAACAATTTTCTTTAAAATTTATCAAAATTTCTTTATACTTTATTTTTCGTATTAAATATTGCTTTGCTTTAGTAAATTGATTTATTGCATGTTAATATCTGTTATTGAGAGAAAATAAACACTTGAGGCGTAAAATTGAATTACAAAAAGTATATTCTTTTTTATATTAATTTCAAAATGAATGAAATATTTCTGCGTTTAAATACTTTTAATTTATTATAAAAGATTGTTAATTGAAACTTCAAAACATTGAGGTAAATTGCAGCAAATAATTGTTATATAAAATGTTCTATGTACAATTCTTTTCGTGACTTTGAAGTGTCAGGCTACAATTTGGAATTGTCCTCTCACTTAACAGCTTCTATTTAGAATTTTTGTTAGTTGGAAATGCGGTATATAAATGCTACTGCTTTAAATTCTAACTTAATATTTATTTTTTACGAAGTGTAAAAATTAGTCACGCTTAAGATCAGATTGATTTTCATAAAATATTTATTGTTATTTAAATTTTTCTTCCAGTATTTCGATATCAATCAAATACAATTTCCAAGGAAATCAATAACAATTTAACACGAAAAATGTTTACACAGTTTCTTATTAAATATTGTCACCTGGCCTTAAGTTTGACTAATTTTTCTTCTTCATAAATAGTCATAAAAGAAAGGCCGAACAAGATATTTAAATAATATTTTTTAATTTCTATCTTCTTGTATAATTTAAAACACAATTTAGAATTTTAATATACAACATTATACGAGGGCTGCTTTATATATTTCTGGTCTATATAGTGAAAATGCGAATATTTATAATCAAAAATGGTTTTATTGTTTTTCAAAGTATTCTCCAGCATGATTTATACACTTTTGCATGCGCTCAAACCAGTTGTGGAAGCACTTTTTCCACTCCGATTGAGACACCTCTAAAACATGGTTTTTGAACACTTCAACAGATTCTTCTGGCGACGAAAATCGTTGACCACGCATTTTTTCTTGATGTGCGGAAACAAGAAGAAGTCATTAGGTGCCAAGTCAGGGCTGTACGGCGGATGACCCATTAATTCGACGTTTTGGCCGGTCAAAAACGCTCTGGTTTGAGCCGATGTGTGAGAGCTCGCATTGTCATGGTGAACAATGATTCGTCTTCTTTTGTTGGTTTTTCGAATTTCTCCGATGACTTCAGGCAAACAAATTGTAGTGTACCACTCAGAAGTGACCGTCCTACGTTGCTCAAGCGCAACAGTCGCCACATGACCAGTTTTGCCGAAGAAACAGGCGACCATTTGCTTCGAAGTGCTTCTTTCACGAGCAACTTTCGTTGGATTTTGCTCGTCTTTGAAGACCCACGCTGTCGATAGTTGTTTTGTTTCGGGCTCATACGCATAGATCCATGATTCGTCACCTGTGACGATCTTATAAACGTCTTTTGAAGCACCGCAATCGTATTTTTGCAACATTTCTTTGCACCAATCGACACGAGCCTTTTTTTGAGCGACTTTCAAATTGTGCGGGATCCAACGAGAACAAACCTTTTTTACGGCCAGGTGATCATGTAGCATCGAATGTATGCTGGTGGAAGAAATGTCCAATGATGTCTCTATCTCTCGGTATGTCGCATGTCGATCTTGCATTATGAGTTCACGCACGGCATCAATGTTCTCTGGCACAACAGCCGTTTTTGAACGACCTTCACGGTATTCGTCTTTGAGCGAGCTTCGGCCACGATTAAATTCATTATACCAATTTTTCACAGTGCTATAGGATGGTGCTTCATCGCCATACAAAGATTTAAGTTCATCAATGCACTCTTATCGTGATAATCCACGTCGAAAGTTGTGAAAAATTATGGCACGAAAATGTTTACGAGTTAATTCCATTTTTTTCTATATTAATTTTTTCAAGTCACTGTTAACAACACAAATAATGGTCGTACCTCAAAACGTTTTAAGTACGATTATGCTTAAAACTGACAAACTTTCCAATGGAAATGTCAGATTGCACTTGGCAGCATTCAGTGTTGCAAGGCCAGAAATATAAATAGCAGCCCTCCTAATTGAAATATTTGTGCTCCTTACATAAATATATTTCGAATCTTTAAAAATATAAATCAATATAAAAGCAAAAAAATTAAACTAAATAAGAAAATAAAAGACCACAAAAAAATCTAATTTAGAGACTAAACAAAATTGTTCAAGCTAAAGAGTTCAGTCACGTACTTTAACATCAATAATAAAAATAATAATTATTATTTTTTTTAATCTTAGTGTTTTTTTTTTCAATATAAACTTTATTATGTATAACAAATTTATCTTCATTTGAAATTGATTTATTTTGCTTCTTCAACTTATATATCCACTAGATTTTTTTATTATGAAGCGTTGTAAAATATAAAAATTTTATGTATAAAAAGTGTGTCAAATTAAGTAGAGTTGATGATATTAAAAAGTAAATGATATTGAAGTGTCAGCATATTTGATTTATTATTTATTATTTAACTGGATTTTGGGGAGAAATCTGTTGTAAGATTACTTTGCTTAAATTAAAAACAAAAACTCAGATCCGTCGAATTTCGTGTTGATGAACTATTTTAAAAAAACTTTTTCTATTTTAAAAGCTAAAAATTCGAGATGCATTTGTTGTTTTGTTTTAACAAATAATTTGCTACATTTGGTAAAACACTAAGTTCAGCTTCAAAAAGTTTACGTTTCAGGCTTCTCTTAAACAAATATAAATAAACAAGAAAATTATAAACAAAAATATACAAAACGTGCCGGCAGAATAATTTACATCTAAAATAATTAACAGAAAGGGCTTAAAGATTAGCAAATTTTAAATGACTTAAGTTTAGGAATAGACTTCAGCCTTTCATCAAGTTATTCAGAGTAATTTGCAGATGAAGAAAGATTTAAATTCTTTGCATCTTAACTTTTAAATGTTTTTAAAAACCCACTGTTACCTTATCACACACATATAAACAAGCGTGCTGATTTATAAAAAGTATGGAATCGAATGCTTAATGAACTGTACAAATACATAAGTATTTCAAGTTTAATGCATTAAACGCATAGAAAACGGCAGCCTAGACAACTGCAAACACTACTGACAGCAATTGGAGTCGCGTAGTCATATAATTTTGAAAACGATAGCTATATAGTGCGCTTATAATTGAATGATGCCAATTAAATAAGATAAATTCATAGAAAAATTTATCTAAAATATCGGGAAAAATCTTGTTATTCGTTTAAAGTTTGTGTAAATCTTAAAAAAGCAAAGACAACGAGTTTTTATTCGTTGTGCAATATGTTTTTTTTAACAAAATGGGCCCAAAGCATTTTCCGCATTGCATTTAAAAATTTTTTCCTCTATCGTAGTTGGAATAATTTTCTGACAGGTCCAATAGTGTGAACATGTTAAACATCATTGGAAAGCCCTTCAAAATACATTTTAAATGATGGTAAGTTTTCAATTGGTTCCATCGATATTGGCCGAACAATTTTCAACTTCAGTGCACCCCCCACTTTAGAATAGTCATGGCTGACCAACAATACTATAAATTTTGTGATCAAAATTCAAAAAATTCATTGTTGAAACTTAGAGTATGATCAAGAAAATGCATCTAAATATGCATAAACTTCATTAAAAATTATAAACAAAAATAACTTATTTTGAATACACGTATGTACGAGGGCTGCTATATATATTTTTGGCCTGGCAACACTGAGTGCAGCCAAGTGCAATCTGACATTTCCATTGGAAAGTTTGTCATTTTTAAGCATAATCGTACTTAAAACGTTTTGACGTACGACCATTATTTGTGTTGTTAACAGTGACTTGAAAAAATTAATATAGAAAAAAATGGAATTAACTCGTGAATATTTTCATGCCATCATATTTCACAACTTTCGACGTGGATTATCACGACAAGAGTGCATTGATGAACTTAAATCTTTGCATGGCGATGAAGCACCATCCTATAGCACTGTGAATAATTGGTATAATAAATTTAATCGTGGCCTAAGCTCGCTCAAAGACGAATTCCGTGAAGGTCGTCCAAAAACGGCTGTTGTGCCAGAGAACATTGATGCCGTGCGTGAACTCATAATGCAAGATCGACATGCAACATACCGAGAGATAGAGACATCATTGGACATTTCTTCCACCAGCATACATTCGATACTGCATGAACACCTGGCCGTAAAAAAGGTTTGTTCTCGTTGGATCCCGCACAATTTGAAAGTCGCTCAAAAAAAGGCTCGTGTCGATTGGTGCAATGAAATGTTGCAAAAATACGATTGCGGTGCTTCAAAAGACGTTTATAAGATCGTCACAGGTAACAAATCATGGATCTATGCGTATGAGCCCGAAACGAAACAACAATCGACCGTATGGATCTTCAAAGACGAGCAAAATCCAACGAAAGTTGTTCGTGGAAGAAGCACTTCGAAGCAAATGGTCGCCTGTTTCTTCGGCAAAACTGGTCATGTGGCGACTGTTCCACTTCAGGAACGTAGGACGGTCACTTCTGAGTGGTAGACTACAATATGTTTGCCTGAAGTCATCGGAGAAATTCGAAAAACCAGCAAGAGAAGACGAATCATTGTTCACCATGACAATGCGAGCTCTCACACATCGGCTCAAACCAGAGCGTTTTTGACCGGCCAAAACGTCGATTTAATGGGTCATCCGCCATACAGCCCTGACTTGGCACCTAATGACTTCTTCTTGTTTCCGCACATCAAGAAAAAAATGCGTGGTCAACGATTTTCGTCGCCAGAAGAAGCTATTGAAGTGTTCAAAAACCTTGTTTTAGAGGTGTCTCAATCGGAGTGGAAAAAGTGCTTCGATAACTGGTTTGAGCGCATGCAAAAGTGTATAAATCATGCTGGAGAATACTTTGGAAAACAATAAAACCATTTTTGATTATAAAGATTCGCATTTTCACTATTAGGCCAGAAATATATAGAGCAGCCCTCGTATGTACATATGTAACAATAAATCAAATTAATTAATTTATCTAAAACCTCTTGCTGCACACAAAAAAAAACTAAATAAATAAAAATGCTAAGCACTCTTTAGTTTTACATAATTTGTTATATTGTCAACACTGTTTGCTTTTTGTAGTCAAAACTAATTATAATTAATTCAATTTGTCTACAAAGACAAAACAACAAAGACAACAAGCTGTAGCCATACAAATTCAAATAAATTTCTTTTCGAATTGAGATACAGAGTAACCGCCAGGTTTTCTTGCATAATTGAGTAATTAACATGAATGCGGATAGGATTTAAAATTTAAAAATATTGCTTCTAAGGCTAGACTATTTTTGTAGAGTTTTTGCTGTCACAGGTTTATGCCAATAACCTAAATCGACGAATGAATTCAAAGTCTCATAAAACAGAACGTTCCCAAAATTCTTAAATTAAGCTGCGACTGCAAAAATTATTTTACTACTTATTCCATGTTATCTCAACATTTAGGAAAGTATTTAGAATACAAACTTAAGTTGATTTATGTACAAAATTTTAATTTTATTAAAGGCATTGCGAAAAGACATAAATAATTAAAATAATTTAAAACAATAAAAATAAAATTTGTTTGCCTTCTCTATTTAGTAGAAAATTTCTAAACAACTGTTTGCGTTCTCATAATTGTATTTAAGTTTCTTTCAGTTGCTTTGACTAAACAATTTAACTGTTTAAATGAGTGGCTACTAAAGTTTAATGTTAAGGTTAATTATGCCTTGGAAATAACAAAAAATTGTTTAATAATAAATGAATAAAAATCGTTAACCTCTAGCAAAAATGCTTAAGTAAATAAAATAATTATTGATTTGAATAGAAGAAAAAAATTAAATAAAGAATATTAACACTTGGAAAATATTTTTGTAAGTATGTAAAAAGAAAACTCGAAATAAAAATTTCAAATAAAATAAGTGAGAATGATTTTAAGAATTTGTGAATAAAATAAAAATCAAAAATTAAGTGAAGGGAAAAACTAAAAATAAAATAATTCTACTTTTGTAACCTCGGGTATACAGACTAAGAAGAAGATTAATAAAATAACTCTTTAATTTTCACACATACATTTTTATTTTACAGTGCTCTGTTAAAATGATAACATATCACTGTTAAAACTTCTTTTTTTTCTTTTTATTTATTATGAATGAATAGTAATATAAAAGCCACATTAGGCCAATTTAATTATATTACAAAGCCAATCAAGCCTGATTAAAAATAAGATAAATATAATAAAAATAGAAATATTTAACCCGCATATGCTCAACTTTTTTTTTCTCGTAAAAACATGGATTTTTTGTATTTGTCGCATATGGGTTAAGGCCAATAATAATAAGAAAAATATCTTTGTTTTATAAAGGTTACAATTTTATAGAAAAATTTTAATAAACTCTCCATAAACTTAAAATATCCTTCATGAAAAGGCCGTTAGCGCTTAAGTCCATATGGCTCCCAACCAAGAAGAATTAGTAAAAAGCTACAGTACAGGCAGAGGTAGATCCCAATATTTTGCAACAGGAAAACTAAATAAGTAATTTGAACGATAGGTATAAGTGATATACAAAGTCTTTTAAAGCGTTTAATGTTGTATACTGCTTAGGTGTGAGAGTATTTTCAGACGAAAAACATTATTCGTATGGGAGAAAAGTCTAAGTTCAATAGGTAGAAGGTGCCAACGACGCGCTATCCTAACAATAAATGATTTTTCATACTATGAGTTATTTATCAAGGGAATTAAAATTTGGGGGTTTCTAGTCGAATGAGAAAAATGAAACTTGAAGTACAGCTGAATAGGAAACCCGTGTTTAACAATCCTACAGAAAAAAGCACGTTGCGTAACGCGAGGTATGCATTAAAAGAACAGCCAAGGAAGCGACGAACATAGACAGATATATGATCGCGTCTATCAACACTATAAATATATCGAACAACTGTGTTAACAATACGACGCAAGGTGTCGAGAACACTTGCATTAGCACCTGAGAAAACTTCAAGGGCGTATATAAACTGGGGCATTGTTAGTGCATCCACCAGTCGCAATTTAATATGGAATGGTAAATATATAGACGTAGAATAGAGTCTTCGAAGCAAATCCGAAACCTTACAGCTAATGTGGTCAATACGACTTGCAAAACACAAACGTCTATCCAAAAAAACCCCTAACATTTCATCCTGTAACAATCTGAATCCTAGATGTACCAATATATAAGAGACGATAAAAATACATCAGCAACACCAAAACAAAGTGTCTTTGTTTTAGACATACGAGTATTTATAGACAGATAGTTTTCAGAAGACCAAACCAGAAAACGATGAAGAATATCATTGATATCCACTTGGTACATAGACAATGTCGATCGACTACCACGAAAAAAGAGAAAAACATCATCCGCAAATAGGAAAGACTTGCAGCCTCTGCTATCAACATGGTCCGATAAATCGTTCATATAAAGAACGAAGAGAATTGGACCTAAGACAGATCCCTGAGGAACACCAGAATTCAAATGAAGTAAATCGGATGATTGATTATTAGCACGAACAAACTGAAAGCGATCAAATAAATACGAATAAATTAATTTACATACTGTTGTTGAAAAATTAAAATTTTCTCTTAACTTCTGAATCATAACAGAAAACTTCACGGAATTAAAAGCTTTAGACAAATCAAGCGATACAACAGTTGCCACCTCATGGTTATTCAAGGCAGATCTAACGTCATCTGTCAGGTCAAGTAATAAAGACCACGACGAAAAGCAAACTGCGAAGGAGCAATACAATTCCGTACAAACAACAACCAAACTGAAATTTTCATAGAAATCATGAAATATGACAAAACCAAAATGGATAGAATATATTTAAGCGGTGTCCTCTTATTGTTCTTCACACTTGGAATTTTCAACAGTTGGAACTAGAATAGGAATTTTTAAGAATTTTAAAACTGTAAAAGGAAACCTGTAGTGCAATTCACTAACTTTAAACAATACGACAAAAGTTATATTTGTCGACATTTTCTGTTGTTTGCAATAACAATAAATTGATTCACTAACTTCGGCTTAACGATAATAGATACAAGTTGAAATTGAGTGGCATCTCCGTCAACAATTAAACGAAAACCATAAAAGAAACCAATAAAAACGTGAATTTAAGCGAGGGATGTGCATGTGTTTAATTTTTAGATGTCAATTTATACATATGAATACATAATTTCTGATATGCATTTATGACTTTCACAATAAGAAAAGCATAATAATAGTTTTGGTTATAGAGTTGCGATTACCTCTTCTTTAATATGGTCAAAACATATTTCTGTTTATGTCCAATTTTTTTTAAACATTTTTGAAATAAATTTTAATAAATTTTAAATGTAATACGGCATTTACACTATGCAATTTTTCATGAAACTAGCATGAAATTTTTGTTTATTTGTGAAGCAGGAGGAGTAAGCAATATGGTATTGCTTGAGTTTTGAGGGGATATTACTGTTTACTTTTAGATAACACATAACGCTGTTACTTAAATAGAAAATTGACAAAAAAAAAATCCTGAAAAAATTGCATAGTGTAAATCTGGACTAAGATAAACAAGTATGTTTAATTTAATTAAAATAAGTAAGATTGCTATATTCTGCTAGGCCGAATCTTATATACCCATGATAGGTATGATCTTAATCTAGTTTAGTTAAGTAACTCCAATCAAAAAAGCAAATATTGGGGTGACAAAGAATTAAAAAAATAATTAAAAAAAAATACATACATATATATATATATATATATAAATTTGCATAAAAATGTCATCGGCTCTTAATGGGTTAAGCGTTTAAAAAAATGATGCCCATATTGATATTTTAAGAAATTAGAAAATTTCAGAGGCTGTAACTCAGAAAATATGGGCGAGCTCCAATTTTTTCCCTTCATGTTTTTTTTTCTTCATCATCGTTCGTTGCCCGCTGCCTGGAAGGACATAGATCGATCTTGCTGATTTTCAATAGCAATATTTTCGAAACTATGTCTAATCGATTGGCGTATTAACATTTTCTCTAGCTGGTCTAGTGCCTTGGCAAACTTGATTGCCACGGACGGAAAGACAAACAGCCGGACATCGCTCAATCAATCGCTATGCATTACAACTCAGTATATTATACATTTTAATGGGTTCGGAAATGGATATTGTAGAAATTACAAAAGGAATGACAGACTTCTTTACTTTGAATGAATGTACATAAACACAAGTTGTACGTCGTTTATTTGTCGACAGATTTAGCAACGGAAAAATTATAGCTGCTTTCTGAAGCAATTGCAAATATCATTAAAATTGTTAAATATATCTTCGAACATAAGTTTTTCTAAGACTTTTCAGATATCACACTATTATAATTCTTTAAACCAACATATGGATCTTTAATTGGACTTGGCCTATTTTACCAAAAGCGCACGTTTAGTAAACAAGAGATTGTAGCAACAAATCCAGCCAGTCCCAAGAACTAAAAAGTTGAAGAAATAGGAAATAAATAAAGTGCGACAGAAAATTAATATAAAATTAAAGCACCTCTGCGTTTGTAAAGGTAAAAACGTAACAATATTTGGATTCTGCTTAATTTTTTATAAAAAGTAGTTAAAGGTTAAAATAATGGGCTTGTTTTATCATGCTTAATCAATCAATCAAATATAGGACTGATCTCATATTTTAAGGAAACCTTTGTATCCAGCCACTGCTTTGCAGTTTTTATAAATTTACTTTCTTTAACTTTCTTTTTATTTTGTCTTCGTCGGGTGTGCAAACATAAATAAATTATAAATAAAACATTGAATAGTTAATTTGCCATTAACGCTTAAAGTACGTGCTCAACGTCAATGGCTGTTTTCTTTTTTCCCTTTTAGCTCATTGATGAATTTAATACAGCAAGTAAAATTTACGACACTTAAAATTTGAAAATCTTTTTAAGTAATTTCACAGGAAGAATACAATTATTTGAAAAAAAACACAAGTGTTTGTTTGGGCAATAAATTTTTTCTCACAACTTTCAGACAACATCTTTTTACAAAAGTACAAAAAAAAACGTGAAATATCTGCTGGTATCGCTTATTTATTTCTTTTATTTTCACAACAAGTATCTTCCTGAATTTAAACTAAATTTATTATTATTTTAAATACTTTCAAAATTAAAAGATGTTTGTGTGGGGCATTTTGCAAACACACAAATCTACACAAACCTTAAACAAACAAGAAAAATATTAATCACGTATAATAATTGATGTTTCAACACGCCCGCAAAAAATTGCAAGTTAAATCAACAACAACAATAACTCTTATTATATGTGCTTGTGAAGAGTGAAACTCATCTTCTGTCAAACTCGCTGCATATCCAGTTTATGTGTTACTGTTGCAGAAGGAAATAAGATTATTTTTCAGATGATACTTTTGTGATAACGTTGCATTGGTCATTTCTATGTGGTCACTCAACAAAATGTTTTTACTACTTTTTCTATTATTTAAACAATGTTTGCGTAAGTTGCTTTTTTATGAGTTTAGATTAAGTGCATAAGCTTTTCTACTTATTGAGATGTTTAAAAGAGGGTCAAAGTCTCTCAAAAGTGTGTTTACAAACAAAATAATAATTCTTATTTTGAAATTATTTTAAGGAAAATCAATGTTATCTTGCGAACTTGTATGTCGTATAGTTTTTTTTATTGATAAAGTAAAACTTTTGACTTTCGACTGCTTGGAAATACATTATCAAAAGTTAAGATAAGACTAGACCACCAAGAACTAGACTTCTTGAGTATAATCGCAAGTAGAAATAAGCATCCTGTATCTTCACATCAACACTATCCGGAGCTGTCCTCAAATATTACTTGGTTTTACTTGGCTGACCTTATTTGAATGTTATAATAGGAGCCGCACTTCCGCCCTTGTTTCACCCAATGTACAATATTATTCTGTCGTCATGTCATTAAACTCTGCATGTCGAAATCGAAAAGAAAACATCGATAATATCCGCAGTTTTGCTAGATTGTATCAAGTTATAGTCCTCCTTTCCATTATTTTTCGTTAGTATTATTTAGAATCCTCATTAAGAGCTTGACTATAGGCATGAATACTGCCTAGGCCTACTAACCAATCAAACAGCGATGATTCTTTTAAGATATAATAGCTCTTCTAAGTGAAAAATTTGTAATATAATTGGCATCGGCCAAAACACATAGTATAATATCTAATATACAACAGCAGGCAGTATGATAAAAGAAAACTGGCAAAAACAAAAGGAAAATGCATAAAAGAAATAACAAGGTTGAGATCAACATAATATAAGGAAAGGATTTTATGATATTATTATTCTCAGTTTTTCAAACTGTCCTAGACGGCATTGTTTGTGATGATGACTATGACAATATTAAAGATAACGTTCTGATACTGTGGCTTGTTTCTGTAATTTGGTGAAAAATTTCTCACATGTATATATAATCCCCGTTGCAAAATACAAGTAATTGCTTGCAAGTAACTAAAACGTATTGTTAAAGAAAATTAATAAAATTGTAGAAAAAGATACATAGTGGCTACACTGCACAGTACAAGTTCATTTTAAATATGTCGTTGACAACAAAACTTGTTTTAAAAATATATTGTTACGTTTTTCGCTTTTTTAGTATAACGTACGGATTATTTTTTTTATTGCAAATATCACTGTGGCTTATCATTCTGGCTTTCTCTGGCTATACTTCTTGATCCTACCGGTCTTGTGAACCCTTGGTCTCGTATTTACTAAACATGCGTTATTACTACAAACGCAGCCATCCACGCTACACTACTGTGTTACTCCGGCGAGACATGAACTACTCGATGCCTTGTTTAATAACCTTAACCATCCACAGATATCTCCACTACTCACACATCTCCAAGCCAGTCATCTCCTTTAATCCAGTAGCCACAACACACGTCTGCCATACACTATTGTTATGCTGTTACACTTCCCCGCGCTAACCGCCATTGCTCTTACTTTTCATTATACAGGGCTTCTTGACAATTATCTGTTGCTCCTATATTAAATTTGACGTCTCCACTAAATGTCTGCCATGGCTTCACACAATAATTGTCTTTTGCCTCTCGGGAGGTTTGTACTGCTGTTTATTAATTTTATTTGCATTATAACAATTATTATTTTTTCTTTGCACGCATGTCCGAATGAGGTATCGAACTTGGACCCCCTGTTTTGCAGTACGCATCTCTACCAACGCAGCCATTGAGGCTGCTCGGCTTTTGTTAGCTAACTTGTGGTTTTGTTATTCTATACACACACCATTAGTTGAATTAGCTTATTCACTACGCTCATACGGATACAACTACAGGGGTTGCCAGATTTTATTATTCGTAACAATATATTTTAAAAGAATTAATAAATTTAAAAAAATTCGAAATTTTTTTTAATAATTTTTGTTTTATTTAATTTTCTATATATTTTGCTCATATGTATAAAAAAAACTGGCGTTATTTCTGTTATTATTTAAAGAGTGTTACCAATTATTCAAAATATAAATTGATATAATATTATTTAGGAAAATATAAAAATTTATATGCTGTGTTTTGCCATACCAACAAAATATATAGAATTGAAATTTGCTACACCATAGCACATTTACAACGCTAATTACTATTGCATACTTTCTAGAGCAAACTTGTGCAAACATTTTCAAAAAGTTTATGGTTTTGTTGTTTCTGATTCCATTGTATTTTAGTTGCTTTTTTAATAAAATTTTTTACGATATTCAAATATTACTCTAATTTAACTAATTAATGTTTAGTTGTTAAAATTAATTTGCTATTCGTTTAAAAAACGGCACTCACGCTTCGTAGCAAAAATCGTTGTAAATATGCTAGACTTGCAGATTTGCTACGAAGAGTTAATTCCGCTACTGTTTTACGAATAAACATTTTACTTGAATCAACTGTTTAAAATTTACTTGCATTGATATTTCATTGCAAGCTGAGTCGCAAGTAGCAAAAATGTGATTGTGTTCGAGTTTTTTTACTTGCACTTGTTGTGGCAACGGCGGCTTATAGTCATCATGGTTTACATAATGAAATTTATAATTCAAACCAATATTAAAATATATAGTTTAGTCTAGCTCACCGTGTGTGATATTAAATATCATTGACGACAAAATAGGCAACAATTTATGTTCAGTCAATTTGCATGGAATACAAGATAAGCGACATTTCTGTATAAAAAATATTATTAACAACAATATGATGGATAAAATTGTTGCATGTAGTCGGCAAAAATTTCATACATTTCATATTCTCTTCGACGATGAGGTTCACGATGTTGTCATTCTTTTGATCTTACATTTTTCGTGGCCATTGTTAAATTATTTCACTGAGGACATCTTCACGATTTGCTATTTTCTTGATTTTGACCTTTTTTCAGCGATCTTTAACTTTTTGTGAGATTTATTTTGCAGCTTTTGTATTTTGTTGCGTCTTCCCCAGTTTTTGTGAGTTTATACAACAAATTTTGTTATCAACGCATTGCAATTTTCTTTTGAATTTTCTAGTTTCCCAAAAAATCGGCGAGAGGACAAACATTGTTCTGTGCTGGCATCGTAGGAAATTATAATTTGGCAACTGCTTTATGCTTTTTTTGCAACAGTTTGCTCTTAACAATTCTCTTTAAAAATAAAGTCTTTGCAAAAAGTAATTTTAAGGTTTTAAAAATCTAAAGTGAATTTGGTAGTGTACGTTAACAATTTATCAACAAGAATCAAATTAAAGCCATTAATATGTAGTCACAATAAAAAAATAGTATGAATCTCTGACAAATTTAACAAACCTACAAGTTCTTTCAAGAATTGTAATATTCTGCGGTATAACTCCAAATGATAGGAACTGAAGTGTCTATCGTTTATGACATGTTAAAAGCATGCTAGACTGGATTTATTAATATTGTTGTCTAACTTAATAATGAAATGATGAATATATCCATATTTATACTGAAATTATGACCGTAATATGATTAAAAATAGTAAGTGTAAATAGTAAGTGTAATTTTACTTTTGGTGACTGTAAATTTCTATTTAAAATTCCTTCGACTCATATATTAAAGATGAAATAAGGAAATTTAGTAGTAGATAGCAATCAATGTGTGTGAAGATAAATTCGAATTTAACTAGTAGAGACACAAACCAATTTTTTTAACATAGCTAATTTTGCAGTTAACAGAGCACTGTTAATCATTTAACAGTCGTTAGAATTTTTACCTTTATAAATTAAAACGCTTAACCCGGGAATTTGGGACCCGGTCCATCTTAAGTGCAATATGTAAAAACTGTGCTAGAGTGTACTGGGTGATATTATAAAAGTTAAATGTTCAAAATAGTTCTTAAAGAACAACAAATATATAGTTTTTTAACATAGTCATTTTTCAACATTTCTTGAGAAGATTGGTGGTCATTATGGAAAAATGGGAAATGGCTGGTATAACACACCCTATACAAATGGAGGCCCAAGGGCTACTCTATTAATCCATTATAGTGGGATATCTGAAATTATCTTAGAAACTAAAACAAATTTAACTTTTTTAACATAGTCATTTTTCAACATTTCTTGAGAAGATTGGTGGTCATTATGGAAAAACGGGAAATGGCTGGTATAACATACCCTATACAAATGGAGGCCCAAGGGCTACTCTATTGATCCATTATAGTGGGATATCTGAAATAATCTTAGAAACTAAAACAAATTTAACTTTTTTAACATAGTAATTTTTCAACATTTCTTGAGAAGATTGGTGGTCATTATGGAAAAATAAGAAATGGCTGGTATAACACACCCTATACAAATGGAGGCCCAAGGGCTACTCTATTGATCCATATTAGTGGGATATCTGAAATAATCTTAGAAACTAAAACAAATTTAACTTTTTTAACATAGTCATTTTTCAACATTTCTTGAGAAGATTGGTGGTCATTATGGAAAAATGGGAAATGGCTGGTATAACACACCCTATACAAATGTGGGCCCAAGGGCTACTCTATCGATCCATATTAGTGGGATATCTGAAATAATCTTAGAACCTAAAACAAATTTAACTTTTTTAACATAGTCATTTTTCAAGGTATAGGGTGTGTTATACCAGCCATTTCCCATTTTTCCATAATGACCACCAATCTTCTCAAGAAATGTTGAAAAATGACTATGTTAAAAAACTATGTATTTGTTGTTCTTTAAGAACTATTTTGAACATTTAACTTTTATAATCTCACCCAGTACACTCTAGCACAATTTTTACATATTGCACTTAAGATGGACCGGGTCCCAAATTCCCGGGTTAAGCGTTTTAATTTATAAAGGTAAAAATTCTAACGACTGTTAAATGATTAACAGTGCTCTGTTAACTGCAAAATTAGCTATGTTAAAAAAATTGGTTTGTGTCTCTACTACTTAAATTCGAATTTATCTTCACACACATTAGCAATCATGTAAACAGATGAAGTCAGAAGGCTAAAAAGGTACGTATGGTAGATCTCCCATTTAGATGCTAATATATAAGCGAAAATATCAAGTTCAACCTTGTACTTAATATAAATTTAAATAATATAAATTAAGAGTAATTAACATTAGAAACTTCGGATCGCACTTTTAAAAGCGTGAAAGCTATTCAAAGAAATTTTAAGTGGGAGAAACAAATTAAGTGGTCTGAACCACCGGGTTGTATTAATTTTACTTAAGCATATAAAACACTGTAGACTAGACTACATAAAGTAGCGTAGACAGAGCTGAACATTACTAGTTGTCTTCTATCCTTATAAAGGATTATTAAGGACTTCTTAACACAAAGAAATCAACACTTTTTACCAGCCAAAACCAATTAAAAATAATAAGTTTTTGACGGTTACGCAAAATTCAACGCAGAACTAGCAGATGCGCAAATTGACAATACGAGTACGTCACTAATGTTAATGTATAATACTTTTTTGCTGCAAGATGGTCAAGAGATGAGTTTGCAAATTGAAAACTCAAAAACTTGACATCTCCTTCTTTGTGCTACAGCAGAACAGTTACGCAATTGCTTTCTTTTTTGATTGATTGATTAAATAACAAAAAAACAAGCCATAAGAAGAAATGATTAAAAGAAAACAAAACATAATAAAAATAAGTGACAGTAAAATTAAAAAAAAAATAAGCTGCCAACGAACTGCTGTTTCATGCTGTTGTACGATAAAAAACAAATGACGCTAAAGTATTTCTTTCTAAAAGTACCCACAACTAAAAAGTTGTCTTTTATAACAAGTAACGAGTAACATGTTTAAAATAATAATAATAAATTTAATGTCAAATATATTTTTTTATGATTTTTAATATGTTGCTCACGTAATAAGTCATGACTACCAAAAAGGCAACATTCATGCTTTGTATCCGCACACTGGCTTCTTTTTTTGCGTGTATTTGATTTCTAAATTTGGTAAGCAGTGTGAAGAAAAAAAGAGACATTACTTTTATTATTACTTTGTACATAACTTAAGCAAAATATTCCTTAAATAACTTTACAATTAATGTTGCAATAAAACCTGTACGCTTAAAAAGCAAAGAAAAAAAAAAGAAATAAGTAAATTTCACTTTTATTTCTTTTAATTGAAATCAATTTTCATGACTTTTTACCCCTTCTAATGCAACATTGGATTTGAGTTGTTACGTTTGAATTATTGATTAGCAAATAATATCCCAGTAAACCAAATTGTTAAAATGGCTAACGGTATATCTTAGAAGTGACACTTAGTCATTTAAAGCTTTGGAGCATTCCTTATTATGACTCAGACATAATTGGAGCATGAAATTTTTTTGCAACAAAACAATAATGCATTTGCTGTATAATCAAAGCATAACTGTCAATTTTTTGAAAATTCGTCATAAAGCAAAAAAAAAAAAAAATTAACTGGAGAAATTGCATCCCAGTAGGAACTACTGATTACAACGACCTGCATAAGAGAATGTTTAAAATGTAAATAAAACGAAATTTATTTTTTACATTTCTAAGTATTTTGTTTTGTCACACGCAGTGCAAAATGGTTTAGATGCCTCAGAAGAGAATGAAATATACAGAAAAATCTAGAAAGTTATGTGAATCAATACTTAACAATCTTTTCTGAAGAGAACAAAGATCTTCTTCAGAAACCAACATAAATCAGCAGACAACGTTCTAAAATAAATTCGAAGTTCTTTAAAATAAACCAGTTTAGTATAGAACAAGTAAGAGTAAATCTAGTTTAGTAAAGTAACTTCAATCAAAAAAACAAATATTGGGGTGACAGAGAATTAAAAAAAATTTACATAAAAATTTTATCGACTCTTAATGGGTTAAGCATTTAAAAAAATATTAGTATTTTCTTACAGATCTCTTTAAAAGCTTTTAAATGATACCCATATAGATATTTTAAAAAATTTGAAAAGTTCAGAGGCCCTCAGAAAATATGAGTGACCGCCATTTTTTTCACTTGATGTTTATTTTTCATTTTTTAATTCTCTATCTCCCCATATATGTTTTTTGATTGGATTTATTTCACTAAACTAGATTTGTTCCAAATGATATGGAAAACTTAGTGCCCGCTGCCTCGAAGTACCGATGTTCCTTTTTTAAATATCGAAATTTTCGAAAGTATATCTGATCAATATATTTATATTTTCTTTAGCTCATCTAAAGCCCAGTACCTCGTTTCTGTATTTCTCGCATCGTAAAAGTTTTCACATCAAGAGTGAAACAAAAAATTTCATCGTTTCTCGATATGCGAGTAAAAAGTGTTTCTGGTTCTTAATGCGAAAACAGACAGCACTGATTCTGTTTTTACTGGAATAATTCCAGTACTAGTGTCAAATAAAAACAAAACGTCAAAATAAAGAAATAAATTATCAACCAATATAGAAAAATAGTGAAAGTGGAGAAAAGAGTTAATAAATAAAATAAGTTTTAAATAATATAGCGAAAAAAATGTATAATACAGTGTGGAGGACATGTAATCAATTAGCTTTTGCTGTTTGGAAATTCTTTCTATTTTCTAAATAAAAAGATATAAAACATAAATAAATGCATAAATACTTATTGATAATACTTGTTTATTATTAATTTAAATTGCTTTTTACCTTTCGGCTGATTTAGACTCCATGTTTACACAAATTTAAATATATATTTTAAATCTTACTTGTTCTCGCGCTGTTTTGAAATGTGAGTTATTTTGACAGTTCTTGCGTAAAACTTTTCACAAAATATTGGTACAGAAACACTTTTTCTCGCATACTTCCAATAACTGTTGGAAAATAACTTAAATGACATTTAGTTCTCGCATTTTAAAGATACAGAAACACTTGTGTGAGAAATCCCATTTTTTGTTTCAATTTACATCGTTTTTCTAAAAATTCAGTTGTTTCATGCGAAAACTTTTACGATTCGAGAAATACAGAAACGAGGTACTGTTTTGTTGATGTTTTCAACACATACGCTTTATGGGGACGCGGACATGGATATTATAGGAATTACAAATGGAATGAAAAACTTTGATATAGCTTTTCCAGTTTTTGTTGTGCAGGGTATAAAAACCGCAATTTCTTAAAACTTTCGGATCACAAACGGATCCGTGAAATGAGTTGGTAAAATTGCCTTTCTGTTTTGTATGGTTTGCTGGGATATTTGCGGTGACATGTGCTTGTTACAGGAAAATTTATTTAATGGTGCAATTACAACGATATTAATCTATTTAATACTTTTTAATAGTTTTTATTATGTAAAGCATGTACACGAAAAAAATATTTCAATTAAAATAGCAAATATTGCAATTCAAGGAAACAAAAAAACGGTAGTTTATTAATACTTTTTTTGGTGAAAAATGAAATGCACATTTTCTGCAATAAAATAAAAAATAAAAATCTCCAGTTCTCAATTTTATTCAGCACTTAGGAGGTGTAATAAAAATATCTAACGATAGAAAATGTTCTAACAAGTCAAGCAGTTGGTAGCTTCGGGCTATGTACAAAGCTATTTTGATCATCAACTACATTATACAAGCAAATGTATATAAAAATCTTGAAACGCTTCTGTTGCCTGTATTTAAATTTTTTTATTTATTTCTGTATGTACTGGAAGACATTTAGTATGCCTAGGAAACTAACAAGTGCTTCAGAAATAATATACTATTTGTCAAAGGAAAAAAATACAGGCTTAGTCCAAAGGCAATATTTTAGGCTCGAAATACATCAATATTTTGAAAGATATTTAAGATTGCTAAAATAAGGATATTAAAAAAAAACACTGGCAGAACTGGTTTTAAAAAACTGATAAGTGTTGTTAAAGGTAAAATACTTACACTTCCGTTATTTTTAAATAACTAGTAAAAAAAAAATATGTAAATCTTTTTTCGTTTACATACTTTACTTATACTGTGACACATTTAAAATAAAATAACAGCAGTTTCTGCATTTTTGTTTTAATACAAATAAATTAAATCTTAATATAATTTCGACTTTCCTTTGTCAAGGTCATGTTAAACCAAAAATAAATTTTCTGTGTTCTCCACATTTTTACTGGATATTTCTTTTTCCTTTGTTTTGCGCATTTTAATTCCTTCAGGGATTTTTCTTAACATTTCAAACGAATAAAACGCAAGTTTATTTTTTTGAACATAAAACTTTAAGGGTACTAAAAGCAATTATTGTTTTTTATTTATTTTTTTATGTTGCAAAAACCCGCAAAAAAGAATTGTTTTAATATAAAAAAGACTTAAAGCTAAAAACTGAAATACTTTTGTGAGTCACTGACGTTATAAAGGGTGTTTTTTAAACTGCACGAGAACTATCGATATGGTTAACTATGATTTGATAGCAGAGAATTGTGTTCACATTTCAGTTCAGAAAGGTTTGGCAAGTCGTCGAAAATGGTTTAACATAAAAAATGAATTCAAACTGTGAAAATTTACTTAAAAAAAGCGTTTATACAGCATTTTTATGAAAATTTCGTGTTTTCAAATAAATCTCATTTCTAGTTAATTGATTACTTAGTGAGGTTTTCATGGCATCATCGGGCCTTATTTTTTCCAAAATAAATAAGGTGCTGCCGTTATAGTGAATGGCGAGCCTTATCGAGCCATGCTGAAAGCTATAATTAACTAAAAATCAACTTTTACGGTTCCAAGAAGAAGGCGATTGTAAAATCTATTTTGTGTCAACTTTTTTTCAAGAAGTGCTCCTGCTTACTGGCCTCCTCGTCAGTGTGATTTAAGGTCCTGGATTACTTTTTATGGGACTGTGTAAAGTTAGTAGTTTAAAACGACAAAGCAGAAAGTCTTAAAGCATTTTAAGTCAATCATTGTAGCCGTATAGCAAAATTTATTAGAAAAAGTAGTCAAAAATAAGACTGACATATGCCGGAAACCATATTTAAAAAATAAATGCCATGAAATTATCTAACGCTTTATTTTAACAACATTTCTGTCTTGTATTATCATTTAAAAAAACAGCACCCTTAAGTTTAACTTAAAATATAAAGTTCATATTTATTTATTTTTTTTTTTTTTTGGGAAAAGTCAAGATTTTTTTCAAGTATAATTACCCATCAAAAAAAGACGTGCAAAAGAAGTTGGTTAATTCATGGGTTCTACTTGAAATGAACTGGTTTAATTTAGGGGAAAAACGCATGATTTTAAAATTATGTTGTCATATGAGAACATTGATTCAAATTAACAAAATTGCTTGGCATTTAAATGAATGCTTAAAACCAGTAAAAATTCGATGATTAGATTACGTTTTTCATTAAGTTTTTTTTTTTATAATTTCTTAAAGTAAAAGCAAATAAGTTTTCATTAATATTTACAGAAGAAATGTTTATCTTCACAGAAAGTAGTTTCCATCACATGTTATACTTCTTATCAAACTTCCAACTCTAGCTATTCTTTGGCTATGACAGTAGCATATACCGTTCATATTTGGTTTAAAATAGGCCTGGCCTTCTGGAAAGTATGCTTAAGCATAGCCTTACTTACATAGCTTTAGCAGAGGCGCACGGCTGAATAGGCTAGGTGTCTCATTGTTATCATTACTACAACGTAATGTACTCTTATGAAATCAGGAAATATGCAACACGTTCTTCAATAGCGCATCTGTTTGTAGTCTTTTGGCCAGTGAGTCGCACTGCGGCTTTTAACCGCACACTTCGTAAGTGAAATAAGCTCCTTGCGGAGGCCTTTCCTGCCACTTGTAATCAATCAAATTTCCACAAGTACTACTCCCTCCATCCTCCTTCCCATAACTTAATTTCCAAGTTCTGGCACAATGAGTTGCAGATTATAAAAAGTAATATCTGAGCCATTTGTGCAACATTGCATGGCTATTATACTCCTCTGGGTATACGATAGTAATTTTTAACTTTTTATAGAAGGCAACAGGGCCACTATTCCAATCCAGTTCGTTTTTTTTTTTTTTTTTTGATATTAGGGTTACTAGTGTAGCTCTCCAGCTACAACTTAATGATTATTCACTTTGTTTGGAAGGTACCACTGCCACTGTTCCAATCAAGGCGCAACCTATTACAGTAACGAAATAACATGATAATAAATATTTTCTTTTTATGGGAAATTCTGCGCCCACGTGAAATATTAAAAAAATAAAACACTATTTTACAACCGCAGATCTGATTATAAATTGTATAAGATCAGCTCCCGGGTGCAAACACATTTTGTGCTTTAATTTAGATAAATGAAAATAATAGAAAGAAGAAAAATTATTCTTAATACAATTTGTGTCTGAAGTAGAGTTAAAGAATTGGGTTTACCATCTCTGATCAAAATGTCTCGATTAGTTGAACAGAATTTTTTATTCGGCGGAAGTATTTTACAAATATGAAATCCGGTGGCATTTATAGTCGAGACTTCTTTATACTTCGAATAAAGAGAGAAAATAGCAGCTCTGACTGTGAGGCACTGCACGACGATTAATCTGCTGTTAAAAAAATTCCGGTTTTCAACTTTAAGACGCTGCTGTCATTCTAGACTCTTCTGTACTGAAATACTTAAGAGCAATGTACGGAATTACTCTCAGATATATAAAAAAACATATTCTCGTCAAGTAACACAATAGAAAAATAATAAGTACTCGAAAGGGCAAGTGTGCATTAACTTGCTGTCTAAACAAATTTACCTTAATTTTCTTTATTGTTTACATTGTCAAACTATTTGTTTTTTATAAAAAAAAATAAACAAAATTTTACAGATGAATGCACTTGTTTTAGTTTTTCCCATTGTAAATAAAACTTGTCTTGTGCAGTTTTCTCAAAAGTCTTAAATAAAATAAAAAAATAACAAAACATAAGAAATGTACTCTTCAATCAATCTTCTGACACAAACTGTGTATCCACATTTTACATGTTTTCTTCAATTTACATTTGTGTATATTTTATTATATTGTTTTTTTTTTTTACTTTTAGGAAAATAATTCTATTATTTAAAACATTTTTGATTGTTTAGAAGGGCTTGGATACAAAAGAAAAAAAGGTTAATGGCCTTAATGCATGTCTGCTTTTTGGCACAATCTTTTTCTATTTATTTGTTTCTATGGCCAAGTTGAAAGTTAGTGTGCGAGTGTTTAGTTAAGACAGTTGTATCTGTTTCCCTAATAATGCTTTCGCTCATCATCATGGTCCGTCAGCTTCATCATCAGTTTAATGTAGTTGTAATTTGATTTAACAAAAACAAAGAAAGAATTTTTATTTCAGCATTTTTCCTGGTTAAGAGTTTTTCATATTTAAGAAGTTTGTTGAACATCTGTTTAAAACAGACATTTCTCTTGTTTTTATTTAAATTTTTATATATATTTTTATTTTAGAATTGATACCATAAGTTTTCTTAAACTTTTTGATATGTTGCCTGTTTTTCGTGTAAAAAGTTTTGTAGTTTCTTTGTTTGAGATTAAATACATACCGAAAAGAATACCCTCGATACAACTATCTGTGGAAGGAGTTGAAATTCCTCTCCTTGATACCATTAAATATCTTGGAATTGAATTAGATAAAAAACTGACTTTCAGATATCATGTTCTAAGAACCTGTGAAAAGGCAATTAAATATGGAAGAGCCCTTTTCCCATTATTAAATCGAAAATCTACTTTGAATTATAAAAATAAAATCTTACTGTATAAAATGTGCATACGGCCTATTATGACATATGGGTGTCAAATTTGGTCTAAAGAAGTTGCAAATAATCTAGAATAAAAATTAAAAAATCATTTTTAATTTACCCAGAAGATACTCAACAAGTAGACTGCATCAAAATTTTCATCAAGATATGCTTAAATCAGTAATATCTAATTTAACACAAAGATTTGAAGTTCGAAATAGAGCTTCAAATTATGATATAATAAGGAATTTGTAATATTAATTTTTTTCTTCAACTTCAGCAATGAAGCTGATAGAAGGATTAATTCGGAATTTCTTCCAATCTTTATTAGGTTTTTTCCTATCTTTTTTTCCAAACACTGCGTTAATGTAAATACTAAATTTTAAATATTTTTACACAATAAATTAAGTTCATATTTGTTGCAATACTTAATTAAGTAAGATCTCAAAAAACGTAATTATTGTAAATATTTTAAATGTATTAATGATAGTTATAATAAAAAAAAGATTAAATACATTTATTTGTCCCTTATTATTTCGTTTGTAATTATTACTTATTACAACATTTTTTCGGCTCTAAAGTATAAATGAAAGTATATAAGTATATACATATGTATACGTTCTGAGTCTGGGTTCAAAATTATAAGAAAAAAGTACAATTCTTTTAAATAATTCCGTAGTATAAATAGCTAATGTTAGAAGCTTGTTTTGGACAAATACATTAATTAATTCTGCAATGCAGACAGTATAAAACATGTATTCATACATTGAAATCGAAGCTTTACCCCAGATTAATTAAAAATACACTAAACGAAAGGCTCAAAAATGTACACAACCATAGATTTACTAAAAAAAACTATTTTCTGCTAAATACTTACATAAATCAAAAAAAATTACAGTTCTTAAAGTGTGGATAGATACAAAGAAAGCTGATGAAGGTTGTAGCTAACCATAAAGTTCATTTTATTCTAATGGTATTTAAATTTTACTGTTATTTTCACAATTAATTCATTTTTACTACAAAACCCTACGATCTCGGAGAATCAAACCTATTGGGAAATCAAGGGCACATATAGAGCTATTAAACTGTAAACACAGTTTATTCAAATTGTATTTGAGAAATTTTTTATAAGACGCGGAAAATTGACTTAGTGCAATTTTCTCATATACGATGAGTTCTGTGAGGGATTTTGTCAATGTGGCCAAACCCTTCGATCTCGCGGAATTTCACCTATTGGGAAATCAAGAGCACTAGGTGAAATTCCGCGAGATCGAAGGGTTTGGCCACATTGACAAAATCCCTCACAGAACTCATCGTATATGAGAAAATTGCACTAAGTCAATTTTCCGCGTCTTATAAAAAATTTCTCAAATTCAAGTTGAATAAACTTTCTTTACAGATTAATAGCTCTTTATGTGCTCTTGATTTCCCAATAATTGTAATTCCGCGAGATCGAAGGGTTTGGCCACATTGACAAAATCCCTCACAGAACTCATCGTATATGAGAAAATTGCACTAAGTCAATTTTCCGCGTCTTATAAAAAATTTCTCAAATTCAATTTTAATAAACTGTGTTCACAGTTTAATAGCTTTATATGTGCTCTTGATTTTCCAATAGGTTTGATTCTCCGAGATCGTAGGGTTTTGTAGATGTAATCGTATTTGTTAAAAAAGTCCGGAATTTACTATACAAATTGTACTGTATGTATGGGAGAAAAAATTTATCGCATGCTACATTTAAAAAAAAACGTATTTAACTTGACGTATTTATCTTCACACACATATTTTAAAGATATTAAAATGTTTCACATAAAAAACTCAAATTTTCTCAAGAAATTTCACAAAAAAAAAAAAAATTCGATATTTTACAACTTAACTGCAAATTAAACAAGTAAGGGTGTTACATTCGGCTATGCCTAATCTTATATACCCTTCACCATCTATGTAAATCTAGTTTAGTGAAGTAACTCCAATCAAAAAAAAAAAAACAAAAATTGTGGTGGCAGAGAACTAAAAAATAAGAAAAAATTCAGTACTTTATAAAATTTTACATAGAAATGCCATCGGCTTTTAATGGATTAAGCGTTTTTAAGAAAGTTTTGCATTTTCTTTAACATCTCTATAAAAGCTTTAAAATGATACCCATAATGATATTTAAAAAAATTTTAAAATTTCAGAGACCCGTAACTCGGAAAATATATGGGCAAGCGCCAATTTGTTCACTTGATGTTTTTTATTTTTTTTTTATTTCTTTATATTTATTTTTTTGATTGTAGTTACATTATTGATCAAAATGACATAAAAAATTAGAGGTAGGCTGTGTCTAGGGACATGGACCGATCTTGCTGATTTCCAATAGCACCTCTTTCAACACACCGTCTAACCGATTGCCGTATTTAAATTTTTATTGAAATCAAGTTTAAAAACAAAAACACGGAAGGACAAACGGACATCGCTCAATCGACTCCGATATGCATAAGAAGTCAGAATATATATACTTTATGGGACCGGAAATGGATATTGTAGAAATTACACAAGGAATGACAAACTTATTTATACCCTTTTACTACTTTTTTTTGGTAAAGTGTATAAAAAGTAAATTAAATAGTAAATTAAAATACTTTACCTTAAAAAAGATTTGCTTTAAAGAATATGTCCTCAATATAAAAATTATAAGATGCAAGAAAGTTAAAACCCAACATTTTAAATTCTAACTTGACGTGACTGTAAGACACTACCACTTGTTTTGAAGAGAAAATAAACAAGTAAGAATGCTGTTTTCGGCTATGCCGAAATGAGTAAAGTAACTCCAATCAAAAAAACAAATATTGGGTTGATAGATAATTAAAAAATAATTTTACATAAAAATGTCAGCGGCTCTCAACGGGTTATGCATTTTTCAAAACCTTTACTACATCCTAAAAGATCTCTTTAAAAGATTTTAAATGATACCCATATTGATATCTTAAAAAATATGATGCACAATCGTAGTCTTCTATGAAATGTTAAAGGGCCCATAACTCGGAAAATATGGGCTATCGCCAAGTTTTTTACTTGATGTTTTTTTCTTCTCTATGGTTTTTTAATTCTCTATCGGTCCATATATTTGTTTTTTTTTTTTATTATTATTATTATTGGAGTTACTTCATGGTTCCAAATGATATGCAAAAATTAGAGGCAGGCGTAGTGTTTTGCCGCTGCCTCGAAAGACGCAGACCGATTTTGTTAATTTTCAATAGCAAAGTTTTTAAAACTGTCTGATCGATTGGCGTATTTAAATTTTCTTTAGCTCATACTTAACCGCGCACCTTGTTTAAATTTTGATAACAGTCAACTGACAGATAACTTAAGTGTTGAATTTAATAAGGTCAGGGAGGGACCTTCTGAACCCTCTGTGAAAAATGTATCAACTAACACTAGAGACGCTGCTTTACTGCCAGTGTTCTCTACTCTATCCCATACCAAAAAAGGTAACACAGTTTGAAAATTTTATTATCTTTATATAAAAAATAATTCGTTTTTAACTGTTTTAGTTTATATAAGAACTATAACTATCTACTTATTTTTTGGAATACTAATTTTATTTCTAGCGTTTTACAAACATGTGTTTTAAAACTGTATTAGATTCGTTATAGTGAAAGGCCATTGTAAGCGGCATGCGGACGCGGGCGGTAATCAGCTGTTCTTTTTGCCGCTTGAAGTTATTTTACATGGGCAAATGAACGCGGCTTCTTGAAGTAGAAACTTGTGTAAAATATATAAAACATTTGTATTTGTTTGACGCAAAAATAAATAAATTTAATTGCTAAATATTTTAAAAGGAAAAATAAAAAAAAATTAATGGCGTTTTCTTTTCTGACAAAAATGTTGCATATGTTTAACACTTTTTACACCTTTGTGTTCTTTTCTAAAAAATGTTCGATAGGGTAGATTAAAAGTATGTTCTTTTGAAAATATGTTGCACGAAAAAGTGTAAGATATGTTACATATTTTACCCTCAATTTTATGTAAGGGTAGTAGGCTACACTTTTTTTTTAGTAGTTTTTACTCTTGATAAGTGATGTTTGCTTTCGTTGCTAAACCCAGTGTTATATTACTTTATGTTTGAAAAGCTAATTAAACATTACTGAAATCAAGGCGAATCAATTATCAGGTGGCAGCGTTAGAAAATTTATTATTTTTTGCTGGTAAAACGAATGTCAAACTTCATATAAAAAAATGGTAAACAGATTTTTTATATATGGAGTTTGACAGTAGTGTACACGGCGAAAATTAATGAATTCGCCTACGCTGCCACCTGGTAATTGATTCGCCTTGACTGAAATGTAAAGGAAGTTAGAAAAATTCAATAATAGTTTTTGTTCTATTGTGCTATAAAATGTGTAGCATATTTTCGGAGTTAAGGCAACATGCAAAACATTTTATGTGATTGTTGGGTAACATTTATTTTCAGAAAAGAAAACGCCATAACATGTTTTTAGTGAAAAAAAGAAACACAAAAAGAAGACTTTGGATGATTTGAAAAACTAAATCGGCAAAACGAAAAGTTAAACTAAATTCAACATTGCCGCTCGGCCGGCTTTGACGGCATTGCCAAGTTAAATTAAATTCAACGTGTTAAAAAATTTGTATGAGTATTTTTATTAACAGATTAACTTTTTTTTCAAATAGGCAATACTGTTACCGCATGCCACTTGCATTCGCCTTTCACCATTATGAAAATTACAAAAACTTTTTTATTTACATTCTTTTTTAAACGAAAAAATTTTAGCTCTTTTTAAAAATACTATTAAATTTACCTATTTTATTGAAATAAATGTTTATATGAATGAAATGTAATAATTTTACAGCTTTATTATTATGCAGCAATTCTCGTTAAAAACAAAACATAAAAAAATATAATTAATAAATAAATCAACAAATCGACAGAGAGCATTTTGATCAATGAACCAAATTAGTCACAGTTTCGAATAATATTTTCTTTTTATCTTACAATTAAAATTAAAAGTAAATTTTTTTTGTTATGTTGTTTTCAAGTTATTTTCATGTTTAATGACGCACTATTTTGAAAACTTTAAACTAAAACAGCAACAAATATTTATTTTGTAATAAAAATATATGTGTGATAAATGATTGTTGGGCTTTTTCTTGTGATGAAAACGAAAGTCAAGTAAAATAAAAATTTTTAGTTTATTTAAATGTTATTTCTTTGTACTCTTTAGCTCGACTCCTGACCTTAACGACAGCTACCATTAGTCTTACTTTCATCTATGTTTTTTACCTCTTCAAAGCAAATTAGCAACTTTACTAGTTTTTTACTGGAAAATTTTCACATAAAAATCTATCTCTATTTTTTTCTTTCTTTTCTACTTTTCTTTGTTGTTTTATACTTTTTATGTTTTGTTTATGTTATCAGTTTTTTAGGAAAAATATGTATAATTACAAAAAAAAAAAAAAAAAAAACGAAACGACGTTATAAAAACATAACGTCGTTTTAAGGGGATTCTTTTTTGGTATCTTAAGTGTGAAAGTAAAAGTTGTATGAAACTACTGCAGCATATTTCTTAACAGTGTCTGGGTGCAGTTCATTCCAATAATTTGCTAGCAGGAAGCACACAAATAATAAACTGGCTGGTGGCGCCATCTATGTTGGTTAACGAATACAATTTTTAATATTTGTGAATTTTCGGGTTTTCAAAAAACAAGAATGTGGGAAAAAGACGGAATAAAAGTTACTTATTGCTTTTTGCAACTATTTCGAACAATTCTAAAGCGAGTTGGCTGGTTTTAAAAAGCAAAATTTTGGAAGCTAAAAACGCCTACACGTTAGTTTGGGTTCCTGGAAAATTCATTTCCTAACTAACAACACGAATAAACGAATAGCAGTCTTTCATGCACTGCCCCTCTCGAAATATAAGTGTTGTTAAGAAAATAAGATCTGGCAACCCCTACATATATGAAAATTACAGTGTTGCTTTAAATAAAGTTACTTTAACCAAATTAATGTGTAGACTTTAAATGTGTAGAAGTAATACGACAATTTTCTAAAGGCCCAACTATAATGGGCATAAAACAACTTAAGCAAGCTTATACAACTGTGCAAATACATTAAATCATATGTGGTAAACTAAAATGTACATAAGATAACTTTCAAGTCAAGTTTCGTTAAATTTCATTTCTTTATGCAAGGTACGAAACTGATTGCATTTTCCGTACGAAAACAGCTGATTATGCTTTGTGTTATACGTTGATAAAGAAAAATTTTATTAAGAACTCAATTGTTAAATTTTTAGTTTCAAATTCAATAGAAAATGTAGAAAAACAACGTTTTTCTTTATGGCCAATGATTTACATATATAATATATTAAATTAAATTTGTATTTATACACACATATTATGATACGATATAAGCAATTAACATCGTTGCATTTTTTAGTACGGTTGGCCGCAAACACCAACAGAAAATAACTTGTTATAATTTTTTTTTTTACTTTTTTTAGAACATGAACCAAAATATGTAAATGTGTATGAGAATGTTATTAAATATATATAATATCTTCTTTAAAGCCTTTTCATTTTAAAATTTTGTTTATTTATAAAAAAATTATTTATGGCAAAAGTACAAAATAAACATAAATGTGCAACTGTGGCAAATAAGTTACTAAATTAATGTAAGTACATTGTAGCCACATAAATTTCGTTAAGTTAACTAAGGATTTGATAGGCTTTTCGTTGAATTTTTGACATAAGCTAAAGCTAGCTTATGCACATTATAGTTGGGCCTTAACACAGTTTGAAAAATTCCGTTGGCTGCATTAGTACTAGTAGTGTGTTCTTGGTCATAAATGATCGCGAAGTTCATAAGTTCGATCCCCCACCATCAGACATACATACACACATACATACAAAGGAAAAACAAAGGAAACAGCAGTACAAACTTCCCAGAAAGAAAAGAGTAAAGAATTAATGAAGGCCGTTTATTTATTATTAGATACAGATAATATTCAAGGCGCGTTTTAATAAAAGAAAAGAGCTTTAGCTGTTAGCGTAGGAAAGTAATAGCATAACAATATGGCTTGGTGGGATAAAAGGGGATGAGTGGCTTGGATGTACAGTATAAGTAGTTTGTGGCTAGTTTAGTTTACTAAGACGAGGCATCTAGTAGATCGTAAACACAGTAGAGTTCAGCTGAGATGGCTGCGTGTAGAATAGCGCATGTTTAGCAAACAAGACACTTTCGGATCAAGTATAGTCAGAGCCACAGAGTGAGGAATAGATAACAAATAACAGTAATCCTCCCATATTTTTGTAAAAGGGAAAAACGTAACAGTTTGTATGTACTTAGTCTCTTTTTGTTTTCCTAAATCTACAATAAATATTAAATCAAAAATTACAAACCCATAAAACGCGTTTAATTTGCAGCACAGGCAAACTTAGTAATATAATTTTTCTAATTACAGAAAATGATTTATTGTCAAAAAAAAGGTACAAATTCTACAAAGTACGCTTAGATAAAAGCGCCTTCAACAAAACATAACCTTAAAAAATTCAGCAGCAATCTATTATTAGTTAAAAGTCCAAGTTTTAGTTCAGAAGATTCTTGGGAAAATTTTGTCTCTAAAAAAGTACCTTTTTCTAGAAAGTACCTTTTTGAATAAAGTATTTTTTCCAATAAAGTACCTAATTATAACTACCTCACTTAAAAAGTACATTCTTTTGTAGTAAAGCAACCCTTTCTTTTAAATGCTTTACAAAAGAAAATCTTAAGATCTATTGTTATTTTTTATACAAAAAAAAAGACAATACTGTTAAAAATATCACTTTTGTTGTTCTCATAAATTTCATTTTAAATGCAAACAGTTATTACGAACACATAAACTTTTGTTTTTAGTTTTCATTTGAAATAGTGGAAAGTATTCTTGAAGCGGAAGCAACTTACGCACTACGAGTATTAATTTAATAATCATATCCACGAAAAAAAGAAAATATTATAAAAAAAGATTGCAAATAATAAATAAATATACTTCTGCGTTTCGGGCAGTATGACAAATTAAAAGACAAACGAAAAAAATAGATAATTTTACAAATTAACCGTACATTATGCATTTTTGTTGAGAGTCGCAAAGTTTAGTTGACACAAATATTCACATAGTAAAACACGGTGTGTAGTTAGATGAGATATTTTAGGAAGATCATAAAACATATATCTTGGACTTTAAATTCTTGTTCTTCAAAAATAACACGTTCCTCGATTGTAACTCGTCTCTTAGAAAGTTAACTGAAAAGGCATATAAAGGGAATCGGGTCAATAGAGGTCATGTGCAAACGAGATAACTTCAATTACTGCTCACGTAAAGAATATCCCAGCAAAAAAATAGACATTATCTTTAAAAGTACTTGCCATATGATGACTTACTTTTGTGATTGCCATATTTTGTTACTCGCTTACAAAACACATTACATAAGTTCCCGAAAATGGAAGTAGTAATAGAACTAGTTCCTTATGTTAAAAGAGAATTCCTTAAAATACGTACTAATGGTTTTCATTATTTTCTACAATAATTAATGTAATCGATTCTCAGTAGTTGATTATAAAACTCTTATGCCTTGTTGTTAAAATAATTAGGTTGGTAATCTAGTTGGAAAGTACTTCCGCCAAAAATGCTTAATTCCACACTCGATTACCTTTTCAAAAATTTTTTGCTGGGATGTAGAGCCACGCTAACGGATTTCTGTTGATGAGCAAACACTTTCATTCACAAGCTAAAGTACCGTTAATTTTGCATGACAAAAAAAGTTATAGTTCGTTGTTCATTAGCTGGTGTAAACTAAATCTAATAATGCAGTTTATTACACTCGCTCTCTCTTTCTCTCTGTTTCACAGCTTGTGCCATATACAGTGTTGCCATGTAAAGACAGGAAAAAGGTTAGGATTTTCCTTCAAAAAAGTTACATTTTGAAATTTTCCTTAAATAAATAGTAATTTTATAGAATTTATAGTAGAAAGATTTATTTCATATTTCAGAGAAAATAACAAGGCAACAAATTCATTTACTGAACAAAAAACATAACATAAATAAAATAAAAAAAATAAAACGTATGAAAAAAATGTCATGCCGATGATAATTATGAGGATTTAAATTAGGTCTCAATACTAATATTACGGCATGGAAAAGTGCATGCTCTCGCCATTCAAAAAAATTAGTTAAAGCAGGATCTTTTTTAATAAATTCGTTTTGCCTTTTTTTTGAAAGATTAAGCTTCGATAGCATTTAATACACTAATTGTTTTAAAAATACTGTTATTAAAGACAAATTTGAGCTTTATTTGCTCAAAACTTCAACATAGAATTATTGAAAATTTCTCTCTAATATAATCCGGCACTTGCTGAAGAAAACTAAAAGACAACTTTCTTCTAAATGGATGATTTTGTACGGTTGTCAAATTTTTCAAGCAGAATAACTGAAGTTGCTAACAATTTGCGGAAGTTTAAATAGAATGCTTAGTTTTTTGCACAAAATCCAGCTCATATTATTTCACAGTTGCAAAGAAGTGTTACCAGAAACATTCTGTTGTTTTTAAACATGAAGCAAGAAACATTTCACAATTTCTCACGAATTGAACAAAGTAAAACTTAAGCAATATTAAATTTTATGGTATTTGCAGGTAACCTTTATTATTAAAATCGCATTGATATGTTAGGGAAGTTTGATATGTTAATCGGTTCTTACCTCTAATAATAAAATAAGTACTCTTTCAATACATTACTTCATTTCGTGTCTTTAACAAATGTTACGAAATTTTAGCATGTTACGCGGAGCCTTCAAAAGTTACAAAAAATGTAACCAAACGGCAACACTGGCCGTACATTATGTAGGTTTCTTTGTCCTGATTTGTAGTTCAACAACATTTAATGTTTCTTATATTATTTTTGTTATTTGCTTGTTGTAAAGTATTTGCAAATAAAACATTACAAATTTATTTGAATGTTTTTTTTTTTTGTACATCTAATGTGTTCGTTTTGAGTGCACTTTTGTTATTTGTACGTACATACGTCCATTAAGAAGCTTATGATTTTCTAGTTGAACATGTCATAAATATTGTTAAAAATACGACAAAATTTGTGTTTTACATATTCTTTTATATTTGGAATAATATAAGATTATGCTGCTTTTGATTTCTAACATATGGAAGACAACGAATGAATATTTGTTTTTGTTTTGGACAATTACTTAAGAAGGGCAGTATAAAAAGAAAATAATAATGTTGGCAATATTTAACTCAAACCACGAAAGATCATTAAAATTAAGAAAAAAAAATGCATATTTTATTTATAAAAGAAAACTATCTCAGAGAAGCAGAGAACCCATTATGATTCCCTTCAGATTTCTAAAGTGAGAGTCACTTGCTCTCTGCCATCCATTCCTTTAACTAACTGACATTTTATTTAATTAATTAATTTAATTAAAACAAAAATCTATCATTAAAATATCTCTTCCAAATACCTTCAATTTAAAATCAATAAGATTTGTAATTTCTACTAAAAAATGTTTAACTCTGCACAAGTGAGGGTTACCAGATTGTTGGTTGCGCTTGTATGCTGGCGTTAGATCCGGCTAGGGATCGCCTTGGGGAGGTTCTTGCCAATACGTCTGGTTATTTCAGCAGCTACAAAACAATCATACGAGTACCAGCTAACTGAAATAATTATACCAACTAATTAAATAAAGTGATGAGGCCCAAAGCAAGTCTATCAGTACCCTGCCTACACACACACAACAAAAACTCCTCTGGCTGATGTTCTGCCAGGAAACCTAAGCGCCACCACTTGAGGCCGTGAAACCTCACCACGGCATCTTATTTAAATTAATTTTTGAATCAGGCATTTTTTTTCTTAGCAAAATGGTTCATTGGTAAGATTACACAAATATAATCTGTAATATTTTATTCCGTTAAAATACATTTACGGAATTATTAATTTTTTTTTAAACATATTTAATTTAAATTCTCCGAATTTCTCCTTTTACAAAGAACAAACAATTCCAAAACCTCAATATGCTTGCTTCACTTGAAACAATTTCAACTTACAAGTGCATGGTCAAAATAATAAACCGTAACCGATTTCCAAAAGAAAAAAATAGTGAAGCATAAACTTGAAAGTTAAAAAAACAAAAACGAAATAAAATTTTGTGCAACCAACTCACTCAAACATTACGAGCAACTTGTGCAAAATAGAGAAATACGAAAAAAAAATTGTAACAATGAAATAAAAACAGCATGAAATTTTTTATTTCATGACTCAAAGTCAGAAATGCAATAAAAAAAACATAAAATAGAAAAAGAAATAATAATCCCAAATGCAGCAGATTAAAGTCTAAATATAAAATTTGCAATGCAAGAAGTTTGATTTTTAAGCATTTGAAAGTAGATGTTTCAATACACTCGGAAAAAATAAAATGAAATTTTAAGCTTGCTGGTGACATTCAAGAGCACACATACATGTTATGACATTGTTCTTAGTTTTTCTGCCCATCTATCAAGAGCTTTAAAGAGTTTTTACTCAAAATGCAACACTAAATTATTACTCAAAATTAAAAAGAGATTTTTAAATACAATTGGACAAAATAGGTATTTCATTGATATGACAATAAACAATTTATCGTTTTGACAAAACTGTCTATTATTACAAATATAATAATCCACCAAACAGCCATGAACATCGCCAAGTGAAAATAATATGTGAGCTAAAATAAACTGAGTAAAGTGTTATAGAGGAGCTAAAATATAAAGAGAAAGTATCGAAAATTTATGAGTGGCTTCTTAAAAAACACCTGCACTATTTTGCATGAGTTCTATAATTTTTACTTATTTGAAAAACTACACAACGATTATTAATTTAGATGCTTAACTGTACTGTTTCTTCTTATTCATTGCCGGTAAGCTATTTAGATATAAAAAATCGGCAAAATCAGAGTTGGATTCACTCACGAAGGGTATAAAGAACAAAAACGTTACTGTAAGGACACCTTTTAATTTTAATTTATTACCTTTCTTTTCATGACAACTTAGCAATACATACCCTGCGTAGCTGTATAATCGCATCCTATTACGGTTCGAAAAAATTATGCTATACATCGCGTAACTACCGGGATACCCTTTATTTCATTTTAATTGGTTGCTTCTTTTTATAGCAGTCATTGCTAAAACATATTAGAAGCGTCTACCTATAACGGTTTAAAAGATAGGGCAATATTCATTAAATTCACGGTCTGTTGGAAACACCCTTTAATTTTCAAATTAATTGTTTCCAATACATACTGTCTGTGAATCATAAATGCCTGCCTACTACGGTTGAAAACTAAAAAAAAATTTAAGCGTTAATCACGTCAATATTGGGACACCCGTTAATTTAATTTTTTTTTAGTAGTTGCAATAGTGCACTTAATTTTACTGACACTGTGCAAACTTAAAATATCTGTCTGTCTACCACAGTTAAAAAAAATCACAAAATATTTGTGAATATCACGTTACTTTTGCAACACCCTTTAATTAAGAATTTATTGTTATAGCAGCTATACTAATACATAAAAATGTCAAGAGTCTATCTAGTACGGTTCCAGAGATAGACGAACAGACGGACGGAGCGACGGACAGACATTATGACGAAAACATTACGCAAACAAAGTGTAAAAACGCAACCGTAAAAATGTAAACGAATATTGTGTAAGAAGCGAAAAAATTTTTTAATTTTTACCCAAAAGAATTTTTCTAGTGAGGCTTAAGTTCGTTTTTTTAAACATATAAATATGAAGATGATTAAAGAAGATATAAAATAGATCTTTAGGAAGTTTTTCATTCTAAGCAGCCAGTCGTAGCATTTGTTTCATAATTTTGCAATTTATATTTTTATTTCTGTACAAAATAAATCTTATGGCTGACGTATCAATACAAAGTTTGGAAACAGTTGCGCTACCGTATTTAAATCATGTTGGTATGCAAAGTTGCGATTCAAAACGTCAACTGAAGCCCCGATTGCGTTTTACATGCTGCTCTTAAAAAATAAGCAGAAAATTGATTTTTTTTAGTATATTTTTTTTCATTCTAACCAAAAAAAATTAGAGTATTAAGAGTCTTTCTTGCTTTGAAAATGTAACACTTGCTCGTACTTCACTTTTGTTTTGCCAAGAAAGCAGCCAAAGTAACGCATTTTATTAAATCAAAATTTAATAACTACGAATTACACAAATATTTTAATTCTTGAAAGTGTGTGTAAATTTTATCTTATCAAATTAATATTAAATTTTCCTCGTATTATTATTTATATCAAATTAGTTCCTCAAGTAGATGATGCTTACAATGTATGCAACCTAAAGTAAACAGATGCAAAAAATGCTGATCATGGATTTAGCAATCCAGACAAGGCTGCTGCATTGCATTCTGCAGGTGTTAAATTTTTTCTTTTTCTTAAGAAATAAACACAAAAATTTATCGATAATATTTCTTTCCTAATTTATTAAGAAATTAAAATAACCCAAACCGAATTTAAATTGTTCTTGTGTTACAAACAGTCTTCATGTTATAATTTTTTTCTTTATTTAAAAGGCCTATTCAGGAATATTTAGATCGTATTCTGTGAAAACAACAAAGTGTTGACAAATTTTTCCCCTAGTCTTTTCCTTAGCATACCTGTAGGATGTTGCTTTAATTGTTTTTACACATTTTCACACATTAATTTTTTTAAGTGTTAAATTGGACTTGTGCCAATTCCTTGTTAAAAATCTTCATCTTTTTTTAATTTTCAATAATCGTCCAGTTTTTATTTCTTTTTTCTTTTTTTTTTGTGTTGACTATTGTTTGCTTAACTTTTCTTTTTTGTTATTTTTTTTTTTTGTGTTCTTTTCTAATGGTTGGTTTGTTTAGTAACATTCTGTTTTCAATCCATGGATGGAAATAAATGCAATCCTAAACCAAACAATTTTTTTAAGAAATTAGAACTTTAGTTTCTAATCGCTAATCAGTAGCTGGAACAAGTTTTGTTTGAGTCCAGACTGGAAGAAGCCCTTAATCAAATGATATGAAATGTCATTAATTTTCTTAAATCAAGAAGAGCTTCAGTTACACCCACCAAAGGATTGTACAAAAATTAATAAAATGAATGTTTTTTTTAACTATAAAAATAAAAACACGTATCTTACCCGCGTGAGGTCTAAAAAGTCCACATTCAAAACTTTCTTTCCGTTTCAAAATGATAGCAAAAGCATGCACCGTGATGACCGAAAGCTGACTAAGCAAAGCCGCTGAAAATTGTTAATGGACGCCGCCTTCGATTTATTAAGTACGTAAGCTTATTTTCTAAATTCAGTTTGAATACAAAATATTTGCTTTTTAATAGCAAACTTTATTATTTAACCTCTTTATTAGGTTTAATTCTGCCAAATCGAAGGGTTTGGCTCTAATGATTAAATGATTCACAGAACACTCACTAAATCAATATTCTGCATTTTATTAAGAATTTCTCAAATTGATGCGGAATAAACTGTGTTTACCAATTAATATTAAAATATGTTGCCCTTATTTCCAAATAGGCTTCATTTTTGGAGATAAGATGCTTTGAAAGTGGTGATTGTATTTGTAAGTAAATCGCTGTAGAATTTGTACTTCATGTATTGTGAAAAATTTATCTTAAACTGATGATGAGACATTTTAAGCCAGACGTCATTTTTTTAGCTTATTTATGAATTATGTTGCCTTAAATTTTTAACTAAATTTAGTTATTAAATTAAACGTGCTTTAAGCTGATTAACTGACGATTTTTGGCCGCCGTCGCACATTGAGTTGAAATTGCTAAATACGTCTCTTATTGCAGGCATTAGAGATAGAACTTATTTTTTAATTTCGTAGTATTAAGTAGGTCATTAATACTTAAAAAATGTTTGTTGAAAAAAAATTTTTTTTTAACGCCAGGGGTGTTCGTTTGTCAGATCGAAAGAATATTTAAATTGCGTTGAAAGCTTCATTTTTAAAGATTATTGGACAAAAACTAAGGTCTTCTTAAAAGCTGTTTTACATTTTATTTATTCATTTTCACGTAATTTAAATCCTTTACAGCTCTGCTTATTTCAAGTATAATTATTATGCCTATTGTCTGGAATTGTTGCTGCCATTTGCAATTTTCTTGTTTGCTTAATATTTTTTTCTATATTTTCATTATTACTATATTAGTATTTGATTATTATTACTTATTATTTTGCTGGAATAGTATTTCGCTGTGTTGGCAGTTATTTGAAGAACAGCAACAGCATCATCGCTGTAATCACCATTTTAATGGATGCTTGGTTGAACAGTTGTAAGCCAATTATCGCTGGAATTATTAAATAAATAATTTTAATTCTTAAATTCAAAACAAAATTTTGTTTTAGACAATACAATTATGTATTATTATTATGCATGTGCTATACATATTTTTTATTTTTTTATTTCTCAATCACAAATTTTTGCCTTAAATGAGTTGCAAAACTGCATTTAGTTTTTTATTCAAATAACTGTAAACAACATTTCAAATGAAAAGAACTGTTGACAAAAATTTACCAATAATAAATCCTTGAAAAGTATTTTGAATAATGCAAATAAAACAAAATCCTTGCGAATAATAAAGCACTATTTAATATATTTTGCTGTAAATTAAAGTAACTGAAATAACATATTTTATGCTTTTTGTGTATTATTTTTTGTCATCTTTTTCAGAATTTTAATTAAATTTATTTATTGTTACAATTTTTGCCAAGGTTTCCATATAAATATTTGGCAACATGTCATCATGGTTATGTGGAAATACATACACTGAAAAAATAAATGACAACATTGTATTCTAATTCTTAAATTTTAAAAATGCAAAACCACACACAGCGTACTGTAGATTTCCCATTTAATACTGTTACGAAAATAATATATGGCAACTCCCGTTGTTGTTGTCTTTACGACCGCAACCTCAATGTCTGCGTTGGTAGAGGTGCTTGCTGTAAGACAGAAGATCGTGAGTTCAAACCCACCTACAGGCATGTATACAACGGAAAATAATGATTGTTATAACGCAATTAAAAATTAAGAAGCAGCAGTACAAACCTACCGAGACGTAAAAGACAATTATTACGTGAAGCTATGACAGATAATTTAGAGGAGACGTCTAATTTAATATAAGAGTTATAGATAATTGTCAAGACGCCCTTTATAATAAAAAGTAACAACGGTAGTGGTTAGCGCAGAGAAGTATAACAGCATAGCAACAGTATATGGCAGACATGTATGTTGTGGCTACTGATTGGAGAAAAGAAGATGATTGGCTTGGATAAAAGGCGTAGTGGAGTTGTCTGTGGATGGTTGAGATAACTAAACACAGTTGTGTAGTGTGGATAGACGGCTGCATTTGTAATAATAATGCATGTTTAATAAATACGAAACCGTAGGATTCACAAGACCGTAGGATAAAGAAGTATAGTCAGATAAAGCCACGAAGTAAGAATACAGAATTTATAATGAGCCACAGTGGTGTTTGTAATCTAAAGTACCCGCACGTTTTTCTAAAAAGGGAAAAACGTAACTTTAAATAAAAATCTGCATAAGAAATTATTTACTTACATAAAGATTTTCTGTTCAAAAAGCAGCTTTTTCTGAAAAATTTAAGTTTTGCTAAGGGTTTTTGTCCCAGCTTAGTGGTGAGTATGTTGCAAGTCGTAAAACGCTCACCAATTTGGCTAATATTTCTCATAAATTGTAATAGAGACGAAAGTTTTAACAAAGATATGGAAAGTTTAGAAGTTAGCGAGGTGTTTTGCTCGCTACCTTGGAAGATATCAACCGCCCTTGCTGATTTTCAATATCAAAATTTTTAAAACTGTGTCTGATCGATTGGCGTATTTAAATTTTCTCTAGCTCATCTAGTGCCTTGGCAAAGTTGATTTCAAGACGAAGTCGGAAGTATAGACGGCCATCGCTCAGTCGACTTCGCTATGAATAAGAACTTAGAATATATATACTTAATGGTTTCGGAAATGCATATTGTATAATGCACCTGTGTTGAAGGGAATAAAAAGGGTAAATTAGATCTTTTAAAATATTTTCTGCAGCACAACTTTAAGCGTATTTCTTAAGTGGCCTCTTCCAGTTATTTTTAAGAAGCAATTGAAAATAGCTTATAACTTTACGATAATCAACAAAAGATGAATAAAAGACAGGTTCTTTTGCCAAATTTAATTTTTTTTATATATCTTTCATATTAAAAAAAAATGATGTTATTGAAACCGGCATTGGTGGTAGCTTGCAATTGTGGGGTTTTTGATGAATGCTTTAGGAATTTCGGGATTCGGTTTGTTGAAAACTGATATTTTTAACTGTTTATTCTAATTGATCCCATGCATAAAATTTGATTACAAATAAACATTTTCTTTTAGATCCTTCGAAAGCAAGATTTATTAGTAAAATTTTAAATAAATCCCAATAATTCATTAATACTCCTTTACTACTGCCAGCGTCTGCAATACTGTTTTAATCATTCCAGCCGTTAAAAAATTCTTAAAAATATTTCGTTTTTGCGAATTTCTTAACTGAAGTAAAATTTTTATCATCTTTCATAAACCACAGTCAAAATCATCAATATTAGCAAACAAATCGATTTAAGTAAAAATGATCAAATGAATCGAATGATAAAATTTACAACGCAAGCTGCTTAATCGATTATGTTTTTCTTCAGTGTAGCCACAAATCAAATATTCAACATGTATTCTCATTATTTTCAATTTACTATCTGCATTATATTTTGTACAATACAAAAGAATCTAATAAATCAAAGTCATTGTTAAGGCAAAAAAAAAATAAAAAATAAATAAAATCAAAGCGAAAAAATAAACCAAATTAATTCAAATTTATTCTTCCGAGTAACGCAGAAGTAAAACAAGAAAACAAAAATGACAAAATATTTACAAAATTAAAAAAATGTGTACGCATTTGGTTTTAAAATATATAAAAAAAAAACTAGTGACAGACAAATAAGAAACTTCAAAATTTTATGAGAGAAACTGTTGAATATTTTTAAAATTTTATTTGTATTCCTGCTTTGGTTAAAGTTTAAAAATAAACAAATTTGTGCAGAAAATGCCAAATAAATATTATTATTTTTAAATTATATTAAAAGAGATTTAAAGATTTACTACTTCCTTATGATGGCATGTGAATTTAAAATGACCATAAGTCTATCATAGGTATTTTAATGAATTTGCAATTAACGCCATTTCATAAAAAAAGTGAAAACTTATTTAAAAATTTTGTGTTAAAACTAAAAATTTCTTAAACTTTAGAAATACCGAGATTTTACACATATTACAGCAATTATATCTTCTAAATAAGGACAATTTTAAACGTTTTAGAAACATGAAGAAGTTTGAAAATATAATTTGACAGTCCGTAATAATAAATTCTATTTAAAATTAGAATATATTGAAAATTAGAAAAATATATATTTATACATTTTATTTACTCGTTGGACCCTTCTAACTGCAAAATAAAATTCACTAACAACAATATTGTTTTGTGTGTCTTTTCCTTACGCATCTCTCTTTAATTATGTTGAAAATATTGCTTTTGCAAGGCCCACCAAGCTCACAAACGATTTTTATTTATAGGCAATTAAAATCGCCTAACTTCTGGTAATATGAAAAAATCTGGCCGACTTGTTGTAGTTGTTTCCTTTGTTTCTTGTTTATTTTTGTGCGAGTATAAGCCATTAAAAGAACTCAATAACAACACAAATAAAACTAAATTACCCACTTAAAAAAAAAAATTTTTTTTAAGTGTGTCAAGACTAAAAGCCAACTTTTTGTGTTGCTATTACACTTATATTATTGATTTTGTTTAGGATATTAAAATAAACTTTCGTAACAATATAATAAATGAAATCATATTCTACAGCTTTTATAAGTAAATATTGCATATCGATTTTTTAATGATTTAGTTCCAAACGGCAGCCTTTATTTCACTTCACACTACTTTTGCTCTCTTTGCATTACATTGACTTATGTATTTTAGATCAGGGAATAGTTTTGACAAATTAAGCCTGTAACTTTCATCGAAACGATGTATTTTTGCCACTAGAAAATGTAAATATGCATATGTATGTATCAATTATTTATTTTTTAGCTGTTTTTTTTTAAGTGTTAAAAATCTACTTTTAAAAAAATCTAAGTTGACTGCATACCCACCTACTCTCCATAGTTACAATCATAATTTGAATAGAGTTCAAAAACTGTTTCATTTTGTATAAAATGAAAAGAGATGGCCTTGTCTCAGCCAAATCTCCAGAAAAAGCAATTTAAAAAAAAATCGGACGAATAAATTTCGGCTTAGAATATATTGGATGAGGTTTAAAAAGAAAGAACGCCACAAAATCTATTATAAAAGTAGTATGCAAGAAAAGTCTGGATTGATTTTTTAATTTTTAAAAAAAGGGAAGACCCAAAAACCTCAGAAAAATTATTAGGTTAAAAAGACAGAAATATAACAGTATAATGAGATTATTACCTTATTTTCTGCCTATTCATCATAAATGCTTAAATATGCCAAGTGTAAATGAAAACTAAGTTTAAAATATCTTTTCTTTATTTAAAGATCCCGACGAAGTAATTTTCGTTTTTATGTTTAAGTGCTGTTTCCATGTTCCAAACGATCAACTCGTCTGACAAATTTGTATGATAAGCACCCAGTTTTTTGAGTCATTTTCATACCAATTTTTTAGACCAGTTGAACGCTTGTAATACAGAAACAGCACATTTTATTATATTAAATTGATACAAATTTTTAATAAAATTGATTGATTGATTGATTATTATTTTAACTGTTACTTTTTACACACGCAGAAAAAAAAATGGCTGTTATATGGTCGCAATAATAATATTATGTTCTTTGTAACAATGTGTGGTTGCGGAGAACCAATTATAGTTCTTTTCACCAAAACTTTAGTCACGATAAACATTTTTTGTTAACTTTTAACGATTATATGGTTACTTTCAAAGTATGGTTTAAATCAACAGAATAGTGTTTACGCTTAAAAATATTTTTTTCTAGTACTTGACAGTTTAGTAATTTTTCTGGTTGCTAAAATTTTAAATTGTTTTTTATTGTTAAAGAAATTGAAAAAAATAAAAATTTGTGTACAAAATAAATAATTAAAAATAATATGCAAAATATGAAAACAAATAAAAAGGGAACCTAAACATTTAAAATTTGTTGAAGTAAATATATAGTAAATATATATGTTATTTTAGGCAAATAATGTATTTTTTTATGAATTTATGTTTTTTAATAATTTTTATGACAAATCGTTAATAAAAAATACAATAATCAGTTTCTTGTATCAGGAAAATATTGCACTTAGGAGACTATATTAAAATCCAATTATGTAACATGACATTTTCAGCCATTTTATTATATTTTAATCTAACCATTTAATGTTTATATTTGAACATTATTATGTTTATCCTTTGGACAATAATATGATTGCAAATGTAACAATACTTTACAATCATATAATGCAACAATATTATGTTGCTCTTAGATTTTGGTTACCTCAACCATATTTTTTCTTCGCGTGCATGAAAATCCATTTCAGTAAAGGTTATGTCCATAAGAATATGGATTTAAATTAGCTCCTATTTTTATTTTTTCTAAAATGTTATTTTTGAAAGTGGTATAAGTTCATATGGAGCTAAAGAAATCAATTATTTTTTAAAGTGGCATAAGTCCATATGGAGCTAAAAATTCCAATTATTTTTTCAAATATTTTTAGAAATTATTGTTTCTTATAAAATTTTAGAAGGTGTAAAGTGTTAACAATAATACTCGATTTGATAAAAGTTGGCCAATATTTTTAAATTGATTTAGATGCAAACCCTTAAGTTCATCAATATATGAAAAAATGGACTTATACCACTTTCAAAAAAAAAAAAAAAACAGACCATTAATTGCTTGCACAAAATATATAAAATTCGGCACCAAGTATTATAATACCCCCAATTTTTTTTATTTATGACAAATTTCCTGAGGAAACCAAAAAATCTTTATATAAATCAATTTTTTATTTTTAGGTTTTAAAGCTTTTTTTATGAATTTCTTTTTTTATTGTAAAAACAAAATATTGTTAAAATCCCATCCGTTACAAAAACTTAGCTCTTCTATAAAAAAACATTTAAATCCCTTCTTAATTCTGCTTTAAAATATATTTTTAATATCAACTTCTTATTCATTTTGTTTTTTGCTCCTTATGTGTCAATTTAAAATAAAAAAGCTTCATTCATTAAAACCCTTTTTTTATGAAAAGATTCTTAAAACACTTTTTTAAACTTTCTTTTTTTTTTCTTTTTTATTGCAGGTAAGTTTTTAGCTTGAAGTCTTGATAACAACACAAAACAAAAAATTAAATTCGATTGATTACGACTTCTTTTAATTCTTAGAGCAATAGTTAAAGGTGTGGTAAGTTGTTCTGTATTTTTTAGTTTTTTTGCTCTCATTTATCTCAGGAAATTTAAAACTTTTAACCTAATTTAATAAGGCTGCATATAGAAATGGCGAAAAAGAATGATGATCTTAAATGTCAGCTCAGTGATTTTTAAAAGTAGTAAATTCTGTGTATTTAATGAAAAAAAAAAGAGAGACACCCAATAAGTTATTAATTTGAGTTTGGTATAATATGTTTACATTTGATATTTAAAGTTTTTTCTTAAAGCCCTTTGAGATCGACTGCATTCCCAAAAATAGACTAGTGCTGACTAGGTATTGAGTAGTAGGTATCGATAATAATATTATCACTTTTTTCTGGATGCACTCAAAAGTTGGTACTTTCAGTGTTCTATTTTTTTATCGTAATTGTATGAAGGAAACAGCTCACATGCACAGAAAATATACGAATATCAACTTTTTGTCAAAATAAAATTCTCAAAAAACCAAAAAAAATTTTGAACAAGTAAGAATGCTATATTCGGCTATACCGAATCTTATATACCCTTCAACATGTATGTAAATCAAAAAAGCAAATATTGGGGTGAAGGAGAATTAAAAAATAAAAAAAGTGTTGATACTGCAAATGGATAACTTTAGATAGAAATGAAATCGGCTCTTAATGGGTTATGCATTTTTATAAAATTTTAGTATTTCCTAAAAGATCTCTTCAAAAGATTAAAATGATACTTATATTAAAATTTTAAAAATGGAATGTCAAACTTAGTTATACCCTTTTTCTGCCTTTTGTGGTGTAGGGTATAACAAGAATGTATGTTATAATTTTTATATTTATTTATAATGTTAAACAATATTTAAAGTATCTTTTTCTCCATTTAAAATTCTAAACCCCCGTTTATGGCATCGAGTAGTACCAAGTACCAAAATAAATACATTGAGTAGCATCGTGTGACTAAATGTAATCAACTTTGCCAGCAGTAAAATAAAGCCCTTGCAATTTTTTTCAATAAGAATGTGAATTTAGTCTTATGGTGAATGGCCAATGCAAGCGGCATGCGGCAACAGTATTACCTTTTTGAAAAAAAGAAATTAGTTTGTTAACCCTTAACGGTCCAGAGATATTTCGGGATTACTTAAAAGAAATTATAGAGAAGAAAATATTTATATATCCAAAAATGATTGAAGTTTTGTGCAAGTATCACATTAAAATCTCGTTTCTCGTCTTCCGTCTGTTACCTTTCGGTTCGAGCAGACAATGCAGTCTTTTTTAGTCCCACTGAGAATGATGCGGAGCTTTCCATCGAGTCGCTGAAGACCTTGTTCAGCACTAGTTCGTCCTCGTGATGTTTCCAAAATACTAAAGTCACTACTACTAACTGATCAACTAGTTGCTATATAAATGCGTAATGTGAAACTGAATTTTCCTTCATATAAAATGTAGGAATTAGTAGAAGATACTTCAAGTCCCCAGATGAGCAGTTTTCGTCACTATTTAAGGGATTTCCTTAGGAAACAATAATTTGCAACATAGTGATCACCCCTATCAACACCATCCATGTTTTTGACATAGTTCATTATTGCTTATGCCTTATTTATTGTTACATTTTTGCCATGTCGTAATATTCTATTTATATTTGTAACTTTTGACCCATCCCACGTACTAAGGAGTGTTACAATTCTTTTATCCTTTCATGAAGGAAGTAAAGTATCATAAATATAACGACAAGAACAGTGATGAAAATAATAAAAAGTAAAAATTGCTATGCCGCTTCTATGGCGGCATTGGACCGTTAAGGGTTCATAAAAATACTCATTCAAAATTTTTAACACATTGAATTTAATTTAACTTGGTAATGCTGTCAAAAGCGGCCGAGCGACAATGTTGAATTTAGTTCAACTTTTCGTTTTGCCACATTAATTTGTGAAATTATCCATAGTCTTCTTATTGTGTTTCTTTTTTTCACTAAATCGCTTTTCATATTATTTATTTTTCCTTTTAAAATTTTTAGCAATTAAATTTATTTATTTCTGCATCAATAAACTACATATTTTTTATACATTTTACACATGTTTCAAAAGAACAGCTAATTGCCGCTCGCGTCCGCATGCCGCTTACACTGGCCTTTCACTATAATAAAAATGTGAACATAGTTTAAAACAGCAGAAAATATTTGAACATTCAAAAGGGCATAATTTGGAAGTACAAAAGTTGTTTGTGCACCAAAGTTCAGCTTAATATTGAAGCAGATTCAAAAATGTCTCGATCCTGAATAACTCGATATGGTTTTCTTCTTTACCAAAAGTTTTTCGTTGTCTGTCTAGTAATAATTTTGTTCGCTACAATGCACTGAATATAAAAATTCTGAGATCTTTCAATGGTTTTGGCAATTTTATATAGGCTTTGACCATTATTTTTAAAATTTTTATAATGGAGCTGTCTGTACACTGATTTCCACGAACCATTTTTTAAAATCAAATATTTATTGAATAAAATATTTTTTGAAACTTATTTTTGGGATTAGAAAATTGATTCTTACAGATCACTTTACGCGACAAGCAACTGTTATACCACTAAACTATTAAATATTGTTGTTATAATTTACCATTAATTCAAATTTGTACGTAAATGTAAAATTTAAAAAAAAAAATAGCATTATTTCTTTAGACGATGTATGTGTCAGTGAAAGTTACATTTTTCTTATTTTTATATTATACATTTCTTTAATTATTTTTGTATATTTTCTTTACAAAATAGTGGTTTTTCAAACACGTATACTGTTACGAATTTAGCTAGTCTGTCTTGATAAAACTAGTGTTTTGGAGATACATAATTGTTTTCATCATAATGCACCTTTTTCTGGTTGTTCTTCGAAAATATTACAACTGGGCTATAGAAGAAGGTAGTTTAAAGGAAAAATATAAATTTCCTCTGACTAGTAAACAGTGAGAATAAACTTAAGCCTAGAAAGTAAAAACTAAACAATTTAAATATTACCAAAAAGTAAAAGAAAATAAAAAATTAACAAATTATTGCTTTTTATTACTCACACTTTTTTTATTTATCTAAATGGGATAAATGGTTATAAAATTATGGTGAAAATTAATTTTCTATTCCTTTTATAAAAATTATGCGATTAAAAAAAACTGAAAACAATTTTTTATTAAGCACGATAAATCCTTTATGTTCGTCCTAGATTGTTAAAAAAATTTTTTTCTGGTTACAGAAGAGTTTAATTAGACATTAAATTGCTTGACATTAATTTAGTTGCAGCCGGTTGACGATTTTCTTTGATTTTAAGAATATAACTAAAATTACTCAAATAAAAGCTGTTGCACCTATTGAAGGCTTTGATTGTTCTCAGATTGAACTTTAATTTAATTTTTAATTGACTCAGTTACATATATAATTGAAATATAAATACAAAATTTTCTAAATAAAACTTAATTGTATAAAACAATAAAAAGTAAATGAAACAATTAAAAGTTTAATAAACAACAAATAAATTTTTTTACTGTGTTTCTTTACAATAATACCAATGTCTTAGACGATGATAATAATTATTCTGCTTATTTATTCTTTGAGAAAATCAAGTGTAACAAGATCAGATTGTCTTCTTAAAGTTTCTTGTGAGCCAACGTTAATACGGGAGAAATAAAGAGTTAAGTACTTTTTGTTAATGCGGGTCGTAACGACATAACTCGTTACAGAAAACCTTTGCTTTTGTGAGATGGGCATTCGATATGACGAACATTCTTTAATTACAAGTTTTTTCAATATCATTAGAAATTTTTAATTTTTTTCCAATCAGGATTCGAACCATGGATATTATAAATGAATTCAAATTGAATTATTTTCGGCTTTGGTTCATTTTTTAATTTAATTAAGAAAGTGCAGCATCATTACATTCTGCTGGCGTCTAATTTTTCTTGTTTGTAAATAATTTTTCTTTCTGAAAAATGTTTAGAAATTAAATTAAAAAATGAACCAAAGCCGAAAATAATTCAATATTAATTCTTTTTATTAAAAATGTTATAAATTTGTTTTGCACTCAAAATTTATATATTTTTCAATATTCATAATTTTAGCTCCAATATTTTCTTCAATATTATCATCAATCAATAGTCACGCGACACGCACAATTTTATAGTTACAACCCAGCAAAAAATTTTTGAAAAGGGAATCGAGTGTGGAATTAAGCATTTTGGCAGAAGTACTTCCCAATTAGATTGCCAACTTAATGATTTTAACAAGGCATGAGACTTTAATAATCAATTACTGAGAATCGATTACATAAACTGTTGTAGGAAACAATGAGTACCATTAGTGCGGTAGTCTCTTTTAACATAAAGAACTAGTTCCATTTATACTTCCTTTTCTGAAAACTAGTGTAATGTGTTTTGTAAGCGAGTAACAAAATATGGCAATCACAGAAGTAAGTCATTATATGGCAAGTACTTTTTAAGGTAATGTCTAATTTTTTGCAGGGAAGTAGTACCTTTTAAGCTTAAGATGTTCAATGAAAGTAAATAACAATTTTTGTAGTTTACGGATCTTTTTTTTTTGTAATAAGGCTAACATCGCAACATCTCTCATTAAAAGGAAATACTAAATTAGGAATTTCATTTATGCAACAACATTTTTTTAAAGATCTCCAAAAATCTTTTTTTAAAAAAGAAGGATTAAAAATAGTTGCAGAATTAAAATATGGCTTGATGAAATAATCAACTCAAACTCAGTGAAAAAATTATTAACAGAACTGTAAATGAAGTGAAATTTTCTGCAAACTTCTTTGAATCCTATTAAATGTCCTTGACATGCATTGTTTTCATTCAATAAGAGAGCTTTAGATAAATAAAGACAGAAGCAGAAGCAAACATAAAATTTGATAATATACAAAATAAATGTCTAAATTTTAGTAAATTTTAAAAAATCGACAAAAAAGCTTTTAATAATTTTTGCTTTTATAAAACGGCCTCTTTAGCCTGCCCAAAGTTATTCCCCAATATAAAAGACATTTTCGATTGGCTTTTTTATATATTTCTTATTTATTTATTTATTTATTTAAATTTTTGTTTGTTCCTTCTTATCTAAATAAAACAGCATATCGAAATGTCCATTCAAATTCCTCAATGAAAACAAAAAAATTTCTTTTAAATTTCCTTGTGACCTTTATTTTTCTGGGTCATTATGAATGTTAAGACCCTGAAAACCAAAATAATACACATTTGCCTTATTTTCGAATATATTTCTTTTTTAGTTTACAAGTAAAATTAGAACACTTTAAATAGGCGCCACAATGTGAACTCTATTTTGCACCCAATTTCTTGTTGCTGTTGTATCTGATGTGGCTTTTAGATTTTTACAAAAAAAAAAAAACTAGATTTGTTTACAAAAAATTAATTAAATGAAAAAGCTTTTCCATTGTATAAAATACAACAGCAAAAGAAGATTAGTTGTATGAAAAGTTAAGTATAAGTTCATTGGCGTAATGTACTGGATACAGGATCATTTTTTTTTTTATTTTTAGATTTTTATTTTATTTATATTTTTTCTTTTTTTTTGGGTTTTACTTTTAAGTGGTCACATTTAAGCACAAATATTGTAAAAATAATCGAAATTACCTTTCAAGAAAATTAAAAAAATACGCAATAATTATTCATTCACAAAAATTCTTTTGTAATAATATTTTTCAAAGGATTTTGAGGCTTAAATTTTTTGTTAATATTATATGTTCTAATAACCTTTAAATATTATCAAATTGTGTTGTAAATAAATTTTTGTTAACATTTTTTATCTCCCACATATTAAGACAGTATTTCTGCATTTCTCTGCGCCTTTTCATAGTAAATCTAAAAGCGTTTCTTAAGTCAAGCCTGAGAACAGCTTCACTTATTCACTTTTTTTTAAATAGTAATAGAAAGACTTATCTTTTCTTTTTTAGTTTTATCTCTTTCTCATACAATTTATTATCAATAAAAATATTTGAGAATATTTAAGAATGTTTGTTAAGCGCTTAGAAGACACACAAAACTGATGTTTTCTCAAACGTTTCGTTTGTTGTTGCCCCGTCTGTACTGAATTAAGAAACAAAGTTTTTTAATCATGTACTATTTGATGTTGCCTGGCGTTTATTTAGCATCATAAGTAGAATTTTAAAATCTACACAAAGTAAAAGTGTAAAAATACACGCAAAGAAAAAACATGGTTGAGGTATCCGTAGTCAAAGAGCCACTTATTATGGTTTTAAGCAAAACATCATATTGTTACAATTATTTATCATATAGTTGATGTTGGAACCTTAATGCTGTCTAACATATCAGCAACAATATGAAATAAACATAATTATGTTCAAAATGTAAACATGTTATAATTAATTGCTCAAATATAAACATTAAATAGTTAAAGTAAAATATTGAAATAAAGTTGTCTCGTAAGTAGAAAGATTTCCTGAAATTAAAGACTTAGTTAATTATTGTTTTATTTATTAATATTTTGTTACAAAAATTGTTTGAAAACATTAATTCACAAAAAAATAAATTTTTTGTTCAAAGTATTATTTAGTTTATTTTGTATATTATTATTTTTTTTTGTTTGCTCTAACAATAAATAATTATTTAATTTTTAAGAGTTTTTACATTAACCGTTACCTAACAAAAAAATCAGTAAACTAATAGAAATGCATTCTGTCAATTCCAAGAATAAAAAATTGTTTTATTTTTACTTTTATGCAAACTATAATATTTTATGGCTTAATATATTTAATTACATTTAATAAGTAATAAAACTTTGATGGCGATTCCAAATTTTATAAGTTAATGATTAAATGTTAACAAAAATTTTTTATCGTGACTAAAGTATCGTTGAAAACAACTATAATTTGTTCACCGAAACTATACATTGTTACAGAGGACATAAAATGGTCATTGTGACCATATTAAAACAACGTTTCTTCTCAGCTTAAACAAGTGTGTGAGTCCAACTCATTATTATTATAGCCTCCTGGCAAACAAGCGATATTTGAAATCAATCCTAAAAAGTACTTTTAAATATATATTTTTTTTACTTTCTATATAAATAGAAATAAAACAAGTAAGAGTGCAATATTTCGCTACGCCTAATTTTTTATACCCTTCATCATCTGTATAAATCTAGTATAGTGAAGTAACTTTAATCAAAAAAGCAAACATTGGGGTGACAGAGAATTAAAAAATTGTACATAAAAATCCATTACCTCTTAATGGGTTAAGCATTTATAACAAAATTTAGATATCTTCAAAAGCGTTAAAATAATACCAATATTGATATTTTAAAAAATTTGCGAATTCCAGAGGCCCGTAACTCGGAAAATATGGACGATCCCCAATTTTCACTTCCTGTTTTTGTTTTATTTTTAATTCTCTCTCTATATATATATATTGGAGTTACTTCACTGTTTCAAATGATATGAAAAAATTAGAGGTGGGCGTGGTGATTTCCCCGCTGCCTCGAAGGACATGGACCGATCTTGCTGATTTTCAATAGCACCTCTTTCGACACTTTGTTTGATCGATTGGCGTATTTAAATTTTTTCTAGCTGATCTAGTGCCTCAGAAAACTTGATTTCAACACTAAAACGGATGGATAGACGGACAGAAGACATCGCTATGCATAAGAAGTCAGAATATATATACTTTATAGGGCCGGAAAAAAATTAAAACAAAATGACAAACTTAAATGTACCCTTTTGCCACTTTTTGTGGTGAAGGGTATAAAAATATCTCAGTTAATTTCTTAATATCATTAAAATCTTCATGTCGGTGTTTCCTCTACTTAAAGAGTTTCCACTAGAGCTGAGAAAACTTTAAATTAGGAAAAAAAGAGCAAGTAACGCTTGAAATGGCATGTTTTTTGGGTTTAATGAAACTGTTCGTGATCTAAAGTTATTAAATACTTTGCTATATTCGATGTTTTTTTTAATCTACTTTAATTTTTTTACGAAAAATTTTTCAGTTCATTAACATTAATTTGCCAATAAAACAATAACAGCTTATGAAAACTCATTTTTTTAATTACAAAATATGGTTATGAAAACTTTTTTTATTATTATTTTTAACTAATTCAACTATAAAAAATAAATAATTTTCTATTTTCGAATAATACATATATTTAAATAAACAACTTAATTAAAAATATTCACGCAACATTTACTTACATGTTATTACTTTTTTATTGTAAATGAAGTTATATCAACTTAAAGTTAACGAAAGATTTAATTTTAAACATAAATTAATAAATGTATGATAAAGATAGCTCACTCAGCCATACAAAAAAGGTTTCTGCTGAGCATCTACGTCATCATAGAATGATAATTAGTGTTTGTTGTGAAAAGTTTAAGAGATTTTTGATGCAAAACTATATTGATTTCAACAAAATTTTAAATAGGAAGGAAGAGATAATGAAGTCGTGTTGCACTTTTGAGTTTGGAATTGAAGCCCAAGAAGAAGAAAAGCTATTTCGGGTTTAAATTTTGGCTTATATGAAAATTCTAATAAAAACTTTTTTTTTTCAAATATTATTTCTTAAGTTATTGTAAGTTAATATTTCTATAAAAGAAATTCACATATACACATTATTACCGACCTTAATGCTTAACAATTGAAAACAAAATAACCTTTTCCATGCAGCAAGCCAAAATGTTTTCAATTGAATTTAATTTTTTTTTTATAAAATTTTCTTTTTCTGGATAGACTGTAGCCATCTTAAAGCTCCACACTAACTTTCCGAATTTAATAATACATTTTTCTTCTTCTTCTTTAATCATATTTAATGAGATAAGGCTTTTTTATTAAATGTTTTACCATCTTTTCTTTAATGAGCAGTCTTGAAGTTAAATACATACAACACTGGCGAAGTTTTTGGGCTGCTATATATATTTCTGGCCTGGCAACACTGAGTGCTGGCAACTGCAATCTGACATTTCCATTGGAAAGTTTGTCATTTTTAAGCATAATCGTACTCAAAACGTTTTGACGTATGACCATTATTTGTGTTGTTTACAGTGACTTGAAAAAAATTAATATAGAAAAAAATGGAATTAACTCGTGAACATTTTCGTGCCATCATTTTTCACAACTTTCGACGTGGATTATCACGACAAGAGTGCATTGATGAACTTAAATCTTTGTATGGCGATGAAGCAACATCCTATAGCACTGTGAAAAAATGGTATAATGAATTTAATCGTGGCCGAAGCTCGCTCAAAGACGAATTCCGTGAAGGTCGTCCAAAAACGGCTGTTGTGTTAGAGAACATTGATGCCGTGTGTCAACTCATAATGCAAGATCGACATGCGACATACCGAGAGATAGAGACATCCTTGGACATTTCTTCCACCAGCATACATTCGACACTGCATGACACCTGGCCGTAAAAAAAGGTTTGTTCTCGTTGGATTCCGCACAATTTGGAAGTCGCTCAAAAAAGGCTCGTGTCAATTGGTGCAAAGAAATGTTGCAAAAATACGATTGCGGTGCTTCAAAAGACGTTTATAAGATCGTCACAGGTGACGAATCATGGATCTATGCGTATGAGCCTGAAACGAAATAACAATCGACCGTGTGGGTCTTCAATGACGAGCAAAATCCAACGAAAGTTGTTCGTGGCAGAAGCAATTCGAAGCAAATGGTCGCCTGTTTCTTCGGCAAAACTGGTCATGTGGCGACTGTTCCGCTTGAGCAACGTAGGACGGTCACTTCTGAGTGGTAAACTACAATTTGTTTACCTGAAGTCATCGGAGAAATTCGAAAAACCAACAAGAAAAGACGAATCATTGTTCACCATGACAATGCGAGCTCTCACACATCGGCTCAAACCAGAGTGTTTTCGACCGGCCTAAACGTCGAATTAATGGGTCATCCGCCGTACAGCCCTGACTTGGCACCTAATGACTTCTTCTTGTTTCCACACATGAAGAAAAAAATGCGTGGTCAACGATTTTCGTCGCCAGAAGAAGCTGTTGAAGTGTTCAAAAACCATGTTTTACATGTGTCTCAATCGGAGTGGAAAAAGTGCTTAGACAACTGGTTTGAGCGCATGCAAAAGTGTATAAATCATGCTGGAGAATACTTTGAAAAACAATAAAACCATTTTTGATTATAAATATTCGCATTTTCACTATTAGGCCAGAAATATATAGAGCAGCCCTCGTATATAAATTTTTATTATTCAATCACAATAATAAAGCCATCAAAAATAGTTGTCACTTGTTTTTTTTTTCAATTTTTAATTTTGTATAACGTTGATCAGAAAAAATGCGAAAATGACTTTAAAATATAGTCAACGAGATTTTTTTTACTATTAATTTTAGTCGTTTTCGCCAGTTTCTGACTGTTTTTTTTTTTTTTTTTGTAAATAAACATTTTTAAATAAATTCACTGAAATTGATTTTGCTGATTATTTAAATAATTTAAGTTCAGCTAAAATTGCATTTATGTTTAAAAATATTATTGACCGACTGAGAATTTGAAATTTCTTTTTGCTCTTGATTAGTTCAACTCTTGCAGTTGCAGTTGCAGGAAAGCAACCTTTTTAGTGGTTATTTTTTGTGAAGTTCTATTATCCCTTTTAAATATTTCTGTGTTTTTAGATGATTGGCTCCTAAATTTTCAATCCTTTTCGATTTTATTTTTTTTCCAAATTTCTATTTTCTAAGTAACTTTCGATTGTTTTATTTCAAATATAATTTTTTATATATTGATTATTATTTTTATGCTAATCAGGCCTAACTTATTTTATGTTAATAAAAATTTCAAATTTTTATTAAATATTTTCCCGAGTTTTCGTGAATTGTATGCTTACTTTATCAAGAGATTCGTAATGAAATAATTTGTTTATAATATAGTTAAAGTTATAAAACAATTTTTTGGTTTTTTTTCCCAATTAGGATTCTAACCATAGATCCTATTAATGAATGAAAATTGACTTATTTTTAGTTCATATTTATTTCAATTTCAAAGCATTTTTAGAAAGAAAAATTATTAACAAATGTATGCCGACGTTTTGCAAAGAAAGCAAGAAAAATTAGACACGCTACCAGAATGAAATGTAGCATTTTCGGGACCGCCACATCCTTCATCAGCATTCTTTGCATCTATCTACCTTATGTTGTGTACTATGTAAACATTATTTATTTAACCAAATGATCTTAATATTAATTTGGTGAGAAAAAGTCCACACACAACTGAAAGCATTTCTCTGTCGTTCTCTTTGTAATTCGTCTTGTACACATGGTTTTGATTTGTACTAAGAGCCAGTTTACAGAATACAATTTGCCGATTAGACGCAAGAAAACGTTACCGTTTCCTATGTTTGAGCTTTTAAAACGCGAATGTCAGTTTGTTTTTGTGAAAAACGTAAAAAATGACAATTGTTTTCGGTTTATGTATCGCGCATTGTAGTGTCAGACACGTCGATAATGAGCGAAGAAAAAAAACCATTCGTCAGGAGTTAATATTGTTGGGCAAATGCCCATCATAACACTTTCACTTTTAAAAACATTTATTAGTATTATACATACATTTAAATTATTGTTTAAACTTTTTTATTTTCACAAATTTTTGTTTTGCCGATAAAAATTTTTACTTCATTGTTTGATTATTTTGTTTTGTTTATTTAACTCAGCTGTTTCTTTTTAAACGCCGAAGCAGGGTTGCCATCATTTAAGGCAAAAACAACAAAATGTATAAGAATAAAAGTAAATAAAAAACATTAATTAATACATTGTCAATATTACGATTTGACACAACATTTATTCATACGAAACGCAAAGTAAGTTAAATGAAAAAACCCAAACGTGTTACTCGGACGCCATCCGGTCCATATGCCATCCGGTTTCGTTTCGCTCTTCACGTGTTCTATAAACAGGCTGTAACCTTCGGTCTAGCCACGAAATGCAGGCGTAGGCGAATAGGGCCCGAGTGCTCAATTAGTCCGGGTCAACTAGTAAGGAAAATTGTTGGAACTGGTTAACCGTATTCTTCTAATTTTGAGGGAGATAAATCTCGTAAGTCTATTTATCAGACAATTAACAATTATTGCTGTGGTTACGTAACTCCGCTTAATTAAAATGGAAAATCGACATGAGCATCATACGGCTTTTAGTTTTTTCAGAGGTTAAATATTTTTATAGTCAAATCTTCGTTTGAGTTGTTTATTTTTTGTATTTCTCTAATTTAAAATTTTATTTCACAGTTGGAAAAGATAATTACTTTCCTTTGTCAAAATGAAAACGATACAATTTTTTAACAGCCACTCATTTATTGTTATGAATTTTTAATTTCATCCACCTTCCTGAAATTTAATGAAAATATAATATAAATAATTCCCACCTAAAAGAGGATTAAATATGCATTTAATCAAATTTTTTTTATTTTAAAGTAAAAAAAAATTTTGCATCTTATTTTATAAAGCCAACGCAAAGCAAAACATGAAATAATCAAAACTTCATTAAGCTTACATGTTGCCTGTGTTGCTGTCAATACAAACAAAAAATCATATTTTCAGTTTAGCTCTCTTATTATGACACAATAGATTTTATATTTATGCATTAACCTTTTCTAAATTTATGAACTCGAAAAAATCCGGTTATTATCAAACATGAAAACAGAAAAAAAATTAACCTAAAATGACTTAATATGTATTATGCTTTTCAACGTCTATGATATTTTGCTATGGTCGTGTTGCTTAGTTTTCAGTTTGTTACAATCAGTTGTTACACTTTTATCATTCAAAAAATAAAAACATACAATTAATATAATAATTACAACTGTAAGGCAATTTTATTATGTGTGTGTATGTGTGTTTTTGTGTGTGTATAAAAACATTAAAGAGGCGGATTTATGAATTTACGGATGCATCACTGTTTTAAATTGATAGTTGAGTTGGCTGTACTGAAATTTCCGTTTGCATGTGATTCGCAAAGAAATGTAAAACTGAATGAACTTTTAATTTAATAACGTTTTTCCCTGCTCTGCTTTATTGGGTTTTCCAACAGTCGCGGCTATATCTTAAATATGTTTAAAAGCATTGTTCCTTAAGTGTAACAATGTTACGGCTTAAGGTATCTTTGCAAAAACCAGTATTATAATAATAAATGTGTTAAAAATTTACTATAAATAATTAATAATTAGAAGTAAAGGAATACTGACTTTTATTTTTAAAATGTTGCCGTTTAAAGTGTTGCCGTTTCGTTACATTTTTTTTTTATTTTATTGTATATTTATTTTTTTGTACCTTTTGAAGGCTTCATGTAACAAGTACAATTTTAGTATATTATGCCAAATTTTCGTTACGTTTTGGTACAGACACCAAAAAAAAGTAATATCATTAAAAGAGTACTAGTTTCATTTTTTTTTTTTTTTTTTTTTTTTTGAGGTAAGAATCTCTCTTAACATATCAACCTTGTTTTACATATCAATTCAAATTTTATAAAAAATTGTTTTAAAATAAACCAAAAATAATTTTTTTTGTAGTTTTACTCTATTCAATTCGTAATTACGTAATGTTTTTTGCTTAGTGTTTAGAAACAGCAAAATGTTTCTAGCAAAATTTTTTCGAAACGTGAAATAATATCAGCTGCATTTCATGCGGAAAACTAAGCATTAAACATTCTCTTCAAACTTGCGAAACTTGTTAGAAACTTTAGTTATTCCGCTTTAAAAATTTGACAACCGTAGCAATACCTCAATTTAGAAGAAAGTTGTCTTTTAATTTCCTTCACGAAGTGCCAGATTATATTACAGAAAAATTACAGTAATTTTATGTGGAAGTTTTAAGCAATTAAGGCTTCAATTTAGTAAATTCTATCGAAGCTTAATGTTTAAAAAAAGGCAAATGGTTTTATTAAAAAATCCTACTTTAACAAATTTTATTAAATGTCGAGAGCATGCACTTTTTCATAACGAAATATTAGTATTAAGACCTAATTTAAATCCTCCTGAGTATCATCGGGCCAAAATTTTTTTGCAAACATTTTTCTATTTTTTTTTATTGTTTTTTTTTTTTTTGTTTGTTTTTCAGGTAATGATGAATTTGTAGCCTTGTTATTTTCCATGAAATTATATTAAATTATTATTTATTTAAGGCTGATGTCAGAGTGCGCGCTATAAGCGAAGCGATGCTAGAAGCTATAATATTCATGCTATACTTATACTACAAGATGTCAGCGCGGATACTATATTAAACAAAGCGACTTGTTGTGTTTTTAAAATATTTTGTTTTATTCCGTCAATCTTTTTTATTAAAAATGGATTCAGATTAAGAATTTTTTATTTCAATTTATATACATTTAATTTGTTTTCTAGTAAAAAGAGAATAATCCACGATACACACGCAAAGAAAAAATATAGTTGAGGTAACCATAATCTAAGAGCAACATACTACGTTTGCATTATATGATTGCTAAGAAAACATAGTGTTGTTACACTTGCAACCATACTGTTGGCAAAAAATCAGTTGTTAAAAAATATTGTTTATAAGTCGAAATAAATGTTTTCACTATTATGATTCAAACACAAAAATAAAGATGCTTACAAGTACTAGAACAATATATTTTTTAGCGCAAACATTATTCTGTTGCTTTTAACCATACTTTGATTAATAATAATATATTATGGTTAAATAATTTAGATTATTTTTAATAAGTTGTAAAACTTTGCTTGTCGTTGAAATTTTTTTAAGATAAAATCAACCATGTTGCATTTATTTTTTTGCACACCGTAACCATATAATCGTTAAAAGTTAACAAAAAATGTTTATCGTAACTAAAGTTTTGGTGAAAACAACTATAATTGGTTCTCCGCAACCATACATTGTTACAATAAACATAATATGGTTATTGTGACAATATCACAACCATGCTTTTTTTCTACGTGTAAATAAAAGTCGCAAGGAAAAAGGAGAATTTCATAATTTATACCAAGAAAGTGTGAACATTTCTGTTATAAATTTTTCAATATCAATATCAATTATTTTATAAATATCTTTTAAAATCAACGGAAAATTTAAACACGCACAAATAAAATAAACAAATGAAAAGTGTTAAACTACAATGTCAACAAACAACAAAAAGAATAACGAAGCGATGCGATGCTATAAATCATTTCACAACCTGCTTTGTCGCTTTGGCTGTCTTGTAGCTTCGCTTTGACTCTGACTTCTTTTCAGCATTGACGTAAGAAAACACAAGCAGAGGCTTCTGGCGCATTGTAGGGCGATACTATAGCATCGCTTATAGCGCGCACTCTGACATTAGCCTAAAAAAATTTCAAAATATAACTTTTTATGAAAAAAATAACTTTTTTGAAAAAAAAGCGTAACTTATTTCTGCATTTCCCTAGCAACACTGGTTTGGATGCATAAAATGCGTTCTTATTTCATTAACAGTACAAAGCTATCCTTTTAACAGAGCTCTGTTAAATCACTCACTTATTAGGGCTAGTACTTTTCCACCAATGCAGAATCATAATGGCTATTAAAATTAAAATAAATGCTGTTCTAGAGAAAAGCAAACGTTGTGATTTCATGCTAGAAATTTTATGTTTTAACAAAATTATTAAAAATAATAAAAATCCCAATCTACACAATATCTCAACGATAGAGTGACGGATTTAATAATTGGCATTGGAACGAATCACTCCTCCTTTAGTTCAACCCTTTGCACTCGAGGGCTCCGAAGCGGAGCCATTTAAAATTTATCTTCAAACTCGAGGGCTCCGCTATGGAGACAATGCAAATAATTTTCAGTTCATAACATAAGGACAAAAACAAATCGTAATAACTTCATTTATTCTGTTAACAAATTACAAATGAAATCTGTTCAGTTCTGTTCTATTCTGTTCTGTTCTATAATTAATTAAAAAAGATTTAAAATACAACTATGACTTTTGTTTTTATGCGCATATCATTTACTTATATGTGAATATGGTTTTTCTATTAAAATTGATTCGAGTTGCTGGTATTATGAGTGAAAAAAAGCTTCGAGTGCAAAGGGTTAAAAAAGATATGGTATCGGCTTGTGATGACGATTTCAGCAGATGAACAAGAGCGCAAAAAGTACTTTTTGAAAAGTACAAATCAGTGTAGATAAGCTAGAGAAAACTTAAATACGTCATTTGATCAGACATAGTTTTGAAAATTTTGCTATTGAAAATGAGAAAGATCAGTTCATGTTCTTTAAAACAGCGGCATGACATATGTAACTCCAATCGAAAATAAAAATATATGGGGCGATAGAGAATTAAAAAATAAAAAAATAAAAAACATTACGCCAACTTTTCAGAGAAAAGTACGATTGTGCACAATCTCTTTCTTCTTTCTTAACATTTCAATATGGGTATCGTTCAAAAGTTTTTGAAGAGATCTTTCAGTAAATACTAAATTTTTTTTTTAAATGCTTAACCCATTAAGTGCCGATGACATTATTATGTAATATTATTATGTAATATTATATATAGTACGTAATTTTGCTTTACTAAACTAAATTTACTTGTATAGTGAAGGGTATATAAAATTCGGCATAGCCGAATATAGCACTCTTGCTTGTTTAATTTTTCTTTAACAGCGAATTTTAATACCACTATGCTAACAACTCCTCATATTCAATGATAAAATTGAAATTTATATCCTAGTAGATAAGTTGGTATCTAAAAACTTTTCACTGGTTGCCCAAGTCGGATCATCAGGAAAGCTTTGCCCGTATTTCATAAAATAAAAATTCCATTAGAAATTCGATTTATAATATTAAAGCTTTTTTTCCATATATTTTGTAAGTTTAAATTGCGCTTAAACATTTGTTTATTTCGCCTTAAGACATTTTGCCCAATTTTGTTTGAACAGCAAAATTAAAACAAAATTATAATAATTAAACCGATAGCGATATAAATTTTTAATGCAGACGCATTATAAAATATTAAAACCAAATTTTACGAATTATTTATGCAAAATGCAACCTGCCACCTACTTGGAAAAATGTATGTGTACACACACACAAAAAAAAAACGCAGCAGCAACAGCTCACTGGAAGGAAAATTATAACTAAGGCCGCCAACAAACTGTGGCAATTATTCTAATGCCAAATATAAATAATAAAGAATTAAACTAAATTTATTATAATCAAATTTACATCTAAATGCTGTCTGTCAAATTATTTTACAGAATAGAAAAAATTCACCGCACACAGACATACTGACAGAGAAAAAAAAACTTAAATTTAACAGTCTTTTTGTATGCCTGTTTATTTGTCTGGTCGTCTTCCTTGTCATTAAAAATGTTAATTTTGTATTAAAACTTATTTCCACATTTTGTGGGGGCTCAATAGTTCAGACTGATTGTTTAATACATTTACGTTTTTGTATACTTGTGGTTGTAGTAGTTGTTTTTTTTTAAGGTTGTAGTTGCTGGCTGATATTTCTCTATTTATATTTCAAGAAACTACTACGTACAGTAGTGGGCAAAACAGTCGTTTTTAGTTTAATCTTTATTGCACATATTTTCCTTTGTCATCAGGTTTGTAAAAAATAACAAGTAAGAGTGATATAATTATGCTCTGACGAATATTATATACCTTTCCCCAGTTAGCATTTGGAAGATTGTTTTTACAAAAATTACCAAAGTGAGTCTTTTAAGACTACCCAAGATGACTTAAAACTGATTCATCAGTTATGCGTTAAAAAAGAGACTCGAATATAACTCCGACAAACGCATAGAAAGCGACTTTCTAAAAAAACAAAAACTACAAAAAGCAAATGCTTGAAATTCGACTGTTTTTAGAATTATTTTGGAGACATATTTAACGCAGCCTAACGATGAAAAAATGATTCAAATTGATATTTTATTTTTATTTTTTAATTTTCGTAAAAATACACTGATAAAAAAATCATCATAACGCTAAAGTAATTTAACATCAATTCAATGACAAATGTCTTCGTTTTTGACTCCGTGACACTTGTCATTGTTGTGATGTCAACCATGTCATTATTTGCTTATTTTGTCATCAACGCCAAGGATCACAATTTTGTCATCAATTCAATGACACGCTGACGTAAACGGAATGAAAAACCGATATCAATTAAATGGCAAAATGACATCAAAATGATGACAAAACTTTTTGGTTTAATGAAAGAATATCATCAATGCGAAGACTAAATATATCGAGTGAATAAAAAATGTCATTAGCGCAATGACGAAATATTTCGATTTAATGAAAAAATGTCATTAATGCAACGACGAAACTTTTGTATTCAATTAAAACATGTCATCAATGTAATGACGAAACTTCTCGATTTAATGAAAAATATCATCAATACAATATATATATATATATATATATATATATATATATATATATATATATATATATATATATATAATATAAACTTAATGCCAGAATATCATCGAAGCAGCAATCTGTCATTGATGTAATACGGAAGCAATAAAAGTTTCAAATCCATGTGTTTTTCTAAAGATACATATAATTTTTATTTACAACATGTATGTATATACTTCACAAAACAGAAAACTTAAGAACTTCAATTTTTATACTGTTGGTATAATTTTCGGTAATTTTTATGTTATATTATAATTAAAATAAAAAGTTATAAAATATACATAAAAAATTGTGTCAACAATATGATGCTAAAAGTTCATCAATCTGATGACATATTAACATCACTCCCTATGAATATGAGAAAATTCTCTGTGTTTAGCAGTTGGCTCTCATTATTTCTTACGTTGGCTCCAAATTTGATGATTTTAATCATAATTATGTGTCATCAATATAACGACGGGGTGTCATCATCTTCGTTGTATATATGCTTTTGCTTTTTAAGCATTGTTTTCAAAAGGCCGTGCATATTTAGTTATATATTTGTTTGGTCATAATAATGATGATGAACTTACATCAATGTGATTTTATTTTTTAAATTCATAAAAAGCTTTTAAAAATAAACATTATGAAAAAAAATAATCAAGTTGCAATTAAAATGCTAACTGGAATTATGAAAACTCTATTTACTTTTTTCTTAAATATATATTATACGAAATAATCGTATACGAAATATTGCATCAAGTTGATGACATTGTAGTCATAACTTAGATGACATCTAAAATATGACAAAATTCTATGATGATGTCTGTCATTGCATTGATGCTATTTTATACCTTATTGATGACATCTTTCATAACATTGATGTTTGAATTTTGATGTTATAGCGTCATCAAACCAACTATGATTTTTTCTATCAGTGTATATACATATGTGACTTCGTAAAAAAATAGAGACACAAATGTAAAATAAATTTTTAAAAATTTTTTTAAATTCATGTTTTTAAATTTGAATTTTAAGAAAATTAGGAATTACATGCTAACGAATGTAACACTACGCCTTGACGAGCAATTGATTTGTTCGCACATGAACAAAACGTCAGCAGAATAGGTTTTAAACATTTGTTTATGTTTGTCTGCGTGGAGAAAACTGCTTCGTTTTCTCGCTGTTTGAAGCCGACATGACATCGACAACGATGGTCTACAATAGCCATTTTAATGCGCGGACATGTTTAATGTTTGAACAAATCAATGGCGCGTCAACACGGCGTGTTATAAAAAATAAGCAAACCGTTGTTTGCAATTTTTCACTTTGAGAAACTATATTAGAAATGTTCGTATAATATAGTTCGAAAAAGACTCGCATACGGCTAGTAATATGATTAAAAGTTGACTCGAAAAAGTATCGTATTTGATTACAAGTACGATTGAAAATAGTATCGAAAATGAGTCGAAAACGAGAGTCATAAGGGACTCGTTCAGAAGAGTCGCGGCTAGGGTACCATTTTCTACCGACAAAACAATCATTTTCGACTCTAAAACGAGCGCATAATCGATTATTTTAATCGTGTCGAGGAGTCAAAAAAGACTCGAATATGATCAATAATGCTAACTGGGTCACCATATGTGTATAACCATGAAGTTTATTTCCTACCATAAAGTTTATTTTGGCCAAAAAAGCTTTTTCGGAAAATTTTTGCTTAGGGTTGTTTTTCCAGCTTATCAGGTAAAAGCCTCAGTAAATTTTCTTAACTTTTTCAATTAATTTAATCATAAATACAACCACCTGTATGCGTGGTGTATGCCCGCTGCCTTCAAGGACATGGACTTCGCTGCATAAAAACGCATTTATACTTTATGGGTTCAAAAATTAATATTGTTTGGTATTACAAACAGAACGATAAACTGAGATTTACCCTTTTCCACTTTCTGCGGTGAAGGGTATAAAAATGATTCAAAATTGTAAATGGGCTTTTTTGCGAAAGTGGGGGTTTTTAAGCGTTTAGCGAAATTCTAATTTTGATTTTTTTTTAACAATTTTCGGATTTTAAAGCAGTTTTCAACTTTTAAGCAAAGTGAAATTTTTGGAATTTTAAATGATTTTGAAAAATTTAAATGATTTAGTGATTAACGATTACCTGGTAAATTATAGAGTTTTTTTTTAAATTACAAATACAACAAAGTAAAAAACTCCCCACAAAAAAAAGACAATTTAATGTGAAAAGCGAATGGCAATAGAGGCGCTGGCCTTTTTTAACATATCTCCACCATATATGGACTAATAATACTAAATTTCAATGGCTCCTCTTTAAAAGGCTGACTTCTAAAATATATTAATACAAAAATTGTATTTAGATCTTGTATATATAAAAAGTTGCGCTATTTAGAAATCAATACGCTAGTTGCTCGGCTGCAACGTTTCTAATCAGTGATTACAAATGTTTGACTATTTTCAGTGCATATGTTTCTGGTTCTGTAGAAAAAATGAGCAGCAAATGCAAGTGCTAAAAAAAGAAAGAAACGCACTTGCCTTAGCTGACTATTTGTTTCTTTCTGCAGCAAAGCAATGAGCATAGCAATTAATTTGAAAACGTTTGCTGTTGCTTGTGTAATCAGTTTTTCTTTTTCTTTATTTTTGCTTTTGCTTAACTTTACTATAAAGTTGTGGCTGACTACGATTGCTGTTTCTTGCTGTAACTCGCTGCTTTTCATCCCTTTTAATATTGCAAACGTATTTGTGTATTTATTACTTACAATACATACAATAAATATATACAATACACCATTAAATAGTGTTTTTTTCTCAAAAAGCAACAGAAAAAACAGCAAACGTTTTCAAATTAATTGCTTTGTGCTGATTGCTTTGCTGCAGAAAGAAACGCATAGTCTGCTAAAGCAAATGCTTTTCTTTCTTTTTTTTTTTGCATTTGCTGTTGCTTTGTTTATAATGAAATGTTTTGTAAATGCTGAGACATTTAGTTTTTTTATATGCTGAAAAATATTTAAGCAAAGCAAAGATTTTAGTGCTGTTACTATTTTTAAGCAAGCAATTTAAACACTGTTTTGAATACTTGTCTACGACATTTTGAAATGGTAAGCATTGTAAACATTTAGTACCATGGCATTATAAAACACAATACATTGTTTGAATACAAAGCAACTGAGATCTTGGAAGTCAGCCAAACTATGTCTGGAAGAATAGTTGTCATAAATTTTCTGTAGCTCCTCTGGGGGGTCCCCTATATTAAAGGATCAAGAATATAAATCCTTTATGGGGTCGGAAATGAATATTAAAGAAATTACAAACGGAACGACAAACATATAAATACCCCTTTTTTACTTGTAGTGAAGGGTATAAAAATAAGAGTGTAAAAATTAAAAATACTTTTTACATTTTTCCAAATATCCAAAATTCCTTAAAAATTAATTAAATTAAACTTATAATAAGTGTTTTTTATTTTACTTTATTTTATTAACCCTTTGATGCGTGGCGTACATTATAATGCTCATCGATTTTATCAACCCGTCTCTTGTTCAAATTTTAGCATACATGCAATTAATTTGCAGTTATAGGTTCGTTGTGATGTTGTTTTTTAAATTCTAAAGATGCTGTAAGATTTAAAGACAACTTGAGATCATTTTTATATATTTTGTCTACTCATCATCGACGCAGCCACTAATATGTCAAAGTTTATTTTCAAATTAAAAAAGAAAAAATGAATTTTCTCGCTTATTTTTTTGATGAATTTTTAAATGTTTCTTTAATTTATGCACATATGAGTTAAAGAAGTTTAAAACCAATAAAAAAATAAAATAAATTGAAAAAGTTTTTAGCTTTGAAGCATATTTTATATTAAATGTACAGCTTCAAAACCCGCCTTACAATAAAAATTTGCCCGCATAATTTTTTACACATACTCGTTGAAGCCTTTTTAAGCTATACAAACCATATATAGAACTTTTCAACGGTCGAAATTAATTCCCGTGTCAAAGGGTTAATAAGCAACAACCCAGCAAAAAAATGGACATTACCTTAAAAAGTACTTGCCATATAATGACTTACTTTTGTGATTACCATATTTTGTTACTCGTTTACAAAATACATTACATTAGTTTCCAAAAGAGGAATTATTAATGGAACTAGTTTTTTATGTTAAAAGAAACTACTGTACTAATGGTACTCATTATTTCCTACAATAATTAATGTAATCGATTCTCAGTAATTGATTATAAATGTCTCATGCGTTGTTAAAATCATTAAGTTGGCAATCTAGTTGGGAAGTACTTCTGCCAAAATTATTGATTACCTTTTCAAAAATTGTTTGCTGGGAATATTTATAAATCTTCTATTAAAGGTAATTTGCAGATAAAAATGTTTTAACCATCACTGCTCTCACGCCTGTAGTTTGTTGAACTTTTTATTTTAGTTTATAAAGTTTTTCCTAATTTGAATTTAAAAGTGCTAAAGACGATATGCCTGACGATTAAGAACTTCTTCCATAATAATTTGTAACAATTTTGTACTAAAGAATATTAACAAGTTGAAAAGGGAATAATTATTTGTTGTTGCTGTTTAAGGTTTGTTTAAATGCATGTATTTGGAATTATTCATTTTTACCTCTTTGTGTTTCCTATCATATTTATTACACAACATTTTTCGAATATCCGTTGAATTTAAGAAAATTTTTGTTTCCTAGAGTGGGTTACACAAACTAAAAATGTTGTTTTATAATTTTACAAAAACAAAGTTATTGACATAATGACATCGTTAACAGTCTGCAAAATAATTATAAGTCCATTAAAGATTTTTTTTTATCATAAAAAGCACAACTAAGATTTACAGAATATTGCGTAATAATAATCACTATTTCATTATTTATTTAAAGTTTATTATATTTTTCATATATAACCAAGTAAACATTTTTAATTAGATTCAAGTTCGTTCGTACTTATTTTTTTTAAGTGTTTTTAAAATAAAGTGTTAATTTATAATTACTTTGTAAAATGCTTAATTGTACTTCAACATTATTCATATGTGTCCACTTCAGGCGGCGTACGCCGTAGGCATCAACTACTTAGCTTATTAGGTTTTGAGTCCAATAACCAAGTAAAGCAAGCTTCACTCTTAAATTTTTCAGCGTATTAACGAAGCCGTAGAGCAGCTTATTATGCTTGGTTTCCAGAAGCATTGATTGCCAAACGGTGCTTAATTTTTTCTTTTAGCATGGATCAAAAGAAAAAAAAGAAAATACCAGAGTGCTCTCACGAGAAAATAAGTATTTTATATATTTTTCGGCTAAAATAAAACAGTTTTAGTGTTCGAATATTAGGATGGGGGATGCCGAAGTAGTTCACTGCAATTTTTTTTTTTTTTTTTTGACAATAAGCGCGTTTTTTACTGGACTGCTTTTAAGGTTTCATACTCAAAGGGTAAAATGGCAACAAAATTGTTCAGTCCGTATGTTTGTGTTTCATAGTCCTCTATTTCTAGAATCATAGTACGTAGAGTCTTAAAAGTGTATTACTAACTATATCCGCTATAATAACAAATGCTTAAAATAAAGGGTTTGCTGAAATTGACGTGATATTCATAAGAACGATAGGGGTTTTCACACCGAGCTTGTTAGTTTGTTAGTCGTTAATCGTTAATTTTTTACACGCATTTTGTTTTTGTATATTTAACGCGCTACCGGATTAACATTTAACAAATTAACGACACGACACCCCTGATAAAATAGTTGTTAGTTGGTAAATATAATAAAAAAAAGTCATTTGTGATACATTTCTAAAAAAAATATTTTTGTTTTGGACATTTTCGTATACATTGGGAGTAAGTATGTTAATTAAATGAATTTTTAATTTATTTTAATAAATCAAAACTGTTCTTTTACACTTTCTTGTGGCATGTTTAATTTTTTTCAGAATAATAAACTGTGTCAGAACAATAAATCAGCTGTTTTGCTACAAAACTTACCAGACTAACAATGTTATGAAAAGGGGGTCGTTCACAGTCGGTAACTTTAACAAATTAACAAACTACCGAGTAACAAATTAACAAATTCGGTGTGAATTCCACTAATGTTACTTCCTGAACGGCGATAAGCTGACACATTAAATCTACATAGAGTTTGTACAAATATGTCTGCCATAAAAATTATTAAATTTTAAAACTACAGGCTGTGATTTTTACGAATATGGTCTTATAAATTAGGCAGACAGCTTAATTTTTTACCAACAAATAAGAAAAGTATAAAGTTAAAATAAAAAAAGGTGACCTACATATTGTACTGAACCCTTCACGTGTGCGTCAAACTCGCACTTGGCGGATTCGTTCCGCCAATGTTAAAAAAGAAAAGAAAAAATCAGGATTTTATGTTAAATATCTTAAGCCTTAAATGCAAATGCCTGACTGCACCCGACTTCATTATAACACACCACAGTGTAAACCACTTCTATTCAAATTTTAATTTATGTCAAATACGCGCCACAAAAAATAGTTAAAGTATTGTCGTGATTGAAAAAAAATATGAAAAAATATAATAAAAAAAAATTGAAGAAAGAACCTACAAACTTCAAGAGGAAGTCATAAAATTCAATTGGAGTTCACTTCAGTTTCAATAACGACGATTAAATTACGAAACCAAGAACCATTTGAATCTTTATGAAGTGACAAGCAGCCTTCTTTAAGCCAACAAACTATTTTTTGCTTTTCTTTGTTTTTTGTTTTTTTTTTTTTTTTTTTGTTTGCCTAAGTTGTGGCACGTGTGAAATTCTTTTGTATGAATAGATATGTGTGTGTGCAAGTGTGTGTTTCGTTAGGTTAATACCATAGTTTTATTTTTCTTAATGTACTCGAACAAAATTTTATAACAACTTGAAGGTAAATATTGGAGTTTTTAAAATGCAGTTGCTGTTTAGTTGGTTGTTTATTGGTGGCAAAGATACCGACAACATAATTTTTCCATAATTTAAGACAGACAGTGTAACATTTTTTTATTATTATCATTTTTTTTTTTTTTTTTTTTTGTTATTTGTATTTAAACTTATTTGTTTTTCATATCTAGTTCCAGAACTTGGCTTTTAGCGGTATAAATTCTTTTAAACTTTTTTTCACTATTTTATTTAACATTGTTTATCTATCGCCTGTTGTTATTATCCTTATGTAATTTGTTTTAAAAATTTGTGTTTAGATTGTTTGGTGTGTAGCCGTTTGTAGGTGGAGACATTATCAGAATAAGTGATTCATTAAATTTAAATAGAACACATTTTTTTATTAGAATTTCTTCTAATAATTGCAGGAAATTTTTTTCATTTTGATTATATAGGAGCCATTCTTTAATAATGTAATAATTAATTTAGTTAGGAATCTTTAAAACTAATTTAATAGCTGAGAGCTCGTAAGTACGCGACAGAACAAAAAAGTTGTCATTAATGGAAAATAATGAAAGCTGGCGGAAAATTTACCTTTTGCTGCATTTAAGGCTTCGATAATCCAGAGTCCATAAAGGTTTATTTCGTGGTACAGACTTTAGACTGGAGTCGTAATAGTACCATAATCCTTCGAAAATAAGCCAGCATACCAGTGGCTGTGATTAATATTTTTGTCTAAATTAAACTATTTAATGTGGACGACTCAAGATTAAACCAGACGACGTCACATGCCATACAATCGGTGAATGGTCTCAGTGATCAGAATACGCCGCTTAATTGTGTTACATAATGCCATGTATTTTATTTTTAAGGGCTTAGGCCAACAAGCTCAGAACCATTCGGGAATTAAAGGCCATAATTTAAGCCAGTACCAAAGAAATGTTAATGTTGCTATATTTATGCTGAATGGCCATAAGAATTTCTACAAAGTCATTTGCACTACGTTTCTAACAGAATGCCATGACAGGGTTCAAAGGCCAGCGGCAGCTGTGCAAGTTGGCACGGAAACTTGCGATATTAGTAAGCCCCACAAGACGTGGACTAAGACTTTCCCTTAGACTTCCTGACTACTGCAGCGTCTTTCAAGCCGAAGTAATGGCCATTCTGAAAACATCCGAAATAGCGCTTAGGGACGATATTTCTGGCCTTGCTATTCGGATATTTTCGGACAGTCAGGCGGCAATCAGGGCGCTTGCTGGTGCATACAGTACATCTAAGCTAGTCCTGCGTTGTCGCTCATTACTTAACACTCTATCGGAGCGATCCCAGATTGAACTGATTTGGGTCCCTGGTCACAGGGATATCCTAACGTCTCCTCGCTACCAGATGTTGGAATTCCTCTGGCAACAGTAAAAATGTCCATAAAGAACCACTACCTCAATTTGGCTCGCAAATTATGGGTAGAGAAAAGTTCCTGTTATGTCTCCAGACAACTGTGGACTACACTGGACCTTAAGCGGACCAGGCAGCTGCTCAGACTAGACAGAAAATCCATAAGTATCATGGTCTCGGTACTTACGGGACACTGTCTAATCGGCAGGCATGCTGAAAGACCTTTAATGATTTCTGTCGCAGCTGTGGCTCGGAGAAAGAGGAAGAGACCGTACAGCACCTCCTGTGCCACTGCCCATCCCTGGCTCGAAGGAGTCTAAGAACTCTGTGTTCTCCTTTCTTTGGAACTCTTACGGAGCTATCATCTCACTCTATAGGGGACATAGCGAAGTTCATCCGTGAATCCTCATGGTTCTCGGCTGGGTAAGGGGAATCGCGCCGCTTTCCTTGTGGCATCACAACGGGCCATTCGATTGTGCTCAAGTGAGCTTCGTCGCGAGAGGCTGCCACTCCTAACTAACTAACTAACTAAGCCCCACAAGAAGAAATTAGTCGCAATAACATTCTTCTTCAATTACATCTCACATGGTCCACATTGTTAAATTTTTGCCAAAAGAAATTGATTATCGTTAATCTATAGCGCACGTCATCGACAGTGATTAGCATAGTAACATCCTTTTCAAAGGAGAACAATAGTAAGTTTTTGCGGATGTATTTCTGGATGCTGAAGGAGCTAAGTGCAAAAAAGTTGTGCACAGCTTCGTCCAATTAATAAAAGGTGAGGCAACCGCTAAAATAAAATGAAAAGAAAAAAGGAGCAAAATCCTTTTTCAGATATTAAAAGAGAATTTTTGAAGAATCTCTGTAATTACTGGTAAAACAAAATATTAAGGTGTTTTAATATTGAGAATTTATTAAGACACAACTAGAAATATTTTCAAATAATATTTCTGAGTCCATCCTCTTTAGTTTTTTTTTTTTTTTGAAGTCTCCTCAAAAAAAACAGATGAGACTTTTTATGCGTTAACATTACTTATTTAAGAAAACTCACATAGCTTTGTTATTGTAACGTCATGTGACTACTTTTTAAATCATAATAAAATTAATAAATTTTAATTATCATAAAGTTTTTATTATGAAAATATATTTTTTTTTCATTTGAGTTATTAAAAGTTACATTTTGTTTTTGTGCACACCTTACGACAAAGAAAAGAAAATCTTTTGTCTCCCACATACGTTATGCTTGATAAAGTGTGTCACAAACATGGAATTTATCAAATGTAAAAAAAGCCAACAGTGTCTGAAGAAATATTTGCAAATAATTTTATCATCTATTTCTTTGTACAATAAATCAATCAATAAATCTAGCAGCTATAAGTTAAAAGCTAAACAGCGTTTTTAGACTACTCGTAATATTTTTTTTTTTTTTGTTTTTTTGGCTGAATGACTTTGGAAAATATGGAAAACTTATTGGTATTAAATAAATCACCGTACTATAGAACATAACTTTCAAAGGAGAACCTTATCTGTCTGTTTAACAGCCTTTAATTTTTTTTTTGTTTGCTAACACGAAAAATATTTGCTGTAGAAAATAATCAAACTTTTCCCAACGAAAATTAAATTTAACGCATGTAATTAAAGAAATCAATATGTATAAATATTAAAGTATAGAATAAATAGGTCATTGTTCGAAAATGTTTATCTCTTACGAAAAAAGTAATTTCGTAATATTCTCACAAATTGATTACTGTTTGAAAAACACACAGTCTTTGTTTTTTATTCACCTCTTGCTGCTGGGACAAAAAACCCAAGCAAAAGTTTTAAACAGAAAATATTAATGGTAGCAGAGAGTTTCTAGTGCCGATATGTATGTACATGTGTTTATACATATATTGTGAAGAGTATATAAGATGAGGCATAGCCGAATATTGCACGTATACTTCTTGTTTTGATTATCCTTTCATGTCGTTAGTAATGTGTTAAATTGTGATTAAAACTATGTTTTGAAAAAGTTTCCAGACCACAGTATAGTTTGTCTTTAATAATGTTGTATTTTTGAATGAATTCATTGCCTTAAAATTATCAAGTATTTTGTCCTCAAAGGTTGAAATAGAACTCAGAGCACGACAGCTTTTCTATTCAAATGTACGCAAAGAAAATTATAGCTGTGCTATGTTCCCAACAACTATATTCTATTCTCTGTAACTATTTTTGGTTGCGGTGATGCAAGTATGGTTCCTTCCAATTAAATCTTATCAACGGTAACAAGTTATCCATCACTAAGTCATTAGAAATTGCAATATGATTGATTTAATCATAAACATTTTTGCTAAAATTCCAGCCACAACAGATTTTTTTATAATTTTCCAAAAACATAATATAGTTTTTGTAACTATAATATTTTTTGAAAAAACATAATATGAAAAATTTATTTATATGCACTGTCATCGGGATAATTAAATAAAAAATAGCACGAAGTTTTTGTGAAAATTAAAACATAATATGAAAAGTTTTTTCTTATATAATCGAAGTATGTCTAAAAACGACCAAATAATTTTTGGGTTACGAAAAATTACTTTCAGTGATTTGCTTGTAAGCTACCAGATCTTTTAAAAATGCCAAGTTTAAAAATATTAATAAGAAATTTTTTATCAAAAAATAAATAAATTAACCCCTTGGCACTTGAATTAGTTTTGGCTAGTGAAAAGTTCTATATATGGTTTTCATAGCTTAAAAAGGCTTCAAAGACCATGTATAAAAAATTATAGGGACAAATTTTTATTGTAAAATGGTTTTTGCTTTATGTACATTTTAAAGTCAAATCTGCTTCAATCTGAAAACTTTTTCAGTTTGTTTATTTTTTTTTTATTGGTTTTTAATTTTTTAATATACGAAAATAAAATCTGGCAACCCCTGTTGTTTTTTACGCATGAGCGTGGTGAATAAGTTACTTCAAGTAATGGTGTGCGTATAGAATATTATCTAAACATCGCAACAAAACCAAATAAGAAATCAAATGATGCATATTCGGGACGAACAAGCTTGAGTGAGGCATAATGTTACGAATTTAATATCTGGCAACCCCTGTTGTTTTTTACGCATGAACTTATAAAACTGATGTCAAGTTGTCTTGAAATTTTACAGCCTCTTTAGAATTTAAAAAGCAACATCATAACGAACATGTAACTGCAAATTAATTGCATGTATGCTAAAATTTCAACCACGCATCAAAGAGTTAAATTAATAACTCAATAAATAAATTATATTAAAGAAAATAAAAAGGTTCACTTAACAATGTCATTATTATGTTAGACAACGGATGCAGGTCTAGCAACAAAAATATAAACGTTCTTATAATATTATAATTGGTCTCTACCAAGGCGAATTAAATACAAGGTGATAGCGGTGGCGAATTCAATTCTTTTCCTATGTATTCTAACTGTCAAACTCCATATATAAAAAATTTATCTAACTGTTATACAGATTTTTTATATATGGAGTTTGACAGTTAGAATACCAGGGAAAAGAATTGAATTCGCCACCGCTATCACCTTGTATTTAATTCGCCTTGGTCTACACCATATAGTTCAATCATATTATGTTCGTAGATTATTACCTCGGTCATATTTTTTATTTGCGCCTGATTTTAAATGCTCTGAATAAACTAATAAAATATGATTAACCAATAACCTTCTTAACATCGAATTTAAGTCTTTTAGGTTGGTAAATGATATGTAACTTATGGCTTCGAAAAACCTTAAAGAAAGAAAAAGAAATTTTTATTTGTTCAAGTGAGAAACTAATAATTAGTTGTATGTCACGTTAGTTTTACCTTTTTTTGTTTCTTATGGTTAACATTAATTGATCTCTTACTTTCAGATCAAACTACGCACTGTTTTACTAAGAAGAAAAAAGAAATCCATTATAAAGCAACTAGTTATTTCAATTTTTTTAGCTGACACCTTTTTGTTTCATTCTCCAATGAAAATCTATTTCAGCCAGACATCTTTTTAGGTTTTCTTTTAATTACTTTCGAAGTTCTTAACAACTTGTCTAAGTTGCTAAGTTGCTGGCAAAAGGCATAAACCCAAAAAACGCTATTTAAAATTACATTTAACCATGTATTTTTGTCTATTTGTTTCTTTTAGCCATTTTAATTTAGCCTAAAGTTTTCTTATTTTTTTTTTTTCAAAAAGTTTTCTTCTATGGCTCTTGAATTTATTATTAGTTCTGAACTTTGTTTATGATTGCTTTACTAAGTGTTTATAACTTTAGAAATAAAATTGGGAAACTATTGATTGGGGTGACATATAGTTTAGTTACTCTACAAATTTTCCTTAAAAACAGCTTAACACACAAGTAAGTTTTTAGAATAAACGTAAAAAACAAGCAACATGTTGTATGTTCTTTGTTTAAATATCCCGGCACACTCTCACTCATGTTTTGCTCTAAGCCTCTGATTTCGCTTAAAGTTTTAAAATGATAATATTTTATTAGTTTACTAATCATTAATTTTTGATGATATTTAGATTTTGCCAAATTTCTTTTTTTTTTCGTTTTTGTACAAATCTTAATTTTTTCTGTTTTCATTGAGGTTTTTTAAAGAAATTTTAGTTTTTAGCAATTTTAGTGGCAATGTGTTAATTTAATAAATTTTTAATTTTTTTATAATTATTTTGGCTATATAAATTTGTTTACGAGTTTTGATTTTTTATATTTAAGCTTTTTTGTTAATTTAGTTTTTTTTATTTTTTTATTTTTATTATTTTTTTTATGCAAATACTTTACAATAATATTTCAATAAAATGCTTATTCGCTTTTGACCAGACTTTATTTGGGAAAATTTTGATACATTTTTAATTGGGCTGTCAATTCTAAATATTCTTACGATATTTCTTTCCCACGGAAAAAAATCGCAATACATTCATTCATGTTCATATGTTGATTAAAGAAGACATCTAATCCAATTGTCTGTTACTAATTTAATTCATTTCCTAAGACGCTTAAAATTATTTTCGCATCAGAAAACTCTTCTATCTCTAATAATAATCTAATAATTTAAATTTTGTCTAACCCAAGAATTCATCAAACTTATGAACTCTCTCAAATCTTTTCCCACATCTGTTTTATAACGAAATTGTGCATAATTTTATAAACTTTATTTTCTTGTTGTTCTTTCTTTCTCAACAAGTCATTAATGAAATTGTTATTTTATATTTGTATTTATTCATCTTAGCAGTTTAAATTATCTTATTCAAATTTCAATAAAATAAACTTTACTGGCAAAATTGTTCTTGAAACTTTTTCAAATTACGTGAACTTGTTCCCTTAACAAAAAAAAAAAAAAAATAGTATCAAACTTCTAAAACAATTAAAAAAGGTCATCAAACTTATTCTTGGACCTTTTCATTAAAGAAGTTGTTGTTGTTGCTTAATATTTAAATGCTTAACTCTTGCTGTTCCTTTCTTTGCCTTATGAGTGATTAAATCTTAAAGAGGGAAAAGAAATTATTTGTGTAATTGAAACTTTGTTTACTAAAAAAATTTGTTTTTTTTATTTTTCGCCTCTCACACTTACTTTGGTAATTAGATTTAAAACGGTTACACGGTCAGCAAGGTTGCCATATTTTACAAACAAACTATATTTTGTCGATTTTAGTAAGTATAAAAATACTAATAATTTGATGTTTTATAAGCTAATTTTACAATAAAATACACACACACACGTAAATAGATTTTTAATTTAAAAAAGAAATCATTTTTATTTTTTTTTTTTTTATAAATTAAAACAACAAAGAAAATATATTTGTAGATTAAAATTTTCTGCTTTTAGAGCATGCTTAAGCTTGAGGATTTACTATTGAATTAGATTTTCTATCTCCAGTAGTGCAGCTTCACTTATTCTTCCTTGAGCTTAAGTTTTAAACATGGGCATTATTCTGCTTAATTAGACGACGCCGCGATGCGCTAAAGTAGCATACCTAGGATTAGGGTACTAACAATTGCTCCTGCCAAGGTTAAAAAAACTTGCTAAAAGTATGCATTATCTCTTACAGTTAAGGAGAAATTTGGTCTTAATTTTAACATACCCGTGGTTTGCTACTTTAAAGTATCGCGACACCTGATCCATAAGCACAATAATGTCCACATTGAAAACTTAAGCTTAACTTAAGTTTTCTTTTATTTCGAATATTTTACTTTTCTTACCTTTAAAGAACGCAAGAGCTGCTACTTTCCCTCATATATTTTTCGTATAATCAAACTAATGACGCCCTTTAATAAAACAAAATTTCAACTTTGTTTTCATGCTCAGTCTGTGTCTACCAATTTTATGATGCAAAAATTATGGGCCTGTTCGTAAATGCATCACTGCGCTGCATAATATGATTATTCTACACTGCCACTGCTAATCAGCTGTTGCGTTTGCTTTGTTTTGCTTATTTTAGTGTTTGCATTAACGAACAAAGAAATACTGTGAAAATAGAAAAATTAATAATAAACTCGATTTGTAAACTAGATGATAAAAAAATGCTAAACATTTTTGTAAAATACTATAAAGAGAAGATTAAAGAATAAGAAACTAAATTTAATTCTATAAAAATTATCAAACAGAAAAAGACGTTCATTGCATCAGCCATTTTTGTGATTAGTTTTTTGCTTTTATTTGCGCCTAATAAACTTCAGTGATGCATTTACGAACAGATGTCATTTGCAGTGCTGCCACCTTTTGCATTTACGAACGTACTGCGCATCATATGCTGTGCAGTGATGCATTTACTAACAGGCCCTATTTCTTATAAAACTCTTCCCATAATTTTTTTATATAAGTAAATATTTTAAATCTTTTAAAAAAGGAGAAATTAAAATAACAAATGCAAAAGAGGAAAAAATCCATTAGAACTGTTTGTCAGCTAAACACAGTTGACAGCTCTGAGGCAGCATTTACAGCTGGGTTTGACTTAAAACTCTTAACAATATTGTAAATATTTGTTTTGACATTTATTTTGAATTCGAAAATTTTGAATTAAAGGCAATTGCATAATTATTAATTTGTCGGACACACACACACTCAAGAGATTTCTGTGTTTAAATATTTTCTGTTGTTTAAAACTTTCTTGCCGTGAGCCACATTATTCAAAGTTTGTTAAATGTAAATGATATTTCGATTAAGACAACTTTTTATGCATAATACAACAAGAGAATAAAATAACACAGAATATTCATAAAAGACAAGATAATACTCATTGGAATTCATTGGAAGATTTTAAAATATTTTGTCATTTTTTTCAGTTGAAATAAATTATAATAATTGAGTAAATATTTTTTATACAGTTTTTAAGTTCAATAGTTTAATAGTTGAAAAAATGATGGAATAATAGTGAAGAAAAAAAGTTAGTTTTATAAATTAGTTTCTTTTTCTGTAGTCTCGTTTATTTCGAAATAATTATTTCTAGATATTCTTTATAATAAAAGACCTGAAATAATTGAGGGCAATTACTACAAAAGGGAGAATGATTCTGTTGATTCTGTATTTGGGAGTATAAAGTTGAAGAACCCTGCACTCATCACTAAAATCTGTGCAAAAATTCGCATAGACTTTTACTAAAAGTGAATTTTGCCATCTTTTCTTTTAGTTTTTGACAGGGCTACCCTACACATCCCACGATAAGTAACTTGACCTGAAATCTAGGTCAAAATAATTTTTGCACTAACGATAATAATCTTTTTGTAATAATGCAAGCAACGTACTGAGGGCAACAGTACGGCGCACTATTCCAGCTTAAATAGCCGCACACAGCTTTTATTTGAAAGGGCCTTAAAGAGTCTGTTTAATAAATCGCAAGTACCAGGAAATTTTATATCAAACAGAAATTGATGAAATTGCCACCAATCACCTTCCACCTGGCATTAAACATAACGCTTTCTCGAGGACAACAGTAAAATAACACCGAAAAAGATAAACACGCATCAATTGATGCTATAGAGAACAAAATTGTTCATGGCATTCGTGCTCTAAAAAATGGCCCAAAATTACACGTGGGTACAGAATGCTTTACATTAAGAGCAGACGGGATGGTCGTATGTCTGAAATCATTTTCAAAAGTTAATATAATGGATTTTTCTTACAAAAAAAAAGGCTTTTTTGATTTAAATTTTATTATTTGTGTTATTTTTTACAATAAAAAGTTCTTTCGGATTTAGGAAAATAAAACCAGTTGACGTGGAAATGGCAATTCACCAAGTGAAACCATATTGATTTTATAAATAAGAATATGTAAACAATAATTATAATTATAATTATTGATTTTTTTATTTTATTTTATAATATGAAAAGAATTTATTTTATTTTCTAATTAGAAAACTAAAACTTGTATTTTATTCTTTGTTAAAAAATTAAACTTCTCATTAATCAGAGGCATCCGATGAACTATTTTTTAACAAATTATTTAAGAACGTTTCAATTTCTTAAATAGAAAACACAAAATTTATTTTCAACTGTTGAACTGACAAAAAAAAATATCTATCATTTTCTTCATCAAACAAATTGTATATTGAATGCAATACGTTTATTACTCGTATTTTTACAACTAATAATGACGTTGATAAAGTGGATGATAATTGTAAAAACGGCAGAGGTGTTGTTGGCATAACAAATTCTTCTGTCTTTCTACTGTATTTTGTTATGATTATGAGTCAAACTCCCTTTCTTGAATTGAAATTTGAAACTTAAAAAAAGAATTATTTATTTCATTGCTATTCCATTTACATTTTCAACTTTATTCATTTGCAAATGAAAAAGAAAGACAACGTAGAACTGAAAAAAGATATTCGACACACCGAAACAAAAAAATTTCATTTGTCAGAATGAATAATTTTCTTTCAATTCTTTCTTTGTCACTGATTATTAAAAATGAATTTGCCCTCTACTCCCTCCGGCTCTTTTAAGAAAAGACAATAGAAAATTTTAATAAATGCAACGAAATAAAATGCACTTGAAATTATATACTTTAACCGTGATGTTGCACTGTCAGTCTATGAATTTACTTATTTCCACTTTTTACTGTTTTTTTTACAGTGTTTCATTCATTTTCGTTTGCGTTGCATTTTTGCATTGTTTTTTGTCGTAAATGAATGAATAATATAAAGCAATGGAAAAATTGTTGAATTATTTGCGCAAGGAATATTAAAAGTACTATTTAAGTTTTTTATTTCAATGATGCTTAAATTTAATTCAATTTTTATGTTTATTGTTTTCAAATTTAAAAAGGTTTTAAAATGGACTTTAGCGGGTAACTGATAAAATAAATTCAAAGAGCACAAAAATTAAAGAGAGAAATATGTTTTTAGTAGTGTAAAAGAGAGAATAAACAACTATGCCGAAACTTTTACCAGGGTTCCCAGATTTTTGCGAGCCGTATCCTCAATTAGATAAATGTTATGCCCAGAATTCCCCAAAAGCAATTTCAACTATCCCTAATAATTCCCACTACAAATAATGATATTTAACTAGTTAAGTTGATTATCAAAATCGAAAAGTTCTGAATCAGATTGCTCCATCTCGTTGTCTAAAGTAATTTTTTGGTACATCTTTTCGAAGGTAAATATTTGACACATTTCTGAAGATAGAAAAACAAATTATATTTGTTGTTGCACGTATTGCATTGAATTTTTTTTTCGTTCCTGAAATAAGGCTAATGTATTTTTTAAATTTACGGATTTTACATTACATAGATTAAATAAAAATTGTCATACGAAATTTTTTCCTGTTAAAAAAACAATTTTTTTTCGAAAATAAAAAGTTTTGCCTATGGTTGATGGCATTTTCCTTAAAAAAAAGTAATGTTACTTGAAGAGTGCAGTCTTGCTTTTTAGTTAGTCAAGAGCTTTAATTTTAAGCTTTTAAAGAAGTCGCAAAATAGCTTACAAAGTTCCTTTGCGTAACACATCTCGATCCAACTCACAGAAAAACATCCCCACTTAAGAAAGTTTTTTTTTTGTCGAAATTAATGAATCTTCTATAAGAATCTAAAATGGCCATCCAATCGATGTGGGCTGCTTTAAAATGGTGAGAAAATTCAATTGCACTTGTTGGATGATTGCAAACTAAAATCGTGAGACGTGGCAAATGAAAAACTTTGCTAAAAGTTTTGTTTATCACAAATTAAAAAGAAACTTATGCTATAAAAAACTGTCCGAAAGTCTCGACTTCAGATTCCAATTTACTCTTCTGTTGATCGTATATTCTTTTCGACTTATAAGTAGCAATAACTTAAGTCTTTCGTATACTTTAACGATACATTCATCCTGCTGAATTCCAAACCTTTGCCGACATTAAAAATCAACGTGTGGGACCGGCAGCCTGTTGTTCTACCAGTAATAGCTTAATATAAATCTTAAAGGAATTTAACGTGCCTCGAATTAGCGGTATGTATGATTTGATTACAAAGAGTGTCCCTACTTGACGCAAGCGTTGAATTTGAAGCCAAATTTGCAGCTTATTTATGGCGCTCGCCTATATTTGCCGAGTTATCGGGCTCTGAAATTTTCAATTTTTTTAAATGTCAATATGGGTTTCATTTTAAAGCTTTTGAAAAAATACTAAAATTTTTTTAAAAATGCATAACCCATTAAGAGCCGATGTCATTTTTATGTCAAATTATTTATAGTACTAATTTTTTTCAATTCTCTAATACCCCAATATTGCTTTTTTTATTGGAGTTACTTTCAAACCAGATTTACATAGATGGTGAAGGGTATATAAGATTCGGGGTAGCCGAATATAGCACCCTTACTTGTTTCAGAGTCGGTCAGAAAAGCAAAATTATTGAGAAATAAATTGTCGTGAAGTGTTAATCGGTCCGAACTTTGGAATTTATAAAACAATCCTTATAAAAACCTTTTCCCCGTTAGTCAAATTGTGGAGAATGGCGAAAATTTAAAACACTCACAATGGGACCTTTGGAACCCAAGTGAGTCGTTCTTTTCTTTTTGCGCCGACGGCCTGTGCAACCTAAAATTTTAAACACAATTTTAAGGACAATTACATCTTTCGCAATCATCAAAGTTCATTTCTACATTAATTAATTCGCTGTAAGTCATTAGCTAATTTTATTCTCTACATAATTGCTCCTTATTGAAATTTTAATTATATTAAACCATTATTATAAAATGAACTAAAGAACGCCCCATTGAGTTTAATGCTGCAACACTTACATATGTCATTTCGATTACAAAAGGAGAGGGACAAAAACTAAAAAGTGTTACTTAATAGAACAAAGCCTACAATTAAACGAGCAACGAATTAATTCCAAATAAAATAAAGCACGTTGTCATCAAAAATACGTATTAAATAAATGTGTGAAGGTGGCAGACGCAAGCAGTAAATATAAGACATAACTAGACAACATCCACTTATTCATTCAGACTTTCAATTATTCGTTCAATGTAAAATAACAAAAAGCAAATTTAGAATATAGCAAAAAGTACCAGAAGACAAACAAAACAAATTCATCAAACAAACCTTTAATTTTATGATGCAACAACCTTTCGAAATTCCATGAACGTGAAAATTTAAATCAAATTAAAAATTTTATACAATAACGTGATGAAATAAGAAGAAACGCCAAGAGAACTAAAAAAAAGAACAGAAAAATTCTCTACTACAAAATAAAACTAATTAAATTAGAAACCAAATCAAAGACCCATGTGTATAAATTCTTTAAATAAATTTACTAATTTGCTTGCATTGAATTAAACCGTTATTACAATGAACACAAAGAAAAAACCCAACAAACATTTTAATTGAAATTTCAATACAACTATGGATTCGAAAAAAAAGAAGTTTGCATTTGAGCAAATAAAATGCAAAAGTTAAGAAATCTAACACAAAACACTTTAAAGGAATTCTCTACCCTCGAATAAGTTATAAACAATTTTTTTAAGGGTTCTGAACCCAAAAGCTTAAAACGTAACTCTTTTAATTACACTACAATGTTTGTCCGTATGTCTGTTTCTTACAGCTTATCTATCTCTGGAACCATCAATGGAAATTTCCTTAAATTTCCACAGAAGGCGCTATAACAAAAGATACTAAAAATTAAAGAGTGCTTCAAAAGTGATGTAATATTCATTAAAATATTTCTATTTTTTTGAACTTTAATAGACAGACACATTCAATTTACACAGTGTATGTAGAACAATGTCCACTTTAGCAACAAGTACAAAAAATAAATCTATATTAAAGGGCATTCCAATAGTGACGTGATTTTCACGTAAGAGTTGTTGACCTAGAGCAAGTTTAAACCGTAAAAACTAAACTAAAGACAGAATTAGTCTTTATTTTCTGTTCTTTGACGAAGCAGCTGATCAGTTTCTGTTAAATGGATAATGTGTATTTGTGGTTTGTTATTACTTTGACGTTCTGTTCTGTTCCGTTCGAATCAGTAGAAAATAGAATTCAACGTTTAGTTACTTGAAAGTTGTTCGATAGTGTGTGTGCAAAATGAAAACAAACCTATTATTGTTATTGTAAACAGAACGGCACGGAACAGAACAGCAACAGAAAGTAAAGACTAATGAGGCCTTAAAGCTTAAGATTTTCAACCGTAGAAGGCATATATATATATATATATAATTTACACGGAATGTCCAAACATGTCTGCTATAAAAATTATGGGTGTTTCCATAGACGATGTGACTTTGACGAATATATTCTAATCTTTTAAGCCGCTAAAGAGACAGACGCTTGAAATTTGCATAGAGTATGTGTTGCTATGTCTGCAATAGGGGTTTTAAATGAAAATAAAATTAAATAAAGAGTGTCCCAATAGTAACATGATGTTGATGTATATTGCCTTCTTATCTTTAAAATAGTATGATAAAAGGCAGACACTTTAAACAACAAATAATAAAAAATTAAATTAAAAGATGGCAAATACATGATCCTTCGTGAATGAGACCAACTCGCACTTGACGGATTATTAATTTATTATCGGTTTTTGTTAAATAAGTTAATTGTGCGATGTCAACAGTTTTTTTTTTGTGACTTTATCACTTCGAATGGAGGCGTCATTTGAATAGCATAAGGTTTTGATTAATTTGAAGCGTTTATCAAGCTGAGTTAGCACGATGAAAGAGTTTAAATTAACTTCGCGTAAAAACTTTATGCGTAGCTTATATGACTTAAAATTATAAAATTCTCAAATCAGAAAATCTCGGTAACCAGTTCAAGTCATGTTTATCTGGGATAAGCGTGCGTGCACCTTTCAAAATTTTTTGATACTAAATTTAGCAAAGACCAAAAACTCATCAAGTGAATGAAAAATAAAACCACCATATATTTGAGGGTTTTCTTATTAACTCTTTATTATTTTATATTAATTCCAGTTCAAAAAGCAAGATTTTTTTAACTAATTCTATTAAGCAATGCATTTTGGGGATACTTGCATAAGCACAACCAGCGAAGAGCTTAATTTTAAATACTTTATTTCTGAAGATAAATTCACTATAATTGATTGTATAGAGGCAACTTTTAAAACTTCGCATATGTTTTCCGAATATTTCTTTGTTTTTTAATTACACCACTAACTTGGCTCTTTCTTTATACCTTAATAAAAGACATAAAATTATGTCGAGAAAGTTAGAAAGAAAACATTTATTTTAATATAAACTATATTTGTAAATAAAACTGAAAAAGGATAAATTAAAAATATTGTAACTAGCGAATAGAATGAGTCACTTGTTTAATCAAGCAAGCTTTTTCTGTTTTAAAAATCGATAAAAATTTTCTATATAAAAAAACTTATACATTTTTAATTTGTTACTACTGTCTTTCTTTTTTTTTCTCTCTTTTCAGGTAAGCACTTTGAAAACTCTTTTTGTGATTGATTTACAAGCTCATTTAAAACGTATGTAAACATTTTTTTAAGTTTTTGTTAGAATTAATAAATTGTTACAAAACTGATTTTAAATTAATTATGTATTACGTACCCTGGGCAAGTGGACAAGTCGTTATAAAAAACAACCTAAAAATCTAATAGTCTCCTTATAGCTTGATAAGCTACCTAGAAGTTTTTAAAAGGTCCTTAAAAAGACTTTGGTTTTAGAAACTACCTGATTATTTAACCAAAATATTTTTCGCCCAGCTTCATTCAAATTTAGAAATAAACAAAAGCCACGAGTAGATAATGATTTATAACATCTATATATTTTTTTAATCAAAATAAAAGTGAAGTTGAGTGAAGAAAGGATTCCTTTAATTTTGGAACTCATTTGCTTGTCGAATTTTTTGTCAAAATCTCTACGCAGAAGCTGTCACTGAGTTACCAGTAATTTATTTGTTTTAAGTTCGATTTAAGAAATGATTTGAGCACCGATACATCGATAATTTTTTCACATTCGATTTTCTAAATCTAGTCGTCGATGACACAAAACCATACAGTGGATTCTATCTGTGTTTTACTCAACAAGGAAAATTGTTTGACGTCAGCACCAAATATATTACAGTTTTTACTCCTTTTTGAAGAAACAGTAGGCCTAAATGATGGATTATACTAAAAATTTCATTATACTAAGTATTTCAAAATCCTATTTTGTAGTTTTGCAAAACGTATCGTCCCTGAACATGAGCGTTAGAATGTCAAAATTAATCTTTCGTATTTGTTATGATTTTCAGTAATTGAGCCACTTAACCACCACGATCAAATTTCTAATCACTACTTAAGGCCAGGATTCACTATCATACACAATTGTACGATTAATCACACAAAAATCTGACAGAATTCTTTCCTAAGGCTCAACAACTTAAGCAAGCTTATACAACTGTGCAAATACTTTAAATTATATATGGTAAACTATACTGTACATAAGCTAACTTTTCGTCAAGTTTCGTTAAATTTTATTTCTTTATGCAAGGTATGAAACTGATCGCACTTTCCGTACTTAAACAGCTGATTGTGCGTTGTGTTATACATTGATAAAGAAAAATTTTAATTAAGATCTAAATAGCTAAATCTTTAGTTTTTAATTCAATAGAAAATGTAGAAAAAACTAAATTTTTCTTTATGGTCAATTTTTAACAAATATAATATATTTAAATTAAAATTGTATTTTTACACACATACATATGTAAACGATATAGGCGATGCACACCGTTGCACTTTTTAGTATGGTTGGCCACAAACACAAAACAGAAAATAGCTTGTAATATTTTTCATGGAAAATTTATCTTAGAACATGAACCAAAAAATGTAAATGTGTATGTGAATGTTATTAAATAAAAATGTCTTCTTTAAAGCCTTTTCGTTTTAAAATTTTGTTTATTTATATAGAAATTATTTTTGGCAAAATTACGAATTAGACATAAATGTGCAACTGTGGCAAATAAGTTACTAAATTTATGTAAGTACATTGTAGCCACATAAATTTCTTTAATAAGTTACCTAAACATTTGACAGGCTTTTCGTTGGATTTTTGGCATAAGCTAAAGCTAGCTTATGCACATTATAGTTGGGCCTCTACTTTAAAAATTGTTTCAAAATGGCGTTGTAGGTGCCACACTATCATATAAAAAAGATGCAAAAACATATTGTTTAAATATTTTGTTGTTTTTTTTTCTCATCATCTTAAAGAAATCAACTCTGATCGCATGGAGAAAAATATTTTATGAATTATTTCAAAAGATTATAAAATCGTACAGATCTGTCAAAGAATCTGTCACACAGATACACTTTTATTCCACACTATCATACTTTTTGAGCACATATGCAATTTTTGACAGATCGTACGACTGAGTATGATAGTGAATCCTGGCCTTAAAGCATTTGAATGATTTTAGTTTTGAAAAATAACTTTCACTTCTGTGTGTTAATATATTCAGCGTTATTACGGTTGTCGAAAACGACATTCGAGCATAGTCGTAGTCGCTGTCGATAGTTAGTTTTTTTGGTACTAATTTTCGACAATAAAATATTTTGTAATAGATCAAAACAAAAAATTTTAATAAAAAATTTTTGCAGTAGCATTTTAGGCAATAAATTAACACTTAAAAATAACAATAAAAAACAAAACGACTAGCTCTTAATTAAAATTGAAAACTTTTGTATTTCATTTGCAATTTTCTTAAAATTTAAATTTAGAAAGATGTGTTTTTAAATAAAAAAATTTTCAGACAACAGTTTTAGTACGATTATACCAATAAAATTGGGCGCTCTTACACTTGTATCTCTTTTTTCTATACAAAATATTAGTTTTATGAAAAAAATGTATTCTATATTGGAATCAAGGTTCTAAGGGACCTCCTTACAAAATTTTGTGCAAATCCATACAGTAGTTTTTACATGATGTGAACATAGACACAAAAAATTCCAAAAATAGGTGTTTTGTATTTGATATAGCTATTTCTATCAACACCAATATCAAAATGTTTTAAAAAATATTTCATGTACAGAAATGACTCCGTTACAGTTTTATTATATGTATAGGTTAAGAAAAAACTTGATATTTGTAAAAAGAAAGAACTTGAAGTTAGAGTAGAATAAAACGTACTCTGCCTTTCAGTTCTTTTAATTCAATTTTACGTTTTTTAATTCGATTACATCGGACGTAAGTTTTAGGTGATATTTTCTGTGCTCTTCTTTTTTTAAGTTTCTTCCTTTGATATATATCTTTTTCTATTAAATCTTTCAATTTCTTTTAACGTCTTCATAACCTTACTATACAGTTCTGTTTGAATGCTTACTTTTCTTGCTAATTTTTTCACTCTTCTTTAGCTTCAATTTTATTGACATTGGAACTTAGGCCTCTAGCTAAGTCTGATATTCCTCCATAAGCTCAACCAGCAGATTAAACTGCTTACGATTGTTATTTTTATATTTAAAATGAACAAGAAAATTTTTGTATTTCCTTAAAGACCTCTTCAATAGCTTTTAAATGATACCCATATTGATATTTTAAAACAATTTTTAAATTTCAGAGTCCCGTAACTCAGAAAATATGGGCGAGCGCCAATTTTTTAATTGATGTTTTTTTCATATTTTTTTAATTCGCTATTTCCTTATATATATATTTTTTTTTTTTGGTTGGAGTTACTTTGTTATTTAAAATGACATGAAAATATTAGATGTAGGCGTGGTGTTTTGCCTGCTGCCTCGAAGGACATGGACCCATCATGCTGATTTCTAATAGTAGCTCTTTCGACTCTATATCTGATCGATTGACATTTATTTATTTGATTTTAACACCAACACGGACGGACAGACGGACATCGCTCAATTCACTTCACTATGCATAAGAAGTCAGAATATACTTTATGGGGTCAGAAATGGATATTGTAGAAATTACACCCAGAATGACAAACTTAAATATACCCTTTTTCCACTTTTTGTGGTGGTATAAAAACTGCATGCAAAAAATAAATTAAAATAAGCATAAAGTAAAAATCAAAAGTAAACTTATCTTTTGTTAGCGTTCGTTTTAAAAATTTACGAAAAAAAATTGTTTGTCGTGTACATAAATTTCAACGAGAATATTTGAAGAAATTATCATTCAAATGCGACAAACGTAGTACCGATTTTTGTAATAGATTTGTTTTTCGAGTAACATTTTTAACAATAACGACGTGCGTAGTACCATTTTAAAAAGAAGTAGGATTTTCGACACGAGAACGACAACCGAAATAAGGCTGATTGTCTATTTTCATATTGATATACATATTTGCCCTATTCACAAGCCCCCTAGTACGTGCTGAGTGCTAACAAAATACAACGGTGCTAGCTGTGTTGTTGGTAATTTTCATGCAAACATGCGATACAACACTTAGTACTTTTTTTCATATGTTTTTCAAACGTTGTATTTGTTTAAATGTTTTATGTTTGAATGAATTATTATTTTTGTGTTTATGTGTAAATTATATTAAATTAAATTGAATTAAAAGATATTTTTATTAGTTTTATTTATTTAATTTATTGATTTGACTGATTTATTAGAAAGTTGAAGTTGAAAGTTGCCAATATAAAAACTCTTCTTTAAGATTTAATATTGCTTTAATGACTCGATTTCTAATATTTTGTATGGTCCGCCATCACCTATACCAAAAAGAGATGCTACCTTACGAACACAAGCACCATTTCCTGAAGATCCCAAGCAGTAAAGTACAATTTTAAGCTGCAAGTCAATGCGTAGTTGGAGCCTTTCGTCAATTGTGTGAAAAACATCGTCATTTTTTAAAGGGTTGAATATATAAGCAAATTCCTCTGGCCGTAGTCGTATCATATGAAGAAATCTGTTTTTATCAAAATATCTTAAAACCCGATTATGCCATAACGATGATTTTGGTAGCCCTAGATGTATAATTCTGCGACTGGAGAGCAAGTACATTAGTTTCATCCTAAAAATGTCTTGAATTTCATCCTCACACAAAAAATTTATTAATTTACTTTTTTCTGTTTTCTCCCCCATTTGGCTTCTAAATAACAAATGATGAATAGCACTTTTCTTCTTCTTATTTACTTTTTGACGTATGAAGTACAATGTACAATGGCACACTGATACAATGGTTGTTCACAAAGAAGTAAACAAAAGGTAGTATGCAATACTACCTACACCTTAGCAGAGCTTGTGAATACGGCAATTGTATACATTTAAAAATATACGCCCATATGCAAAATCTATTGTGACAAAATTGTTGGTTGGGTAGTAATATTGAAAAAAAGCCACATTAAATTTAATAAGATGGAGTGCATTATTAATATGTAACACTTCACAAAACTGTAAATTGAATCATATTATATTTCAGTGAAGCACTTTGTGAATTGACGAAAAGCAAGAAAAAAAAGAGTGAAAAAAGAATTAGCCAATTTACAATTTAAATGAGGGGAAAAATGTTTCCGTAAGTACCAAATCATATAAAACTGCATGTGTGTTAAACAGTAGCTATTTTTCGAAACGTTATTCATTAAAAAAATGAACAAGGAAATGTGGAGCAAACAAAACACACATGATTGTATGGAAAATATCTTTATCAATTTACAGAAGAAGCCGTAAAGAAATTGCATAAATGTGTGTTTGTACATTTAAGTACTTTAAACGAAATTAAAGCGAATTCAGAATAAATAAAATAAGAAACTTTTTTTAAGAGTTAAAATATCAACTATGTACTCGTTTATATAACTTTGCTGGTTTTATTAATAAACTTATGAATGAATTTACTTCTTAAACAAAAAATAAATAAAAAAGACAAAAAAGGGATACAGAATATATAAAAAAGCAAGAAAAAAAGGGAAAAAAGGAAAAACATCACGGCAGAAACAAAACAGCATGAGTTCTCATCCTTTTTTATCTTTACAAAACTATAGAAATAGAGAGTGATGTCATATGAAGATGTTGCACAAAAAAATATTTTATTAAATCAACAATAATATAAAAAATATTTCAAATTCCACTACAGGCTCAGAAGGAGGTCATGAAATAAACAATAAATGTTGTCGCGACAATGAAATTGTTAAAAAAGAAATAATGTTATTTAAGCGGTAAAATTTACTTTGATTAAATTCCTATTGTTATTTTTTCTTTCAACTTAAAATTGTTTACTATGAATTGGAATGCTTAAGACCACCCTATTTTGCTTTTAAGAAGAAAAAAAGAAGGATGTTATATTATGAGGGTGATCCCAGAATTACTTAAATAAACAAAAAAAAAAAAAACACCAATTGAACCGAAATATTGCCTTTTTTTATTTAGTAAATTTCTTGTTTCTGGTTGTTATTTTGGTTTTAGCGATATTTATTAGCCCTACTGTGATCTTTTATTAAGAACCAGCAATTGGCTTCACAGAGTTGTCTAGTTATTATTATCACTTGTCAAGTCGAATTTTTTTCAGAAACTATCCACGCACGTATTTTTTTTTAATAAGCAACCGGACACTTAAAGTAATAATTATTTGAAAAACATTTACTAATTGTAATTCAATTCCCTTTCTCCTTTGCATTTCTTCTTGTTCTACTTTGTTGTAATAAAAACTACACACTTTCACGTTTTTAAGGATCAAAATGGAAAAAATTCTGCACTTTTGTTTTATCGTTTGTTTTTTTATTTTTCTTGGAATGGCATTTTCGTGAAATATTGATCTTTATTTTCTTTATAAGTCATTAGAAACACTGAATTTAGAATTTAAAAGAATTATCTTACATTAACATTGTTAAGGAACGAAATGCGGGTTCTTGTTTCTTTAGTATCTCTCAACCATATTTGCTAATTGTTATTTAAGAAATTAAAGGTGCATGAGTCTTATTATTTTTCTTTATTTCCTTTTTACTCAAGTTACTTTTAATGCATATTAAAGATACATAGTCAATAGTAATTAAAAAACAATAACCCTTATCGTGTTTGGCGTTTTCGTAGCAAAAAGTCGGCGTTTTTTTAAAGTTTTGTAATAAATTAACGATAACTCGTAACAGTTACCATTAATCTATTACAAAATTTACGTAGTCGAATAACGCCTACGCCAAATACGATAGGGGTGAATAAAAGCTGCTAAGAGTGAGTATTCGTCTATCCCGAATGTGTTAAAAAAAAACGTCGATAATTTTATTTTTTGCTTAGGGTTGTTGTACCATAAACTTTCGTTTATATTCCTGTTTGGCAACATCCATCGAATTGCATTAAATATTACAAATCAAAATTTTGTATTTTGTGTTATAGCGGACTAAGCACTATAGCTTCTTGTAAATTTCAACCGACTGTCTACATCTACATCAAATTACATCAACTATAGGGGCACCCATTATTTTTCAAAACCAAATTTTATACTTGTAGTTATAGCGGACAATTTAATACAGGATCTTTGTAAATTTCAGCCGTCTGTCTAAAACTTAAAAATATTACCACCTACATAAAATTAAAGGAACTATTGGGGCACCCTATAATTTATAATTTTAGGTTTTAGTAATCGATTTTTCTGTCTACTTTTTATGCGTTTGTCTATAACGGTTCAAAAGATTGTCCCATATAGGTTAATTTATGTCACCTATTTGGACGCCCTTTAATTTTTAAACTTATTATTATTATTATTAGTATTATTTTTGCTATTAGGAGTTATAGTAGAACTCAGTAGTTTTAAATTTTAGAAGTGCCCTTTACGGCTTATAAGACACGCAGAAAGCATGTGTGTTGTATGGGGGCACCCTTTAATTTTTTAAATTATAAACTAATTTCAAAACGGTACCAATCTGTAAGCATAACATTTCAAATAAAAAATAAATTTTCCAAATCGGTCGAGAAATGCTGACACGATTATAATGAAACAAGATTCAGACGAACAACATGAAACGATTGCTGATTTTCAAACTAAAATCTTTTTGTCATGCTATTTTCTATTGTCCCGATTAATTTTTTAAATTACCGATATTGATTATTGAGGGTCAAAGCACGTGTTGGTGGCCATTTCGTTCCCACTTACTTAACTCGTCAGGAAGCTTCTGACAAACATTTTAAATAAACTAAAAAATGTTGTCCAAATGTTTATACAAAGTGCCAGTGCATATAAATAAATTATCGTAGAGTGTTGTGATATTTTATTTTTCATCCTCTTTCAACTGTATAGAAGAGCTGAAAAAAAGTCAGCGGTATACAGTGGAAAAAGAAAAATGGAATTGCTGTTGGTTATTGTTGTTTTTGCTTAAACTTTGATTTTTGACTTTGGCTTATGGTTTGGACAAAAAATCTTTAGTTAATTTAAAATGTTTGTCAGAAGTTTCCTGAAGAGTTAAGTTAGCAGTAACGAAATGGCTGTCGAGACGTACTTTGACCCTTAATAATCCTAATCGGTGATTTAATTTATTACTATTGCTGATTTTCATTGGCAAAATTTTCGAATCCATGTCTGATCTATGTGCGTATCTAAATTCTCTCTAGCTCATCTAGGGATATCGCTCAATTGACTTCTCTATGCATAAGAACTGATAACATATATACCAAATAAGTAAGAATAATTTTCTGAAAATTATTTCAGTATTCTTTATCATATTATGATTATATTTTAATCATATTATTATCTAAAATGCTTATACTTAAAGCATAATTAAAGTATTTTCAACAATGTAAATATTACGCTAGACAACATAATAATTTCATAATTATACCTGCCAGTAAGTTATTAGATAGACTTTTAAATTGTCAATTTCTTTTGCATTGAATGACATATAGTGCTAATGTTTTCCTAGCATTGCAGTTATTTTCATCAATTGTAATGCATTTTAATGAAAAGGTTGCATTGATAATTAAATTAAAAACAAAATCGCTATGATCCTTAAGAATTTCAAATCATTTACCATTATCAAACTCAATCCCCTTTCTTTGTACACTAAATAAATAACCTTAAATACAATACAGTGATATTTTTATCATAAAAATTTTGTAAAATATATATGCTTTAAAACATTCTCAGGAAAACTTAGAATTTTTTTCCAGTTAATATTTGTATATTATTTAAGATAAATTGCTTGCTTTAAAATAGCAACAGCACTAAAATCTTTGCTTTGCTTACATGTTTTTCAGCAAATAGAAAACCTAAATATCTCAGCATTTACAAAACGTTTTATTTAAAACGAAGCAACAGCAAGAAGCAAATGCAAAAAAAGATAAAGAAACGCATTTGTTTCAGCTGAGTATGTTTTTTTTTCTGCAGCAAAGAATTTATTTTGAATAGGTTTGCTGTTGCTTAAGCAATAAGTTGATGTTTGTTGTATTCTAAGAAAGAAAAAAACACAATTTAACGGTGTAATAAAACCAACAATTTTAAAATGTATTTTCTTTCGTATTGTAAGTAATAAATGAATAATTAGGTTTCCAATGTTAAAAGGGATGAAAAGTTGTGAGTTAAGAAACAACAAGAATCAGCAATATGTAGTCAGCCACAACTTCATAAATAAGAAATTAGTAAAAGCAAAAATAAAAATAACGAACAACTGATTGCTTCAGCAACAGCAAACGTTTTCAAATTAATTGCTTTGCTGATTGCTTTGCTGCAGAAAGAAACATATACTCAGCTTAAGCAAATGCGTTTCTTTTTATGCATTTGCTTTCTGCTTTTGCTGCATATTTTTCCTAAGAAACAGTTAAGCAATTACATATGCATTGAAAATAGTCAAGTATTTTCAATCACACAGGCCTTAGTTTCTCTTTTTCTTATTTAAAAAAAAATTAATTTCAAAGTTTGAGTCAGAGTTTAGGTCTTTGTTCTAAATGGTCTTTTTTCTCATACGGGATCTAATTCCGTCAAAAACTATGCATTGGTGTTGATGAATCTTTCCCTCCACATTAAATAAAATTTAAACATAGTGTCTAATTGAATTTGTAACAGAAAAATAAATATACTAAATAATGCTTAATCTAATTACAGACCTTAAATAATTAAGAGTCTTATTTTTGTATTTATGTGTTCATAAATTAACACATTTTGAATAAAATGCCATTCAATTTCAATGACACAAAGTAGCGCATGTTGAATTCCATTTAAACCACTTAACAACCAGCACATCTTCATGCCCACAGATACATTCTATTTAATTTTCGAACAAACTGTTTACCCATGAATATAAAATCATGGATAATTAAAAGGCCATGAAATTTATTTCCCACCAGGAACACACATTTTTTTATCATCTTGTACATTTTCCAAAATGTTTAGACATTTTTGTTAAGAATAGAAAAAAGGAAAAAATTAAAAAAATCTTTCATGGTTGTAAACCATAAGACAAGATAATTTAACAATTTAAATTATTGTTATGTTTTTCTTAAACATCTGTTAACTACATATTTATTTATAGATTTTTCATTATATTTTTAAGGAAAATAGAAATTAAGACGTTTGATTTATGGAAATTTAACTACAAATATTTGGGGATGATCTTACACTTTGTAAAATTTTCCCAACTACTGTCGTACTCTACAACAATGTTGTAATAATTTTTATTAAATAATTTTTAAAAAAACTTTTTCACATTAAACGAATTGTTGAGTTTAAATTTAACGAAAAATAGTCTTTACATTTTTAAATCAAAATATATTTTACCTGAAACATTTAGGAAATTTAAATCAATTTTGACAAAATTAAAATTGCTCAGATCTTTCATCGAAAATCGATATGACCTATTATTTTTGTCTAAATTTTCATAAAAAAAAAATAATAATAAAATGACTTAAGGATTTAACCTGCAAGATCTTACAAAAAATATAGTATGCTTTTAGGCACTATAAAATCTAATTCTAAAGCCGTGTGTCCACTAGCAAGTTTTCTTCCGGAAGTTACTTGCACAATTAACTTCCAGAAGTATTTGTCGTGTAAACACGTAGTAGAAGTCGACTTCCAGAAGTTGCAAACTTTCAAAAATTACTTGCAGAAGTTATGTGTAAACACCTGTTTGTTATTTGCTGGGAGTAACTTTCACGACTTCCCGCTGCGGCAAGTGTTTTGAAAATTTGCAGAAGTTTATGAAAATGGATGGGAGTAAATTCGTTTGGAGTACTGAAAAAATACTTGTTTTAATTGAAAAACAAGAAAATTATTTATTACCTTCCAACACAATCCTTGCAATCGTACATACGGGGATTCGGAACAGATACATAAGCGAATGAAAGGTTTCGCCTACAAAATAAACGTACTCATAATTAAAATTTCAACTACTTATGTAAATAAAATGAATTAATTATATTGCTTTTGTTATTTGACGAATAAAATTATTAAAAAAACATTTTCTTGTTTTTTACCTGTTGCCAAAAATCGTAGAGGTCCTAAAAGCCGGTTTTTGGAAGGTATAGCCAATCTCTTTTTAGTATCCTGCTTTTGAATACTTGCTTTAATTGGAAATTCTCATGAAATTTATCAGCTGCATGGAATCTTCGACCCGTAATTCTTCAAGTAATGTATTTTGGAAACTCAAATCTACTCGCCGGAGAACCCAATTTCTCACACAAATACTTCTTTTTGTTTCTTTTTTTAACTAGCTTTTTTGTAATTAGATATCCTGCATTTGCTGCTAATCTTATTTGGCCACAAGACATTTTCACACTGTCATATTTAAAAAACAAAGAACTTGTAGAAGTTCTTCCGCAAGTAACTTGCTAGTGGACACACGGCTTAAGTAAATTGCCGGTCTTATTAATATCAAAAATTTTTCCAACTATGAGTTGGACTCACACTTGAAATTTTTATTATGTGCTGTATCAAAAGATAAGGCTGTTACTTGTTGCGGTTCTAAAAATAAGTGAAAATTACGTCGGGTATTGGCCACCACTTAATTATTAGTTCGATGGTTGTTATTATAGCGAACATAATTTGAGATGTCTGACTAGTAAAGCTTAACAGCTACGGGTATAATCAGGTCTTTTATGGGGACACCGTTAAAGCTTTAGTTTTATGCTTCTGTTTTTTAGTTACAGAACGCATACACTCCGACCTGCTGTGTTTCAAAAGTCAAGCTTATATTCGTTTAATATGGACCACCCTTTAATTGTAAAAATAATTTTTTTCTGAATTTCAGGTGTTTGACTAAAAAGGATTAATTAAATAAATGCATAATCTGGTCTCCTATGGAGACATCCTTTAGTTTTTGTTTTTATTAGAAGGTAGTACAGTTTTTACCATGAACAGGTACACATTGCAACAAGGCGTTCTTTGAAAAATACCCAAAGCAAAATTTTGTTTAATGACGAAGCTCATTTCAGAATGGATGGATTCGTCAATAAGCAGAATTGTCGTATCTGGGGTGATGAAAATCCTCGTGTTATTCATGAATAACACGAAAAGTTACTGTTTGGTGTGCATTTTGGGCAAATGGAATCATTGGGCCATTTTGTTTCGAAGATGATGCTAGAAATGCTGTTACTGTGAATGCTGAGCGATACCAATCAATGTTGAGAGACTTTTTATGGACACAGTTGTATCATATTGATGTGTCTGACGTCTATTTCCAGCAAGACGGTGCTACATGTCACACAACTCGAGAAAACATTACGTTTTTGCGATCAAAATTTCCTCAACGTATAATTTCACGAAATGCAGATTTCAATTGGCCTCCAAGGTCATGTGATCTAACACCATTAGATTTTTTGTGGGGTTTTTTCAAAAGTCGATTGTATGCTAACAAGCCACAAACAATTAATGATCTAAAGAAAAACATTCAAGTTGCAATTCGTGAAACAACACCAGCGACATGTCGGGAAGTCATTGAAAATTTCGATATTCGGATTGATATTTGCAGACGCAGTCATGGTGGACATTTAAATGATATTCTATTCCACTTATGATTGTAATGGATCATACTTTTAATAAAAAAAACCGCTTGAAAAAATTGCAAATAGTTTGTGTTTTATTTCAAAGAAACATGTAGGCGCGTTTTTTGGATGACCCTTTATTTTTGCTTGTTGCTATTGCGAGTACACATTTCTATCTACTGTGGCTTAAAAGTTCAACCTCTATCTGGAAAAATCATTAATGTTATGGGGCATCCTTGAGTTTTATAGATGCCAATTTTGGATTCCTCATTCGTCAAAATCTCCTTTTTTTGTTTTGTAGGAACACCCTTTTATTTTATTTTTTAGTTCTAAAGATACATAAGTCTATACACGAGAATATCACATATTATACGGGGCACCCTTTAATTTTTTACTTTATTTTTTGCACTTATACCTTCAAATTCTTTTAATATTGGAAAAAATCGAATGCTTGGCGTTAACTTTTCCAAACCAAATAAATTTGCCACATAGTAGTGTACTCTCTGAATGAATTATATTTGCAAATTTACTCCACTCTTTAGGCGTACAAACATAATTTTATCCAAATAAAATTGATAAATATTAAATAATTTTTAAATTGCTTAAAATTAATTTACTTAAAAAATTATATTTTAATTTTATTTCGGGTATATGCCTACCGCGGCTACCAAGTACATAGAATAACCACGAGCTCCGATTTCCACACGCACACAAATACGAAAACAATCTTTGTTTAAAAAGTCCTGAGCGTCGATAACTTGAATTTAGATTTTGTTTACACTAGTCCGGTTAAAAATTTTTAAAAAATTTACTATGTATATTCGTATTGTATAAAATTGGGAATTATTGAGAGATTTGTATTAGGGCTAGTATATGGTGGACACCAGAGACTCTTTCTTGCAAATCCGATGGTTGTTTGAAAGTTCTTAGAAAAATTCCTCAATAATTAGGGTTGAAAAGTAGAACAATAATTATTCATTGTTGAATAATTATTATAGGTTGAGTAAAGATAAAATATAAAGGCAATTAGTTTCTTTTCAATATATGTATGTACATGTGTAATTATGTAAATTTATTGTACAATTCAGAAATTTGGTTGCTTACCAAGCTAAGTGCAATTTTTCAATAATAAATGTGTAAATTTTTATAAAATATGTATAAATGTTGAATTTTTCAGGAATAAAAAATGTAAGCAGAACCAATGTTTAGTTGCTACACGAGTTGTTGAAAAGGCAAGTAGATAAAGGAAGTGAATTCATTTTGTTTTCAGGAACCCTCGGTTTCTCTTTTTTAAAGAAAAAACGAAGATGTTTTTATTTGACAATTGGAAAGTACTAAATTTGCAGTGTGTGCTACTCAACATTGATCTTGCTTTGTACTTATGATTAGTTATGTTACATATCATGGCATTGATTTGAAACTTATAAAAATTCTTAATAATTTTTTAATGTCTAATATTTGTTTAGACACGTATGTTAACCTATAGAAGGTTTAATCTGCTGTCCAACGGTCATAGAAAAAGTATCCTTGTTTTGCTCGATATTATGGACTAATTTCTTGTCGAATAGAACAGAACGTCCTTATTATATTATGGATACTTTTATATTGCTTGCATTCTGTAAGCAAACAAATTTCATTTTTTGAACCATGGAAATGCCCATATTCAAATGTATGTAAATATTTTTTTTCTATAGAGAAAAAAAAACTTTTGTGTTTATAATTTTTTGGTTATTTTTTCTTTACAAAATGTTTATCAAAATAAATACAAAAAAAATTAATAACAAAAATTTAATAAAAGTTTGACAATATAAAATTATATTCTTTTTATTCGAAATCGCCTCTAGTGGTAAATTTAATTTTCTATAGGAAATAAATTTTGCTACAGAGCAACCACTAGGAAGTTGAGACAGTTTGAGTGCCAGTATCTCGTGACAGCCTACAAAAGCAATTTCAAATTTTTTCCCCATGCAATAACATACTAACATATAAGACGTTTTTTAGGAACTTAAGAAAGGCAAATGAATAGTAAAATAAATGTATCCCGGACAATATTTAATGTTATTTGTTTTTTTATTTTTTATAAACGCAAAAGGAATTTTTTTATTTGTTCTTTTTTATAGCAATAAATAAAAAAGAGACGAAGTAAGATATAAACAGCGGTGGTAGAATTGCTTTTAAAACTAAAAATATAAAAGAATGTTATTATTATTGTATCAATTTCCTAATTTTGTAAAGGAACTTACGTGATAGGTTATATTTTATATTACAAAACAAAAAACACTACTTTTAACGCTGAATAGAACTTTCTTTCAAAAAAGTTAGTAACAAAGTACTTGTTGTAATAGCAAACAATTTTTTTTTTTGTTATTACCGAAAATTATAACAACAGTTTTATATATACTGGCGGAATTAACCCAATTATTTTTTTCGAAAATTAAAAATATTTATCCTCTAAATTTGTGGTTATCGTGCCTGTCCCTTTGTGACTAGTATTTCACACCCTTCACCACAAAAAGCGGAAAATGGTATATTTATTTTGTCAAGCCACGTGTAATTTCTACAATATCCATTTCTGACCCCATAAAGTATATATATTCTAACTTCTTATGCATAGCGAAGTCGATTGAGCAATGTCCGTCTGTCCGTTTATTGTTAGCGTTAGCCTCGGCAAACTTGATTTCACAAAAAAAAAATAAAAAATAAAAGAAAAATATGGCAATCGACCAGATATAGTATCGAAAGTGGTGCTATTGAAAATCAGCATGATCGGTCCATATCCTTCGAGGCAGCAGGCAAAACACCACGCCTACCTCTAATTTTTTCATGTCATTTGGAACAACAAAATAACTTTAATTTAAATAGATGAAGAATTAAAAAATAAAAAAACATCAAGTGAACTCGCCTATATTTTTCGAGTTACGGGGCTCTGAAATTTTTTAATTTTTTAAAACATCGATATGGATACCATTTTAAAGCTTTTGAAGAGATCTTTAAGAAAATACTAAAAAAATTTTAAAATGCCGATGTTATTTTTATGTAAAATTATAGATATGCAGTACAAAAACTTTTTTTATATTTAATTGTCTGTCACCTCAATATTTGCTTTTTTGATTGGAGTTACTTCACTAAACTAGATTTACATAGCTGGTGAAGGGTATATAAGATTTGACGTAGCCGAATATAGCACTCTTACCTGTTTTTATATAAAAGTGACCATTTAACAAGTAAGAGGGCTATATTCAGCTATGCCAAATCTTATATACCCTTCACCATCTATGTAAATCTAGTTTAGTGAAGTAACTCAAATCAAAAAAGCTTAATTGATTTTTTTATACGTGGTGCTAAAGTTTTACACACAATATGCAAAAAAGTTCTTAAAATAACAACGTTTTTATAAATTTCACGTCACTTTCGGAATACCCTTAACTTTTTGGTATAATTAGTTATCGCTTTGTGTAAAAATTGTAAAAAGTCTTTCAGGGATAATAGGCTATGACAGACGAACACACGGACATACATTGGAATACTAATAATACTGTTAGGTTTTTACGCTTTGGTTACAGAATCCTAAAAAATGGCCAGCCGTTTGCATTTTACACTACAAAGTAAAAAAAATTAATTAAAATTGCATATCAAATTTGAATGAGAATTAAAATAATTGGTGGAAAAAATTGCATCATGTAAATTAGGTCATGGAAAAAGAAAAAAAACAAAGATAACTAAGAGAATTTTACGAAAAAAAAAAATATCAAGAAAAGAACCCACCAATATATTGCTCCATTTTGCGGATTTTTTTGATGGAGAGCAAGGCAATTTTTATCTTTTAACAATGTGAAATAAAAATGTCCCCAGTTTACTCGTCAAATTTCCTAAATTATATAGTGGATTATATTAATCAAAAGCAAAGGTACTGTTTGATTTAGATATCTAAAGCGAGATTCGTTTAGATTTCGCACAAAGTTATTGACTTCCTTCGTATTTCTGAAAAATGCAATTCGTTTTTCTTTTCCACAACTAAAAATTTAAATAACCTATCAAGAAATATACTTTTGTATTTATTCCATTAATTTGATATAATTAACTTATCTTTTGAAAACCCAAAAAAAAAACTAAAACCTTTAAAAATGATTCTATAGCAGGAAAATGCGATGTGTTTCGAATTGTTACTGCATTTAATTTCAAATAAAGTGTTTAGTTCCGAATTTAACGGCGGGCCTGCAAAATAGTGAATAATGAAAGTAAAAAATAGAAAGTTAATTTTTTCTTAATAAATATTTATTGGATTCTGAATCCTGATACACAGTAGATTCTGCCGAAATATTGCAGATGTTAGTACGAAGCCAAGTCCAGTTAAGGACATATCTGCCGGTTAAATATGAAATGTTTCTTATTTTTCTACGAACTCAAATAACTCTTGGTCCATGCTATATAACCTTCATACTTATGATGTAATAAAATATTATTAAATGAATAGAAATTATTTTGGCTTAAGTTAAATTTTATTTCTAAAAATCTTTTTTAGAAAGAAAATGTATTTTTACAATAATAATAATATAATATTCAAAGTTCAAATAATAATTTAATAAAAATTAAATTATAAGCACGCAAGGCATATATTTTCATAACAATCAAAATGATACTGGAACAGCATCTATAATGTTGTGAGTAAACAAGTAAAGGCCGTGTCAGATAAAACTTTATCGCTTTGTGTGACGTTTCAAACTTTGAAAAAAAGCGTATAACGCAAGAGGTATGTCACAATAAAAACTTAAACAGCGCCTAATTATTGTTTGTTTTTATAAGTTCTTCTTCCATAATTTTCTAAAAAAAATAATAAAGGAAGAATATATAATAAAAAAATAATATTTAAAAAAAAAAGAGTTGAGATCTTTTACGTTCGATTTTGCCAAAAATAATATACAAATGTATTGCAGCTAATTGTCAAAGCGCACAAAAAGATGAGTGTTGCCCAACTTTGCGCTTTGCTTTGCGTTAAAAGTGCTTTATGTGACATACTTCATATAAGTTCGTGCATTTTATCTTAGATGTCAAAGCGAATTTGCAACGCAACGCAAAGCAAAAGTTTTATCTGACACGGCCTTAAGAATGACTAAAAAAAATTTGCATTCGTGTTCAATCGATGATTGAAACAAAGCAAAAACAAATGTACAAAATGAAATACAGAGAGAACAGTAAAGAAATACGTTGGTTTGTGTGTAAATTTCGTCTAACCAAATTAATGTTGATATGAATATGAGTGTTCTCGTATTCTTATTTACAAAGTTAGTTGGTTAAATAGATGATGTTTATAAAAATACACAACTAAGGTAGATAGATGCAAAGAATGCTGATGAAGGTCGTAGCGGTCCAGAAAGTGCAGCATTTCATTTTGCTAGCGTCTAATTTTTCTTGTTTTCTTTGAAAAACGTCCGCATATCGTACATAAATTTTCTTTCTAAAAAAGATTTTTAGAAATTAAAAATAAAGGAACTTTAGCCAAAATAATTTCTATTCATTTATAATATTCGCAGTTCAAATAATAATTTAATAAAAATTAAAATAAAATATTATTATAATTACAACTTTATAAATTAGTTTAAAAACACCTACATTATGGTGGTGTTAAAAAATTAATTTCTCTGCAAAAAATTATTCCTTTAATTATCTGAATTCAAATGTTGTTGCTTGTTTGTCCATTTAAATATTTTTGTTATACTTCCATTTTTACTTTATCTACAATGTGGCAACAATATTGGTAACATTACTTTTAACTTTAACTTTATCTAGAAGTTGTTATAACGCCAGTTGCTGCTACATCAGCTTTTGTGCTGCTCGTACAAATAAATGCAATTCGTCCAAATGACAACCAAACATTGTTTACATGTGTAGATAGTTGTAGATATACTTCTCGTACATATAAACATAAATAATTGAACAACATTAAGAGCAAGCGACAGGACCAGAAGACACGTCATTTTTTTCCCTCCAGTTTACTCCAGAACAGTCAGTTTACATTTATAAATTAGAACATTGTGGAAAAGACAACAATTGAAACAAACAATAACAACAACAGCAACGTAGCACACAGAGCTAAAATGAGTTTATTGTATAACGAGTCACTGTTGGTGAGGCAGCGACACCAAAAAGGATGTATTATTTTGACGCCACCATCATTAGTTATAACCCAACCATTTTTGTAATTATTTGTTTTTTTTTTTTTTTTGGGTTGGTTTGTTTAATGTCAACAGTCTTAAAATCTATTTTACATCATTGTTATATGTACACGGACTATTTCTCTGTTCTCTATAACTAATGGAATTTCCTGACATGGCTGGTGATTGTGTTATTGATAGCTTATGATGTTGTTCTTGTTTATGTTATTAAAACATTTAAACTTATTCTGCTCATGCGTTTTTTTTTTTATTATTGTTTTCCTAAACAATATATGTATTTATCTAAGGAAAAATGGCAAAATAACAAATTTCAAGAAGCTTAATTGAAGAGACTTGTTTATAAGCGTTTTTCTGACGATAACAAAATAGACAACATTAGTCAATAACTATTATTTTAGCATCTTCTGCGTATTATTATTTTGACATTAAGAATTAATTAAATATTTTGGATTTGTAGAATAGCTACTTAGTTACAAATGAATGGCTTAAGTTGAATTCAATTTTACTTTCTACAATCTTTTTTTTTTTTTTTTTTTTTTTGTATTTAAGAAAGAAAAATTATTTACAAATGTATGCGGATGTTTTTCAAAGAAAGCAAAAAAATTAGACACCAGTAGTGTGATTCACCACTCTTTTTTTTAAACGAATAACGGTTTGTTAAATTGTCTTAAAAACAAAACTGTCGATTTTGTTTATTATTAATTTTTTTTTTTATTTTATTAATAGATTTTCAACAATTATAACATAATTGCCGTATTCACAAGCTCTGCTAAGGTGTAGGTAGTATTGCATACTACCTTTTGTTTACTTCTTTGTGAACAACCATTGTATCAGTGTGCTATTGTACATTGTACTTCATACGTCAAAAAGTAAATAAGAAGAAGAAAAGTGCTATTCATCATTTGTTATTTATAAGCCAAATGGGGGAGAAAACAGAAAAAAGTAAATTAATAAATTTTTTGTGTGAGGATGAAATTCAAGACATTTTTAGGATGAACCTAATGTACTTGCTCTCCAGTCGCAGAATTATACATTTAGGGCATAATCGGGTTTTAAGATATTTTGATGAAAACAGATTTCTTCATATGATACGACTACGGCCAGAGGAATTTGCCTATATATTCAACCTTATAAAAAATGACGATGTTTTTCACACAATTGGCGAAAGGCTCCAACTACGCATTGACTTGCAGCTTAAAATTGTACTTTACTGCTTGGGATCTTCAGGAAATGATGCTTGTGTTCGTAAGGTAGCATCTCTTTTTGGTATAGGTGAGGGCGGTACCATACAAAATATTAGAAATCGAGTCATTAAAGCAATATTAAATCTTAAAGAACAGTTTTTATATTGGCAACTTTCAACTTCAACTTTCTTATAAATCAGTCAAATCAATAAATTAAATAAATTAAACTAATAAAAATATCTTTTAATTCAATTTAATTTAATATAATTCACACATGAACACAAAAATAATAATTCATTTAAACATAAAACATTTAAACAAATACAACGTTTGAAAAACATATGAAAAAAAGTACTAAGTGTTGTATCGCATGTTTGCATGAAAATTACCAACAACACAGCTAGCACCGTTGTATTTTGTTAGCACTTAGCACGTACTATGGGGCTTGTGAATAGGGCAAATATATTGACAGAATTCAAGTATATAGTTAAAATCTAGCTATGGCTTAACGTGTGAGTTGTGAGCCAGATTGACAAAAGTTATAATTGGGAGTATTTTCATTTTATATAAGTACATGTATATGAGCAGAATTTTTTTCATATTTACAATCTTTAAATAATATTTGGAGAACTACTTGGATATTTTATCTTGTAGACCAAACTAAACATCATACTCATCTATAATAAGTCGTCGATATTTTAGCGCTACTTCAATGTATTTGTACAGGGAGTATAAATTGGTGCCGTTTAATGTATCGATAACTTCCTCTATACTTAGGAAGCTTTTTCTAAGGTATTGTTTTCTAATATCTTTATATATAGGGCAAACGACAATAAAATGGTGTGTATCTTCAATTTGGTTTAGGTTGCATACTGTGCATAGAAGTGTTGTGTTGTTACTAAAAGCCCTGCCGTTCAAGTATAGTAAACCACCCCTGGCTTTAATAAGCAAGGAAGTAGTACGTGACGAAAGATTTGAAGCAAGTGTTGGCATAACACCATAATTAAGCTTGGGATACAAGTCGTGATGTTGAGAAATTAAAGCCTTTAATTTGTTTTCTTCGTGTTCCTTCCTTTTCAGTAGATTAATAATTGTTTTCTACTGAGTACAAAGAGGCCCATTTATAGGAGGTGCAAACTGCAATTTCTGAGATAGTTCAGATCATTCCTTAGCCCAAAATATATTGTTTGTTTTAACAGCTTCAGCTAATATTCTTGGTAGTCGGGTATCATTCATGCCAAGCACTTTGTTTATATAGCATCAATGTAGTTTCAACGTAGAAACGTACATAGAGTCAAGTCCAGTTTCAATATACAACATGTAGTTTGGTGTTGTGGTTGGTAAGCAGAGCATTTTTTTAACAAAGAACCTGAAAAGGTTTTCTAACATATCGTGTTTCTTATAATCCCAGACTTGTGCTCCATAAAAAATTATCGAACGTGACGCTGCATTAAAGATTAACTGTCGATTTTGTAGTTCAGTACCAGTTTTAACGATATTCGCCGTTGCTTAAAATAAGCTAATATAGTTAGCAAGTTGGCCATCGTTAAGAAAAAGATTATAATTTTTGCGTTGTTAAATCTTTTGACAAAATCACCAATGTACAACTTCAAGCATACATATAAGCATAAACACAGAACATATACATACATTCGAACACAAAAAAACCTATGTTTTGACCGTATTTTAGAAGAGGTAATCGCAACGCTACAACCAAAAAAAAATATTATGCTTCTTTTATTGTTACGAGGGCTGCTATATATATTTCTGGCCTGGCAACACTGAGTGCTGCCAAGTGCAATCTGACATTTCCATTGGAAAGTTTGTCATTTTTAAGCATAATCGTACTCAAAACGTTTTGACGTACGACCATTATTTGTGTTGTTTACAGTGACTTGAACAAATTAATATAGAAAAAAATGGAATTAACTCGTGACCATTTTCATGCCATCATTTTTCACAACTTTCGACGTGGATTATCAGGACAAGAGTGCATTGATGAACTTAAATCTTTGTATGACGATGAAGCACCATCCTATAGCACTGTGAAAAGTTGGTATAATGAATTAAATCGTGGCCGAAGCTCGCTCAAAGACGAATTCCGTGAAGGTCGTCCAAAAACGGCTGTTGTGCCAGAGAACATTGATGCCGTGCGTGAACTCATAATGCAAGATCGACATGCGACATAACGAAAGATAGAGACATCCTTGGACATTTCTTCCACCAGCATACATTCGATACTGCATGAACACCTGGCCGTAAGAAAGGTTTGTTCTTGTTGGATCCCGCACAATTTGAAAGTCGCTCAAAACAAGGCTCGTGTCGATTGGTGTAAAGAAATGTTGCAAAAATACGATTGCGGTGCTTCAAAAGACGTTTATAAGATCGTCACAGGTGACGAATCATGGATCTATGCGTATGAGCCCGAAACGAAACAACAATCGACCGTGTGGGTCTTCAAAGACGAGAAAAATCCAACGAAAGTTGTTCGTGGAAGAAGCACTTCGAAGCAAATGGTCGCTTGTTTCTTCGGCAAAATTGGTCATGTGGCGACTGTTCCGCTTGAGCAACGTAGGACGGTCACTTCTGAGTGGTACACTACAATTTGTTTGCCTGAAGTCATCGGAGAAATTCGAAAAACCAACAAGAGAAGACGAATCATTATTCACCATGACAATGCGATCTCTCACACATCGGCTCAAACCAGATCGTTTTTGACCGGCCAAAACGTCGAATTAATGGGTCATCCGCCGAACAGCCCTGACTTGGCACCTAATGACTTCTTCTTGTTTCCGCACATTAAGAAAAAAATGCGTGGTCAACGATTTTCGTCGCCAGAAGAAGCTGTTGAAGTGTCCAAAAACCATGTTTTAGAGGTGTCTGAATCGGAGTGGAAAAAGTGCTTCGACAACTGGTTTGAGCGCATGCAAAAGTGTATAAATCATGCTGGAGAATACTTTGAAAAACAATAAAACCATTTTTGATTATAAATATTCGCATTTTCACTATTAGGCCAGAAATATATAGAGCAGCCCTCGTATACATACATAAACATATTGAAAAATACGTGTTAATGTGTGACATCTAAGAAATAAACACATGCATGTGCCTCGATTTAATTGACATGTTTTTACTCTTCTCTTTTGTGTTTTTCGCTTAATTGTTGACGGAGATGCCACTTAATTTCTACTTGTGTCTATTATCCTTAAGCTGAAGTCAGTGAATCACTTTATCGTTAATTAATTGTTGACGGAGATGCCACTTACTTTCTACTTGTAACTATAGTCGTATTATTTAAAGTTAGTGAATTGCACTACAGCAGAATGTAATGTTGCGTTTTCTGGAACGCTACATCCTTCATCAGCATTTTACTTTCTTCCAAAAAAAAATAAATAAAATGAAATTGAACTTAAGCCAAAATTAATTTAATTCATTTTTTATCAATTCAATTCAGTTCATCTAATAATTTAATAAAAAAAATTAAATACCTAATTAGTGTTCTAAAAATAATTTAACATTCTAAACTCAAAAAAAAAAACTTTCGTTAAGACCTTCTTAATATGCACCAAATTTCCAGAAAGATCCAGTTTGAACGCACTTTGCCTTGAATATCACAAATGTCCAGAAAAAAGTTTTTGCACCTATTAAATTTTTGTTTGTTTTCAGATATAAATTGAATTAAAGTTTTAATTGATTTAATAAATTATTTAATTTTAAAATTGTTATCTTCTTTTCTAATTTTCAATATATAAAGCACAAAATGTGTTTGTTTGTTTGTTTGTCCAAAAGCTATAGAAGACTGCACCAGTGGTCCGATCTTACTGGAATTTTCACAGTTTGTTATCAGATAGACGTTTATTTTATATTTAATATTTTACTTTCCAAGTAAATATTTATCATCGTGTTCCTTGGTAACAGTAATAGGTAGCGTAGCACCTTGAAATGGGCGAGCCATAGAACTATAATAGCTAAAATTTTTAAATTTTGCTACGGTAAAACCGATATCAATATACATAGTTAAACGCACACTTGGTTTGGACAGTGAGCGTAGGATACCTCCTATACAAAGTGAAAAACACATATCGTGTACTAAGAGAACAACAATAGGTAGGATCGTGAAATTTTACACAAGTAACACAGATATTAGTTTTAATAGTCTAGCTAATTACAGACTAAATTAAAACAGTCGTCGCGTTACCTCCCATACAAAGTGAATGTACATAGGGGCCTATAATAGGCAAAGCCTTCAAATTCTTATTCCGGTAAATAATCTAGCTGGCTTTCAATGCAGCCAGCTTTTTGGAGTGAATGTTGTACAATTATTTCTATTGGATTAGCGAAGGACACCGGGAATAGCTAGTTAAATATGTAATTGATACAATTAATTATTCAATTAGAAAATTAAGTGCTAAATTTGAATTAAATAATTAATTCAAAGAACTAAGACTTTAAACAAACAAAAACTGCAAACATATTTTTCTCTGTAAGTTAAAAATTTTCAGTCAAACTTACAAAAACATATAAAACCACAATCTTCTTTTAGTTCGCTTTGGTTTTTCGATTCGATTTATTCGGCCACTGATTTCCTCTTAGTTCGACATACTTCATTTAGAAACCCTCTAATTTCAAGCGCTCCTCAAGGTTATATTTTACAAAGTCCTTAAAATAGTTTCGGTAGCAAAGCTAAACTCATCTCATGAAAATACATATATCAGTGCTGCCTTACTGGCGATCTCCAAATGAAAAGAACGCCCCAACACAATGCAATTTTTTTTAATATTCAAGACAACATTCAAATTTAATAAAGGCTTCTTTAAGGCTAACTTGCATTTTCGAATAAGAGCTTGGAATTGTAGAAAGGGGGACTGGTACTCCCCATACAAAGTAATTAATAATTATTCTATATGTAGAAAACTAAAATAGTGATACATCCAAAATTGGTATAGAGTACTCTGAGACTAATGTGCGTTTTCCAGTTATAGCTTGTGGGTAAAAGAGGGGACGGACCTGTAAACCATTAGAAAAAAATATAATTTTTCTACAGCAATAGAACTGTAATAATAGCGCTTCTTCAGACTTCTCAAAGACTAGCATGCATATTCGAGTAAAAGCTATTCGTTACAGGAGTAAAGAGAGGCCTATTCTCCGCACGTAGTAACTATATAGATGTAGAATCTAGAGACTCAAAAAGCAACACTTTCTAAATTTGATTATAGCTTTCCGATATAGGGTAAAGTCAAAGGCACTTACCACACAATCTATGAATCGTTATTACCACTGATTTTCTTAATGGAGAGTACAGGCAATTTTTATCTTTTAACTATGTGAAATAATAATTTCCCCAGTTTACTCGTCAAATTTCCAAAATTATATAGTGGATAATATTATATTAATCAAAAGCAAACAAACTGTTTGATTTAGATGTCTAAAGCGAGATTCGTTAAGATTTCGGACAATGTTATTGGACTTACCTTCGTTTTTCTGAAAAATACAATTTGTTTTTCTTTTCCACAACTAAAAATTTAAACAGCCTATTAAGAAATATAATTTTTTATTTATTATATTAATTTGATCTAATTATCTTATCTTTTTAAAACCAAAAAAAAAAAATAAAACCTTTAAAAATGAACTTCAATAAAATAAAAATTGGGTTTTTGTTGCAGCAGAAACAAAAAGCTTACGATAACAATTCCGTTTTCCTATAACAAGCTTTAAGTACATTATTTTAACCTCCTTTCAATATTCATTCATTTCCTGTGGATTATGACCACCTCTCTTTAACTATTTAGCCTGTTCACACTGATTCACTTCGCCAGGTGTAAAATGAAACTTTAGCTTAAGAATAATCATTTAATAATCTTATTATCTTTGCTTGAAATTAAAAAAAAAACTAAAAAGAAACTAAAAGTTAAATCATGTAGAATGGCCTCATTTCTGTGTGAACATCAACAAACCAGGCGCAGGCAACTAAACTCAACTCGTATGACGACTTCATGAAAACAACTGCATTCAGGCATTTCAGTGAACATGGATTAAGTGTTCAGGAATCTACTCTGTTGGATGGTGATTGCAATGTAAGTTGCAAGTAAGTGTTGATTTTGAAAACTAAAGAATATTCACACAGCCTATAAACACATATTTGTTATATGACGACTACATCAAGAATATCACATCGTATCACATTCTTAATGCTACCAAATGAATGAACAAAGTAGCATCTGGTTTGTTGAGAAAAGATTACGCTATTAACATTTCAGCTAAGCTGTCTTTTTTGTCTGAGGTAATATTATAGCTGGTTTTATTTTCATTTTTTGCAGATTTTAAAGAGTGAATTTATTTTTGTTGATGACACTCCTTAACCGACTGGATTTTATGACAAAACTAAGTAGTTGTATGCGTTTTGGGCAGCAATGTCATGCAAAGAAAATAAAAGCCCAAATTGAATGTTCTTAAACTTAAGCAACCCTTTTGGTGACTACAATGTACTTACCCCAGCTTAGTCAGTAACTTAGAAAAGTTGTACATTTATGTTATAAGTAAACTTTTAAAACAAAAAATCATTGACAGAATCATACTTTATATATTTTATAATATTAATATATGTAAATATTTACACGTTTTTGTTCTGTTTTTGTATTCCTGGCCAACAATTCTAAAATATGCAATGGGCTGCATCACTAAAAATATAAGCAATTAAAAATTAATTAAATTAAACCACGGGAAAACTTATTTAAATAAATCATTTTTTAATTATTATTATTATTATTTTTTTTTTTTTTTTTTTTTTTTTTTGTTATATCGTCCAATTTTTTTATTCCAAATAAATTTTTTTAATCACCGATATTGATTATTGAGAGTGAATCGTAGAGCTTTTTGATATTTTATATTTCAACATCTTTTAACTGCATAAAAGAGCCGAAAAAAAGTCAGCCGTATACTGTGGTTAAAGAAAAATAAAATCATATTTGATTGTTTTTGGTTTTTGCTTAAACTTTGAATTTTGTCTTTACTTTATTGTATTATTTATTTGTAAGAATTTTTATGAAGAGCTGAGTAAGTAGTAGCGAAATGGCCATCGAGACGAGCTTTCACTCTCAATAGTTTATATTGGTGATTTTAAAAATTTAATCGGAATAAAAAATAGCACGACATTTATAAAAAATTAATGAATTTGTATGTCGAATTTTGTTTGTTAAACATCGACAAGGTGGCTTAATCTAGCTTCTGCATATTACTGTTGGGACTTCAGTGTTTTTTATGGGCGGGCAGTTGAAGTTGTCCATGTGACAGGCAAGGGATGGCAGGGATTTTTCATATTTTTTTCAAACAGTTGAAATAATTGGATTGTCTCTGCGCCCTCTTGAGGGTTTGACTAAATGAGAATCAAATCAGAAATTATATGTTTATAAACTCAATGGACATATTCAGCTTTTGCTGCAAGTGAGTTATATTTCAAACAAATAAATAAACTTGAACTGAGAAAAATGCGCATAAAATTATTTTGAATATTGTTGAAACTTCTAAGGGGCCATAGAAACATTTTTATCTGTATTCACATGGTCTTTATGGTCTTTAATTTTGATTTATGACTTTCTTGCCACAATATTTAATTTATCGTTAAGATCTTTTTTCGCCGATTCGTTTATCAGTTTTTTCGCCAAATTTCTTACACTGTTTGAAATTAAAAGTGAACTCATATTTCGGATTAATTTGTTCAGGAAATCAATTTTATGTTTTAAGTCTTACAGAGGCACAGTGAATTTAGTAGCTCAATCTGATAATTAATAACTGTAAGTTTTGTCCATTATTTTTTTTTTTCAATTGTTTACCCATAAAATTCATTCATTCATGTTTAGTAATTGGTTTTTAAAATTGATTTCCGCAAGGGACTTCCAACTTGATCCAGGCATTTTATTCAGCAGCGTGTGTAAAGCGAAATGTACGCCAACAAGCAATAAAGTGCCTGCTACACAAACTAGTCTTTTATTGCCTCTCACATATTTCAGTGTACGCTGAGGTGCTTTTATTGATTTAAATATTAAATCGCGAGTTCAGGGATAAATGCTCTGCTTGGCCATGCAAGAATTATAGCAAGTGCAATTGAAATACTGGTTTGTGATCTGTTCGACAAATTAACAACTTTTTATCAGCTCAAGGCCAAAATTTATTTTCCAAAAAAAAGGGAAGGGATTGCTTAAAGAATGACGTGCATTTTCTGGATTGTTATATCATTTTTTGTATATATTTACATCAATTGCGTTCTTCCATTCATGTAGATAGATGCAATAATTTTAGATAGATAGGTAAAGCTTACAGCGTTCTCCAATTAAATGAATGATGTTTGCAGTGTAAACATCATTTATTTAACCAACAAATTTAGGCGACAAAAATATATGAAAACGCTCATTATCTGCCAGGATTTTTTTTTAATCTTTAGTTTTTATTTTATGTTACAAATTAACATATTATTTCCTTAGTTAAAACTTATCAATTAAAATATTAAATAAATTCATTATTTTACATTCTGTAAGCTGTAAATGCCCGCCCATAATGAAACGTAAAAAAGCTTTTATTTTCAAAGTTTCATTGTTTATTGTTTTACTGTCAGTATTTGGCAGACATGTGCTATCGTTTCCCATAAAACACAGAGTATAAACATAAATCATTGGAACAGCATAGTTTCGTTCTATAGAGTTGAATTACTTAAATCATTTGCACAGTGTGACTTCACGAAATTACATTCATATTTTTTCTTTAATTAACATAAAAGGAAAAGGTTCAAATATTATTGCATAAGGAAAATTTCGTATATTGTGAATAAAAAATTATATAATTTCTAAAATTGGTATTCTTTAAATCCATGTACAAATATTAAAGGGGGCCTTAAACGAAATGTTTTTCGGGGCAGGAGTACACACATTGGCTTTTGTATTGAACTTAACCTTATCGCATAGATTAAGATCACTTCAACAATTATGAACCAGAGGTTATGGTAAAAGTATTTAAAAAAGGATTATAGTCTTAACTTCCACAGTTGAGTCAGCGTTGCGCTTTGGTTGAGGTTCATAGAATGAGCGGCTGAAAATAGAAGAAGTTGTCGAAGGACAATGAAACGTAGGCACATTGGCATTTTTTTATTTAAATCATGAAAAAATAAAAAAAAATAAACCGCCCACTTTTACGCCCACCTCCTATAAAAAGAGAAAATAAAATTTTAACCTTCGGCATTGTGTAAAATTTTAGAAATATCCGCTCATTTTTACGCCCACTTCCCATGCAACTTGTACTGAAAAAGTGCCAAAACTCCTTTGATTTCTAACGCATCAACTCAATTTTCACAAAAAAATAATATTATAATTGTAGAATGGGCTCCTAAAAATATATGCCTGATCCGCCCACTTTTACGCCCATCTCCCATAGAAAAACATGAATAATAATTTAACATCATTATCGTACTTTAATTTAATTGATTTGCAGCTTTAAGCGAAATCTATTTATAAATGGATCTGAAGACAATAAAAGATGATGCATTACGTGTTATTAGTGGCTACACCTTCAATGTAATCTATAGGCTCTATAGTCTTTATTTTTCGCTTCCTGAGCTTCTTTGGACAGCTACCAGAAACAAATAAACAATTAAAATATAAAAAATGAAAATGAATTATGGAAAAAGGGCCGTTAGATAGAAACACACTTGGATGAATAGATTCTGCCTTAATTTTACTACCATGCACCAGAACCTTATGAACAGTTACAGGCATGTAGTACGAGCCATAGAGATCAACAAACAACTTGGCAGTATCTAATGCAATATAAATAAAATTAGTTAGTGTCGATTGCTGCATTGCAATTTATTTCGGCCAAAATAATTTTAAATCTCTTCTTTTATGCCAATTACGTCTGCAGTCTTGGCTGAATTTTCGAAAAACCTTCCTCCCATATTGCCGCCGTTTGTTGTGCCCATACCTTGCTTCACTGCGTCCAAATTTATGCCCAGTGTCAACTTTAATCTTTTCTGAATTTCAACTTTATTCGACGGCATGAAATACATAACAATTAACACCATTTATAAGTATGTTTATTACATTATGTAATAATTTTAAACAGTAAAGAAAAAAAAAACATGCATGAACGAAAATTCATGTTTTGTTACCCTACTTTAGAGTTTTTACTGTTATTTTTGAAATGGAGCAGGTAGGAACTGACGGAGCTGAATTTTTTTTTTAACTGTTAGCTGATACTTCAAATTGTAATTTCACATCTTTCATTAAGCAGCGCTCCACAGCGCTAAAAAGATGCAGTCCACTGAAGTTAATGAACATTGAAATTTTGACATTTTTATATTTTACTCTACGAAATTTTTATCTGGCACTTTTACCAACTTTTTTTAATGCAAGTTTCATCTATGACAATTGTCATTTACGAAAATATACAACAAAGTGAAATAATAAGTTTACGAAAAAAATGAATTTCGAACACTATGCAAGCTATGTGCGTTGCGGCCTTGTTTCTGAGAACAAATAGAGATTTTAAAACTATGAACACTTTTCTGGAAACGCAGACTATCGCATAAGCTAAAGAGTAAATCTTTTCTATATATTTGAGAAATTGCTTCATTTGACAACGTTGACAGAGATCTAACGAACATATGGAAAAGAAAATATGAAAGATATCTTATACCAAGTCCAGCATTGCCAAAAAACATAAATCATTGTAATGAGTTCCTTCTATAACATTTTTTGTAGCAGACATTAACAGTGCACAGTGGGGCAGAATTAAAATATTTTGGAAATAACTAAGCCATTTGTAAAGGTCTAGGCCGATTGATACAAAATTTGGTATGAGCGTAACAGAGGAGCGTTTGAGCTTAAATTTTGAAGCTGGGTACCATCGGTAGTTAGCGAGCAATATTCAAAATTTTCTGAAAAAAATTTCAATATCTTAATTGGCTTAAAAATAATACTATTTTCAATTTAAAAAAAGCCAAAATTATTGCAATTTTGTGCATTTTAGCCTAAAAAGGCATTTATCAAAATTTTATATTTTTGTTTAGCTAACTATATGTGTGTACGTTTAAACTAAATTTCTTGTAAAATTTATCGTTCTTGTAGAAGATGGAGGTCCTTTAATTTAACCTGTTTTACATTAAAATTTTAATTTTACCCTATATTTTCTAAAATCCCAAAGCTGGGATCGCAAAAAGACAACTACCATAAAAAAACCAAATGTACTCCGAATCGTTGCTAAAAGTATTTTATGAGCCCTAGACCATATGTGGACTTTATGGTCAAAAGAGCAAAAAAATTTAAATTTTGGCATTTTTGGTTTTATTATTGGAATTGTTGCTGCAGCTTTTTCGCATAAGGTCCACGGACATTTTGTCACACTACAATGAGACATAATGTCCATTAACGTAGATTCATAACGTCCATGGATATTATGCTTTATTTAAGGGTATTCTGTGTAAGAAAGATGCAACAATTTTATAAATTGGCTTACAGACAATATTTGATCAGCGAAGCCGGTGTTGGTTATACCATAGAGGAGAAAACCCTGGCACCTGGCCAATGGACAGCTATGCATAAAATAGTTTTAAGTGCGGTCTTATGAATATTTTGCAAGTGTCACTATGTCCATGGACATTATGTCACTTTCGAGTGCAACATTAAGTCCATGTACATTCTGTCCTTGGCCACTATGACATGCCACGGAATATAGCACTCTTACTTGTAGCAGTTTAAAATATTTTAAGAGGATTTAAATTTTACTCTTTAATAAATTTCATTAATATTTTTTAATTCCTCTAATTTGGCAGCTTCATTTGACTTTACCAAATGTCGTGTCATTCAATTGTAACATTTATTACGTTCCTTATATTCCGTGTTTTTAAATTAAATTCGCACCATTTTTTGAGTACAGTCACCATCTAGAGTTTACTTTTTGGTTTGCAAATTTCTGTCCGACTACTGTTTGCTTCTTCATATTTAACGCATTACAAAAAAAAAACAATAAATTAAACAAAAGTTGTAAGTGAGTAAGTGCATCATGATGTAGAACAAAAGCATTGTCATTTTTGCATTATACTCGTAAGCGTAATTATCAATATAAGTGGTATTTGGGTTTAATCTTTTTTTACATTTAAGCAAATGCAACAGCATTCGAAGTAACGTCAGTTTAATGCAAAATTTTTATGAAACATCATTCTCATACTCAGCTTAATCACCAACACTCTAATAAGAGCAATATCGTTAAAAATATTAAAATAAATCGTTGTTTAATGCCCATCACAAATACAATGGATGTATTTAGTCATACTGAGAGTTTTGAATGAAGCAAATATTAAAAGAAAAAAAATTTTTTTTTCAAATTTGACAAATGACTAATAGTAACGTGATGAAAGTGAGTTGTGCCTCTACAAGTACCACTATAGAGTTTAACATCGAAAATAGCCAATTAATATAGTTATAAATTAAAAGTTTTTAGTTAATGCTACAATAATTTTAAGTGTCCAACCGTATAAATAAATACGCCGGGACCCTGCCCAATCCCATCACCAATGCAAACCTCTTGCTTCGTTTAGAAGTTACGAAAAACTGGGGAAGTCAGTAGGTCTTGATGAGTAAAAAGAAGTCTGTGACTTATCAGTAACATGAAACCACACCTTATTTCGCCACGATGCAGGAACTATTATCAACATACTAAAGACAATCTTTTTAACTCCCTAAGATCCTCAGTGATTTCAGATGCCGCAATAACGACTTTCTGACTTTCATTAAGACTAGTGCTGTCAGCACGGCTGAATTGATTTAAGCCCGCAACTGGTAAATATCAACATTCTGTCTCATTACAGAGTTGCTCGTAATTGCTAAGACAAAGACAAAGGAACACAATAGCATTTACCTTAATGTACGCTTGCGCCAGACTCCTTCCAGGCATAGTCTACAAATATTGTCTTTTTTTTGACGCGTATTAAAACCAGGTAATACTTAAAGTTATGACCTCTCAGGTCAGGGTATCCAGGTTAAGGTAAAAGCCAGCTAAATGAATACCTTCCGGGTTCTTCCATTGTAAAATAGAAACCGGAAGTATTTAGGTGGTTTCCTTGTTCCATTTGATTTTATCAAACAAATTTTGGTTAATGTCAACTCACAAAGTGATCGTTCGACTTACATAAGCCATCTTTCTAGTAGAGATAAGGAGCTTAATACCGGCCGCCACCACGACAAACTATAAATAGAACTTCTGGCTGTACACTCAGTTATGCCGAGCCGTTTCATTTCGACTGCTTGCAAATAGCCAAAAGAGATCGTAACAAAAAAGGAAAGAAGTGCATCACATAAAAAGTCCGGTTGCGTTTCGCTACCCCAATAGAGTCATTTTTTTATTTGATATGAAAGTTACTTGTACGAAATTTTAAAACTCTTCCCCTCGCAGTTCCCTAAGTAAATGAGAAAAACTTTTCACATTGTATCGGAGGTACCACGCCCACTCTCGCAATTGATGCAGGATTTTTCTAAAAAATGCAATAATAGGAAGTTTTTAGTACAAAAATTCAGCGGTTGTTCTCATGAGAAGTTATAACTCACGAACACGTCGACCGATGCAAACTCTATATAAACCATATACACGGCCATACGAACAAACCCTAACATTTTAATCGAATTTGGTTTGACCGTTCTTGAGTTATTAACGTCACAACACATTTGCAAGAATTTTTTAAATATAAAGATTAAATACGATCTGGAGTAATTATCGTGAGGCATGAGCTTCTGTTTTCCATTTCTAGTAATTAATAATATAAAACCGTAATCAACTGAATAACTTTTTTAGTCAGGATCGTGTTCAAAGTAGATAATTAAACAATTTTTATTAAGATCAGGAAAGTTTAATTTTGACACTGTGTTAAGCTCGTCTTTAACATTCTTCTTAATTTTGTCTAATTGTAGGGAGCATGCTAGAGGTTCTTCCTCTAGCATTATATTCCGCTAGACTTAAATATATAATAACGAACTTAAGTCTAACCTAAAAGTTAAAAGACACACATTTACAAACGTTAATTTAAATGTCAAGCAAATATTTGCTCGAACATTCGTTTTCATCTAAACAGTCTATAATAAGTCAACAACTTTAACCTTTGATCTCCGACTAAATTACATTAAAGCTGACAAAAGCGTAAATGTGTGCGTGTGTACACTCTAAACATGCAAAAATAGAATGCATCATACTGCCGTTTTATGAATAATGAAATTGAATTCCAGACAAAAGAAAAACAAATATTGAATGGGGTGTTGCATTGTCATTTTGCATTTTCTGCTATGGCAGTATTCTGTACATAAAGTGGTATAATGATGATAATAATGATAATTATGATTTGCTCTCCATTTGTAAAATGTGTCTGGGTTTTTGCAAAAAATAAAATGTAAAATATATATATTTTTTTAATGTTATTGTATAAACGAATGTAATAAAATGGAATGGCATGGATGGCATAAATCTTTAAATTTAGAACAAAGATAATTGGTTGTTGTTTCTGTTGTTGCATACAAAAATGAATATTAAATCAATGTTAGGTATACATACATACATATTTATATCAAGTACTAGACATTTAAACCAAAACCCATATAGAAAGTCAGACATAGTGTTTGAGCAACCATTCATTTATTGGAATCAAACTAAAATGCATGTGAACATGCAATCAAATCATAATTATTATTATTATCATTTCTTTGCGATTTTCTATTCTTATTTATATGCCACAAGTTAAGTATTGCAACAACAAAAGAAATATTCTCAAAAAGAGAAATTTTACAGTAATTAAATTTTTTTTTTTTTTTTTGAAACTCGTTTTAGAAGTAAAAAAAAAATAACATGAAACATACATATTGATTTTAGTCCACACCATTTACTTTTTTTTATTTTGTCATCTATGAATTTGTCATGCAATTTATATCTCATCTTCTTAAGTGTGCGTTTCATTACTTTACCATTTATAAACCCTTAACAAACATTTTAATACATTTCCTGTTCAAGAATAAAAACCACAAACCAACATCATGCAAAAGTCGTGAGTATATTAAATTAATTTTTACGCGCCGCCTTGATTTTTTTATATATTCTACTCCATCATTTTGTGTGTGTGTGTGTGTGTGTGTTTTTTCTACGTCATTTGCTATGACGCTATACATTTCACTTCACTTTTGCTAAATAAACAGCGAACTCCTTGTCGTGATACCACTTCATGTAGTACAAGTCAACACAAGAGCTATGTATGTGCCCCCTCTACCCCCTTCACAAAAATAGATTTACATCATGCAATATGTTAAGGCTCTGAAATAAATAACACACCATCTGTCTATCAGTTTCACCAGCGTAGATACACACTTACTTATCATTGTCATAGATATGTCATAGAAATATGACAACCAAATCCTCACGGCAAAAAACGCAAAAGAAATGTTTAGTTAGAATAACAGCTAAAATTTACTACTTGCACGAGAGTATACTTGAATTTTTATTAGATTTTGTGGTTAATCTCTAAAGCCGCAGCAATGACTTTGATTTGATATGAAAAAAATGTTACAGGGTGATCTAAATAATTGGATTTCCAAAGATTCATATAATATTGAAATATTAAGGCGTTAGCAGTGATGCTCTAGATGATGACACTTTCATATGTGATTCCAGCATGCAAAAGAATGGCAGTTTACAAAACCTTAGCAACTCTTGGGCTACTATATGCTACAAAAGTCAACAAATTATTTGAATATAATTTATAGTTACGGCCAAAAAAAACAGGGTCACTTAAAAAAATTTTAAATGAAATTTAACGAGAATATAACTCTCTATTTTTCGAACTTATAGCCACGTTTCACCAATTTTTAGTGAGCATTGGCGTTTGTTTATGCAAACATTTTGCGATTTATTCAAGGTTATTTTGTTAAATAAGGGCTTCTCTGGGATATCTTTCACATTTCATTGACCTAGGGGAACTTAAGATTTTTAACGTGTTACGTTCCTTTAGCAGAAGTTTATCGATGCCTGTCTTGTACTGAATGTTTTCTTTTCGCTGTAACACAGAACACTTTAGGTAATTTTAATTTAAATTCTAGATCGCTCATCAAAGAATATTTAAGGAATAAAAAAGGGAAAAGGGTATACCTAAGTTTGTCCTTCCGTTTGGAATTTCTACAATATTCATTTCCGACCCCATAAAGTAAATATATTTGGACGATGAGCGATGTCCGCCCGTGTTAGTGTTGAAATCAAAAAAAAAAAAAAATTAATAAATATCTCAATCGATCAGATATAATGTCGAAAGAGTTGCTATTAAAAATAAGCATGATCGGTCCATGTCCTTATAGGCAGCAAGCAAACCACCACGCCTACCTCTAGTTTTTTCAAGTCATTTGGAACAATAAAGTAACTCCCAATCGAAAAAATAAATATATAGGGCGATAGAGAATTAAAACGTACGAAAAAAAACATCCACTGAAAAAAATGGCGCTCGCCCATATTTTCCAAGTTACGGGGCTCTGAAATTTTCAAATTTTTTTTAAATATCAATATGGGTAAAGTTTTAAAGCTTTTGAAGTGATCTTTAAGGAAATACTATTTTTTTAAAAGGCTTCCTAATTGTGATTCGAATTAATCAAGTTCATAGTACTGGAAATATTATACTAAGATATTATCTTTTTTTTGGTTTAAGACTTAACATAAGAGTGCAGAATTGCACTTCATCAAAAGCAACATCATTCATACTTATACACATATTTGATTCAATTTAATGTCGGTATTTGTGTGTGTGTTCGTATACCCATTGTCATTTCTCTATCTTGAATTTAGCTCGACTTAAGTTCATAGTAAGACTTAAGTGCACCACATATTCACATATTCTTTTGTTTGAGAATCCTTGTCATGCTTAAGTTCTTAACAGCATTTTGCTTTACATTACAACTTTATTATACTGGTTGCTAGAACCCCGCTATATATAAAATTTAAAATTTTTTCATCTTTAACTTTTTAATTTTTCCCAAATTCCTCTATTGTTAACCGACTTCAAAAAAAGAAGGAGTTTATCAATTCGACTGAATGTTGCTTTATATATTTGTGCATACATTACTCAGTAATTTCTGAATCAATTTTGAAAATTTTCTTTTTTATTTGAAATGTGACGCTTACAGATTAATCCCGTTTTTAAAGCAGTTCATAATCTTAAAAATTAAAGGTTGTACCCTTACGGCGTACATTTTTTACGGGTTTTAAGAATCGTACAGTTATAGCTCCCAGTGGCAAAAAGTAATACAAAAATAAATCTGAAAATTACAGGGTATCACAATAGGTGACGTACATTGAGCTATATCCGTATCCGTATCCGTATCTTTTGAACCGTTATATACAAACGCTTGAAAATTAGACAGGATGTCCACTACTTTGTTTGCTATAAAAAGAAGTATAAATATTTTATATTGAAAATAAAGGGTGTTACAATAGTTGATGCAATTTGATGTGTGTAACCCTAATTTTGAAACATTATATCAATAGATACACAGATGAAATCTCTTTTAAAGTCGATTTTTTTTCTCAAGAATTATTAAGTAATATTCTATTTTGTTTTCTTTAACTAAACGCCACACAGAGGGGTATTTTGCCAATCTAGCCGGATATTAGGTCAAAAACTAATTTTGAGTAGTGAAAAAATTTAAGCACGCAGCTGGACAGATAACGAAAATCTGCATCGTATAGTGAATTTTCAAGGGTTTTGTTTGAGATTTGAAGTTTTAGGACACTGTTAAGTCAGACAAGTTGGATAAATCACATACGTTTTTATTGAGTTTATACGATTTTCAGAGGTTTACAATATATTTTTTGTGGCTAAACGAATAAAGATTTTGCATTGATTTTATCCTGTGAAGAGCTTTTTTCTATTTAATTTTCATAAAAACTTCGTGCTATTTTATTTATTTAATTGTCCCGATTAAATTAATTACCGATATTGATTATTGAGGGTCAAAGCACGTCTCGATGGCCATTTCGTTACCATTTTAAATAAACCAAAGATTTTTGTCCAAACAATAAAGCAAAGACAAAAATCAAAGTTTAAGCAAAAACAACAATAACCAACAATGATTCTATTTTTCTTTCCCCACTGTATACGGCTGAATTTTTTTCGGCCCTTTTATACAGTTGAAAGAAGATTAAAAATAAAATATCACAAACACTACGATAATTTATTTCCATGCACAGGCACTTTGTTAATTATTTTCATGTTTTTATTTTTTGTATTTAATTTTTATTATAAAAAATATCGTTCGAAATTAAAAAAAGTATTTTGTTTGTTAAATTTTTTATCAAAAGAAAAGAAAAGGTTTTTAAGAGTGATCTCCATCGCAGTCCTAAAAATTTTATATATCACTATAATATTTACGATCTCTACTTTTATATTGCAGACAAATACGTTGCGCGTTATTGCGTATAACCCACTATTAGGTTGTTACTTTTCTTTTATGCTTCCACCTGTACTTAACGCTAAAGATGATTTAAATTCGGAAAAGGTCTTTGAAGAATCAGACGAAGAAGGACCATGGCACTCATTATTATTTTAGTGCAAAGGAGAAGTTCCTTTAAATAAATTAATTGATATAATTTAAAAAATAATTAATTATTTTCAGCTAAATAAAATACTTTAAATTTAAAGTATTAGAAAGTTTAATAATAAATATTTTTAGGAAATTGGCAAAAAAAAAATTTTTTCCACAGAGCCCTTTTTCTTGGTGGGTTTAGAGGAATACCTCCCCCTGCCTGTAAAAATTAATTTCTATGGTTTTAAGGCGTATTTAATCCATTTTTTCAAATTATATTTTATTTTACCGCCTACAGGAAGGGCAAGGCTAAAATGGCATTTTAGAATCTCTTGAGTCCAAAATTGAAGTTTTTACACATTCTTTAAACTGAAAAGTTGCAGTTGCTAAACAAAATGAATTAGAAAAAAAACTTTCATTTTTTAGAGGTAGGATTAGTTCTTCAATGGAGAACTTTTTTCTCCTTGGTCTTATTTTTCTCGTTTCCTAGTTTTAAAAGTCTATGACCATAACAGATTTTCCTGCAGTGTCAATAATCTAGGTGCACTTAGTAAATTATAAGAGCCAATATATGCTAAAAAAGTAATGTCCGGCTAGATTAGCAAAACACCCAAACAGAAGACAGAAGGCAATTGTTAAATTGACAACCTGTTGTAAGTGCTCGCACAATACTTACAATACTTTTTCACCCAACTCTTTTCATTTTTTATTTCAAGTTTTTTATTTTGATGTTTTTAGAAGTTTAATAATCGAAACAATTAACAGCGTGTTCAAGACTTTTTTGGCTGTATTTAATACAACATACAATATACAATAGTTTGTGAATGGAACAAATATTTTGACAAAGACGTTCTTAAATCAGAATCAGTATTTTTTCATTAACAGCAGTACAACTTCTGATTGAATAAACTAGCGTTACTGAAAATATACTTAAATACCCATACTTTTACCTGTTACAATGTAACCAGTTAAAATGAATGACACACTTACATTTGCATTTGATAAAAAAAATAATTGTTCAGTCTACTTACTGTATTAACAATCTAAATGCCAATAAAATCAGGTGTTTGAAACCTCTTAAAAATATATTTGGATTTTACATTTCTAAACCATCGCCTGTAGTAGAACCTTCCTTCCAACGGGGAAGGACTTAGCATTTAAATCAGTAAGATCTTCAATATATATTTGAATTAATTTCTTTTACAATTTGTAACCTTTTTTATCTCTTGAATCCTTTTTTGTGTTAACATGGCACGTATTTTACTCACAAAATACTTTTGCATGGAGAAAAAGTTTTTGTACTTTTTTTCTTTGTGTAAACTATAAAAATTCTTTTCTTGTTTTTATTTCTCCAAGGCCATTGATAAGATAAATTATTTCTGTAATAAGAAAATAGTAAGCGGCAATTTTATAAAAGTATCCCATGTGTTTTTGCAAGAATTTTACACAGACAACAGAAAAGGTATGAAAATTGCTATGTCACAATCATTTTGTGTGTTGTTGTTGTTGTTGCAAAACAGGTTTGCATTTTCACGTAAATTATGTATCGACAAATAAGGACTGAGATGAGTCAATGTAGATTGCTATGAAAAATATGAAAAATGATGTAGCAAGCTTTGGTTTAATCTTCTTCTAGGTAATTTAAACTATCCTAACTTAGCGAAAAAATTTTAGTCCGGACCAAGTTCGCATTTTTAGTTTCTACCTAATGATGTGTTATTTTTTAGGGAAAACAGGATAAGTTTATCTTTTAACAATCCTGTTAATGTAGTGCCGTGAGCAAGCACAAATTTCATCTTTACCATGACAGTTTTGCAGTTTCGTTTTTTTTTCTTATAGCATGATACATTTTTTACATGAATAAAATCATACACATAGTTCTAGGCTTTTAGTTTTTACCTTTGAAATATTGTAAAACAAGTCCCTAAGCCTCAATACAATCAATTTAACTTGGCTTTTTAGGGAAAATTTTTTTTTTAATTATATCAGGTTGATTAATTAGTTGCTTACCCAGACAACTTGATTCAGGTCAGTGACCATATAGAGTCTAAGCGACTACGCGACTAGACTACGCGTAAAAGGGTACGATAATTACTATATTGCTAGTAGTTGAAGTACTAGAGTAACACTGCGGTGGTAATAGAAATATTTTACTTGGCCATTTAGCCACGTTAGCCTATTTTGGATCGCTACATTGTTCACCATTTTAAGTATTTACCGACTGTATAAATCAGTTTAATCACAAGTTCACACATCCCTTAAACCATTTTTCTCTGACTAAAAGATTTTAAAGATTAATCTAAAATAGTTTTTTCAACTTGACATTTGTTATATAAAAATTTCACCTGCATTTTCTTATTAATGCCTCTTATTAAAGTTTATTTCTTTATTTTTATTTCTACTATTATCATTGCACATAAAATATTATTTAAAATATATGTATATGTTATATCTACATAGTTTGAGAATTTACTTTACGTATTGCAATAAATTAATTTAGTGATTTCATATACATTATTTTCATTAGTTTCTAACAGTTTTTAGGAAAATATAGGGAAAAACCTCTTAAAATTTTAAGAAATTTATTGGTGTTTTTTCTATTACATTATTCTATTCTTTACCAAAATTGCTGAAATAGAAAACAGTTTTACAAAATTCTTAATGTTTCGATAGTGGAAGGCCTATTTCTAACTTCGAATCTTGAAGTTTAATTTATCAATAAAAGATATAAACATTTCTTGGTTAGAGTTTTTATTTGATAGACTAGTGGGGTATTTCTAGGTGGATTAAAAACGGCTTTAAAATTAATATATTGGATGATTTGAGGTGTTTTTAAGTAAGTTTTGCCTATCTGGTAGACCATACCTGGCAGCCACATTTCATTATCAGTCAAATATAAGTCTTGTTCAATTTAATTTAAATTTCAGTGCTTTATCACAAGATTGAAAAATATGCTGTTTAAATATTCAAAGCATTTCAACAAAAAACAACTCCGAGATATTTTACGTTATCTGAAAGTGAAATTGTAGATCCTTGTATTAATAATGTGGTTTGAGGTGTTCTCTTTGGCGATCTATTAAAAGGGAAAATAGTCGCTTGTTTTTTTTCGTCAATTTTTATTTTCCATTTTTTTTAAATATTTATTTATCAGAAGAAGTCCTTTCCCCACATTTTTAACAACTGAATTGAAGAGTATTGCAGTGTCATCTGCCTAAGAGGCTGCGCATTCATTTCTTTGAGCCTTAAAGTCTGTTGTATATAAGGAATAGAGTAAAGGAGACAAGTCTGTCCTTGTGGAACTCCTGCTAGAATATTTCTTTGTGTTGAAGAAACATTGTCTATAAAGACCTTGAACTTTCGATCTGTCATAAAGCTTTTGATGATTTTTTGTAAATAAATAGGGTATTTAAATTTATCTAGGTTGTATGACATATTGACTCGAATGCTTTTTTAATATCGAGAAAAACTATGCCAGTGTTTTTGCGGCAATTTTTGTTGTTGATGATCATGTTTGTAATCCGTTTTACCTGATGTATTTTTGAGTAGTGTTTTTTAAAACCACACTGATCATTGCTTAAAACGTCATGTTCTTCTGTATTTTTGTTCAATCTATATAGAAATATGTTTTCAAATATTTTATCTAAAATATTTAACATACTTATCGGCCGGTAGCTTTAAGTTTAATGGGGTCTATTCTTCGCTTTAGTATTGTTATAATCTTGGCCAACTTAAATGACTTAGGAAAGTACTCATCAAGAAGAGACCAATTGAATATTTTTTCTTTAAGGCCATAAAAAAGATCTGAAAGTTTTTGTCAGGCATGTCACAAATTCTGATCTGAATGGTTTTCATTTCGTATTATCAATTTCGATCGATTTTGTTTTACCTTCTTCAGTTTCCTATTGATTTTGCTAATTTCTGAAAAATGATTAATATCCACCCTTTTATTTAAATGTGGTAATATTGCGTACACCAAAGTATAGCCCTGTTTACTTTGGTGTACGCAATATCTAAATAAGGACACGTAATAAAAGTAAATTGGAAAACCGCAATTAACAAAATTTCAAAGAAAGAAGTTGCACTTTGAAATTTAAAAGTGGTCTCATTCCGAAAAAAGTTTTCGTTTTTCGTTTTCTAAAGAACCAATTTGCGGAATTGAAAGAACTTTCGATCAGAATTGAGTACTGTGACATGGCTGTACAAATAATTGGTTTTAATAAATCAATTCTTGTAGCTTTGGAGTTTTGTTTGTTGATATAAAATTTTATTAAAATTTAAAAAATTTTAATGCTGAAGAAATAGCTTAAAGAATTAAAATTTTTCTTAATTTTGTTTTACTTTTTAAAATTATGCATTTGTTGGAAATTCGACTCATCGAATAATTCAAATCGATTATTGTTTTCTTGTATAAATCAGTAATAAAATAAAGACCACAAATTTATTTAGCATACTCAACTATATTTAGCCCTTATATAACTTCTGGCTATTTTAATTGAAACGAAAAACAAAATATAATAAAAGCGCACGTTTCTTTTGCCCTCAAAAATGCATGTTGTTGTTTTTGTCGCTGGCAATATAATTTGATTGTACAGAATGCAAAAAGACAACAACTGGTGGCCGCTAGAAGGACGAATGCTTAACATAAGCCCGCTTGTGTTTCTTAGTTCGTTACATTTTGAAAAACGTATCAAAATAATAAAAATAAAAAAAAAATTCTTCCCAGGCAACTGAATAACACACATAGCGCAACAAAGAATCAAGAGTCATTGTGTTTATTTTTTCTTGCAATTTTAACGTTTTATTTTTTGAAACAATGAACATCATGAAAAAAGTGAGATTACAAGGAATGTGAATAAGTAAAATACCTGGACTGACGGACTGACTGTATGTTTTGTTTTGTGTTTAGTGTAAAGAATATTGAAATCACATACGGCGGTTAAAATTGCTTAATCCAAGGATTTGAAATTTTAAACGTTTTCAAACAACAAAACAACTCGCAAACATACACATTGTACATACATATTTCAAAAATCTATACATAACTCTCGCATACTTAAACTGACACCAGCAATATTCTGCAGGCATTCATTTCTTTGAAAGACAAATATTTTTTTTTAAGAACTTTAAGGTTGAGTAAATAGTTTAAATGTTATTAAAGACACGTTAATGCGTTCTTCTCTTTTTCTGTGTGTAACGTTTCGTCGTGGATCTGTAAAAATGGAAATAAGTTGCAGGTTACAGTGTCTTTACAGTTTTACTCATTTACGTTTGTGCATCATTTCTATTTTGTTAATGCACGGTTTTTTTTGTTCATGTACATAGAGGTGAAAAAATGGATTTTATTGTTTTTGTAAATTTATTCATATTTTAAGGAAGAAAGAAAACACAAGAAATTTTAAAACTAAATGCATTTGAAAATAAAATATAACAATTATTTTTTTTTTGTGTAGAATCTTTTGACAATTATTTAATGCGATATTACCTTTTACAATTTGTTTTCCATAATGGATTATTTAATAAAATTGTATCGATTTTCTTATTACTTGTGGAACTAAACAACTTTTGATATAGCAACCATTGGTGAAAATCTTTAAAAATTTTCAATTTCCTAATTAATTGCAGTGATTTACATCGAAAATATTAATTACGAGCTACTGATCAGTCATTGACCAGATTAACGGTTTGATTTCCCCAATATGGTTTCCGAAAGCGGCATTCAGAGGCATAGAATGACAACTGATTGAAATTAAATAAAAACACGGGAATAAAAAAAATAATGTGCTATTTTTTATATTATTCCGATTAAATATTTAAATCACCGAAGTTGATTATTTAGGTAAAAGCACGGGTCGATGGCCATTTCGCTACCGCTTACTTACTCCTCAATAATCTTTATCGATAATTTAATAATTTAATCAGGTTTATGTAGAAATATAGCACAAAGTTTTTTATGCAACTGATTTATATTGATCATATAAAATATGTCTGATTGGTTGTAAATCTAAGCTAAATTTTCAGGAATTTTTTAAAAATTTATCGTAGCAGCTTTAGCCTCTATATGGCACTTAAAAAAAAAGTGTTCCTCGCAAATCATTAATGTACCATTATCTGATCAAATAGCCGTTATATTTTTTTCGCAATTACTACCCCCTAATAAATCTTATTAAATTGCAATACAAACTTTAAACATTTTACTATTGTTGTTATTCTTACTAATGAACTATTAAATTATTAATTTTATCAGGTTTAAGCTCACATTTTTATTTGAATTTCTAAATTTATCAAAAATTTATTTTTAAACTTTCGAGTTAATTTTCATAGAAAATAAAAAACATAAACAGACAGTAGCCAAATTCAATGTGGGATTTTCTAAAGCGCTACATCCTTATTCAGCATTTTTTGCATCTATCTGCCTTAGGTTCTGTACATTGTAAAAGTTATCTATTTAACCAAGCGATTTAAGAAATAAGAACACGGGGAATAATTCATATTCAATCACTATTAAGCTGCTTTGATTAAAGTCACACTCAACTAGAAGCTTTTGGAAGAATAATTATTATTTCATGATTCGGCACACTCTAGTTACCAAAATAAAATTCAATAAAAACATTTGTAAAGCTGTGTAATCGTATTTATGTTTTACTAAGATTTAGTTTAATTATTTATTTTTTTCAATAAAATTTTGATGTTGTTGTTCTTTAACTCTCTCATCAAAATATCTTAAAACTTTTAAGCTTCAAACTTTTACGAAATTAAAAGAAACTATTAAAAAAAAAACCCATATCGTTCATTTAATTCTAGAACGTCATAACTCAAAATTTCAAATTTTAGAGTTAATCATAGAGAATTGTTCGTCATTTCATGCTTTTGTACTTTGTCGTTATTTCATTTCATGTTTGGAAACTTTGTTTGTCAACAAGAACGACACATTTCAGTTGTGGAATAAAGTCTTTTCACAAATAACGACACATTTTAGTTTATGACACAGTCGCGGATATATTTTTTCAGCAATAATGTCATAATTCAAACATCCCACATAGTTTTTCCAAGACCTCCCCCCTTTAATATATAATTGATGAAAGTTATCTTAAATGGATTTTTTATTTATGAATCATTTGACTAATTGTAGTGGGCACTTTAGAAGTCCGTAATTTTTCTTGATGGTGAAAACGAGCCAAAATCTTAAACTAAACTATTATGAAATTAAATTTTTTGAGTTATGACGTTATAGAAGTAAATGGGCGATATGTGCTCTAAAATACTAAGAAGTAAATTTTATTGGACTACAATAAAAAAACAATTCTATGAAATTATAATATTAAAAACAATTTTTTTTTCTTCCCAAATGAAACAACAATTTAGATAAAAAAAAGTTTTATTATCTACACCTTATACTACATGCAATTAAAATTTTGTTTTAAACTCAACAAACAGAAAAGAACATTAAAGATAAAAAAAACACATCATCACAAACTAATAAAACTAAAAACAAAATCCAACAAATTTTTCATAAAAACGTCTCATTTTTATAAAATTTCTAGAAAAGATAAAAATTTGCAGAAGACGCAATTAAAAAACAATAAAAAAAAACAAAATCAAAGTAATAAGTATAAATTTAACAAAATGTGAAGTTTTTAAGAAAGTTTTACCTAAAACGGAAATTCCGCAAAATTTAACTTTATAAAAGAAATTAAAAAATAAATATTTGCAAAAAAAATATCAAAATCGAGTTGTCATTTTTATACCCTTCATCAAAAAAAGTGGAAAAAGGTTATAACTGAGTATGTCATTCTGTTTGTTATTTCTACAATATCCATTTTTGACCCCATAAATTAAAAATTTAAATACGCCAATTGATCAGGCAGCGTTGCGAAAATTCTGCTTTTAAAAATTAGCAAGATGTCCTTCGAGGCAGCGGACCAAACACCACACCTGCCTCTTATTTATTTATGTCATTTGGAACAATAAAGTAACTCCAATCATAAAAATAAATTTCTAGAGCGGTAAAGAATTAAAAAATAAGATAATAACATCAGGTGAAAAAATTGGTGCTCGCCCATATTTTCTAAGTAATAGGCCTCTGAACTTTGAACAGAAAAAGTACGATCATATTTTTGAAGATATCAATGTGGATATCATTTGAAAAGTTTTTAAGAGATCTTTAAGGAAAGTCTCAAATTTTTTTTTAAAATGCTTAACCCATTTAAAGCCAGTGACATTTTTATGTAAAATTTTACAAAGTAATTTACTTTAATAGTGCTTGATTCCTTCAAACATAAATATTTCATGATATTCTTATGAAATATTTATTATTTAAAACTACAAACTGAAATGTATTACTGCGGGGAAAGCCTATCCATGTGGCCGTTTCACTACTGCTCATTTGGATCATCAGTGGATTTCACCTAAATTTTGTATAGAAAACTTAAGAGTCTTACATCAAAAAAAAAACAAATTGATTAAATGAAAATTCCATTGTTTCAATAAAGCAAAAGGTCAATAAAAGCAAACACAGCAAACATTCAGTAACTATTTTTATTTTTTCTTTCATTTTTCTACATAAGTGATCCCTTTGGAAACTATTCATTCATAATCGTATTTGAAAGATTTAATGAAAGAAAAAAAAATTTAACAAATTTATATTGTACTTAATTTTTTCTTAAATGTCAATTCTTGTCATCCCAATATTTGCTTTTTTGATTGGAATTACTTCACTAAACGAGATTTACAAACATGGTGAAGGGTATGTACGATTCGGCATATTCGAAGAAAGCACTCTTACTTATTTATTTTGTTTCGTACTTTTTTAATAATTTAAACCAATATGAAAGGAAGAAAATAAAACATTTCGCCATGTTGGCATTTTGTCCTGCATGGCAGCAGCTTCAAATTCCAAATCATTCGATAATATAATTGATAAACATTTTATTCACCCAAATCCAAAAACTATAATTTTACAAGAGGCACTGGCCCATGGAGAAGAGGGACTTCAAAGGCTTTTAGATAAACAAAACACAATTTTGTAACGACTTTAATTCAATATAGAATGGACACGAAATGATAGCAAAATTAACGAAGTCGATATTAAGAAACTACAAGAAAAGTTGAAAAAAATGTGAAGCTCTTGTCAAAACAAGCTTCCATTAATTAGGTGTTAGTAACTATGAATTATTTTACAGAACGAAGCGAGAATAAAAACAGACGGTATAAAACATTTTCTTCTTTAAATTACATATCCATATAAACATGCAAACACATACAGCCCAATTACAAATAAAAACTCCATGCGAGGTTTTTCACTTTTCCCTTTTCTCTAATTATAAATTTTTTTATCCTTTTTATTGACTGAGGAATTATAAAATAAAAATAACATATAAATTAACTAAATAGCTTCCTTAAAATTACGATGAAGCCACTTTTTATTATTTTGTTTGAACGGAATTCTGAATTGGAGGGTTTTTTCTCGAGAAAAAATTTTTCCATGAGGAAGAAATTTCGTGAGAATTTTCATGATTGGGCTCATATAACAATATATACATACATTATTTCTAATTGAAATAAACAAATATTATGTTTTGCAAAATTTGAAATAAAATCAAGTTTAACTAATTCGGAAAGGCTTTGCGAGGTAAAAATCAAATACAAATAAATATTTAATTAGTCAACACCGCGCAGGGTCTTTTTCCCCTACAACGATAGGACAAAAATAAAAGTTGTCGACACAGACTTTTAAAACTTTACAGGGCAGTTATATTTAGCCTAATTAGGAAAAATTTTAGTTTTTGACAAAATGGAAACTAGGACACGCCTACCGCCCGTGTTCTAAAAAGCAAATGTTTTTATATTTGCTATGACATTCAACAAAAAATGTGAAAATATAAGTTATACTAAGTTATGATTTTTATTGCCGCTTTAGATAAAGAGACTCTATCTATATCTATTTCACTTATAATAAGACATAGTCGTGATAACAAAAGTTTTATGAACGAATGTTCACGCGCAAGTAATAAAAAAAAAAACAAGTAAGATAGCTATATTCGGCTATGCCGAATCTTATATACCCTTCTTCATCCATGTATAACCACATGAACATATAAATCGCCGTAAGAAACTCTTTCCTACCATTTAGTTTTTTTGTTTAAAAAAAAATCCTTGAAAATTTTACGTTTTGCTTAGGGTTGTTGTCTCAGCTAGTATAGTTGTAGTGAATAAATAATAACTTCAAAGAGAAGTAGCACTTTAGGCAACAATACCTATTTAGTTATTTTGTAACCATGCTACATTCTTTAGTAAAGGGAAAGATGAGTAATAAGACAAATGGTCTTAGGAGAAAGGAAAAAGATAAAGGAGAAAATGCTTTGTTTTTTATTCAATACTGCCCGCCTTATGTTCTTGATTATGCAATAGTCAATTATTCACAATAGTCAGCTGCTTTGAAGAACATGGACCGATCTTGCTGATTTTTTTTTAAACTATGTCTGATACATTGGCGTATTTAAATTTTTTCTCGCTCATCTAGTGCCTTTTAAGACCCCTTTCAAATTAGGCAAGTTAACTTGCACAAATCTTGTGTCTGTCGGTGTTTGGGGAAAGGTCGTTTTGAAGAGGAAAAAATTGGCGAGATTTGAGTACAGACTTGCTTGTACTTGTTAAGTCTGTTTCTGCTGTCGTTCTTGTCTTGAGATATTTATTTGTTTTTGACATTGTCTTTTATTTCTTCTTCGGTGTGTTGTCTAATTTTGTGTTAAGAAAATTTTATATTTGTTAATGAAACAAAATGTCAAAAAAATTAAGAAAATTCGAGCATAAGAAAATTAAACTTGTTCAACCAAGTTGCTGAATGTGAACATAAAAGCAAGTTCAAAAGAAAATAAATAAAAATGAAAATTATACTTGCGCAAGTAAACTTGCTTAATCTGAAAGGGGCCTTACAAAGTTGATTTCAACACGAAACTGTACTCTTAATTTTTAATTCGTCCTTTTGATTCGTTTTGAACCGATTTGGAAATTTTTTTATTTATTTGAAAGGTTGTGCTTACAGATTGTTCTTGTTTTAAAAACAGTTCATAATTTTAAAAATTAAAGGGTGTCCCCATACAACATACATTTTTTACATATATTTTTTACATTTAAAATTTAAAAAAAATTCGTATTAGTATAGCTTCCAACAGCATAAGTAATACGAAAGTTATTTTAAAAATTAGAGGGTTTCCCAAAAGGTGAAATAAATTCACCTTTATGGGCATATCTTTTGAGTCATTATAGACAAACGCTTCGGAACTTGTCAGAACGTCGATTTTAAATAAATAAATAAATATATACATATACATAAATTAAAGGGTGCCCTAATAGTTCATTTAATTTAATGTATGTGGCCATGAATTGAAAAGTTGTAAACAGACGGTTAAATTTTATAAGGAACCGGTATTACTAAGTCCTCTATAAAGGCAAGTATAAAAATTGGATTTGAAAACTAAAGGGTGTACCAATAGTTGATTTATTTTGATGTATGCGGCCAAACCTTGGATCCGTTATAGATAGATGGTTCAAGTTTACAAAGACACCGTATTGCTAAGTTCTCTATACGAACAAAAAAAAATTTGTATTTAGAAATTAAAGGGTGCTCCTATAATTGATGTAATTTAATCAAGATGGCCCTATCTGGCATAATAAGAATATTTAAAATTATTAATTAAAATTGGTTACCATAGCTGATGCAGTTTAATGTACTGTTGAATTGGTATAGACACACGGTTGAAATTTACAAAGAATCTTATGCTCACGTCCGCTACAACAGTAAATAAAAAAATTGAGTTTGGAAATTAATGGGTACTCTTAAATTTGCTATAATTTAATTTATATTGCCAAACGGTTAAACAGTTTAAGACAGACAGTTAAAAATTATATGAAGCTGTAGTGCTACTTCTGTGATCCAATATTTAATGTAATTTTATGTATGTTGCCACACTTTTGAATCGTTATAGACAGAATTAAAAGACAAATTAAATAACACGTAAGAAATTCTTATGCCGATTTATATGTACATGTGGTTATACATATGTATATGGGAAGCCGAATTTAGCACGCCTACTTGTTTTTACCAAGATTTATGTAATTATTATTTTTTTTTAACAAGACTTTAATCTTTTTTTTTAACTCTTTTTAGTTCTTAAACAAACATGTGCTCTCAATAATAAAGGTATATCTTATTGTAGTACAATCAAATTTGCGTTAAATTAATTTTTATGAAATTATTGTATTAATTTTTATTTTCTGCTTTTTTGTTTTTTGCTAAAAATATTTTTTCCTTCATAAATGTTAACAACAACTTGGTACTTTTCCTAAACTCAACAAACAGAAGAAAACAATAAAGATAAAAAATACATCAACACAAACTTATAAAACTGAAATAAAATCCACAAATTTCACAAAAACATCTCATTGTCACAAATATTCATGAAAAGATTAAAACTTGCCAAAATTCACAATTTCAACAAAACAATTACAAAAAATTACAAAAAAGGTCAAAGTAATAAATAAAAATTTTAAAAAATACCGAGTTCTTACGACAGTAAATTTCATCTAAAACGGATAATTAAAAAAAAAAGACATTTACAAAAAACGAATCGAGTTTCTTATTTTTCACAATATATTGTTAATTAATTTCTACTAAGATGACAATTTAAAAAGAAGAAGAAAAATATACCTATGCATATTAAAACAAACTGCCATTTCTCTATTTGATTAATTGTCTATTTACTTTTATTTTATTTTTTTTTTGTGGTTTGCTTTTTTTTAATAATTTAAAATTAAAAATGAAATTAGAAAGTATTAGTGCGAAGGGTATAAAAAAGTCAGCGCAAACTACTCGTACCATCTGTTTTTAATTATGATGAAATTATAATTAAATAAATAACGGAAAGCACTAAGCAATCTCAGTTGAAATCAGTGGTTCATACCGAATAGACCAACAGAAAAAGTAAAAAAAAAAAAAAATATTAAAGTTAGCAAAATGAATCTTTTCGCAACGTTTGCATTTTGTCTTGTAATGGTAGCGGTTTTAAATACTTCGGATTCTGAATTAGTCACTTCTAAAACTAATAGTAATGGTACTCGCTCGTATTCAATACCTGTTCAAAGGGCACTGGCCCATGGAAAAGAAGGATTACAAGAGCTTATTGCAGAACAAAACGGAGCTATGAGTAATCTGCAAATGGATATAGAATCGGTACAGAATGAGGCCAAAGTTATGGAATCCAGTGCTAAAGAATACGAGGAAAAATTGCAGAAACGTAAAGCTATTCTCAAAAATCTAGAGGAAAAATTAGAAGTTCAAAAGCTATTGATCAAGAAACTACAACACAAGCTTCCCTCAAGATGGTGTTAGTAACTATGAATTATTTCACAAACGCTAAACGACCTTTTCTTCTGTAAGCATGCAAACATATGTATCTAAAAATACATGTACATAATTTCTAAATAAAATAAATTAATATTTGGTTTTGCAAAATTTGAAATAAAATCAAGTTTACTTAATTCGGGGAGGCTTTGCGAGGTAGGAAACAAATATAAATATATATTTAATTTGTGAACGCCGGTCCGATTGAAATTAAATTATAGACAGGCATAGATAGCAAAGGGATAGAAAGAAGTGTTGAAAATTTAAGGAAAATCTTCTAGGTTCTTAGATCTTAGGCATGTCGGAAGAATATAATTTTAAAACGGTTTTGTTAACAATTGTACACACACAAACACTATGCTTAGAGGCAAACGTATTGTCAATGTCGGAACATCTCTCGCGCAGAGAATTCGAAAGAGTTTATAATAATTTTCAGCAATTCATAGATGTGAATACTATGTCAAACCCTTTTTCGATTGGTTATTTTCAGGAAATTACTAAAAAAAAATAATATTAAAGTTTACAGAGCGCATTTCATGGTTCACAGATTGTTTTACTTAATTGTAAAGAATTTTGGGTTGCCAAGTGCTGCAATTCTGTAGGAACACGAGAACGATATTTTACTTTGTATGTGTAAATAGCACAGTGATTTGCTTTTAAACGATACAAAAAAATTTACTTTGTATAGAAATTGCCACATTTACTTGGCTTTAGATTATTTTTAGATTATTTTTTTTTTTTTTGTATTTTTAATTTTATTAAGAAATAAAAACTATTTTTAAATGATTTACTCATTTTTGAGTTCAATGAATTTTTTAAATATGCGAAAAAATATATGCAATTAACATTTATTGAGCTGGTTAGAAAAGTTCTTAACCTACATTTGTATTTTCTTCAAACCACCTGTCTGTCGGCTTGCTACCTTTTTTTTGTGAATTTTATTGTTTCTTCATTTTTAAGGTAAATTAATATTTTTTGAAAGTTATGTTAAGAAAATTCTACAAACATTTTCAGTTTTAATTGTGCAAGTCAACTTTTAGTGATATTAAGTTATTGACATCAAATTATTTTATTAAAACACCTTGCAGTGCACACAATCGTACGATTTAATTACCCAAAAATCTGACAGAATTCTGTCCTACTTTAAAAATCGTTTCAATATGGCATCGTCAGAGCCACACAATCATACAAAAAAGATGCAAAAAACACATGGTCGGTCTTATTATTTTGTTGTTTTTTTCTCCTCATTTTGAAAAAATCAACTTTGATCGCATAGAGAAAAATATTTTATGAATTATTTCAAAAGATTATAAAATCGTACAGATCTGTCAAAAAGTCTGTCACACACATACACTTTTAGATCACACTAGCATACGTTTTGAGCAAACATGCAATTTTTGACAGGTCGTACGACTGAGTATGAAAGTGAATCCTGGCCTTAAAGGAAATCCATTAACGTACTATTCTTATACCAAAAAAAAAAACAAAAACACACACTCGCACTCGCACAGTGACATGCAATGTTACACATGAACCAGTGTTGCCAGGAAAAGGTAGGAAAAAGTTTCAAAAAATTTATTTTCATTAAACGTTACGTTTTAAATTGTCCTTAAATAAATAGCAATTTAATGTAATTTATACAAAAATATAGTAAAAAGATTTATTGCATATATCGGAGAATATAACAAGGCAACATATTCATTTACTGAACAAAACCAAAACGAAAATAAAAATAAAAACGTATGAAAAAAATTTCATTCCGATTATAAAAAGTGAATTCTCTCGCCATCAATAAAATTAGTTAAAGTAGGATTTTTAAATAAATCCGTTTTACAATATTCTTTAAGAGATTGAACTTCGATAGAATTTACTACACTAATTATTTAAGAAAAAAAAAAACGTTATTAAAGACGAATTTGAGCCTTATTTGCTTAAAACTTCAAATAAAATTTGTGACAATTTTTCCGTAATAAAATCGGGTAATTCCTAAAAAAAATTAAAAGACAACTTTCTTCTAAATCGAGGTATTGGTACAGTTGTCAAATTTTTCAAGTATAATAAGTTGCTAACAATTTTCGCAAGTTTAAACAGAATGCTTAGTTTTCCGCACGAAATGTTGCTCATATTTTTTTACAGTTGGGAAAAATTGTTGATAGAAACATTTTGCTGTTTCTAAACATGAAATGTTTCTTACATTTCGTAAAAATTAAAATCAAATTGATGTGTTAAGAAAGGTTGATACATATGTTAAGAGAGGTTCTTACCTCAAATAATGAAGCAGGGACTTTTTCAGTGATATTACTTTGATTCGTGTCTATACCAAAAGTTACGAAAATTTGCCTTCAAAAGTTACAAAAAATTTAAAAAATATAACTAAACTGCAACGCTGATACTTACATGCTTACATACATACATACATTTGCATATACATGCCAGAGATCTGCATGATTGCGTTTCAAACGTCAATATTTTGCTTTTTCTTAAAATGAGTACTGAGTTAGCAGCTAACAATAAAAAAATGAATACTGCCAATGCATGATCAGTGTGACCAGATCCAAAAAAATGTTGGAGCTAAATTGGCACCAAAAAAGTGCTAAAAAATTGTTTTAAGTGCTAAAACATAGTGCCAAAATTTGAATGTCTTAGTTTTAAGCAAATATTTTCTTGGAGAGTTCAAAGTTTTATCATTTATGCTTATGTTGCCTTAGAAATATTTATTTGCATTAAAAAAACCACATTTCTTAAAACAATAAATCATTTTTTAAACATAAAGAGTACAATAAAATTAAAATTTTCGTCTTTAAATTAAATATCACCTACACCAGTGACTAAAAATGCTTGGCTATTTTTTATGCAAATGTAGTTTCTTAACTGTTGCTGAGGGAAATTGTGCAATAAAAGCAAAAAGCAAATGCAAAAAAAAGAAAGGATCGCATTTGCTTTAGCTGACTATGTATTTCTTTCTGCAGCAAAGCAATCCGTAAAGCAATTTCTTTGAAAACGTTTGCTGTTGCTTAAGCAGTCAGTTGTTTTTTATTTTTGCTACTGCTTAACTCTTTACTATTAAGTTGTTGCTAACTACGATTACTTTTTTTTTGCTCCTACTTGCTGAACTCGCTACTTTTCATCCCTTTTAACATTGGAAACGTGTTTATGTATTTATTACTTACAATACATAAGAAAAACATTTCAAAAACGTTGTTTTTATTACACCATTAAATGGTTTATTATTGTTTTTTTTTTTTTTTCTTAAAAAGCAATAGCAAAAGAGGAAACAAACATCAACTTATTGCTTAAACAACAGCAACCGTTTTCAGAATAAATGCTTTGCTGCAGAAAGGAACTCATAGTCAGCTTAAGCATATGCGTTTCTTCCTTTTTTTTTTGCATTTAATTTTTGCTTCGTTTATAATAAAATGTTTTGTAAATGCTGAGACATTTAGTTTTTTTATTTGCTGAAAAACATGTAAGCAAAGCAAAGATTTTAGTGATGTTGCTATTTTTAAGCAACCAATTTAATCCCTGACATACACATGTGTACATACATACATACGCGTATATTATGTACTTAGGCAAATTTATTCTAGGTATCCGCAGTAGGATTTGAACATACTACTTTTTAATTCAGAGATATCAAAAAGTGCTATTATTGCAATTGTTACACGCGAAAAGTAGTGTTTTGCAGAAAAGTGCATAAATTACATTGTAGAACATTTTGTAAATTGAATTAATTACAAGTGCTAAAAAATGCTAAATAAAGAGTTGGTAAGTGCTAAAAATAGTGCTAAGTGCCAAATCGGTAATTTTGCTGCTAAATCAACAAAAGAAGTGCTGAATCTAGCACCGAAAGTGCTAAAATGGTCACGCTGTGCATGATTCATATAAATGAGACTTTTGTTAACATATGCATGTTACTGCTTGCAAATTCTGTTAACTAATATGATTTACAAAAGCAATGAATCATTATGATTGTTTTGAATACTGTGTAAAAGAAGCTGCTGACAAATATTTATTCCATATGTAGAGATACATTTTTATGCCCTTTAAATTAAATTATTAATTATTTTTCATTAGATTTTTAAAGTTTTTTTTTTAAATAAAATTGCAGCAATACCAGAAAAAATTATAACTTCAAAAATACTCAAGAGTAACAAATGACAGATTTATAAATTTCACTAAATATTAAAGAAGTATTTAAAAACTAAATAATAATAAACCAAATACAATTAACAAAATAATTAAAAAAGGTATATTGGGATCGTTGATTTTATACAACGTGCTTTTATGAGTTATTTGAGTGTTCTACAAAACAATCAAACAACAGCAAGAAATTTTTACTGTCTTTCGCTAACAGCACACAAAAAACAAAGGTGAGTTAATAACAGTCAATTGTTAGAGAGTTAACAGTGTGTAAGCAATACAAAAGCAATGTAAATGTGAGTGGACAGCGAAAGTGAATCAACTCATGCAGTTCTCTGATACATGCATACATAAATTCATACATATGTACCTTCATACATACATAAATAAACATGATTTTAATACATGCACACCGATTTAACAATCCAGCAATTGATTAAATTTATAATTTTTCTACGCAAGAGGAAATACACACTTCACTATTGGATCATCTTTAAAAAATAACGAAAACTCTTCATATTTTTATTTCCGGCACTTCGAAAACTACGAATTAAAATTTATTTAAATAGACCAAACACACCTGCAACTTCCCTAAACAATTCAAGAATTACAAACATTTCCTCTCTGTCAACATGTGTATGTACTCAAATATACAACAAAATATGATGTGTCGTATCACATTACTACGATTTCTCATTGATTTTATAAGTATTTAGTTTTGTTCCTTTCATCCTGTTTCTTACTCTTGAACAATTTACACATGTAATAAGTAATAGTAGAATTTGCAAACTATAAAAAATTCACTACAAGCAACTGAGAAATTTGTTTAAAAGAAGCACGTGATATTTTTTCATTTTCTAGCAAATACAAACATCCTTAAAATGTTAGAATCATTAAAAATGTATGTATGTATATGACTAAATTTTCAGAAAACAAAAATCTTTCGATGTTTGTTATGTTAATGAACACATCTGTTTTATTTAAAACAGCTTTGAAATACAAACAATCATAACAAGCATATGGTCTTAGATTTTTTATTATTTTTTTTTTTTTTTTTTGGAAATTATTTATTTAAAAAAAAGTTCTGGACTTTTTTAAATTCTTTAATTTTAGAAAAAAATATATAAGTAGAAGTGAAGACGGAGTAGTAAAATTACATAGTAAAGTGTTATCTTCAAAAAATAATTCAGGTGTATTCAAAATCTGTTTTTAACTCCGAGTCATATTTTTATTAATAAAATTTCAATCGCTGAGAAATACAAAAATCTTAACTTACAGTTCCAGTCAGTAAACTGTTTTTTCCGACTTTGAAAAGTGTATTCTGCTCTTAAATAAGGACTGGAACGAAATTAGTTTGATATAAAAATTTACGGCCAACTATTAGGTCAAGTTGAAACGATTTAAAAAAAATTTATAAATTCGATTAAGCTATAAAATTTCGAAATTCTGCCATTTCATGATGATGTAAATCATCGAAACGAAGAGCTGAAGCTGAAGAACGACATTTTATTAAAAAATATTGGCCTACCTAAAATAAATTAAATTAATTGCTCCCTAAATTAAAAACTGACCGGTAAAATTTATCCTCAAAAATTTTTAGAAACCTGTATAATTTGTCGGCGAAACTCCCCATAAAATCAATTCTTTTTTTCTACTCTTCATCAAAAAAGTGGAAATTAGCATGATCGCTTCATGTCCTTTGAGGCAGCAGGCAAACGCCTACCTCTAATTTTTTCATGTCATTTGGGACAATAACGTAACTCCAATAAAAAAAAATAAATATGTGCAGCGATAGAAAATTACAAAATGAGAAAAAAAAACATCAAGTAAAAAATTGGCGCTTACCCATATTTTCCGAGTTACGGGGCTCTGAAATGTTAAAATTTTTTTATATATCAATATGGGTATCATTTTTAAGGCTTTGAAGAGATCTTTAACACGTTGACTGCCACGCGTGTTTACAACAAAATCCCCGTCAGGCCACCCGTGCCACTTTAAGATGCGTGCTCTGCTACCGCATGTCTGTTTACATTTCTTTCGGTACTCTCACCCCGATATCTATTACGATCCTCATTTATCACGTTATTACTCTGCACGAGCAGTTGTAATCTTTGCCGTGTACTGAGTAGTACAACTAATATCTCTGCCCAACTAATATCTCAACCGCAACTTTGCAGTGAATGCTTCAATATTTTGCACTGTAAATAATTTTGTTAATAAACGATTTTTAAAAAAATTCAACAGTATTATTATCCCCTGTCATATATTTATCTAAATATGTTCGGAAATCCTTTGGAAGGAGTCACCCGACGTGGCCTGATGAGAACTCTTGCTGTCACCCGAATACGGGTGACGTGGCCTGATGAGAACTTTTGAACGGCAGTTAACGTGTTAAATAAATACTAAAATTTTTTAAAAGTGCTTAACCCATTAAGAGCCGATGGCATTTTTATGTAAAACTATATATATGGATAACAAATTTTTTATTTTTATTTTTTAATTCTCTGTCACCCCAAAATTTGCTTTTTTGATTGGAGTTGCTTCACTAAACTAGATTTACATAGATGGTGAAGGGTATATAAGATTCGGCATAGCCGAATATAGCACTCTTACTTGTGATTTGAATTATTGTTTTTACATTTATATCTTAAGCAATGTTTTCATTGCCACACGCAAGTCTTTTAATGATCTTAAAAATAGTGAAAATTAATGATCCCCAAAAATATGCGAAGCTTCCAATCCCCAAACCAGATTTTTTATGTACATTTTCATTAAAAAAAAATAGTTTTTTGCTATAAATTTTTATTTCTGTATTTAGTGATGAACTAGAAATTCTACTTCTGAAGATTAAGGATCGCGTCACTCAACTGCCTTTTACTTTAAAGAAACGATTTGCTTTAGAATGAAGTCCGTCATCACATTCTCAGCCAGCCTAAGTAAGGCCTCTTTAGATAAGATCCGAATCTAACGGTATATTGTTGTCTCCCGCCATCTTTCTTCGCCAATCCGCTCACTTTCGCATAAATGTCGTCGTCCCCATTTATTTACTAATACTTCCTGGCATTATCTTTTTCTGATATGCCTCTTGCACATGTCAGTAACTTCTTGTAACTTTTCAGTCTTAAAATGGGCAGATTTTTACCGCATCATCAATCTCAGTTATTGATTATAAAAGTCTAATGCCATGTTGAAATCACTAGGTTGGTAATCTAGTTTGGAAATCCTTCCGCCAAAAATAATTGATTCCACACTCGGTTACCTTTTCGAAAATTTTATGCTGGCTTGTTAAAAGAGTTCACTTCCTTTCGCTCTACTTATTTAGACACTACTTTCAGCAGATAAACAAGGTGTAACTTGCTCTTTCGGCAAGTGCGAGGTCTTATGCTTAAATTCGTACATAATTGACGCTAAAAAATTCTCACAAAAAAAGGTTACATTTCCTATGGTTTAATATTTGCAAGCATTTGCGACACACTTTACAAAGATTTCGAGCGAATCTTCTCGAATGATATTTATTCAGTTTTCAAGATACCTTTTTCATAAAACTTTCCCTTTTGCAACAGCTTCACAGCATCTACATGGGTCCAGATTCGAAATACAAGTGTTTTGTAAACCTGTAACATTTAGCATACAGTACTGTACCATAAACGCCGTATGAACTAACCAAAAGTATTTAAATAAAATCTTTTCTACAAAAAATATAGCAGCTGTTTTAAAATATTTTTGTACTGATTTACTCTTCGATTGAAAAAAATAAGCAACACTTGCTAGTTCTCGACAAATATAAAAATAGCAAGTGCTTGGCAGCATTCATTTCAAAATCGTAATTGGAATTTCTTTTCTTTTTCTTCTTTCTTAGAGCACATGCCACAAAGGAAATGATCCTTTTTTGCCATCTGTCTTTTCTAATCCGAATATACTTTGTAGTGTATACGAGGGAAAGACGATAAGTTCTTAGAAATATATAGAAAGTCCTTTTTTATTGATTATTTTTGTTTTTTAACGTAGTTTTCTTAAGCTTAATATATTTCATTTGGTAATTCTTAACATTTTTCAAGCTTTTTTAGTATTGACGACCCTATATGATTTTCTTTTTTTAACAAGCCGTTTTAACAAATTTGGTCGATATGTTACCATTCGAATATTATCTTTGAAAAAGATAAATTAAATTTTTTCGCTGATAGATGCCAATAATGTTGAATTATATAACAATGCACATTTAAAATATAATCCTGATATTTGCAAAGTGCCTGTGCATAAAAATAAATTATCGTAGTGTATTGTGATATTTTTTTTATTATCTTTAACTGTTTAAAAAACCGAGGGAAAGTCAGCTGTATACAGTAGAGAAAGAAAAATAGAATCATTGTTAGTTATTGTTGTTTTTGCTTTGATTTTTGTCTTTACATTATTGTTTGGACAATAATCTTTAGTTTATTTTAAATTTTTGTGAGAAGTTTTCTGAAGAGCTAAGTCAATCAATACCGGTGATTTAAAATTTATATCGGGATAATATAAAAAATAGCATAACAATTCTTTTGAAAATTTATTAATTTAATAATTTTCCGTGTTTTTTATTTAAAAAATAAAAATCTATGACCGTAACATTACTAGACGATTTTTTATTATTTTCTTTTCTATTTATTTTTTTTCGAGGCAGATGAAATGAAATCATGAAATCTATTGTAGTGACTGTTACATTATTTTAAGTGTATAGGCTGAATCCATGTTTCCCCAAAAGTAAAGAATTAACGAAAATATTACTGCACCAGTGTTTAAAACTACGAAGAAATCTGGTAATAAATCATAATCTGGGTGACAACTGGTAGGTGACATGACAGTACCTGTTACTACTCATTGACTTAAAATCAAATCATGGATTGTATAGATTATTTTCAAAGTAACTGCCTCCATTGTACGCTCTGACAATGATTACGATTTATTAACAGATTATGATTTATTACCAGATTTCTTCGTAGTTTTAAACACTGCTGCAAGGCGAATTAAATATAAGGTGATAGCGGTGGCGAATTCAATTCTTTTCCCTGGTATTCTAACTGTCAAACTCCATATATAAAAAATCTATATAACAGTTAGATAAATTTTTTATATATGGAGTTTGACAGTTAATATACCAGGGAAAAGAATTGAATTCGCCACCGCTATCACCTTATATTTAATTCGCCTTGCACTGGTGCATATGTCCTATGAATTTCACCTAAAATGCTTTTAATTTCTGTAACCGTTGTTTCTTTTAAATAGAAGTGTTTGAAGACAGAAGTAAATTATTTTATTAATTATAATTATTATTAATAATTATTCCGTTCAAACTTCCGAAAGTTATTTACCAACTTCGTTGATTCCGCTTGAAAAATATGACAACATCTAGCTGTTTACAACAAGTGTTGTTTTAATGCCCCTAGGTATGCAACATTATTTGCTGTAATAATTTGGCAGGTTGTAAACATGTTGCCAGACACATTTTGCAGTTTTAGAACATTTCACAAAGTTTTTTCATATTTGTCTCTAACTTCCAGTACCACGATGTCGCAATCGTTCGTTCGCACAATTACATTCAACGCAAAAACAAATTCTGGCATTTCGCAAAATTATAAGCATGACACCATAATAAATCAAATAAAAAAGTAAAAAGTTCTTCTTTTATTTTAAAAGAACTTACTGATTGCCCCTCGTTTTGTCGAGCACAAACCTTTAAATTTACCTTTTTTATTATAAAGGTTACTGGTATGTACAAGTCTCAAGACATAAATTTCTTTTATTCTATTTTAATTCCCTAAACGAGAGACACAAGCGGCGGTTTTCTGTAAGAAAATTGAACGTGCACAGTCCGCTCCTTAATTTTACATTTTCTCAGTGCAAGAATACTTTTTAAAGGCTGTGTAGAAGGGCAGATGTTTTTAATACTTTTTATATAAGTGTATTCTTTTTTCACATTTCTTTCCTTTTTTGTGTGTATTCCTTTAATGTTTTTTAATTAAAAATCATTTCCTTAATATCCTTGAGTTTTTTTTTTGTGTCTTGTTTGAGATGGTGAGTGTGTTTTTCCCTGCATATAGAAATTATTGCGTGGAGTTTATGTGTTAGAAAGAGAGTGCCTGTGTATTTTGTTGTTATTACATTTTTACGCTATTTTTGCTTCCTTTTGTGTTATAAGTTTTACCTGTTTTATGTGTCTCATGCACATATAATTGTGTTGAAGTTGTTAATCATAAAGTAATAATTTTATTTTTTTAATGAATTAAAATTTTTCAGTTCTATTTTCCTCAAATATATTTCAAGATAAATTAAAAATAGTTATAATGCATAGAAAAATTATATGGAAACCTCAGTTTGTCTTTAATCAAATAAAAAACGTTGTTTTTAATGATAAGAAATTTGCTTAACGGTAAATAGTTTTTTTGTGGGGGATAATAAGAAAATATTCCACTATAATTTTTGTGCAAGGAATGAAATCTAATTTAATTTTGTTTGAAAATAGTGAAAATTAACTTTTTTCAAAAACTGAATTCGAGTTTCGAGCATAGTGTTACGAAAATAAGATCTGACCAACCCCTGTGTTGTTGTCCGTATGACCGTGGTGAATAAGTTACTTCCACTAATGGTGTATATAGTATAATACGACAATTAGCTAACAAATGTTGAAAAACTTCAATGGCTGCGTTGGTGGAGGTGCTTGATGCAAAACAGGAGATCGTGTGTTCGATCCCACCTTTGGACATGCGTACAAAGGAAATAAATAATTGTTACAGTGGAAAAATTAAGAAGCAGCAGTACTAACCTTCCCAGAAGCAAAAGGAAAATTGTTATGCGAGGCCATAGCAGAGCGGTTAGCGCATGGAAGTCTAATAGCATAACAACAGTAAGTGGCAAACGTGTGTTGTGGTTTTTAGATAAAGGGGATGACTGGCTTGGATAAAAGGCGTAGTGGAGTTATCTGTGGATGGTTAAAGTTACTGATCAAGGCATCGAGTAGTGGGATAGTAACACAATAGTGTCGCGTGGATAGCTGCGTTTGTAATAATAACACATATTTAGTAAATACAAGACCATAGGATTTACAAGATCAAGAAGTATAGCCAGATAGATAAAGCCACAAAGTAAGAATGCAGAATTTATAATGAGCCACAGTGGTATTTGCAATTAAAAGAATCTGTACGTCTACCAAAATGGAAAAACGTAACAATATTTTCAAATTTAAACTTTTTACTGTCGCAATTAATTTTAAAATCTAAACAATAATATAGCAATTAAAAAAAAACTTTAATTACTTAAAAACATGTTTGTTTCATATTAACAAACCATTTTATTCATTTTCAATTAGCCTAGTAAATACGTTTCCAAACGTTGACTATATATAAACACATTCTGATTTTTATTTTATTTTCAAACAATTTTCTTAAAAAACGTAAAAGAAATATATTTATTCAATTTTGTATTTTGATGTTTTTTAAATTGATTAATAGAATTAATTGTAAATTATAATAAGGTGACAAAAATTATCTCATGCAAAGAAAAAATACGGTTGAGGCAACCATATTCAAGATAAACATATCAATATATAATCACATTATTATTATTGTTGTTATAAACATTTTGTTGTTTTCCACAATAAAAGCGAAAACAAATCTCTGGTAAGACCAAACACTTTTTGCTTGTTTTTAATCATACTTTGATGACATAACAACAAAATTAACATATTATGTGTACTCATAATATATTATGGTTATAAACAGTATATTATTAGACCGTAGTTATTAAAATTTGTTAGTGGTTAGAATTTTAGCACAAGTTCCTCATTTTAAACCAACCAGTTAATTATTGAAAACTAGCAAAAACTTGTTGTTTATCGTCATCATAATATTGCTTAACTGGCTATAATTTGTTTACTAGAACTATATAATGTTTTATGAACGTGCCACATTCAGGAATAGTCTGTGTTTTCAACGATTTTACCAACTTCTGTCGTTTTAGGAACTAAGTTAGGTTGCTCAGACCTGCAGCATAAAAACCAACTCACTTCGGTCCTTTGTTATACCTGCAAGGGTATGTGCAAGGATCTTTAAGTCTGTACATTATCTCTAGATCCAATCCTAAATCACCCCGAATACCCAATAATTAAGCTAATCCTAGCAATGCCACAGCCATATAGATCTGCAGAGTTTTGTAATCCTGAACTGCCTAGAAAAAACCCGCTCAGTTACTAGATAGAGCTACACAATGGTAGAGCAGGTGCTCCATCGTTTTCTTCCCTTCCTCTTCATCATCCTGACAACTTGTACTGACGTAATGGTAAGAAATATTTAATCTCCTAGCATGGGCTCTGATGACACACTGTGGCCAGCTGCTCTCGAGGAATCCTCAGCAGACTAGCAGTCCTCGTACTATCGTACTAAGGCCACAGTGACCTGATCTGCGCGTCCCTAAAGAATTTGTGTTAAAATATAGCTTTGCAGCAATTTATCGGGATGCCTACCAATAGATCTATCTCCCAGTCTCTCAGACGGGTGCAAGACCTAGCAGGTTCATCTGCAACTATGTTTCCGGGTTTTTCTAAGTATACTGGCGCCCAAAATAGTTCCAGGTTGAAATGGACTAACAATTTGGAATAGGATTCGAAACGCTTGGCTATAATTGCTAACTTCAAAATATTCATTAATCTCCTGTATTATCTAAAACAGTTGTATCCAATTTTTAAAGAAAAATCCAGTTTCGACAACATCAATCAATAAAAGATTCAGATGCACTAAGGCGAAAATTAAAATGTGTATACTGATGCTTTTTCGTGTCGTTCTATAAAGGCAGAATATTAAAGTATTTTAAATAGTTAAAAAAAATTAACAAAACTTACAGCTTTAGAAGCAAGCTATTAATTTTATTGATTGCTTATTTAGGGTTAAATTCGCTATTATATGCCATAGGTGTCTACTTTACTGTTCTCTTTACCAATAATCACAATTAATAACGAATTTCTTAAGTCTTATATTTGCAAATTTGTTAACCAAACGAGAGTTAATTTAACGGAAGCAAAGGCACACAAAAATTTCGTTTACCAATTAGGAGTTCACCAAAAACATCAAAAACAAATAATAATTATATTGATATATCTTCAACGCTGCAAATATTCTCCCCATTTTTTTAATTAAATTTTCTTTTTTTTTTCGAAGAAATTCCAGATTTGTTTTGCCCACGCCTTTTAGATGAATCGTATTTAATTAAATTACAAACTAACTTTTGAACACTAAATAACTTGTATTCAATTGATATTAAAAACGGTTTTTTAGCCATGACATTAATATTATAATTATTATTTTGTTAATGTAATTATCTGCCAAATGCTTGTAATTTTTTGTTTACCCTGAAAAATTTAAATATACTTATAATAAATAATTAACATTTGTATTAAAGTTTTTAATTGAAATAAATCATCAGTTTAACGAAATCTTCTTGTGTGAACCAAAATTAATTGTGTGGAGAGTGTGAACAAAACAAAATACTCCCTAAAGAATTCTGGGAAATTAATTTTGTTTTACTCCTTTAATATGGAATTAATATCCATTTAAAAAAGTGCATTGAGATTTATTTTGTTTACCACAATTATGATGGAAATTTTAAACACCACCAGCCATCAAAAATGTTCATAGAAGCCACTAATCCCATTGGATTTATAACAAAATGCATTCAAAGTGTTGCATGCCACATAAACTGCATACATCTGTTTGATATAACTTTAAATCTTCTGTGTATAATTTCCCCCATTTTCTGTTTTTTAAATAAAAGCACTTTTAAGCTTTTATTTTTTAACTATGACTGCTGTATACTAGAAGGATTTTTAAATTAGAATTTTTATATAAATAAATGTAAAAAAAAAATATTTGTTTTATTTGGAATGGTGTATGCTATTGTTTTGTTGTTGTTGTTATTGTCTATCCAAGATTGTTTGATAAATTAAAAGATTCTTTTTTAAAAACACATATTTTTTTCTAAAACAATAAACAAAAAGGAGTCTGTGGTATAAAACAAATTTAAAATGACAGTTGTGTCAGTGAAGTAATGAAAATGCACTCAAACACTGTCCCACACCCACCATTGTCAGATTGTTGATAGTGTGCGTGTATGTGGTTTTTTTATATTTTTAATGAATGCATTCGTTTAAATATCACATTTTATATTAAAATACATCATATTTTTTTTAATAAATACGCATGCATGGGTCACCCTGTACTTTCATTTTATTTTTTTTTAACTTGTTACAGCAGAAATAGGAATATATACTTTGGGTAATTTTAAAATAAAGCCTTGTAAAAATAACGTTACTATTGGGACACCTTTAAAATTGAATATTTTATGCTCGCTTTTGTAGCAAACCAACAATACACTTGCCTAAATTGTTTAGTCTCTGCGTATTACGGTTTAAAAAATAAGGCCATATATTTTTAAATCACGTCACTATCGGGATACCCTTGATTTCATTTAATGTTATATTAATGTTTTGTGCTTGTTCTTACATCAGATATAAGAGTACCTAATCAGCGCCTGAGTATTTTCAAATTCACAGCTTTTATGGAAATACCCTTATTCTGTGTAAATTCTAAGTGTCTTTTTACTGCGGTTATAATTTAGTTTTACTTTTATTTTTTTGAATATGTTCTTATAACGGACATAAAAATACTGAAACTCAATGTGTCTTGCTAGTGTGGTTCAGGATTTTATTAGTTTCCACTGCAGTGTTCGTGGCTTCTGTACCAGTTAAGCGTCTGGCTACTCATGCAACAGCTGAGAAGCACTTCTTCGGACGACCGCCCAAAATTTCTAGAAACTGATAATTTGTTTAGTTTTTTCATTTTTCCATATCACTTGGAACAAATCAATTGAAATAAATCTGTTTGCGGATAATACTGTTCACGTGTTATATTCTTGATATGTATAGAAGTATTATCAATTACATATATCGAGAACAGCGTGCGTTTTTTACAAAAAAATATATGTTGCAGTTATAAGGACGACAAAGTTGTGGAGTGAATTAAGAGTTATTTATTGCCCATTTGTGAGTTGACAATCCCTCGGTTTTGTATACTTATACCGAAAAAGGAAAAACCGAAATAAATAATTACAATTATGATTGGTATTGTTATGAAGAAATTACCAGACACATGCATTGAAATGCTTAGTATTAAGCCAATAATATTGACACTAGCGGTTTAAAAGCGCCTAATTTCTAGCGTTTTCAGAACATGTACGATATATATATTCTAAATCCAAATTTTTCTAGTTGATGTAATAGCGGGCTTGGCAAAACAGTTTCTTAGTAAATTTCAATCGTCTGTCTACAACTGTTGAACGTATGACGCTATAATTTAATTTAAATGAACTATTGGAGCACTCTTTGAATATTTATACTTGTCATAGTAATCGATCGATTCGTTTCAAAAGATAGGCTTATATAGATGGATTTATATTACCTATTGTAACACCCTTTAAAATGTAGACTTGTTTTTTATTGTTTTTTAATATTGGGAAATATAGTGATGCGAAATATTTTAAATTTCGAAATAGTGCCCTTTACGGCATAAAATGCATGTAAAAAACGTTGTTGCATGGGGACCCTCTAATTTTTGAAATTGTGTGTTAAAAACAGGAACAATTTGTTAGAATTGCCTTTCAAATTAAGAAAAAATTTTCAAAAATATAAAAATCAACATTCAGTTATTTTGCCTGCTGCATCATCATGTGCTTTGGAAAAGCACATAATGATGCACGAACATGGATGGACAGAAGGACAGCCAGCACTCAATCAAGCTATGCATAAGACCTCAAACTATATATATATATACTTTACAGAGTCGGAAATAGATATTGTAGAAATTACAAACGAAATGAAAAACTAAGATGTAGCCTTGTCCTCTTGCGGTGAAGGGTATAAAAAGATCTCCGTCGACTAGTATTAAATTAGTGACAGAATATTCACACACAACCTAAACCTTTTTCTCTAAATTTCTTTTTAATTGTCACATGTATGTATTTGTTTTTGCTTCAGTCCACGAATTAAGATTTATTTTGATTTCTTTTTTTGTCACAATGAAAGGACAATTTTTAGGTGACGATTAATAAGGAAAGCAGTGTGTAAATTTTCTCAATTACACTCTTTTGTACAAATTATCTATTCAACCATACAAGTAGAAGTTGAAGTAATGAAAAAATTTAACACATTTAATTTTCATGATGCATCATTTCCCATAGTGCTTTAAACTGTCTTTTTACGTGATACATTTTAAGTTCTCATTGCATTGCATTTAACAGCAAGTGTAAACAGACCTTGATCTGACCTTTTATGCAGCAATTGGTCGATTATTTATGGCCAATTTGACTTGTGCATATTTTAAGTTATCCATCTCTCTCTCTTACTTAATGACCAAATACATGCTTACTAACATTTAACGATTTAACAGTTTGTGTCACACATTCACAGTTTGGCTGTAAAATGAACCAACTCTTTGCTAATTCTGCTGTACAATTATATCTTTAATGTTGTATGTTTGTATTCCTACATGACTTTATGCTTGTTGGCATTTTTTGTTTTTGTATTATGAGACAGTGTGTCATTACTTCATTTTCTTGTGCTTTATTTTACTTTACTTTACTTCACATTGCTTTACCTACCCTAACGTTATGCTTTAATTTTATTCTTGTAACCACATCAAGAGTTAACATTTTAAAGAGAGTGAAACAAATACAATTTTACACTCAAAAGTGAGTACATTTTACAATTTTATGCATATATACCATTGTATTGTTTTTGTTCTCTATACAACCAAATGTTTGTGCAGTACAACCATACCAACATACATTTATACATATATATGTATGCACATGTGTCTGAAAATATGTATGCATGCATTGTACCGGGTTTAGGCATATGTTTAATATCTGTTGTATTTTTATATCTGAAGGGTCTTTTTTTATATTTTCGTCTTCAAAACCCATACTCACAGAAATAACCAAACACTGATGAATGGTGTGAAACAAAACAAAACACAACACAACAACAAAAACATACTCTATAGCTGTTTATATGACAAAAACACAAATTTTCGTTAGTGTGATTTTAAACCTCTGCTCGAACGTTTCGTTTACATTATTGGATTATAAAGATTTAATAAGTTTTTAAACGATATAAATAAACGGGCTTAAAAAACGAAAAACTGAAATCGCAAAGGAAATGAAAATGTCATCATTTAAATAATGGATAAATTAGCAAATTTTCAATAGAATTCAAGAATAAAAAATATATTTTTAAAATCGTTATAAAATTTAAAAAATAATATTTTGATTTAAATATTAAGTTTTCTATTAAATTAATGTGAATATTTACGTTAAAAATTTACCCACGATTTTGTTATGATGTTTAAACCGCGAAATAAAATGTAAAATACACAACTACAAAAGATAAATAAAAATAAATTAAAGTTTAAATGCCAGCTATAAAAAGTGAAAATAATAAATTAGAACAAAAAGAAAAACAAGTACCCTTAAATCAAGAACAAGAGAAATCTAGCTAAATAATTTATTGTCGTTCCTTCTCGACATTTGGTTGGCACATAAAATGTTGAATCGTAAAGGTTCTTATACAGTTACACCAACAAAAATGTCAACCGCTATTATAACATCACCAGCATTGCCTTCATTAAAAACATTAACAGCATCCTGTGTTCCACAAACAATTTCATGCACCACAAAGCCAACAACAGCATCATCATCGTCATCAGCGACATCTTCATCATCAGGCTTGTCATCAACTTCATCATCTGTTGCTGCAACTTTAACCATGACCAGAAAACGTTGTTTGTTGATGGCAAAATCTGCATCTGCCGCTTCTACTTTACAACAGCGTCGTCAAAGGTGGGTATTTTAATATTCCCAACCCCGGGTTTGAAATAAATTTATATTAGCAGCAGGCTGCTTAACTGGTACCTGCAACTAAAGACTGTTTCATCTGCTCGCTAATAATTGGATACGTGTTTTTTTCAAAATCAATACGATTTAAATTTATCAATGATCGAAATAAATAAAAAAAAAAAAAATAAATACACTTTATCGAAATCTTGGGTATTCATTCAATAAGTTAAACACATTTCAAAGTGCTGATTGATAATTGACGTTAAATGATTTAAATGATCAAAAACAAAAACTATTTTGAAGAAATGAAATCAAATGAAATAAATTTTTAATTAATTTTTTAATCTGAATATAAATTAAAAAACTGTTTAATTAAACACTTTTATCTAATTTAAATGCAAACTTTATTAGGTCATCCCTGACCTGAGACGGGGAATGTGTCGAAAAATTATTAAATTTAATTTTTATTAAATTATTATTTGAACTGTGAATATTATAAATGAACTTAAGCCTAATTTAATTGTTGTAGGCTTTCGGCGTTATCGTGCTTAATATTTGGTGCTAATGGATGGTCATATTTTAAGTTGATATTTTAAAGTAGAAACGATTTGAACACTCTGCAACACTTATTTAGATTAATGATCCAGAGTCCCAATATTACTGATGAAACATTTATTTGGTTTAAGTAATTTTTCCCCGTAACACACAAGACTTAAGTTTTAGTTACATCTGAGGTTCACTTTCCATTTTCAGTTGCTGTCATAAAAGTACTGCTTCTTGCTTAAAAATTAGCAATAGTCAAGTAAGCGATTGCTTTTTAACCACCAAGAGATAGATTGTTGAAACTAATACAAACACAGTTTTGCACTTTCACATCGGCAACAATTTGATATTGAATGTCGTTGCCGTTGTAGCGCTTTTGGTACTAAATTCAAATGATATTTTTATAAAAAGTGAAAAAAGGGTATAACTAAGTTATTCATTCCGTTTGTAGTTTCTACAATATCCATTTCCGACCCCATAAAGTATATATATTCTGAGTTCTTATGCATATCGAAGTCGATTAAGCGAAGACGGTCTGTCCGTCTGAGATCAGCTTGAGAAAATTTAAATACGTCAATCGATCAGACATAGTGTCGAAAAAGGTGCTATTGGAAATCAGAAAGATCGGTCGATGTCCTTCGAGAAAGCGGGCAAAACACCACGCCTTCTTTTAATTTTTCCATATCTCTTTTCAACTTTCGTTTGATTTCTTTCAGGTAGTTGTGCTTCCTACTTATTCACCTTTTATTATTTAATCACCACAGTTATACTAGCTGCGACAACAACCCTGAGTAAAACTTACAATATTCGACGCATTTTTTTTTGTTTTTTTTTTTTTTTGTTCTTGAAATAAAAAGTTGTTCGGGCATTGGAAAATGTAATTTTAAGGGGTAAATGTAATCTGCCAGAATCTGCCAAACTCCATATTTTTGGATTTAAGTTCCCTCTAGTTAATATAGGTAGATATCTATGTATATAATTTGCAAAACCTGAAATATTAAAGGCGTAATGTGGATATCGTAGGAAAGCTGTTTAGGAAGGCACAATTTCTTTGTGATATGTATTGAGCTTGATAGGAACTTAACTTAATAGTCCGTAACACTAAAAATCAGACTTGGAAACCGTCTTATCATTTTATGTTTGCTCACAAAATTTTCTTTCTACCCCAAGACAACTAAACATTTTCAAACAAGGTGTCTCAATAACAAAATTAACTTTGTTTTTTTTTTTTTTTTTTTTTTTTTTTTTTTTTTTTTTTTGTTTAAATCACGCAAAGAAAAAATATGGTTGAGGTAACCACAATCTAAGAGCAACATACTATGGTTGCATTATATGGTTGCTAACAAAACGTAGTATTGTTACATTTGCAACCAAATTGTTGTCCAAAGTATAAACATAATTATGTTCAAATATAAACATTAATGGTTAAATTAAAATACAGTAATATGGCTGAAAATGTCATGTTATATAATTAAATTATAATATAGTCTCGCAAGTGAAAAATTTTCCTGATATAAAAAAATTATTATCGTTTTAATCATTAACGATTTGTCATAAAAATTATTTGAAAATTATTTGAAAATTATTTGCTTAAAATAACGCTTAGATCATAGGCTGCAAGAATCAGTTATATAAAAATATAGTTTATAAGCCCAAATAAATGATTTCACAATTATGCTTCAAACACAAAAATCTTCAACTTCAACTTTTTTTAAATGTTTTGGTTCCCTTTTTATTTGTTTTCATACTTTGCATATTATTTTTGATTATTTATTTTATTATCTTTTTTTTACTTTCTTTAACAATAAAAAAACAATTTCAAATTTTGAGCTAAAGAAAAATTATTAAACTGTCAAGTACAAGAACAAATTATTTTTTACCGCAAGCACTATTCTGTTGCTGCTGTAGTCAAGGTGGTAAGCACGTTGACTACAAATCTGGCTGACCTGGGTTCAACCCTTGCGGCAGTCAAAAAATAAAAATGTTTTTTTCTGTTTAATGGTATAAATACATAAGCAGAATTAACATAAAAACATGCAGCCTCCTTCGTCGGTACTTCTTCATAGCATATTCGCCGGCGAAGTAAAATAATTAATAAAATGGCTATATCTATCTCCTTTCACCACCTGTCTTCTCTCTCATCTATCCCTTTCCTAAAGAATGTAGCACGGTTAAAAAACTAAGTAGGCATTAATGCCAGAAGTGCTACTTCTCTTTATAAAAAAAAAAAAATAATAATATATTATGGTTAAATATTTTATATTATTTTTAATAAGTTATAAAACTGTGGTTGTGGTTTAAATTTTTTTAATATAAAACGAACCATGTTGCATTTTTTGTACACAGTAACCATATAATCGTTAAAAGTTAACAAAGAAAGTTTATCGTGACTATAGTTTTGGTGAAAACAACTATAATTGGTTCTCCGCAACCATACATTGTTACAAAGAATATAATATGGTTATTGTGACCATATCAAAATCATGTTTTTTTTTCTGCGTGAAGGGTAAATTCAACAATCAAATTTTTGATTTTAAAAATTGTTCATTAAAGTTTTTTAAAACTATTAGTCATTCATGAATTAAGTTTTATTAAAATTTCTAAGGTTTATTAACTTATTTTAGGACATTTATTATTATAAAAACGCGACACAGAATGCCGTAATAAAAATTTTTTTTGTAAGAACCTTTTGCTAAATGCTTAATCAGGATCTATGTTTTTTTCTGTACGAAGGCAAGACTGAATGCTCGGTGTCATATAATTATCATACAGGACATCTCAAAAAAAAAATAACTTAATAGAAGTCAGTTCTGCAAATCTCAAAATTCTAACCTTGAAATGAAATTTACTGGCCAGGTGAATGGAGTATTTTTAAAACAGAACGAACTATATGGTTTGATGAAAGAGTCGGTTTCGAAGTAAATTATTTGAGGTACAGAGTTTTTATTTAACAACAGTTATTTTTTCGGGGATCGGACTTGTAGCAAACTAATTTGAGTTTTTTAAGGTACTGACTTGTATTGCCATTAAAGGGACACATGACAGATTTGTCCATAATAGTTTCCAGTTAGTCGTTTTTCTTTTTAGAATAATATTTTACCCTGAGTTGTAAATTATATATTTTTATTTTTTTAATATTTCTTTTAATTCATTTTAATTTTGTAATTTGTCCTAATATCAGTTGATAAATATTTTAAATTAAGCCTAATTTTTGCTTTCTGTATAATTAATTTTTCCTGTTTAAGAAAAAATACTAAAATTCCATTTTTTTTAAACATCTTCAAACACTTACGACAGTAAATTCAAAATCAAAGAAAGAAACAGTAAAGCGTGTTTTACCTTTATCTTCGTATAAAATCTTTCACCTGTCAATCTTAACAAATCAAACATGCATAAAAATACTCTCTTTCCTTAAAATTTAGTCTTATAGAAATTTATTTTCTACTTAAGCCCATACATACATACAATTAAATACAATCTTTAACTTTTCAAAGAAACAAAAAAAATAGTTTTAGAACGCAAACACACTAAACGATATCGATATAATGAATAAGGAAACAATACTGTTACAGGAACATAAGTAATTACTGCAAAACATTTCTAATACTCATTGTAAAATGGCTGCAAGATAATTTCAAGGAATTTTTCAGAATTTATTTTAAAGCAGTAAGAAAAAAATAAAATATTGTAAAGGATATTTTTTAAGAAAAAATAATCCTGGGAGGTCTTTTCCTGTGACTTATTTTTTCCTTAAGAAATTTTCTCAGAAATTTCACACCATCAATCAAAAATAGCAGTTGTATAGCTGTATTATTATTTGTCTAACCCTTTTCATCCTCACAAAATTTTACTTTTTTCAAAAATAAAAAAAATAAAAAATATTTGTTTCCTTTTTGGGATTTTAAAGAATTTTTGAAAACCATTGATGTAATAGTTTATGACCGGTCATAAAATTTTATTGCTAAACATATTTATTTAACCTCCTCTAGAATTCGACTTTTATTACCTGTTTCTTGATTGTTTTAAATCTAACATGCACGTGATTTAAAACAATTTTTACACAATTTTAAATAAATTAAAGAATTTTTAAACAAATAAATTAAGAAATTTGTGTTGTTTTTCTTTTGTAAATTGTGCAAAAAAAAGTTCTATATAAAAATGTGTATTCTTTTTTGGTTTATTGTTTTACACTAATAAATTTCTTTTTTAATCCTTGTTACCTGTTTTTACTCTCTTTCAGATACACACGTCCATCTACAACAAATGACGGTATAAATGTCATTGGCATACGCAATGGTTTTCCAACAAACTTGGTAAGTGGGTTTATTGTTTTCTAATTAATTTAATTGTAATTGTGGGTGCTTTTATAACTATAATTATTTGCTTTTTTTATTTGAAATTTAACATTACTTTTATCTTTCAAACATTAACTTTACGAAACCAATTTTTTTTCTATTAATTTGAACTGAGAAATTTAATTACTTTGCACGAATAAAAGTTGATTTGAAATTTAGTTTAAAGTTTATGTTGCGTATAAAAAATTGAAAAAATTGATTTTGTTGGCAAAACTTATACCACGAAAAATAAAGTTTCTTAAACTAAATCTCGAAAAAAACAGCAAAAATTACAGAAAAATAACAAAATTTAAAATATATAAATTTTTGCTTTTTCTTTGAATCATATAAACTTCAAAAACCATAACCAATAAAAGCCAATACATTTATAATAACAGATGTCAGAAAAATATCACATATTTAAGGCTTTATCTCGATCAACAAACCTGCAAATTATGTTGTTGCTCTAACTCGTGCCAAGCACTAAAATAAACAGAAAATCTAAATGCTGCAACAAAGCATTAGTTTCATGGAATCATTATAAATTTAATATAAATTAAATATTAGAATATTACCACAAACCAAAAAAGAATGTACATTTTTGCAATACAGATTAAAAGATAAGGAAGAGCAATCAATTATTGTTTGAATGATATCAAAAGCCAACTGCTTTAGTAAGAATCATCTACTAAAAATCAAAACACAGAAGAAGAGAAATAACTAACTAACACGGCTATAAATCTAGTAAAAGGACGGTTAACGTTAAAAGACTACATTTAACGAAATGAATAAAATTAACATTAAAAATACATATATTAAATGAAATTGATTTTCTCATTAAGCTAACGCGAGACTTAATTGAACAAAAAGAAAAACGATGGACACATAGCAAAGAAATTACTGCACAACTTAAAACTCAATAGAACTTTAAATTGTAAAAAATTAAATTTTAATAAAAAAAAAATTTTTCATTCAAGTCATCAATATGGCATTAACATTTGGAAATGATTTCTGCTCGTTCAATTAATGGCCACTTTTTTCAGTATTCCTGGCCGTATGTCAAGAATAACAAGACGAATATTGTCCTTCAAGCAGTAAATTTTTGTTGATGTATCAGCATATACCAGTGACATCACGTGGCCTAACACGAAATAATCGAGCGATATAAAATCGCGCGACCACGGACTCCAATTTACATTAGAATTTCATTAAGTCATTGGTTACAGCCGCCGTATGGCGCGTATCTAATGTCATAAATATTTTCAAACAAATATCACTAATAATCTTAAGGCAAACATCTTCTCAGAACATAACGCGAGCAGCGGTCTAGATTTTGATTAACTGCACCAAAGGGTGCATTTTTCTGGATGTTGTAGATTCTATTCTATCGATTGGTTTCACTCCAAATGCAGCATGTTATGAGTTTTTGCAGCGTCCATTCAGATAGACCTATAATAATATTGCAGTTTCAGACTTAGCGGTAGAGGACACATGGACTAACAGATAGAGGGTTGTGCACCGATATGAAGAGGGTTAGTTAGAGTTTAACTAGAAATGCAACGATATGCCTTTTACGATACCCACACAGATACACAAGACGAATATCGGGTATCGCAGAAACATATTTTTCGTTCTTTATACTTTTTTATGCAACATTAAAATAAAAATACTAGACAGATCTTAACAATGTTTCTTCGAAAATAAAGCATAAATTCTTTTGCAAAAATTGATTAATATTTCTAAACAATTTGAAGTTGGCATTGTTTTCGTGATAATTCTTCAGCAAAATGAAAAGCTGATTTTTTTTTTTAATTTATTTATTTGCAATCTACTTAAAAATAAAAATATTAAGCAAATTTAAGAAAAAATTAAATAATCACAGAAGTTATTTATCCTCAATAGCATAAATAACCATTTAGATATGAAAATTGATCAGATATAAATTATAATACATATTATTTAGCTAATAACAAATATTTTTGGTAAATTATTTTAATAATTTTACAGCAAGTGAAACATATGTATTAAAGCTTTTCTTTTATCTATATGGAAGATGTAATACATGATATCTTTTTAATAATAGTAGACTAATAGCAAAAGAATTTACATGATCGCTTAATCGTTGAACATATCTTGTACTAAATTTGTTTGTTTCCGCTTTAATGGACGGAATATTCATATCTTTGTATAAAGTTTTATTGGTTACAACCCAAGGCGCATTGACAATAGTGTGTTTGATTGAAACCGTTGGAATAATTCAATGTTTGACGTTTCTGTTTTCTTTTCGTATTGATGTGATTCTTCCAAGTTAATCTTTTGTCTAGGTACAAACCGAGGTAGTTAATGGAATTATATTAATGTACAAAGTCAAATTTGGACATTGAGCATACCTCAATGTAAAAGTAACAAGTGTCGACTTTAAGGGATTAACTTTAACATTCCAGGAAAAGCTAAAAATGCAAAAAAATTAAAAAAACATGTTATTAAATAATTAAAAAAAAACATGTTATAAATAATTTATAATTTATTTATTCTAAAAAAACAGCATAAGAAATATTTCTTATTGTTAGAAATACTTTAAAAACACATTTTATTTACTAGGTAACATGCATGGGTGTAATTAATTAGAAGGACTAATTAATTAACAAAGTCATTAGCACCGAATGATAAATACTGCTAATGATTTTTTGAGCATTGTCAATATTTTCACTAGTGGTAATGCTTTTTTCGTTGATAATTAGTTAAAAAACAGAATTATTGATATTGACTAATGAATAAACCGTTTCAAAGTATTATAATTAATGAAAGATTTTTTTGTCTTTGTATCCTAAATACACATCTTAAAGTAGATTAGAGCATTATTTTAACTTTCTCAGGAAAAATGAGACTCTATGGGGATACATACTTTTGTTTTCGTGTAAGATCTCAGACATCAAGCTTTACACTTATGTGTCTTACTTAAGGTTTATAAAATTAACAATTTTCAAATATACGAGGGCTGCTCTATATATTTCTGGCCTAATAGTGAAAATGCGAATATTTATAATCAAAAATGGTTTTATTGTTTTTCAAAGTATTCTCCAGCATGATTTATACACTTTTGCATGCGCTCAAATCAGTTGTCGAAGCACTTTTTCCACTCCGATTGAGACACCTCTAAAACATGGTTTTTGAACACTTCAACAGCTTCTTCTGGCGACGAAAATCCAAATCATCGGTAAACCGAAAAATTTTTCACCTTTTTTTTAATTCCACTTTTTTAAAGTTGAGCACGCATTTTTTTCTTGATGTTTGGAAACAAGAAGAAGTCATTAGGTGCCAAGTCAGGGCTGTACGGCGAATCACCCATTAATTCGACGTTTTGGCCGGTCAAAAACGCTCTGGTTTGAGCCGATGTGTGAGAGCTCGCATTGTCATGGTGAACAATGATTCGTCTTCTCTTGTTGGTTTTTCGAATTTCTCCGATGACTTCAGGCAAACCAATTGTAGTGTAGCACTCAGAAGTGACCGTCCTACGTTGCTCAAGCGGAACAGTCGCTACATGACCAGTTTTGCCGAAGAAACAGGCGACCATTTGCTTCGAAGTTCTTCTTCACGAACAACTTTCGTTGGATTTTGCTCGTCTTTGAAGACCCACACGGTCGATTGTTGTTTCGTTTCGGGCTCATACGCATAGATCCATGATTTGTTACCTGTGACGATCTTATAAACGTCTTTTGAAGCACCGCAATCGTATCTTTGCAACATTTCTTTGCACCAATCGACACGAGCCTTTTTTTGAGCGACTTTCAAATTGTGCGCGATCCAACGAGAACAAACCTTTTTTACGGCCAGGTGTTCATGCAGTATCGAATGTATGCTGGTGGAAGAAATGTCCAAGGATGCCTCTATCTCTCGGTATGTCGCATGTCGATCTTGCATTATAAGTTCATGCACGGCATCAATGTTCTCTGGCACAACAGCCGTTTTTGGACGACCTTCACGGAATTCGTCTTTGAGCGAGCTTCGGCCACGATTAAATTCATTATACCAATTTTTCACAGTGCTATAGGATGGTGCTTCATCGCCATACAAAGATTTAAGTTCATCAATGCACTCTTGTCGTGATAATCCACGTCGAAAGTTGTGAAAAATGATGGCACGAAAATGTTCACAAGTTAATTCCATTTTTTTTCTATATTAATTTTTTCAAGTCACTGTAAACAACACAAATAATGGTCGTACGTCAAAACGTTTTGAGTACGATTATGCTTAAAAATGACAAATTTTTTAATGGAAATATCAGATTGCACTTGGCAGCACTCAGTGTTGCCAGGCCAGAAATATATATAGCAGCCCTCGTAGATCTATCTACAAATGTGATAAGATTTTTTGTACTTTATGCGTACTTTTTTTAACTTTTTACGGCCAAAAATTTGTGTTCATTAAAAACAATTATTTTTAATTCAATTGTAATTAGTAATTAAACGAACTCATTCAAATTTTATTAGCATTAAAAATAACAATTATAATTGTCATTATTTCAAACAATCCCAATGATATTTCAATGATAATGAAAAAATCCCAAGTATATTGGGTAATAAACAAATATACACAAATTCTCAGTTGTAATTAAACAAACACAAAAGAGCTATAAAAATATGGAAGTGGTTTGAAAAGTGAATAATTAAAGTGCATTAAAAAAAAAATTCAACTGTTTGTATATATTATTTTGCATCTTGTAAAGTATCCGTGTATTAACAATAAAAATAACGCGTATCCATAAAAAAGTGTGTCTTAAGAAATAATTTCAAAACTTAAAGCTTCACTTTTCTTACAAACTGGCATGCCAAAGTATTCGGTAGAAAATGTTTTATCAAAAAATAATTATTTAATGGTTAAAAAAACGTCTCAAAAAAATAATTTTCATTTTCACAAATTCGCGACCTTTTTTAAGGATATATAATTAATTAATATTAGAAAGTGTTTGTCCCATTCAGAAATGTTTATTTTACATAAAAAACACCACTCTACTCTCTCTTATACTCGGTGTTCATGCTATTCTTCTCTGTTTTTATCTTGTTTTTAAATTTTCCAAATGAAAAATACGAGTCTAAATGTATTTAATGTATTATTTTTACTACGATGGGTTATTAATGAGTTTTCTGAACTCTAAAAGTCAATGTTAAATCGAATAATGTTTTTAATTTCCTTCTGCTTCCAAAAAGTAAAAATAACGAAAACTAAAAACAAATTAAACAAATAATAAAAAAAGTTTAAAACAATATGTGGATACATGTACAAGTATGTACGACATTTGGCCGTTTGGTGTTTAACTTTCTGTCATACAATAAATGTTTAGCTATTTTTATTTCTGTTGATTATTAAAATTCGTTTGTTTGTAGTATGAGGTGGTTTTCTTTTCTTTTTTATTTATTTATTTTTTTTTTCTTCAGTTTTTCTTTCACAAAAAGGAAAGAAATTGTTGATTTAACTAGAAATAAATAAACGACACTTTAATTTTTTTTTTTATTTAATTTAATGTAATTCTTACTATAAAAAAGCCCTTTTTTGGTTAAATTTGTGACAAAAGTCTAACACGTAAAAAGTATATTCTATTTTTAGCTTGTGTGCTTAATTTAATTAAAAACTTAGAAAAAGACCACAAAACATCCATTAGCACCGCTCAGAAATATAGCATTAAGACCAAAAGTTTCTTTATTCAATCTATTATTACTGAAAACATATGCTATGAAAATATATTTTTTCTAGAAGAAGACTCAATAATGTGACATCAAAAATACAAAATACTTGTGTGCAAAAAAAAAAGTGTTTGCTTCAATTAAACATTTTGTTTGGTTTCATATAAAACTTTAATTAAATTTTTAATTGGCTCAATTATATGAAGATTAATTTGAAAAACAAGTACACAGTTTTATAATTAATTACTTAATCAAATCAATTAAATAAATAATTGAACCAATTAAACATTTAATACAATTTCTATTTGAAATTAAATAAAACTTTTAATAGGTGCATTAATTTTTTCTATGTAATTTTTCTAGCGTAATTGCAGATGATTATAGTCGCATACTAAACATCAAAAGGCTTGCGTTATCCTGTCTTTTATAAAAATTAAAACTTTTTAAAATAAGGTTTTTTTAAATTATTGTCATTTCAAAAGTTTTTATATTTCTAATAAAAATCTAAATGGTTCTCTTAACCTTTTAACATTTAATTGCGGCCATAATATACTAAAATGACAAAATCATTAAATCGCTAAATATTATCCGTCGTCTATATGATAAATATTTGGCGATTGTTAAAAGTAAATTTAACCCTTTGCGGACGGAGACGCTCGACGGGCGTGCGTCGCTGTGGACGACAGGTATTGGAGCCTGCAGTAAAGAAAATTTTCACGTTCAGAACTAAACTGTATTTTTTGTGGAATGATATCGTGGTTTGTAACATTCGTCCATTCATTATCACTACGGCTATCATTTTCCTGAATATTCATCTCTTCGTTACTGCTGCTATCACCGTGTAAAGTATCTAATTTCATTGGGAGGCCACATGACGTCTTAGGCTAGTATCCCCATATTTAACTTATCGTCTACGACGGCAGACGTACGCTAGCCGCTGCGCAAGAGTTGGGCGGATATATCCGACACTCGTCCGCAACGGTAAAAAGGCTTGGGCGGATATATCCGCCGCTCGTCCGCAAAGGGTTAAAAGTTTTCCAAAAAGGAAGTTCAGTTGCAAAAGCGAAAAATAAATATGTTGCGAGCCTGAAAGAAAATATCAACAGCGTTAAAATGGAGGCAAAAATAAAATTTGTATAATTCACAAACTGTAGTAAGTTTGATAATTCGTTGCATTCCATAATTGCATAAATGTTGTTGATTAAAACGTTTCCATTGTAAGACTTTTGGTACTAAATTGGAATGAATATTTCTTTAGTGGACTAAACTAAATCTGTTTCGCAGATCAGGCTAAAATTTAAATTAAAGTGTTTGAAAAAAAGAGCCAGTGGCAACGCTGTTTGCTACAGACATCACATGCACACACAAATTTCCGTGATTAATTTCTACAATATTTATTTCCGACCCCATAAAGTATATATATGTATATTTTGACTTCTTATGCATAGCAAAGTCGATTGTGCGAATGCCGTCTATCCGTCCGAGGCAAACTTAATTTCACAAAAAAAAATGTGTCAGTCGATCAGATATAGTGTCGAAAGAGGTGTTATTGGAAATCAGAATGATCGGTTCATGTCCTTCGAGGCAGTAGGCAAAACACCACGCCTACCTCTAATTTTTTCATGTCATTTGGAACAATAAAGTACCTCTAATCAAAAAAAACAAATATATAGGACGGGAGAGAATTAAAACATAAGAAAAAAAAACGTAAAGTGAAAAAATTGGCGCTGGCCCATATTTTCCGAGTTACCGGGCTCTGAAACTTACAAATTTTTTTAAATATCAATATGGGTATCATTTTTAAGAGATCTTTAAGGAAATACTAATATTTTTTTTAAAAACGCTTAACTCATTAAAAGCCGATGTTATTTTTTAATTTTAATTCGGTGTCACCCCAAATAATTGCTTTTCTGGATTGTAGTTACTTCACTAAACTAGATTTACATAAATGATGAAGGGTATATAAGATTCGGCGTTACCGAATATAGCACTCTTACTTGTTTTTTTACCTTTAAAAATGCTATAGAAACTTTGTTCTACACAATATCCGGTATTTCGATTAACAATGACGCTCAAATAAATGTCAACGGTTTGGTAGCGTTTTATCCGACTTTACTGTTTTCAAAAAGTAAATAAACAATTTTAGAAAGTTTCCTGGGTTTTGTCTAAAACCACATATGCATTTGTTAAGTTTTCATATGTTTTCCATAAGTTACAGTTTCTTTTTAATTACAGTTTTGTTGCTGTTAAGTTGTCATAACCCATCTTAATAAATTCCAATTAGGACCTGCAATATGCATTGTTAACGGCAATTTTATCTATTACAAAGTACATCTAAATTCAACCCTCGCTTCCTTATTGCGTGCTCAACATTAGTTAGTGAGATTTGGCTGCAACATATGGCTGCAATTTTGTGACATGTTCTGCATGGCAACAAGCAATAAAAAAATGGGGAGAAAAAACCTTCTTAAAATATAGCAACAATCACGTTTTAAAAAATAACATGACATAGAAATATGTGCTGTGTAGTCTTCTTCTTCTCCACCCCCAACACATCCTTGAGATCTAGAAAACAGAAAATTGAGATTTTACAAAAAATAAAGTAAAATATTACAAAATAGGAAACTAAACTAGTTCAAGATGTTTGTGTATGTTTATATGCTTGTGTTTTGTATTCTAACACATGCTCGTACCTAATTTTAAATGTTTTTACTTTCAAAAATAATTTTTCTTATTTTTATAACAAGAATGATTCTACAGTTAGGATTTAAATCGATAAAAAAAAATATTCTTATAATATTCCTATTTATCTAAAAAAAATCTTTAAAAAGGTATCTTTCTCTTCACTCCATTTCATATCTCTATTAACTCAAAAGTCTGCAGAAAAGGATTTCGAATCGTTGGTGGGTCCGAAAAATATAATGATGACGCTGGAACTAATTAAAAAAACAAGGAAAAAGTTTAAAAAAATTTTTGGCAGTCGAACGCTGCGCACATGTGTACAGAAGTTGCGGCCATGTTCTTTTTTTCATTATGACTTTAAGAGCGTGATAGAGACTTGCTCACGGCCAAATGACATTTTGAAATGGCCGTATTTATAGGGAAAGCAATTATGTGTAGCAGAAATGTGTTTCACCACAATTAATCGAAATATTAAAAGCTTGTAAAATCATTCTTTATTTTCCTTTTATTCTTGCTATTCCATTTATTATTCATATTCAGACTTTCTGACATCAAATATTTTCATTTTTTTTTTATTAACAATTTTGACTTTTAGTTTTGATCTGTAATGCATATGAAATTTTAATTTCAATAAAATTTAAGAAAATATTAAATTTACATTAATAAACTAAAAAAAAATATTTTGTTCCCAAGAAATTAAAAAAAAAACGAAAAATGTTTAATGCTGCATGGAAAATATAAAAACATTAAATGTAAGAAGAAAACTTTAAATGATTTTGTTTAATCAAGAAAAAAAGTTTTGTCTATTTCGTTCATGCAGTTGAAGAGAAGAGATGTCAAAGACCTCTTAATGTAGGAAAACTAAGTTTGTGGTTGATTTAAATCGTTTGTTATATTTGTTGTAATTATTTAATTTACGTTTACATAAACATATGAAAGTAATTTTTTTTATTTCTTTCAAACTGTATTCATTTCAAAACCACAATTACATTATTTCAAAGAAACCTAAAAAGAGGGCTGGCTGGAAAAAAATAACATATCGTAATAATGTCTTCCTTAAGTATCAATTAAATTTATGTTGTACATGTGTATGTATGTGTATGTAGGCACAACATTCGTTTTTTCCTTTGTTGATTTTATTTTCCATTTATCCATAGCAAATGCATAATGAAGTTTTAATTGCAAATATTTTCACATTTTTATTCACATTCACATTACAATCAATACCCAACAAATCAAATTAAAAGAAAAGCGGAAAGATTTTAATGAACCCAAGAGTATGCAAAATTTTTTTAATTTCTTGTTTTTTAATGTTATTCAACGCATGACTTAATATTTAAAAAAAATTTCTCATTATATATAAATAATTTATTATAGTTTTATATTTATTTGCATGTAAACTTCACATTTTTCGTTTTTTGCCATTTTTGAAATGCCGCCAAACCCACATGCCATAAAGTGTAGCAGAAACCAAAAAGCAAAAAAATGTTTGTTAGAAATCAGTGAATGAACCTGATATTATGAGTTAATTTTTAAAGCGCTTTTAAGTATTTTTGTTTTTAATGCAGGTTGAATTTTATTGACCAAAGGTTTGTTGGTGTTACATGAGTTTTTCCTTTGTTGAGTCAACCAAAACTTTTTAGACCTAAATTTTGTTTAACAAATTTTTTTGTAAAAAACAAACAATTTAACCGTTTAAGTGTGAACATGTGCAATTTAAATAGAGAATTAAAAAACCTCATATTTAAATGCCATTTTGGTACTACTTGCATTGCAAGTGGATGGTAATATAGAAGGCATCCCACCCTTGATAAAGGCACAAAAATTTATAATTTAGTTAACTTTGACGACTTATTGTTTAGGGTAACAAAAATATTGCTTATTGGCCTGTCCGTCCTCGGCTCGGGCCGAAATCAATATTGCCAAGGCAATATATGAGCTAAACAATATTTCAATACGCCAATCGATCAGACATAGTTTTGAAAACTTTGATATTGAAAATCAGCCAGATCGGTCCATGTCCTTCGAGGCAGCGGGCTAAACACCAAATGTGCCTGTAATTTTTCCATATCATTTGGTACAAATCTAGTTTAGTGAAGTAACTCCAATCAGAAAAAAACGAATATATGGGTTGATAGAGAATAACATATAAGAAAAAACCCACAAAGTGAAAAAATTGGCGGCAGCATATATTTTTCAAATTATGGGACTCTAAACTTTGATTAGAACGATATCAATATGGGTAACATTTAAAAACTTTTTAAGACATCTTTTAGGAAATACTAAAATTTTTTAAGTACACTTAACCCATTAAGAGCCAATGGTTTTTTTATGTAAAAATATATACTTTTTTTTTTGTCTTATTTTTAAATTCTCTGTCACCTCAATATTTGACTTATTGATTGAAATTACTTTACTAAACTAGATTTACATATACAGTGAAGGGTATATAAGATTCGGCATTACCGAATATAGCACTCTTCGTTCCTTTTGTATACATTCATTAATTAATTGCAACATCTGCAAAATAAGCCTTTTTTTAAGAGAAGTAGCACTTTAGGCATTAATACCTACTTAGTTCGTAACCGTGCTACATTCCTTAGGAAAGGGATAGATAAGAGAGAAAAGGTCAAAGGCCACTTTATTAATTACTTTACTTTGCCGCTGAATATGCTATGAAGAAGTACCGACGAAGGATGCTGCATGTCTTAATGTTAATTCTGATGATGTATTTATACCATTAAACAGAAAAAAACCTTTTTTTATTTTTTGACTGCCGCAAGGGTTGAACCCAGGGCAATCAGATTTGTAGTCAACGTGCTTACCACCTTGACTACAGCAGCCTCAATTTATTTGACTTGGATTTAAGACTTTAACTTTAATGTTTTACTAACCATGCTCGTTGTACTTCGCTACACCAAACCTTAAACAAATGAAATAAACATTTGTATCTATCATTCACATTTCAATAATTTGATAATGTACTTCGTATGGAGAGAACCAGGCCCACCCTTCATACACCACCAGCTTTAACTTGAAAACTTACATTATTTTCAAAGTAGCCCGTGTCAAACTTAGAGTGTTGGATTATTTGAGTTTTCTAGATATAGAATAAATAATAATTGCTTTGTATTGAGAGTAGCTGTCTCTCCTCTATTACCACGATTTTTTTGTCACAAAAATGCACGTAAGTCTTAAAAAAGTTTGTTTAAAAATTAGATAGAGTCACTATTATGCTTCTCCCGTTATAGTATAATTAAAAATTACATCGATCAAGGGATACCCTTCTCGACAGAATGGTATATTCAAACATAATGATATTTTTCAAATTTAATTTTATACATTACGTTGATTGACGCCTGCAGACTTTCCTGACAATCGCTCGTGTAAGTTAACAATTATTATTGCTCCCACATCCAAATATAATCGTATTGGTATTATCGTCTATATGTGCCTTGCCTTAGTTTAAGTTTAAAACTTTTTAAACTTTTGGCGGCTACTACTGCTACACAACAAAATATCGGGGACATGAATTGCGCTTATTAACCCAGTGTAGGTTTAAACCACGACCACGTTACTTTTAATTTAGTGGTCGAATTTAGCAACAAATGCTTTTGTTTCTGGTTTAACAAACGGCTAGAAGACCCTCTAACAATGGTTTACATTTTTTTTTTCTAATGTGAAGTGTAGAGTGATATTTTTGTAGTGGTCGGCATTATGAAGTTATTTTGAGATGTTCGCACTTGTGTGCTACGAACTAAAATTATTTTTATTTTCACTTTAGTGTCTAATCTACCCCAAACATGTTTTGCTCTGCGCGTATGTTTTTTCACAAAATATGGTCTTCTGCATGTCGTTTTGTAACATATCTTGCAAAGTTTTCTGTTTAAAATTCAATGAGGACAGGTAAATATTTAACAAATAAAAAATAAAAGTGTTACAAGTGAAAAACTTTGCGATAATTCTCAAAATTTAAAAAACTTTTACCTTAAAACACTTAATCAAAAATTTGTAGACAGAGTATAAAGATAAGACTAGCACTCCTTGTTTTGTAACTGATCTGATAACGGTTCTCCTCAAAATTTTACTAAACTCAATCATTTTTCACCAATTTAAAAATTTTTTAAACTTGTCTCTTGTTGCAAAAATAAAATTTAAATGTGTATGGTTTTGGTCTTTAATATGGGTGAATATTTCAATGAAGATTTATTTAGAAGGGTATATTTACATACATACATACATACATACAAATGTAGCTAAATGACAAAAGGCATCAACATGCAGCTGCTGCTGTATTGCTTAACTTTTTGGATTTTCTTTTTTTGAGTTTCTTCGCTTAAAGTTTGTTTCTTCAACACAAAGTAATAAATTTTAAATTTTGTTCTTGCTTCAAAAGAAGTATCAAACCGGTTGAAATAATAAAAAAAAAACGTTTAAAAAACCTCTTCAACATTACGCAAAAAGAAACATAAAAAATTAAAGCATTTAAAAGCAACAAAACAGTTCTAAATAATAATTCATTTTCAGAATTAACAAATAAAATTTGGACTTTTACCTACGAACGGCCTTAAATTGCGTTAAACCTCAAGAAGAAATTAACATTAAATTAGTTATTGCTTACTTAACTAAGTTAGACCTTGTACTAAAAATATTATGTCGTACAGTATTATTTAATGTCAGTTTACTTTAAAGCTTTTCTAAGAAATTCTGTTTATTTATAAATTTCCACCTGTTTAGGTTGCTTACAGCATTGTTTGCTTAAAAATAAAAAATATATAACAAAAAATAACAATAATAATATGTAATAATGAAAACATGCATGTGTATGTAAGCAAAAGCAAGAAACAATAAATGACAACACTGAACTTAGCCATGTTGAATGTTTTTTTTTTTTTCATCATTACAAAATTCTTTTTATTGTTTTCATTTTTTTCTTTTTACTACTAATTTAGAGTTGTTAACGCTGATGTTTGATTTGATTGTGATGGCTTTTAATTAAGTGAGATTTTGGTTTTGCTTTGTTAACACTTTGCAAAAACGGTTTGTCTTTTCAAATTTGTTTAAAATTGAATTAAAGCTAAATTATTTTCCACCTCAACAATAAACTTTTCGCATGTCTATATAATACTTGCTAATATTGTTTGTGTAATTATTGTAATGAGCATTACGTATGCTAAGGCCCCTTTCAGATTAGGCAAGTTTACTTGCGCAAGTCTTGTGTTTGTTGGTGTGAGAGGAAAAGTCGGTGTGAAGGGAAAAGACTTGCCGAGATTTGAGTACCGACTTGCTTGTACTTGGCAATTCTGCTTCTGCTGTCATTCTTGTCTTGGATTATTTATTAGTTATTTACATTGTCTTTTATTTCTTCTGCGGCGTGTTGTTAAGCGACATTCCAAAAACGGGAAGAAGTTTATGGTTTACAAAAACGTCAACAAATTAAGAAAATTCGAGCTTAAGAAAATTAAACTTGCTCAACAAAGTTGCCGAATGTGAACATAAAAGCAAGTACAAGAGAAAATAAACAAAAACTGAAAGGGGCCTAAGATTTTTTATTTCTACGAGGGTTGTCTCCACAAAAACCTACTTACTCGGCAAGAAAAGCATTTGAATTTTCAAAACAGTTCAGAATTTAAAAAGAAGAAGATTATCTATTCGTTTTTAAATTTATTTGATATATAAAATCGTGTATGAATTTTAAAACTGTGAATGTGACTGACACAAAAATGTAAAATTTTCTAAGATCAACTATTTAGAGGCAGGAACATAGTTCCAAAAATTTTTTCTTTTTTTTTTTTACAAAATTATTTTTTCCACAAAAATAGGCATGCTATTTAAGTAAAAAATGTGGCTGAAGTAGAGTTCTATGTGTAAAAACATATGAAATGTTGCTGCAACATTTTATCAAAGCTGTAGGGCATTTATCAATCCTTTTCATTGTGTGCTCTTATAGCCAAACCTAAATAAACGCGTAACGCGCAATCTATCTGTCAAAAATTCTCTCATGTACATACAAAATGTATGAAGCAAACCATAATAGCGCAGCGTAAAAGCTTAGCAATTGGAACATCCGATTTTGACAGTGCGTTAGAAAGTAAAGTTGGCTGCTTGTTTGTTTGTTTTATTTTGTTATTGTTGACCAGTAATGACAATTAATTTATTTTCAAGGCAATCTAGCGGTTTTAACTCTTCTTTATTGTTACACAGCGGGTTTTATAAAATAAAATTAGTTAGTATTACTGTTAAAGACACAAAGTTGACGCTCTTCCAGCGCAAAAGCTAAGCATCAGATTGTCTTGCGTCTGATGGGCTAATTAAGGTTTGGTTGTTAGTTTTAAAGAATATTGAGAATTTTCCAATAAATTTTAGAGGTATTTTTTAAAATATAAAAAAATTAAGAAAAAAAACGAGTAAATCATTGAAAAAATAAGTTTAATTGAGTGGCAATTGTATAACAATGTACTATTCTTAAAAAATATAAAACATTAATTTTTTTCCAAATCACGCGAAAATTTAAAATGTTAAATTTTTTAAGTAAAATAACCAAAATATCTTAACGCAACTTAAGTTATTTCGTTTAAAAAATGTACCAGTTATTCTATAGTGAAAATACCACGATATAAAGGAAAATTGTGTTTTATTGCCCTTAATATACAATATTGTTTGCTTTTGGTAACAATGTTGCCAGAAACATTTTGCCGTTTGTAACAGAAACATTTCGTGATTTTCTCCAAACAAAATTTCAAGGTGCTGCCTATTATATTTACCATGTAACACGACAATAAATATTTCATTTGTATGGGAAGTGCCACGCCCACCTGAAATATAAAAAAATAGAAACTTTATTTAACTAACATATCTAACATATCTAAGAAGAAACTGTGTAAATTCCAAATACACGCATATTTTGCTCTATATATATAGATTCTTCCAATAAAATATTTTTAATTCTTGAAACTGGTGGCCACAACTTATTACGGCAATGACCACCTGTGTAGCCGTGAGTTTGACGAATATGGCCTTATCTTGTTAACCGTTACGCAGAGTATGTATTGTTATATCTACTATAAGGACAAGCACAAAATATTTAAATTAAATTAAATGAATGATATCCCGATAGCAGCTTTTTTTAAGCTGTTATATGATGAGATTTTAAATTCACACAAAGTATTTATTGCTACTTCACTATAAAAGCAAGCATAATTACATATTTCGAAAGAAATAAATTTTTTTGTGTATCGGAGAGTATTAAAGTATGCCTGGAAAAATCATCGTAACAGTAAAGAAAACTTGTAAGTAATGCAAAATGTAAATAAAAAAAAGAAGAAACCTTTATAGACAACGTCAAATACGCCAAAAAAATATCAGTAGCGAGTGCAATCAAGGTGTGCCAATAGTCATGTCCGCTCTAACAAGTTGAAGAGGTAAAATTCAAAACTTAAGGGTTGCCTATACGGAACCTTTTGTGTGTGAGTGTGACTGGCATTGACGGATTTTTATTACTCTGATTATTTTAGATTGCGACCATAATAAAACTTGCATTAATATTATGCTTTTAAAGCTATCAAAGAACAAACCGATCGTAATTTTTATCATATAACTGCATAACTTAGTAATATTTCTTATCGCAAATTTGTTCAAATTTATGTTCGTTCGGCTTCAAAATTTTTTTTAATTTTTTTTCACCTAATCCCATAAAAAAAATTTTGAAAAGGTAATTGAGTGTGGAATTAAGAATTTTTTGCAGAAGTGCTTTCCAACTATATTGCCAACTTAATGATTTGAACAAGGCATGAGACTTTTATAATCAATTACTGAGAATCGATTACATTAATTATTGTAGGAAATAATGAGTACCATTTGTACGGTAGTGTCTTTAACATAAAGAACTAGTTCCATTAATACTTCCTTTTTTTTGGAAACTAATCTAATGTGTTTTGTAAGCGAGTAACAAAATATGGCAATCACAAAAGTAAGTCATTATACGGGAAGTTCTTTTTAAGGTAATGTCTAATTTTTTGCTGGGATGTTGCTTGATTTAGCTTTATGTTGTTGGTTTCAAACTGAACTTTTACATATTTTATATTGTTAAATGTAACTTTTCCATTAAGTATAACAATATAATTAAAACAATTCCTTAAACAATTAGTTCTTTAAAACAAGTCCTACGTTTGTTTTAATAATAATAAATCTCTTTTAAAAAAATAAAAACTACAGAATATTAATTAATTTTCTTTAAAATGAATATATTCCCTTCTTTAAAGAAAACGATACATCTGTAATTTAATTCCATTTTGAAAATAATCTATTTACTAACACATACATAAAACTGTAAATGACACAATATTTCATTGATAAAATTTAATCTCACAAAGATTGTCAACGCACACACTCATTTAAAGAAAAAGAAATCGATGTGAAAAATTCAAAAAATTTACTTTTTAGACGTGTTGTTATTATGACATAAAACATATCAATTTACTCTCCACAAAAGAAGAACTGCTACATGTTATAAAAAACACGACTACAGCAAAAAAAAAAAACTAATAATAGATTGGTTATCAAATGATAACATGTACATATGTCATACTAAGGGCTACTGATTTGAAGAAAATTGTTCTTTTAAAATCTGGACGTCTTATAGCACTTCCAGTGTTAAAGAGAAGAGTGTCTTAAAAAAATTTTGAAAAACTTAAGAATAACAAGTAAGAGTGCTATATTCAGCTATGCCGAATTATATACCCTTCATCATCTATGTAAATCTAGTTTAGTGAAGTAACTCCCATCAAAAAAGCAAATATTGGGTGGTAGAGAATTAAAAAATAAAAATAAAAAATTTGGTACTGCATATATATATTTTACATAAAAATGCCTTCGGCTCTTAATGGGTTAAACATTTTTGAAAAATTTTAAGTATTTCCTAAACGATCTCTTCAAAAGCTTTAAAATGATACCCTAATTGATATTTAAAAAAATTTGAAAATTTCAGAGCACCGTAACTCGGAAGATATAGGCATGCCAATTTTCCCACTAGTTGTTTTTTTTCGTATTTTTTAATTCTCTATCGCCTTAAATATTTATTTATTTATTTTTTGAGTTACTTTATTGTTCCAAATGACATGAAAAAATTACAGGTAGGCGTGGTGTTTTGCCTGCTGCCTCGAAGGACATGGACCGATCATGCTGATTTCCAATACCACTTCTTTCGACACTATATCTGATCGATTGACAGATCTATTTTTTTTTTTTTTTTGGTAAAATCAAGTTTGCCTCGTCAAACATTGAAGGCAATGTAGGTTTTCTAGACAAAAATACATTTAAAAATCAAAAACAAATTTTACCAAATGCATGGTAACTTTGGTATCAGCGCTGAAGAATAAACTAATGAACTAAGCTAAATCATCGTACTACATTCACAATTTATTAGCCATGTTCAGTAGGTCCAGGTAGAGCAGCTACTTTCACAAATATCAAGAAAATCTAGCATGTATTTTTTTAGGTCACTGAGGAGTTAAAGCGCGAAGCGAAGTATTTAATTAAATTCATGGCTGCAATGGTATGGCTTAGCAATTTACATAAAAAATTTGTTATGAAAATAATATTTGAAAGATGGGTAGTGCGTTTACTCACACTAGAGCTGAAAAAGATATTGGTGATTTTCTTTGGTGTGTATGAAACCAAAATTCAGCTTTTAATGAGCTTGTAATAGGTGCATGAAATTGTCTTTATACTGTTACGAAAATAAGATCTGGCAACCCCTGTGGTTGTTTCCGTATGAGCGTCGTGAATAAGTTACTCTCACTAATGGTGTGTGTATAGAAAAACACCACAATTAGGTAACAAAAGCTCAATGGCTGCGTTGGTAGAGTTGCTTGTTGCAAAACAGAAGATCATTAGTTCGAGCCTACCTTCGACACCCTTAATAATTTAGCAGTTTGCTCAGAGAAGTGTAACAACAGTGTATGACAGACGTGAGTTGTGGCTATTAGATAAAGGGGATGACTGGCTAGGACAAAAAGGCTTAGTCGAGTTGTCTGTGGATAGTTAAGGTTCATGTCTCGCCGGAGTATTACAGTAGTGTAGCGTGGATGGCTGCGTTTTTAATAATAACGCATGTTTAGTAAATACGAGACCATAGGATTCACAAGGCCGTAGGATCAAGGAGTATAGCCAGAAAAAGCCACAAAGTAAAGAATACAGAATTTATAATGAATCACAGTGGCATTTGCAATCAAAACAATCCGTACGTTTCTACTAAAAAGGTAAAAACATAACAATATATTGACTCCTTAAAAAACCGAAAAGCAATCTAATTTTGTTTTTTATATATGCGTGCGTCAAACATGGCTAAACGACTGAAACGATCTTATTAATTTGAAACACAGGTAGATATTTATCCTCATGATGAAATAGGGTATTTTTATTTTCAAATAGTGGACCAAGAGGTAATAAAAAGTGGAAGCGGACATTTTTATGCATCTAAATTCTTTTCGTCTAATCGATTTTATTGAAATTCGAATAATAGATAGTTTCCAGAGCTTGGACCTAGGTGAGAGGCAAAGAGGAGAATCGGGCATTTACGTCTATTTTACCCAGTGCTAGAAGGTCGTTAAAGTAGACCTAGGTTACAACGGGCACAATAAGCTACTTATAAAATAAGAAATTTATTTATCCTTATTGCAAAAAAAATTATATAATCGATAAAAAAAGATGTTGCGAACTGCTTGAAGAGGCAACTTTTTCCCCCAACAACACGTCTCAAATCTAGCAAAATCTATTCCAAACAGAAAATATAGTTTTTTTAGATAAAAATTCTCTCTGTTTTTACGTGCATCAAACTAAAAAATGTGTTTTATAATTATTATGTCCAGATTTTAAAGGTACAATTCATTTACATTGTTAACGAAGATATAAAACATATTGTATTATTAACAATTACATCCACTACCGTAAATATGTATCACAAAACACTTGTTTATAGCAAGTTACATACGCTATTCAACCTATGTATGTACATTTTACCTTATGTTTATTAATATAAAGAACATAACATAACAAGTAGAAATGTATGTGTACATTCATGTATGGTGTTTGAACTTGATTGAAAAAAAAAATGAACCTTCTAATTGTACCCCCTTTTTGTTATCTTATCTTGACGCAGTACTATTCTTTAAACAAGGTTTTTTATACACTTTATAATTTACTTAACAATTTGTTTGTTTAGTAACAATTTTTATTAGTAAATTTTAATTTTATAAATAAGTCTTCATAAACGATTTTGTGTTTAAATGCATTTGAATTTATTTCACTGTACTATAAATGCCCATTTGTTAAGAAGACTGTAAAAGAAATTGCAAAGTTGGGGATTGTTTTGATTGCAAATACCAGCACATTAATTTTTAGTTTACTCTCCTATAAGCACTTTTTGTTTCTATATTTCTTTTTTTTTTTTCTTACTGGCTGTGGATATATTTGTTTCCTTGATCTCTTGTTTGCTCAACAAAGTTTGCTGTAGCTTAGCACGTTGACTACTAAGCTCTTATTAATTCGATGGCCTGGGTTCGTAACACAACCACGAACAATTTAACAATTTTAATTTTTAGTTTAATAATGATTATTTGACCCTTTTTTATTAAATTATTTTCTATTTTATTAAGCTTTGGGTCCTTATATTTTTATTAATATTATATTTCAATATTTCGGTACTTTCTGCGTACCTTCTTCAGGAAACAAGATTAATATATAAGCAAAAATAACAAAATTAATTAACAATTAAAAAAAAAAAATTTTTTTTGTCATAATGAAATTAAAAAACAATGTTTAAAAAAATTTTCAAAAAACAAAAATATAAAAAAGTGTTTTGTGTTACATACATATATTAAGAACAAAAACATTTATGTTATTTTGTGAATTAAGTGTCTGTATATATGAGCGACATTATCTGTATCTGCTTTAAAATTAATTCTTTTAGTCAATGGAGTATTTACAATGTGTAAATAAGGTATATATTGGTACAACAAAAAATAAACTTAAGACTAGAATTGCTGGACATAAGTCGGACTTAAGATATGTTAATTCACAAAAAACAGCATTATCCACTCACTGTTTTGACTTAGGTCACTATCCTAACTTTGAAAATGCTTCAGTTCTTAGTATTGAAAAAAATTATAAGAGACGGTATATTTTGGAAATGTTACACATTGTAAATACTCCATTGACTAAAAGAATTAATTTTAAAGCAGATACAGATAATGTCGCTCATATATACAGACACTTAATTCACAAAATAACATAAATGTTTTTGTTCTTAATATATGTATGTAACACAAAACACTTTTTTATATTTTTGTTTTTTGAAAATTTTTTGAAACATTGTTTTTTAATTTCATTATGACAAAAAATTTTTTTTCAATTGTTAATTAATTTTGTTATTTTGCTTATATATTAATTTTGTTTCCTGAAGAAGGTACGCAGAAAGTACCGAAATATTGAAATATAATATAAAAATATAAGGACCCAAAGCTTAATAAAATAGAAAATAATTTTAATTTTTCAAAATATATATTAAGGTCTGTATAATAATACATATATAAACAAATACAGCTCCTTTCTTCGCCAGTATTACTTTATAGCGAATCGTCGGCAAAGTAAAATAGATATTTATATGAAATTGCTGTAATAGCTACAAAAAGTAATGCGCCTGATAACACTATAAGCACTGCAACATTGTTCTAAAAATAAACATAAAGTGTAATAACAGTGTTGTGAAAAGAAAATGAAGCATTCTATCTATCAGTCTTCTTCACCTCCTTTATTCTCTACACTATCCCTTTCCAAAGAAGGTAACACGATGGCCTAAGTGTTACTTCTCTTAAAAAAAAACATTCGCTATTGCAAACTTTGATGTCTTGATGGAGCGGAGCTGTGGCTTCGACACAGGCTTCAAATCATAACCTGTAGTTTTACTTAACAAGCCCCTTCAATCAAGACAGCTCATCACTGTCACACACTGCGCTAAGTCTGCTTCTTTTTATTTTATCACACAAGCACGGCGACCATCTTAGTCGTTTTTCTAACAGACAGTAGGCTTCATTAACCCAACTACTGCGACTTATCTCCTTTATTTATTGTACAGTAGTGTTTTACCATTTTAACAGCTGTTCTCTATTGTTATTCTTATGTTCCAAGTTATCTGCAGTCTTTACACACAAATATTTTCTAATCGAGACTTCCGGAAGTTTATAAGGTTACTTTCCAGTTATTTGCTTCTTTAAGAAATTTCTCCTACCCCAATTATTGTTTTTTCTTTGTTTTTTCTACGTAGTATACTCAGCTGATGGGAGTTGAACTCATGGTTAGCTGTTTTAAAAACGCAACTGATGAATAAAGAGTTTATTTCGCTCAACTTTTTGGCCTTTGTTGTTCTAATATTTTATTTTTATAACGATATTTTTGTACCCTCGCCATAAGTGGAAAAGGGTATATCTGCGTTGATCATTCCGTTTGTAATTTCCATTTCCAAATAAGCGATCGCCGTCTGCACAAGATGTAGTTTTAAAAAATTTTGCAGGATGGGTTCATGTCCTTCGAGGCAGTGGGCAAAATACCACTCTTGCCTTTAGTTTTTCCATTTCTTCTTTATTTTTCGTTATCAGGTGGTTGAATTGATTGCTTTTTCACCTCTAAATACTTATTCACCACAATTATACTAGCCAGGACAGCAGCCCTAAAATTTGTAAAGATTTTTTTTTTCTAAAATTTTTTAGAAAAAAAATTAAGTAAATAAGAACTATAGTTCAAATCCTGATTGGAAAAAAAAATATAAATTAAATATTCATTAACAATTGTCCATTCTTAATTGTTTCATTAACTTTAGGTAATTATTTTTTATTTATTTATTTTTGTTGTTTAAACAAACTGATGCTCTTGAGATCACAATTGATACCTTTTTGTAGCCGAATTAAAAGTCTGCTAATAAAAATAAAACTCATAATATCCACTTTACCCCAGATAAAAACCACTTTTAATTTCTAAACAACAAATCTGTGTTTGATTACAAAATAGAAGAAAGGCTTTACCGTATGTGATATATTGTTTTTGTTGTTGCTTGATGGTCATATTATTTTTAATTATTCTTAGTTGCAATAAAAGTTTGGCCTTTAACTTTATTTTATTTTTGTTGTTTTTCTTGTTGTGGTGTGGTAGCAATGCAGATTAATTGATTTTATACAATACAGGTTTATGAAGTAAGATAAATAGTTTGTATGTAAGTATGTATGTATGTATGTACATATGTTTGTTTATACAAATGTATATCATGTTTGCTGATTTGTTCTTTGGTTATCAACATTTTTGAAATTCTATAACAATCAGTTAATAGTTATCGTTGCCTTAGTTGACACCTGTTGAGAAATAATTGAGTACAATATTTTTAATTGCTCGATTTTGTGCAAAAAAAAATAAACTTTTGTGCTACATTTTATTTATAAAACAAGTTTTGTTTTCAAGTTAAAACTTTGATTTTAAATAAATAATTAAAAAACTATACGAAAAATTTTAAAATGAAGAAAATTATAATACCCCGGCTAATTGATACTTATGGTTTGATTAAATTTTGGGACTTCGATTGTGGTTATCCCTCAACGGAAATATCCAAAAATATTCTCAATATACGAAATATTGCTCCACAAGCATTAAAAAAGATGGTAAAATATTTAATAATTTTTTTTTTCAATAGGGACAGGTATATGGGTAAATCCTATGTCCTGGGGTAGAAAAAGTAATTTTAAGAAAAAATTTAAACTGACAAAATCGTCGGTAACCCATACTTTCAAAGCTACATATTGCTAAAGCGTTTATAAATATTTTGTCGAATATCGTAGAGATCTTATCAAAATTCTTATCAAGCGCCATAAATATTGTTAACTCAATATGAACCAATAAAATTCTCAAGCATAAAAATGAAAAACCTCAAGTATAGTTTTAGCAAGAACGCCGGAGTACGTACCATACCCATGTACATATACTATATTTTTGCTTGTTTGTGAAGCAGAAGGAGTAAGCAATATGGTATTGCTTGAGTTTTGAGGGGATGTTTACTGTTGCTAATGTTTACTTTTAGATAACGCATAACGCTGTAACTTAAATAGAAAATTGAGAAAAAAAATGCCTTAAAAAAATTGCATAGTGTAAATCTGGAGAAAGTTGCAAATTAGATTTAACAATGTAAAAACTTTCGCAAAATTTATAATTAAAGTTCAACAATATTTAATCGGTTCCTATTCTCACATATTTTTATTAGGATGTGATAATTTATTTTAAAAGCTTTCCTATAATATCCATATTGGTTCATTCCATCAAAGATTATTTGAAATGTTTCGTTTTTTTTAATAAAAACTTTAGGGTTCCGTAACTCTGAAATTATAAGGTTTCACAGGATTTATCACATAATATTTCCTCCGTAAAATTACTTTTACTGAAATAAACAAGATTATTTCAATTAACTATAAAAATAAATTAAAATAAACGAAACATATTTATTTATATTTTTTTATTACAATTCTTGTCCGCGTATTTTGCAGTAACTAAAAATCTTTTATTGCACTAAAATAGTTTTTTTTGGTAAAATAAATAAAAAGAAAAAACAACATTCGCTTTTCGGATTATTTGAAAATTAGTTTTTAAAATTACTGAATATTAAATGATATTAGGAATTGCCAGGTAAAAACGTTTAATTGCTAATAAACTGCTGTTGTGTGTTTTTGAATAAAAATTAATAAAAATTGTTTTTAAAACTTTAAACCTAAAATATGAATTTTTTATGAATATGACCGTAAAACGTTAAACATTCCGAAAATGATGTATGATATTCATAAAAATATTGTAATTATTTTTTGAGTGTAAAAGACAAAACACCTCAAATTTGCTTAGTGTCAATAAAATGATGTGCGCTATTGCAACAAATAGAAAAAAAAATCTAAATGAAACGGTGTTCCAATATTAATTTTATTTTAACTTATATGGCTTTAGTTTTTCTACCGTATTATAAAGACAATTACAGTTCACATGTAGTATGTAAAAATAGTCTGCTATAAAAATAAGTTCTAAACAATACGAGGGCTGCTCTATATATTTCTGGCCTAATAGTGAAAATGCGAATATTTCTAATCAAAAATGGTTTTATTGTTTTTCAAAGTATTCTCCAGCATGATTTATACACTTTTGCATGCACTCAAAGCAGTTGAAGCACTTTTTCCACTCCGATTCAGACACCTCTAAAACATGGTTTTTGAACACTTTAACAGCTTCTTCTGGCGACGAAAATCGTTGACCACGCATTTTTTTTTCTTGATGTGCGGAAACAAGAAGAAGTCATTAGGTGTCAAGTCAGGACTGTACGGCGGATGACCTATTAATTCGACGTTTTGGCCGGTCAAAAACGGTCTGCTTTGAGCCGATGTGTGAGAGCTCGCATTGTCATGGTGAACAATGATTCGTCCTCTCTTGTTGGTTTTTCGAATTTCTCCGATGACTTCAGGCACACAAATTGTAGTGTATCACTCAGAAGTGACCGTCCTACGTTGCTCAAGCGGAACAGTCGCCACATGACCAGTTTTGCCGAAGAAACAGGCGACCATTTGCTTCGAAGTGCTTTTTCCACGAACAACTTTCGTTGGATTTTGCTCGTCTTTGAAGACCCACACGGTCTATTGTTGTTTCGTTTCGGGCTCATACGCATAGATCCATGATTCGTTACCTGTGACGATCTTATAAACGTCTTTTGAAGCACCGCAATCGTATTTTTGGAACATTTCTTTGCACCAATCGATACGAGCCTTTTTTTGAGCGACTTTCAAATTGTGCGGGATCCAACGAGAACAAACCTTTTTTACGGCCAGGTGTTCATGCAGTATCGAATGTATGCTGGTGGAAGAAATGTCCAAGGATGTCTCTATCTCTCGGTATGTCGCATGTCGATCTTGCATTATGAGTTCACGCGCGGCATCAATGTTCTCTGGCACAACAGCCGTTTTTGGACGACCTTCACGGAATTCGTCTTTGAGCGAGCTTCGGCCACGATTAAATTCATTATACCAATTTTTCACAGTGCTATAGGATGGTGCTTCATCGCCATATAAAGATTCAAGTTCATCAATGCACTCTTGTCGTGATAATCCACGTCGAAAGTTGTGAAAAATGATGGCACGAAAATGTTCACGAGTTAATTCCATTTTTTTCTATATTAATTTTTTCAAGTCACTGTAAACAACACAAATAACGGTCATACGTCAAAACGTTTTGAGTACGATTATGCTTAAAAATGACAAACTTTCCAATGGAAATGTCAGATTGCACTTGGCAGCACTCAGTGTTGCAATCCAGAAATATATATATAGCAGCCCTCTAAAAGGCCTAGAATTTGACAAATATGGCCATATATTTTCAACCTTTATAGGCAGACGCTTAAAAGTGTACTACTAAAGAAATCACATCGTCAACATCCATGTTATGCAATTATAGTGTGTGGTAACAGTGTTGTTTAGGATATCTGATGTACTGCTGTTGTTTACTTCTGAATCACTAAACAATTTAATTCACGCTTAAGCAAATTACTTTTACTGTGAAAGACTAAAATTATTTCATCACAAATATTTTATAGAAATCATATTTTGCGACAAAAATATTGCTTTTTTTTTAAAAAAAAGTTGCAAAAATGTTTATTGATTCAAATATTAGTTCTTAATTTACGTCAGGTTTACGTTGTCTATAATTTCTGTAATTTCAATTTATACGTCATTAATTGTAGTGAATTTTTGGTTCTTTTAAAAAACTATGAAACGATTTCTTTCTAGCGTTTAAAAAGAAGAGTAATCAAAAAATTATTTTATTTTTAATATTTTTTTTAACTACAACTTATCTATGAACTCTTATTATGAAACTTAAAATGCAATCAAACTTTATTATTGGCATTGAGAATAAGAATGATGATTGAAATTTTTTATTAAACCACTTTATATTTATAAAATTCCCATAATGCAATCACGAGAGGAAAATTTGAAAAAGTAGAGAATAAGAAAGCAAAACAAGCAAAATATAAATTAACTTCTTTACCTTAAAAATTTTTTATATAAAATAACTGAACTTTAATTGAATAATTTTATTTCAACGTTTTTTTTTTTCTCTATTTAAGTCTCATCAAATCCGTGCCGTTTCAAGTCCATCCCTAACCACAGATAATACAACTTATAATGCAACTATAACAACAACAACAACACCGGCTGACTTTAATGCCCTTGCCCACCAAAGAATTCCATCTAGTAATTCATCATATACCACAACTAGTCATGAGGATTGCCAAACTGCTAACAACAAAAATACTGCCACCGCTACCAACTCATCATCAGTCAACATCACTAGTGTGTCAGCGCAAAGTGTTGGAGTTTTACAAAAATTTAAACGCACATTAACCAATTTCAACAAACATCATCAGCCGACCTCAAATCAAACATCAACAGCATCAACAATAACCGCCAGCACATCCACAACAACTACAGCAGTGGGCGCAGCAGTAGCTGCTGACTCTTCTGCCTTCATGATAACTGATACGGAAATGCAAGCGGATGTTACGGATGGTTGTAGTAGTGGTGGTGGTGGTGTTAGTAATAAATACAGATTTGGTCCTTTAGTATGGCGCACATCCAAGGAAAGACGTAAAACAAAATATAATCGTCGTGATAAATGCAACAGTGGGGACTCGGGTATCCAAATTGAATTAGAGAATGATGAACAATTTGCTAAAGTCTTAGCGGCTGGCAGTGTTAGTGGTGATAGCATACATTCATCAACCATTAATGGCAGCTTGTTTGCGAGAAAACAGGAAGGCATGGTAGGTTTACACTTTTTTGAGTCATCATTAAAACCCCTTAAAAAATAAATATTGTTTTTTTTTCATATTTTTTGTGAATTCTCGTAACACTAAAAAATTTAAATTAAAAGAAATTTATTATTTAATGTTTGATTTTTACTCTTTACTAACTTTTAACAGAGCTCCCTCAGGGTACGAACAGTACGACGCACCAATTCCGCAAAAGTCACATCAATTATAGATGAAAATATTTCTCAAAAGCATTCAACTAAATCTACTAATTTAAAACGAATCGATACGCATGAGAAGGAAGCTCCTGAATCATTGCCTACACGTTCATTAAGTCAACCAAATGGTCTAGAATCTTGCGGCATGTTACGCAATGATTTGGACGATAGTGACAGTGATAGTGTTACCTCGCATGAAGAAGGTAAAAGAAAAAACTAAACTAAATTTTATTGTACACTCATACATCTGCAATAAACCATTTACGAAACATTAAACAATTCAACTATCATCAACATTCATTTAAGTTTTATTTTTAGTTCATTTTAAACAAAAAATCAATCACTTTAACATTCAATTCAATTTAAAGTAGAAAAAAATTCTAAATCGATTATTTTTTGTGCTTTTGTTTTTTGTTATTGTAGCAACCAGTTATTATCCTATTTATGCTGAAGTATTGTACAATTTCACTGCTGCTGGACCACAAGAGCTGGGTCTAGAGAAGGGTACATTAATTGAAATTTTACGTAAAGAAATTGGCCCCTGGTGGTTTGGTCGCATTAAAAAAGAAGACGCCAGTCTTGTGGAAGAAATTTTAGATCCTGAATTGGGTTGGTTTCCCAAAGAATTCGTACGTGTTATACAATCTCCCGAAACGGATTTCTTTTATCTTCAACACATGGCCGAACAACAACAACCTCTACAACAGCAGCACAAGCAAAGCGAAATGTCTCAGCCTAGTCAAGAATTTAATAAGAATGCTCCAACAGGAAATCATTTACTGAATTCATCCTCAAGTGTTCCATGTTCTATGGGCAAGTACGGCATGGAAAATAATTGTAATACAACGGTAATTGATCAGCATAATGTCACTACCATTGTAATTGAATCGTCACCATCAACAATGTCAACACAGCAATTTTCTGGGGGGACAGAAAACAATATGACAAATGATGCAAAAGCCAAAGAATTAACAACATTGCCGACAGTCAATAATCAGACAATTTTATCAACATCTCAAAGTCTTAATGTCATTATGGACAGTGCTGATATATTGCGTAGAAGTGCTGTTAAGGAACTATTGGATACGGAAGTTAATTATGTTAAACTATTGTCAGCCATTTGTGAGGGGTAAGTTAATCGTATTAAAGCATTTGCAATTTAAAAAAAGTTATTGCATATCCTGAGGCGTTTTGTTTTTTAACATTTTCTTTTCTTTTTTCATTTGATAATTTCTTTTCTTTTTTTTAGTTATTTGCCTGCAATGAGCAAACGTATTGATATTTTCTCACCTAACAGTATACGTTTGATTTTCTCTAACATCACAGCTATTTATAAATTTCAACGTAAATTTTTAGAAGCCTTACGCAAAGGCATCGAACAAAATCAAGTTGCTAAAGTATTTTTAAAAATGGTAAGTGTTTATTTTTTAAATTATTAAATGTTTTTTTATATTGTTTCTGTTTTTTTTTAATTCATCATCATATATGTTTTATTCCTTTTCAGCACAAGGGTTTTTTATGTTATTCAACATATTGTAATGCTTATCCAAGAGCATTAATCGAATTGGCTTCATACGAAAGAGTAAAGGATGCTCGCACAATACTGGACAAGTAAGTAATTTAGATTCGTAATTCCCAAATATGAAATTTGTAATTTTTAAACTTAACTTGAAAAATTCTCTACAATTATCGTGTGATATATGATTTTAAAAACTAAAAATCAGATTAAAAAAAATCTCTTTAAAACTTTTTCGAAATCACAGATTTCAATATTTAAAATAGGGTGGCGTATTTATTTTTATTAGAGTAATTGCAATTATTAATAATTTTTTTCCAAGCTTGGCAGGGTTTTGAATTTTAAGCTGAACTCAAAATTGTGTTTATTCGAAAATGAGCATTTGGCAACAAAACTTATACAACTTATTTTTGAATTTTCACCAAGTTTGGTCATTCTTATGTAGGATTAAAACGTGCAATAAAAGACGTTATAAATTTAATTCTATTTTGTATTGTCCTTTTAGTCAAGGCTCAGCGCCCGTTGCACGTTGACTACAGAACAGATTAGCTTAGGTTCAACCTCTGCGGCTACCAAAAAAAGAAAATCAATGTTCTTTTCTGTTTGATTGTATATATACATATTCAGAAATTAACATTACGGCAAGCAGCCTCCTTCGTCGAACTTCTACATAGCGCATTCGTCGGGGAAGTAAAACAACTAAACCAACATTTTGCGGGCGTCTCATCTCTGTCCATTGTATTAACGGCGATGGCAGTGTTGAACAAAGTTAAAGCTAAAGCTTTTCTCTCTCTATCTATCTACTTTCGCGAACTATCTGATCCTTCCTCTATCCCTTTCCTTAAGAATGTAGTACGGTTTCAAAAACAATTCAAAAGGTATTGTTGTTGCCTGAAATGCTACTTCTCTTTATATAAAAAAAAACCGGAGGTTGGCGAAATAACGAAAAATAAAATATATGTTACAAAAAAGATCTTCAAACACAAAAATTATTTGACTTATGTTATTTTACAATTATTTTTAGATACCACTTAAATAAAAATACTCACGACCTTACTTTTTGGCCCACATTCATGCATGTTCACGTGAAAAAATATTATTCACGATCACGAAATCTTACACGCACCATTTACTCATGAAAAATGAACAAACAAAATAAAGAAAGTAACTTATTTTACTTTTTGAAGCTTTTGCTGTCCAGAGTTCTCATTATCATCTTGTTAATAATGGAAAATCGCTAAATAGTGCAAAAAGACATAATAATGAAAACAATCGCCTAAAAATTCCGCTCACACGATCTCCCATCAGGGATTTTTTAATGCTCACGGGAATAAAATAAAAAAGTAATTACGTTCACACGTGTGTCACGCTAATTACGTGGGCGATACCCATCTCTGCAATATTTAAATTTACCCAATAAATAATAATCAAGAAGTAGACTTGTGTTAACGAATGTTACAGAAAATTCAAAATATATAAGAACAATATTAGTGATAAATTCATGTATAAATTTGAGACATAACAAGTTCTCAATTAAAGATTTGAGAAACTTTCTTGTTTGCTAGGAACCCATTAATCAGCTACTTAACTTTTTCGAAAGGACTTTCATTTTTAGAGATTTGTTTTGCAAATAAAATTTAAGTTGCAATCTTGCTCAGTTTATAACAAATTTTAAAGAAAGAAAAGATTTTTTTTTATTCTTAATTTGGAAATAAATCTTTAAGAGAATTTTTAAAAACTCTGTCATTTAAATTTTTAATAATTACAAATTTCTAAGATATTCTTTCTGTCTTTCTTCATTTCAGTTGTCGTGAAACTGAAAATTTAGCTGAACTTCCACTATCTGCACATTTATTAGCACCGGTTCAACGTATATGCCGTTATCCTCTGCACTTGGGAGAAATGATTAAAAGTTCTGCCAAAGGAACCGAACCGCCAGCATTTAGCTTAGCAGAATATGAACAAATCGATGTTAGTCAATTGGATATACCCGATACCAGCGAAACCATTGATATGGCATTGGAAGCTATGAAATCTGTTACCGAAGCAGTAAATGAAGGCAAACGTCACAGTGAAACGATAGCACGTCATCAGGCTAGTTTTCAAAATTTTAAAGGACCTCCCCTGCACCTGCACAGTACAAGATTTTTTGTACAAATCGATGCTACGCGACAAAAGCAAAATCTATGGAATAGCAGTTGTACTCTGTTTTTATTCGACAACCAATTAGTGTATTGCAAGCGTGACATCATAAAAAGATCAAATTTTATATATAAAGGTCGTATCTTCTTGGATAGATGTAGAGTGGTAAATGTCAGAGATGGTAAAATGTTTGGTCACACGATTAAAAACTCACTGAGAATATATTGTGAGGCCAGAGATAAATGGTTTGACTTTAGTTTTCGTTCGGCCAATCGTAAACATAGGTTTTTAAATACATTGGCCTTGGAGCGGCAATTTGGTGGCAAATCTTTATATATTTCGGAAATGACTGGCTTCGAGTATGCCTTCGAGGAAAGAGACTATTCTGATCAGTCGGATTATGAGGCAGGCGACAGTGGAGAACAGAAATTAAAAGAATACCTATATGAAACGAATTTAAATACTGGCAACAATACTAATACATCGGGTGAGTCTTCGGTACCTGAATCGCCAGCGAAATCATTTAAATACAGTGAGACTTTACCCCATAAAAAAACCCAACAAAGACTTGATACAGCACCGACCCAACCAAATGATAATCAGACGGGTTCTTTAGGTAGAAGACGTTTAGGTAATTGGTTTAGGAAACCAAAAAGTACGGCTTCAACACCAAACCACTCCCCCACTCACAAACCCACACAAACAGCCCACTCAACGGGTGATTTACAATTAACAGGCACTGACCCTACCGAAACCTATACAGCTCTAGAACATTCTGAAAATGGTGGTGTTAGTTCATAAATTTGTCGTTATTGAAAAATAATTTCCAAAACAAAAAGCAAACAGAAAAGAAAGAATCTCTTTGAATATTATTAAGTCGAAATTGTTAATTTTAATTTGTTTTAATTCTACAGGCAAACAAAAATGAAAGCATATTTAGGAGAAGTCAATTATAACCGTTGTTTTAATAAATGTTGATTATTTATATTTTAAAATTAAATATATATATATTTTTTAAATCCGTGTAAAACCTCTTATTGTGTATATTTTGTTTATATGTATTTTTTACTTAAATCTTTTTAAATTTAAGATAGTTTTATTTTTAATATTTTTTAACTTTTAAGTTAACTTTTATTTATTTTTTTAAGTTAACAAATGAAACAAACTGGAAGATTAAAAATTAAGTCTTTTTTTATTTTCTTTTGTTTTTAAGTTTTGTAAAATATTAAACTTTTATTTTTTGTTCTCACACAATTCTTTTAAAACAATAAAAGCAAATAATTTTTAATTAAACATTAAAAATATGTTTAAGTAATAAAAGAAAAAAAAAACAAAATGTTAACATTGAAAAAAGCAATTTTTTTTATAAAAAATCTTAAATATTTTAAATTGAACAGTATACAAAAAAATATTAAAAATCGAAATTATTAAAAGTTATTAATCCCAAGATAAGAAAACATTTTATTTAAACAAATACAAATAAAAAAAAAAAAAAAATAACACGTAGTGAAAAATATGTTTGAATTAAATAAAACAAAAAATAAGTCTGGTTTATTCAAAGAAGTAGGTTAAACTGTTTAACAACTACGCAAAATATAAAATGTTAAAAATGTGTTAAACTTAACAAAACAAATGTCTTAAATATAAATTTATGAAGTATTAAAAAAAATAAAAAAAAAAAAATTTGTTTCTTTTTATTGTATTTTATTATTTAGTTCTCTTTTGGAAAAAAAACAGCACTTTCAAATTTAAAAAAGCAAACTACCCACAGTAATTGATATTGTTATAGTAAGAACAAAAAAATAAATAAAAAGAAAAAGAAAAAAAAACACAAGATGAACAAATTATATACTTAAATAATGTTGATATTATACATGTACTTAAACAGATAATTAAATAGTTAAAGAATAAATAACTAGGAAAAACTCAATTTATAATATAATGCCTACAGAAGTAACATTTATACTTTATCTACTTACATGTCACACAACAATTTTAACATGTAGATTCTAAATTTTTATACTACTGTAGAAAATCTTGACAAGAAAAAAGAAACAGAAAACAAAACCAAAAAAACAAAATTGCAACCAACATTTCTCTCAATAACTCTATTTTCACACGAAAACGCTATAAATTTATTTATTTATAAAAATTTTATAATCTATTAGTCAAGCCTTAGAATGTGTTTTTACAAAAATAAATTTATTTTTTATTTTCTTTAACATTATTAGGAAACGAAACATTAAATTATTGTTATTCGAATTATACATTGTTACAGACATATTTCCTTCTCTTGAAAACTCCGTGACTTTATTTTATTCAATGTAGGACTTAAGGATGATATACATGGTCACAGAAGTCTTACAACATGTCAACATTTTGTACAGAATAGTAAACAAAATATGTAATGAAACTGCACAAATTGAGAGCAAATTCGGTTAAAAATATGTGTCCATAATTATGAAAGTGGTCAAAGTCATATATTTTTTGTTTCGAGATATTTAATGAATTGCATTTGAATAAATTAAAAAATATTTTTTCATTATGCGACAACCACTATCTAATGGTTAATTTTTGACAATTTCGTAAAAATTACATTGAATAAATTTAGTTTAAAATAATGTGGTATGAAAATAACTGGTAAGTTTATTTTTTTTTTAATTTTGACTTAGACCATTTTCATAATTATGGGCATATATAACAGTCGTATGCAGTGTTGCCGTTTGGTTACATTTTTTGTAACTTTTGAAGGCTCCACGTAACATGTGTATAATTTTGTTATTTTAGGCCAAATTTCCGTAACATTTGGTACAGACGCGAAATAAAGTAATGTCACTGCAAAAGTACTTATTCCAATATTTCACGTTAACATTTCAACCTTTCTCAACATATCTATTCGATTTTAATAAAAAAGGGTTCCTGCTAATGCAGTCAAAATCCCATTATTAGTTTAAAATAAACAAAAAAAGTAACATTGCTGAAGTCCTACGCAGTTCAATTCGTGAGAAATTACGAAATGTTTCTCGCTTCATGTTTAGAAACAGCAAAATGTTTCTGGCAACAATTTTTTAAAGCTGTGAAATAATATGAGCTGAATTTCGTGCGGAAAACTGAGTTTTCTGTTCAAACTTGCGAAAATTGTTAGCAACTTTAGTTTTTCCGCTTTAAAAATTTGACAACTGTACTAATACTTCGATTTAGAAGAAACTTATCTTTTAATTTTCTTCAGAAAGTGCCGGATTATATTACAGCAAAACTGTCAGTAATTTTGTATTGTTTAGTTTTAAGCAATTAAGTCTCAAATTTGACTTTAATAACGGTATTTTTAAAATAATTAGTGCATGTAGTAAATTCTATCGAAACTCAATTTTTTAATGAAAAAGGTAAAACGGATTTATTAAAAAGAAAATCCTAATATTACTAATTTTATTAAATGACGAGAGCATGCACTTTTTTATACCGAAATATTAGTATTGAGTCCTCATTTTAATCCTTATGAGTATCATCGGTATAAATATTTTTTTTATTTTTTTATCGTTTTGTTTTTATTTTGTAAATGAATTTGTTGTCTTGTTATTTTCCCTAAAAGATGGAATAAAAATTTTTACTATATTTTATAAAAATTACATTAAATTACTATTTATTTAAGGAAAATTTCAAAATGTAACTTTTATTGAAATAATTGCTTGATTCACAAAATCTTGTATGGTGTATTTTGTATTGAATACACTTTCTGTTTATATGCTTGTGAACACGCAGTTTATCATTGTATCAATTTATTTTGTATATTAAACGTCAAAAAGCAAATAAGAAGAAGAAGAAAAAAGTATACAGAAGAAGGTTCTCAGGAAGTAAAATGGACACTAGGACTGAAAAAAGCAATTAATTTCCATTTTTCTTTTTTTGTTAACAAATATTTAACATCAACAATACAAATGTCTTTTGTTTATTTTCTTATTCTCAATGTAATATGGAATTCACATGTAGTTGATAACACGATTACAAATACAACTTTTCAAAAACATGCAAAATAAAAGTGTATCGGTGTATTGAAATTTTATATGAAAATTTCCAACAACAAGCATACACTATTGTATTTTAATTGAACAATACACAGTATACACGGATACAAGGGGTTTTGTGAATTAAGCAAATGTAACTTTTTTAAGGGACAAGAGGAACTTTTTCCTGCCTTTCCCTGGCAACACTGGCTCTCGTTGTTTTTTTTAGAAATTTTCAATAGACAATTGCGAATCATTAGATCATGTTTTCGCAAGCCATCCAAAATCCTATGTATACCAATTGTGTTAACTGAAAAAGGTCTATCGTAAGATTTTTACTCTCATTTTTAAAACAGGGATGGAATTTTAGCAAATATCTCTTGGTTTTTACGTGCGTTAAGTCTTACCGTCTGAACCACCCTTTAGATTTACTTTGTGCTTGTTGTTTCAATTTACACGCAAATTTTCCTTAAGCAATTGCACGTGTTAAAAAATAATCTTGCAAAAAGTTAAAATTCCTCCCATATTTATCATCATGTTGTTCGCTTTAACAACGACAAATCGATTACTAAAATCTTACTTATAGTTTAAGTTGTTTGTTTGTTTAGCAAGTGAAGTGCTATTTTATTGAATACGTTTTATAAGACCTTATAAACCTGATGTTAATCCAAAAAGCAAATGGAATAAAAGTTTTACATTGATATATGTAACTTTGTCTGTAAATATGTATGCAGCTGGATGGTTTTATCATTTTCAAAAGGATTACACAAGTCTCCCAAAAGATGTCTTTTTTAACGATCGCTATTATTTACTTTTTAAAGCACTTGCTGTTTAACAAATGTGCCCCTGACATCAAAATTTATTGTCCGCTTTATTTACAAAAAAAAAAGTTTTAAAAGATAAGACCATATTCCTCAAATTCACGGGCTTTGTGAAACACCCTTTTGTTTCTACCCTTTAATTTTATCGTTTGCAATTTTTATTTTATAGCGAACATATTTGTACATACATACATACTCTGCGTGAACTCTAAATGCCTGGCTACTACGGTTAAAAAAACTAAAGCCATATAAGCGATAATCACGTCAGTATTGGGACACCTTTTAATTTAAAGATTTACTTTTTCTACTTGTTGCTACAGCGCATGAAATTTTATTGACACTGTGGAAATTTGATGTATCTGCGTATCACAGTTCGAAAAATAACATAATTTTTATGAATATCACGTCATTTTAGGAACGCCCTTTAATTAATGTCCCTATTGTTGTTCTCAACTAAACTCAGTTCGGTTGTATACAGGTCGGCCCAACTCTCATAAAACTGCTTTGTTGTTTTGTGAAACTGTGAAGGCGTTACCAACTTCAAATATCTAGTTTAACAGAAAAGCAAGCAGTCAAATTCATTCTTTATGAAAATGGAAACGAAGCAAATATCGCTGTAAGTGCGACCATCTTGAACTACCAATAGCAAAGAAAAATTATAACTTTTTTACGAATTTATTTACTATTAAATTCCCCTGCAAATCTTTGCCAGAAATTTTTGCAATAATTCTTGGCCATAGGCTTAACATGTTTTTGAACTTGGGCTTTCGTTTTAATTTTCAAAGCAACAAATATTTTGCCCACGATCTTTTCATTTTTCTGGACTTAACAGTGAATTAAACTGAAACGTAACAAAAAACCCAACTACTAATATGAAGTTGTGTATATTAATCGTTTTTGTTAACCAAACTTGTGCGCAGTTGAGTCAAAAACACAAAAAACAGTGAACACAACTAAAAAGTCAACCATGATTTGAGTTGAGAATAGCAATTTTTAAAATTGTTAACCGCAATAGGGGCACAAATCTTTTGAGAAAATTTCAAGAGTCTACCTATTACAGTTCCAAAGATAGGGGGCTGTGACCGACGGACAGCCATTGTTACGTAAACAATAGGATTACATTTTTGCGTACGGACGAATATGGCCTTATCATTGGAGCCATTATAGGCAGACGCTTTAGTTTGCTAGGAAAGCAAGTATGAAAATTAAAAATTGTCCCAATAGTAGGGACTTATTTTAAATTGTCTACGTCCGCTGTAACAAGTTTTAAAAAATATAATTAAAAATTAAAAGGTGTCCCATACATGGTATACAACCTTTCGTGTATGAGTCCAACTCGCAACACCCCCAGATGTTTGCTCGTGGTTAAAACAAAAAAAAAAACATGAAAATTTAATCCGATTATCTATTCAGATTTGGTGCGTACATACCTGGGAACTGGTTCCCCCTATACCGCGAGATCACTTCGTCAGAATCTAGGTTAGCTCACTAAGATTCTTAGAACCTCTGGCGGGAAAAAGTTAAAATAAAAGTTAACAAAAAAAAAAAGTTATTTTCTAAGCAAATCATAAAACATGAAAAAAAAAATTTTCAGTTTTATAACAAAAAATAAACACTATTAATAAAAGTTAATGAAACTTACTCCTTGTATAATCAACATTTCTCTTTCACTATGATTTTTAAAGTTTAAATCAGTGTTGCCAGGAGAAGACAAGAAAAAAATACGTCGTTCGTTCAAAAGTCAAAAAAGATTATTCAATATCGAGCGGCATTAGAATTTAATTGGCCACTGTTATTTTTTGTTATACTGAAATGTGTGTAACCTTAAAATTGAGTAAAGCTCTCTTTAATGCTATAAGAGCCTTCGTGCTCCTCTAACAGCAGTTCCAATGAAGTACTTATAACTATTCAATTTTATAGAATTCTTCTTTAATTCAAAATAGTAATATCTCAAAAATTGTTAAACTTTCTTAGGAAAAACTGTTGCTAAAACCTTGTTTATTCCTTAAAGGAATGTTAAAAATATATCTCAATCTAATGCTATAAACACAATCAAAGGCTACCGACCATCGACTACCGACTACAAAAGTAGTTGGCTACAAAAATAGCCAAGTTGCCAGCTACTTAATTTTTTTAACGACCATGGACCACTAACTACAAAAAAAAACATCTGTTTTGACATATATGTATGTATTTAAGTTAACCAAAACAAAACAAACTTGATTTTTTTAAGTGAATTTCTTTAAAAAAAAAATTTAAATGTCTCAAGAAAATTTAATTAACTTTATAAATACTATTGCTAAAATATTGGAAACAAAGACTTCAGTGTATGAAGTGTCCACGTCCATATTTGCATGTAAATTGAACTAAACATTTACATTAAACAATATAATAAATGTATATAAACAGTATAAATTACTATTATATACTTATCAATTTCAATAAAAAACCCAAAAAATAAATATAAATGAAACAAATTAGAAATTTATGAAAAAAGAACTAAATGGAAAATTTCACAAACAAAAAGTAAATGAAAAATGTATTTTTTTTTGAAATCTTAATTTAATAATGGCAGGGGTATAAACTACAGCGCCAGGGTATCCCACAAGTATTTTGATATTACTAGTCTCTCCAGGAACTGCACATCAACCTATACCTTCGTATAGGAAGTGGAAAATCCTGTTGAATAAAAACTGTGTGCGTTGCGACTTCAATTATGACTTCACTTTTTTTTTAAAAAATCTTCTCGCGCGCAGATGTTCCCCCTTCGAGATAAAGTAATAAACTGATGAAAAATGTAAACAAATTAACAGATGATTATTATTTTTCAATGGTGCCACTATAAAAGTTTTTCGCGTTTTTAATAGAGATATTTAATGTATTGCGTTTTTAAAAACACCATTTCATGCATTTATTGTATTGGCACCACTAACTTGTTTTTTGTAGCCAAGAAAAATAGAAATTAGCCTAAATTGGCTACGGGCTACAAAAGTAGCCGTGTAGTCGGTAGTCGTGTAGCTGCTAAATATTTATTCTCATAAGCACGCATGTATTCTATTTTTGATATCTTGTAGTCGATGGTCGGTGGACATGATTATGTTTATAGCATAATGCTATAAACACAATCAAAGGCTACCGACCATCGACTACCGACTACAAAAGTAGCTGGCTACAAAAATAGCCAAGTTGCCAGCTACTTAATTTTTTTAACGACCATCGACCACTAACTACAAAAAAAAACATCTGTTTTGACATACATGTATGTATTTAAGTTAACCAAAACAAAACAAACTTGATTTTTTTAAGCGAATTTGTCTAAAAAAAAAATTTAAATGTCTCAAGAAAATTTAATTAACTTTATAAATACTATTGCTAAAATAGTGGAAACAAAGACTTCAGTATATGAAGTGTCCACGTCCATATTTGCATGCAAATTGAACTAAACATTTACATTAAACAATATAATAAATGTATATAAACAGTAAAAATTACTATTATATACTTACGAATTTCAATAAAAAACCCAAAAAATAAATATAAATGAAACAAATTAGAAATTGATGAAAAAAGGACTAAATGGAAAATTTCACAAACAAAAAGTAAATGAAAAATGTGTTTTTTTTTTGAAATCTTAATTTAATAATGGCAGGGGTATATAACTACAGCGCCAGGGTATCCAACAAGTATTTTGATATTACTAGTCTCTCCCGGAACTGCACATCAACCTATACCCTCTTATAGGAAGTGGAAAATCCTGTTGAATAAAAACTGTGCGCGTTGCGACTTCAATTATAACTTCACTTTTTTTTTTTAAAATCTGCTCGCGCGCAGATGTTCCCCCTTCGAGATAAAGTAATAAACTGATGAAAAATGTAAACAAATTAACAGATGATTATTATTTTTCAATGGTGCCACTATAAAAGTTTTTCGCGTTTTTAATAGCGATATTTAATGTATTGCGTTTTTAAAAACACCATTTCATGCATTTATTGTATTGGCACCACTAATCTGTTTTTTGTAGCCAAGAAAAATAGAAATTAGCCTAAGTTGGCTACGGGCTACAAAAGTAGCCGTGTAGTCGGTGGTCGTGTAGCTGCTAAATATTTATTCTCATAAGCACGCATGTATTCTATTTTTGACATCTTGTAGTCGATGGTCGGTGGACATGATTATGTTTATAGCATAAAACAATAATGTTAATGTGAACTCTAAATGCTAAGTTAACATTTTGAAAACCAGCTCTAAGCGACACTAATAAATATGTTTTTCTTTATATTTTTATTATTATTTTTTATTTTTGTTTGCTTTAAATACAATTTACTTTACGAAATAATTTGCTTACTTTACAACCTATTTTTAACTGTTGCAAGTCTGTGTTGTTAAACTTTAAATAAAACTTATAAATATATATTTCCTCGTACGACATTCAATTGCATTTAAAACATTTTGTGCAAATGTATAAATACAAATGTATATATACATTAAAAGTACCTTTAACATACATATCAGAGAACTGCATGAGTTGATTCAATTTCGCTGTCCACTCACATTTACATTGCTTTTATAATGCTTACACGGTTAACTCTCTAACATTTGACTGTTATTAACTCACCTTTGTTTTTTGTGTGCTGTTAGCGAAAGACAGTAAAAATATCTTGCTGTTGTTTGATTGTTTCGGAGAACACTCAAATAACTCATAAAAGCACGTTGTATAAAATTATTCCCCAGCGTTCGGAACAACAACGTCTTTGCGTACTGTTCAACGATCACAATATACTTTTTTCAATTATTTTGTTAATTGTATTTTCTTTATTATTATTTAATTTAAAAACATTTCCTAATTATTTAGTGAAATTTATACATCTGTCATTTGCTACTCTCTTGAGTATTTTTGAAGTTAAATTTTTTCTGGTATTTCTGCAATTTTATTTCAAAAAAAGTCTTGAAACATCTACTTATTTAAAAAAGAGGAAATTGGATTTAACTTTAACGAAAAATAATTAATAATATAATTTAATTAAAGGATATAAAAATGTATCTCTACATATGGAATAAATTTATATTTTTACTCGTATAAAAATAAAAATCATTCATAAAACTATATTTGTCAGCAGCTTCTTTTACACAGTATTCAAAACAATCACAAGGATTCATTGCTTTTATGAATCATATGAGTTAACAGAACTTGCAAGCAGTAACATGCATATGTTAACAAAAGTCTCATTAATATGAATCATGCCTTAGCAGCATTCATTTTTTTATTGTTAGCTGCTAACTCAGTACTCATTTTAAGAAAAAGCAAAATGTTGCCTTTTGAATCGCAATTATGCAAGTCTCTGATACATATGTACTACTGTTGTCGAATCCAACGCCTTAGCACACCTATAGTTGATTGTGAATTGAACAAGAATATGAAAATTCATTTTAAAAAGACATAGCGAAATAAAAAGCTTTTACTTTTTTATTTTTTTTAATTTAATAATTTCCATTAAAAATTTTTAGTATAACATTTAATGTGGATTTCTGTAATAAAAGTTTCGTTTGAAAAAAAAACAGGAATTATAGTCGTAATAACTTATTCTAAAATAACTTTGAGCGAATTTATAATTATTAATTTTGTAACGTATTGAAAAAATTATTATTAAGTTAAACTTTAGAAAAAAATATTCGTTGTTTTGTAACGACAAAAAGGTTAAAAAATTTTAAAAATAATTTTAAAAAATAATAATAATAAATTTGAAAATTGCCAAATTAGCAATAATAAAATTATGTAAAAATAATTAATAAGAATTAATATTTATTTTTTAATTTTCAAATGCCTTTTAACTTTGATTAAAAGAAAAAAATATGTTATCAAATTATAAAAACTATATTTTTAAACAAAAATTTCAATTAGTATCAAAATTTAATTTACTAATAATAAATAATTAATTAAACTAAACAAACATACAAACATATATACACATACACAAGAAAACTTTTAATATTAAAGAAAGATGTTGGTTTATATACTCGTATGTATAAAAAATGTATCATAAAACATGCTAAAATAGAAAAGTATAAAATACAGGGTATCCATCGAGAAGGTACGCTACTTTTTTTTTGCCGCCATTTTGGTAAACATTACTCTTGACGGTTCATATTTAGCAGTCGGGAAATAGACACGTGGCAAATTTATTATGGAAAAATATTCAATAAACCAAAGTGTTTTCATTGTTAAAACATTTTATCAAAATCAATCGTCGATTTCTGTGACGTGCAAACAAAACGCACTATTTATCGTGTAGTAAACGATTTCGAAGAAAGAGGTTCTACATGTAAAAGGCCCAAGCATGGACCAAAACGTTCTGCAAGATCGGCTGAAAACATTACTGCTGCTCAACAAATTGTTTAAAACAATCCATCCACCTCGATAAGACGCCGTGCTCAGGGGATAGGTTTTCAAGGAACAATTTTGGCCATAATTTTGAAGGAGTATTTGCATGTGTTTCCATTTAAGATTCACTTGACTGAAGGGCTTCTTTCTTAAGACCATTTACGCCGCAGTACATATACCAATAGGATGTTACAGCTCGCCCATGACAACTCCTATTTTCATGAAAAAATCATATTCAGTGACGTGGCAAATTTTGATTTGGATGGTTATGTGAATGAACAGAATAATCGGCTCTGGGCAAAGGAAAACCCTCAAATTATTTATCAGTCACCTTTGCATCTATTAAAAGTGACAGTCTGGTGTTCGATTTGGTCAGGAGGAATCATTTGAACTTACTTCTTTGAAATTGAAAACGGCGTAACGGTAAATGTGAACTTTTTAATGCCACAACTGCATGCCTTGGGCTTGATTAACATGTAGTATCTACTAGACGGTGACACATCGCATACAGCCAGTATTATAATAGAAACAAACAAAGTAGTGTACACCTTCCCGGTGGATACAATAATTTAGCAAGGAGCGTAAATTGTTGTTTTCAATTTTAATATAAAATGGTCGACTCTTTTGTTAAATATATTTTCAAACTTTCAATACCCTTTTCTTTTGAAAAATATGGTAAAATAAGTAAAAACCAAAAAGTTATTAAGCGTTTTATATATTTAAAATTGAAAATGTTATATAATAATAGATATTTATGAATATCAACAAGAAAAAAAAATAATAATTTACAGTAACAAAAAAAACAAAATAAGTAAACAGACATGCAACTATTACACAAAACATGCATACATACATACATACTATATATGACAAATAATTATCCGAAGAACAACAACAAAAACAATTATAAATTATATGCCAAAAACAACAAAAAAAAGTAAATAAATATAAAAATATTTAACCTAAAAACAAATGAAATATTTAACAAAATGGTTTTTTATTAAAGATTTAAATAAATTTCGTTTAAAGAAGTTGGAAGTAGTCCGTCCCTTGGCCTTTATTAAGAAACAATTAGGTTGTAAGGTAGCATTGCTTAACAAAAAGCAGCCGCTTTTTACAACTGCTGCACTTACCTGTTTAATTATCATGTCTTGATCATCTTGTGTGATGAATCTAATTTTTTCAGTGTTGCAAGCTTACGCTTTTATGATACATTTTAAAACAGGCTTCACTTTCGAGCTATTAACCATTTTAGACACGTCGTTTTTCTTTTTTTTTAGCAAAAGTATAAAACTCATTTAATTCTGTTTTCTTCTAGCCAAATCTTGACTTGCTGCTAGAATGTTTCAAATATGTGAACCAAGGCGAATCAATTCAAGGGTGATCAATTCGCCTTGATGTGAACCAGGTTTCTCAACCTAGTAGAAGAAAAAAAACAATAAAGACATAAGTCGGTTAAAAACCTTGAAAGAATAAATAAGGTAGTAAATTGGAATATAACATTAAAAGTTGATCAAAAGTTAAGTAAATATATCTATCTTAACATATAATTTTTTCTTCGGCCTTTTCATAAATCTTCAAGTTATAGAAGAAGAAAAATAGCCAAGCCTGAAGCCAATTCTTTTTTCATAAAATATTTTTTGTTATTTTTTTTTTTGTCTTTTTTTATGTTAAATTGTTACTCATTTCCCTGATAATGATATCCAATAGATAAAATAATAAAAATATTTTATGATAAACAAATTCTCAACAAGCTTGACTATTTTTCTTTTTCTATAACTTGAAGTAAATATTTCTTTTCATATTTTTCTAACAACAAAAAAAGTTTTTGTTAATCTTACTGTTGGGTATTTTAGATTTAGTAATATAATCATAACAAGTAAAATAACGTACATATAAGTCTATTTTACCATCTTCCATCTATTGCTTTAAACAAAATAGGACATTGATCAAACGTTATAATCTTCTTGGTGGCGTTCTAGATATTCCCGTTCCACTAACTCTTTAGTCAGTAATAGTTCAAACAGCGGTTTTAAGACAATTTTTGAAGACTAGAATGAGAAATATTTAATTCTATCACAAGTAGAACTAAACACATTTTGGTACATTATTACAGCTTTTTTGTCTGTAAAAAAATGCCAATACTTTTTTATTGTACAGGCTGTCTATTTCGCGTTTAAATGTCATTTTTAAGTACGATTTTTTGTAATGTTTGTTTTTAGAATCCTTGAATTATTAGGTTTGAGTTGATTACACTTTGATATCATTAAAAATTAACGACACTTAAAAAAAAACTAAGCTCCATCTTTTGTTTGTTGCTCAAAGTAATGAGCACAAAGTTGATGTGGCATCATAATATTGATTTTTGTGCAATTTTAGGAGTTATAGTCTGGTAGCTATTTACAGACTTTAAAAATTGTGATGCCATATCTATTTTTTAATCGACTTCAAAAAAAGAATGTAGTTATCAATTCGCCTGAATGTTGCTTTTATTTTTATGTTTGTGCATGCTCAATAATTGAAGCAAAGCCGCGAATAACGTTGTAAAAGACAAATTTTGCAAAACCTGTTTTTTGCAGATTACCGTTAATTTTACTCTCTTGCATTTGTTCCAACAACAAAACATTAAAATTATGCATTTTATCACAGTCAAAAAGCAATTACAATGAGTCAGTCAGTGGAGATAATCACTCTCCTGAAAAATTATTATTTTGTCATTTGCAACGTTATTCGCGGCGATCCTTCAATTTCTGAACCGATTTAAAAAATGTTTTGTTAATTTGATAGATTATGCTTACAGATTGGTCCAGATTTTAAAACATTTCATAATCTTAAAAATTAACAACATACATATTTTTTACGTGCATTATGAACTGTAACTGCTCTGCGTATTACTATATGTAGCTCCCAATTACAAAATTTAAAAATAAAATAAATCTAAAAATTAAAGGATGCCTCCATAATTAATGTTAATTATTTACAATCTGTCGACTGCTATGACCGTTATAGTTACTAGTTTTAATATAATTTGAATTAAGAAATTAAAGGGTGTTAAAAGGGTTAAAAATTATAAATTAAAGGGTGCGCCAATAGTTGTTTTAATTTGATGTATAGGGTCATACTTTTGAATAGTTTTTAATAGATGTATAAAATTTACAAAAAACCTGTAATGCTAACTCCGCTACAACAAAAAGTATAAAATTTAAATTCGGAAATTAAAGGGTGTCCCAAAAGTTATGTAATTTTTCACTTTTGGACCGTTATAGACAAAATGCTGAAACTTAAAAGGGAACTGTATTGCTAAGCCCGCTACATAAACAAGTTTATAATTTGAATTTAGAACTTAAAGGGTGTACCCATAATTTATGTAAATTGACTTATAAGGGCCTATATTTTTAACCGTTATAGAGAAACGCTTGCAAAATGGAAAGAATGTCGATTGCTATGACCGTTATAACAAGTATTAATATAATTTGAATTAAGAAATTAAAGGGTGCCCTATAGTTGCTGTAATTTGATGTATATTGCCAAATTGTTAAACAAGTATAAAGTTTGGAGATGGAATATAAGAATGTCCCAATAACTTATGTAATTTGATATATGTATGTATGAGGCCATACTCTTGAACCATTATAGATATATGAAATCTGTTATAATGTCGATTTTTTGTAAGAGTTATTTCTGGTAGGCATTACTGTCAAACTCCATATATAATGATTTCGGCGAAAATGAATGAACTCGCCTACGCTGGTAATTTATTTGCCTTGGCACTAATTTTGTTTAAAAAAAAGACTTTTTATTTCATAATTAATAAAAAGAATAACATTGCAAAAAACGAAGCAATCAAGTATGCAAAGATTTGTGGCCATTTTAAATTCAGTAAATGGCGAAATAATGCAGGTGGTGTCGATGGAGAATTCATTATTTTCGCCATAAAACTCCATATCAAGGCGTATAAATTACCAGCGTAGGCAAATTCATTAATTTTCGCCGTGAACACTAGGCCAAACTCCATATCATGGCGAAATAATACCAGGTGACCGCAATGGCGAATTCATTAATTTCGCCGTAAACTCTAAATGTCAAACTCCATATATAAAAAATATGTATAACAGTTTATTGTATGGTGTTTGACATTTCACGTTTGCGGCGAAAATTATGAATTCGCCATTGCGACCACCTGGTATTATTTCGCCATGATATGGAGTTTGGCCTAGTGTTCACGGCGAAAATTAATGAATTTGCCTACGCTGGTAATTTATACGCCTTGATATGGAGTTTTATGGCGAAAATAATGAATTCTCCATCGACACCACCTGCATTATTTCGCCATTTACTGAATTTAAAATGGCCACAAATCTTTGCATACTTGATTGCTTCGTTTTTTGCAATGTTATCTGTGTATATTTTTTATATATGAAGTTTGACAGTAGTTTCTACCAGCAAAAAATAATGAATTCGCCAACGCTGCCACCTGGTAATTGATTCGCCTTGCTATAATTAACTGTTATACATGCTTTTTATGTATGGAGCATTGCGAAATAATACAGGTGGTCTCGATAGCGAATTCATTACTTTCGCCGTAAACGTTAAATGTCAAACTCCATACAATAAACTGTTATACATATTTTTTATATATGGAGTTTGACATTTAGAGTTTACGGCGAAATTAATGAATTCGCTATCGAGACCACCTGTATTATTTCGCCATGATTCAGTAGTAAAACGCATTTATATAAAAAATAAATTTTTAGTTGTTGTAGTGACTCCTTATTTTGAAATTTCTCTTAAAACTGCACGTTTCGTTTTAAACTCCTTTAGCTTTTTATTCTGTTTTAATTTTTTTTAAGAAACAAAGTTTAACACCTCGGCTGATAATAGAACCTGCTTTTCAATAATAAATTGATTTTTAACTATGCTGCCAATTTTAGATGAATTCAATTTCATCTGTTTTCATGGAGCAAAATACTTAAAAAGAAAATACAAATTAAATTGTATCTTATATTCCGTCTTATATTTTATTTCTTAAATCATGTTATAATGTAAAATAGTGTTTATATTAAAATAAAATATTTACAATAAAATTAGAGAAATATATAAATTACATAAGAATTGTTAAAAAGTTAATAAATATTACTTATATATTTAAATATATGAATAACAATCAAGCAGGAGATATAATTAAAAAAAAAATATAATTTCTTTTCTTTTTTCAGAATTATTTAAGTTTTCTTTCATACTTGGTGTTGTGTTCTTTTTAAAGATAAGATGCGATTTTAAAGTAAATATTTTTATTATATGTAAATAAGTATAATATTTTAACATAGTTTATAATTTCGTTTATCTTTTTTGTGAAGGTTTTTATAATTCATTTTTTTTTTATTGTTTGTTTTATACTTTGACACAAATTTATTTCTAATTATTGATTTTCATGAGTTTCAACTACAATTTAACAATTAATATGTTTTTTAATACTTTAATTTGTTACATTTTTAACAGGTTTTTCTTGTTTACTTGAAATTTAAACTTTTTAATATTTAAATTTTTCTTTTATTTCATGGCTAAGCTGTTTGGAAAAATAATGTTAATTTTAAATATTTTTCTTAACCTTTTTTGGTTTTGCTTTTATTTTAAAATTGTTGTGTTCTGATTGCATCTAATATTTATTTTAAGCAAATATTGGCCAATTTTGTATAAACTTAAGACACCATAGAATATTGCTTTTTCTAAAACTCGAATCAATCCGGACAACTATGTCAGGGTTAGTAAGCGCGACAAATTTTTTTACCAATTATCATTAGTGTGCAACGGAAATTTGAGAACGTTCGTTTTTAAACGTTGTGATGAATTTCGATTGATTTCAGCACACAAACGAAAAATTTTAAAAATGTATAAAAACGAATTTTAAAAAACAAGAACAATTATTTTCAAATCTGTCAATTTCCATCACATACCACTATATCATACACTAAGTTGGAAGAAAAATATCTAAGGCAATGAAAAATTTAGATGGAACGTTTTTCAATTTCCAAAAAAACTTACGTTGTGGAAAACTTTTATAAAAATATACATAAATATTTTTAAATATTATGACAAAGCATTTAAAAAAATAAATTACCAACAAAATCTTAGTTATCATCTCAGTTCAATAATCATTATTTGAGGCTTTTAAACAATATGTCCTTAGATGTTTTTTTTTAATTTAAAATTCTTTTAAATATAGTACGATTTTAAACACCAGAGTGTGAGTGAGAGCGACCTTTTCTTCTGCTTTTTAAAGAAATCGAAACAAAAAAAAAAACAGTATGGCGCTAAATAGCCAGCTGTTTCACACTTGTAAATAAAAGCAGTTACAACATCTATTTCAGTTTTTAGTATTGTAGACAGTGCAAACATAGTAATTGTAAAAAAGTATGCATTTTGTGAATTCCACTTTGATTTTATAAAATTTAACGTTAGCTTAATAATTAAATTTTAAAAATAAGATAAAATTTTTACCAAAATAATTTTAAAAAGGAGAACACATTTCATGTCAACATTAAAAAAAAACTTAAAAGAAAAATATAATTTATGTTTGTTTTAGAAATAATTTTTGGTATAGTTTAGAGTGATCTCGTAAAAGTAGAATAAAAAAAATTATGTTATTTACAACTTAAAGTTGTGAAAAATAGATAAAATTATATTATATACAAAACAGTAAGTTTACTTTGGAGACAAATTAAAAAAGACAAGCATTTTAATTAATGTAATATCATTTCGATCGAAACAAATTGAAAGAAACGCTCTTTTTGATTAAAATTTTAAGTTTTTAATTTATTTTTATCAAGTTCGGAACAAGCAAAAAATTTGCAATAGTTTTTTAATAACAAAATCAACGAATTCAAATAAAGGTGAAGGTAAATGGAAAAACGTTACCAAAGTTGCTTCGAACGAAATGAAGTTAAAAATGAACCTTATAGATAAATATGCATAATTAATAATATTTACGAACATAATTAAGAGTAGTTTTTAAATTGTATTCTATATTAATATACAGACAAACAACAGTATTATAATCTAACGGTCATATTCATAAAAATTTCTTATTTTAGGTTTAAAATTTATAATATTTATTTAACAATTTTGGTATAAAAAATTGTTATTAAATTTTGTATTAAAAACCCACAACAGTTTAACTACTGTTATCATCAAGTATTAAAAACATAAATAAATTGAATCCAGTTTATATTAATTTTACATACATCACTATTACAATAATTTGATATTATTAAAAAGAATAAATCTACTTAAGTTTAATAGCTCCAAAACAAATAAAATGTTGCCCGTGGGGTGTAGAAAATGAAAAAAAAAATGTGGAGTCGCGGGCCGCTAAAGTTTTTACATATAATTTGTGATATCTTACATATTTAATAACAGAATAGGAAAATATAGATGTTATATAAACGCTTTTAAAATAAACTATCAAGCCGCCTATAAATTAATGGACAAAAGATGTTACTCCAGCGGAAGCCTCTGGAAACATTTGTTTATATTTTCGGGTGCTAGCTAAAAACAGGGTTTAAAATGCTTGCTTAAAAATAGCAACAGCACTAAAATCTCTGCTTTTCAGCAAATAAAAAAATCTATGTCTCCGCATTTACAAAACATTTCATTATAAACGCAGCAACCGCAAAAAGCAAATGCAAAAATAGAGAAAGAAACGCGTATGCATAAGCTGACTATCAGGTCTGTTCTACAAATCACTTTTTGTCAAAGAGATCAAATCACGCAAAAGGTGTTCTGCGTACAAAATATACTGAAATCACGTGATTTAAAACGTTAAGAAAAATGACTGCCGATTTGAAATCACTTGCTCGTTTTTTCTAATTATTTCGCTTAGAAAATAATAATAATGGCATTATATATTTAAAACGATATGTCTTTTTCTTATTTTTGCAAAAAAATTAGATTTTATACACATAAAAACGAAATTAATCATACATTTTCAAAGACACTGCATATTTTATAAAAAAATTGTCTTGCTTTATTTAGTAATGCTCGTGATTTTCTCTTTCTCGTAAGCGGTTAGCTGGTTTGTGGTTTCAAAGAATATTCTAGTGTTGCAAAATTGTCAGAGTATAAAATGTCATTTAAGATTTATCTTATTTATGCTAATGTTTCCAGCATCAAATTTAGAAAAAATTAAGTGCAAAATATAAAATAGTAGCAGCTTCATAAACTTTTTGCATTCATTTTCAGATTTTTAATTTTTATTTGACGTCAAATTTTAAGCCCTTCGATCAGCTGCAATATCTAAATGAAAGTATATGTATTACAAACAAATAATAATTCGCTAATTTATTTTGGCTGCACCCATTTTTTCTTAGTTAAATTACCTATAATATTTTAATTACAAATGTAAAAAAAAGTAAAAAAAAACGAAACGAAGATCTAAAAAACAGCCGCTTTCACCTGTTTTCGAAAAATTAAAACCACGCCGAAAAATTGAAAATCACGTGATTTGCAGAACAGCACCAAATCGTCTGCGTGATTTTAAAACCGATCGTGATTTGAATTCACGTGATTTTCAGAACAGACCTGTATGTGTTTCTTTCTGCAGCAAAGCAATCAGCAAACGTTTTCTGTTGCTTAAGCAATAGGTTTATGTTTGTTTCTTCTTTTGCTGTTGATTTTTAAGAAAAAATAAACACCTTTTTCCCAATGCTAAAAGGGATGAAAAGCAGCGAGTTACAGCAAGAAATAGCAATCTTAGTCAGCCACAACTTCATAGTAAAGAGTTAAGCAATAGCAAAAATAAAGAACAACTGGTTGCTTAAGCAACAGCAAACGTTTTTAAAGCAACTGCTTTGCTGCAGAAAGAAGCACATAGTCAGCTAAAGCTAATGCGTTTCTTTCTTTTTTTTTTTGCATTTTGCTGCACACTTTTCCACAGCAACAGTTAGGCAACTACATATACATTGAAAATAGTAAGCATTTTTAATCACTGGCTAAAACTAGTGCTATTTTTATTTCTTAGAACGATTTTTGGTTCAAAATAGGTTAACAAGTATTTTCTGGTATGTACGCCGCTTGATATGATCTCATAAAATATAAAAAATAAAAATTAAGGTTAATTTCATTTTACTTTTTCTCCTTAAAAATACTTTTTCTACTACAAGACAACTCTTTTATTAAGGTCCATTATTAACAGTTGTAGTTAAGATTTTGTAACCCAGAGAATACGTTTTTGGTAAGACTTTAATCTAAGAGATAACAAACGAAAAGCTAAATACCTAGTGATCATTATCCTAGCTGCTCGCTCAATTTTAGTTTAAAGTACTTTTTTCCGAAAACAGATTATTTGCCCAAGAAAATGTATTTATTGGTGGGCCATTTAAACAGGTTTAAACAAAATAACTATGTAAAGAGCAGAACTAGTTTTATTTTTTGGTTAAGAAAGGATAAACCGAGCAAAAATTTATGCTTTTAAAAATTGTTTTTCAGGGTTTTTAAGACAGCTAAACATTTATGAATATAAATTTATCAACATTTTGGGTTTGTTAATTTTTTTTTAAGTTTTTATGAATACGGCCGTAAAGACAGTTATAGATTTTTTGAATGTTTTCAGATTTTTTTACATTTTCAAGCACTACAAAAATATATATTAATTTGCTTATATGCAAAGGTATGTATGTAAGTATATATGTATGTATATAAATCGTATAATATACGTTGTAAATATTAACTTTCTAATTTACTGTTTCTGGTATGTATTTACACTTACTTACAGGCAACAAACTTTTGTATACTTTTTGAGAATTATACAATAAAACCTTAGTGATTTACTTTAATAGGGATTTTTCTGTTAAACGAGCCAAAAAGTTATGAAATGTAGAAAATTAATCAATATATTTTTTCTTTAAGTATTCAAAATTTGCTTAGAAAAATAAATATTTTGTATACAAATCGGCAAATTTTGAACTTTAAAGTCCTGCTTTATATTCAGTTTAAATTAGTCTCATTAGGTGCCTTCTAGGAATTTTTTTTCCATTATAATCTCTAACTTTTGGCTATATATTTTTAGTTTTTGTTTTGTTTAATGGTTGTTAGGATTTTATGCTATAGAATCACTACTTTTCATATCGCGTTCGCGAAAAAAACCTCGTTCAGTTTTGCATTCCCTTATGGTGACCGTTTCAAAATTAACTGTCACATCAGTGATAACAACTTTATCTGAAATATTACACTTGGCTGGTAACCAAAAGCGTGGCGGTAAAGCTTGCGGGGATAGAGGTGTAAGAGGTTGGGATTTTTGTTTGGGCGGTGAATTTTCCATATTATCAAAATGTTGAATACGCTGGTTATTCGTGTTATTTGTATTGATAATGTTGTTATTGTGATGGACGTTATTATTTTCAGTTTCATTTTGTGATTCTGCTTGTGAGGATGATTCGTCGTCGTCATCATCCTGGCCATTATACTGCTGCGGTTTTTCTGAAGGTGTTGCTTGTTCTGGCCTTGAAGCTGGCGTTTCCGGAGACAGTGGTTCGGTTTCCGCTTTCAATGGTGTAGAAATGGGTGTAGCTGTATCAACTGAGCAGTGAATTTTTGAGGGTGGTGGTCCATCTGGAGATGTTTTAATAGTAACACCTATTTTCCCTGACTCCTTTAAAACTTCTGCTTTACGCTTTGTGCCAACTTCCTTTCGACTTAGTGGTTGGTCCTCTGAACTCGAGGAATTTGTATCGGTTTCGGGAATAAAGGACAATGACGATGAATTTGCTGTGGTAAGCTCTTTTTGCCTCTTAGTTTCACCATGAGTATTCGGCGATTCTGATCTTCGACTTAAAGTACGTTCCGCTTTAGAAAGATTATGATGATGGTGGTGATGATGGTGATGTTTCTTTTCTTTATCCTTCTCTTTCTCCTTATCTTTATCGTGATGATAATGATGATGGTGATTATGAGTACTGTTGGCTGAGGCAGATGTCAGAGAGGAAGATGTTGTAGCGGTTATGGCATTTGTTGTTGAAATTGTGCTTACCGCCGCTGATGTTGAAGCATGATTTGGTAACGCGTCCTCTTCGGTAAAAGTATATTCATCATCAGATTCCGGTTCAGGATCTGGATCACGTTCTTTTTCCTTTTTTTTAGGACCTCGCTTTGATGGGGTATTAGAAGATTTATTTCCTTGTTCATAAATTTCAATCAATCTACGATCCAAAATGTTGACTTCGGGTTCCCAGGTGTTGTAACGTTGATTCCAACCTTTCCATTTGACCCGATATTCCACAACGCCCTAGAAGGATATAACAATATAATAATAATAAATGAAATTTAATACACTTAAAAAATATATAAGAATAATAAATATTTTTAACTAAGCATTACAAAAAGAGAGTTAAAAATAAAGAGATTTATAGATTTTATAAACAATCAACATTTTTCGTTATTAAAATATAAAACAAGAAATATGTTGAAATAAAAAGTCGCTTTAATTAAAAATCCTATTTCACAATTAATCAAACTACAAGTATGCAAAATTTTTATTGGGATACAAAGTTCTACAATTTGTAAGAAATTTTAATGTTTCAGATTTCGGGAAATAGGGGAAAAACTCTTGTACATATAGTTTTTACAAATTGTTACATTATAACATACCGTCAAACGAATATATTTATATTTGAAAGAAACTCTGTTTACATTAATTGCAAAAAATAATCTTTCAGCTTAGTACTTATAGAACATATATCTTTTGATTGCAAATCAAAACAGAACAGTTTGAGTGCTTAAAATGGATATTCACTAATGACTCTTAGCTCTATTCCTACGCCTCGAGTAGGGCGGAAGAATTATTTGGTTTTGTTCTGCACATAGCCGACTTTTTTCGTCTCTTTAAGCAGTTAAAATGCGTGGGCACGGTGTTTCTTGTTTAATATAAATTAATCGATATTGATTCTTAAAGTGAAAGCATGTTGCTTGTTCTCATATATAACTGCATTTAAAAGTTATCTATAAGCATTTTAAAACAAAATGCATCTCAACCTTATCATAGGTTGATGTGCAGATATATAACAGTATATAATTTACAACTTTAACTTAACTTTAATTTAGCGGCAACGCAAATCAAGTTATAGTTCAAGTTATATAATTTCTTGCGATTTTACTTGAAACCAATACTTAACTAAAAATTTATAAAGATTTAATAATCCCTAATGCCACATCTTTTTTACATACAATTTTGAAACTGCACCATTCTGAGGCGAAAATGTCGAAATATACCAAATTATATATAAAATACTTTGATGATATATAACTCGAAAAATATGTGGACCGACAACTTTTTTTAATTTACTATTTCTTCCAAAAATTGCACTTTATTATTTGTTTTCTATAATTTTATTGTTAATTGCTTACAGTATTTAGTTTTTATTTAATACACATATAAGTTTAAAATTATCAGCGAGTTTTTTCGAAACTTAATAATTTAGTTTAAATACTGGGCAACATTGTTAATACAGCTGTTATTTGTCTCTGTTCTTACAAAGTTTTTGTAAAAATGAGTCAAATATTTGCCGTTGAGTGGTCACACTATGTTCACATTAGAAGCATTTTTGTTTGCTGGAAAATAATTTTATTTGCCCGAAATCAGCTGTTATGTTGTTTGCTTATAATAAATATTTTGTGTTCAGACCACTGCAATCAAATATATGATGATTTTAAGCAAATGTTTGTCAAATGTGACCGTACCTTAAGGTAGACAATTACAGCAGATGATGAAACAGAAGTGAAAAGGAGCAAGAGACTACAACAATGGAATGAACAACATTTACAATGTATAATTGCTTCTTTTTTGTGAATAAACGTCAGCTGCCAGCAGATGTTACAAGAATTATTAATACAGGCTGATAGTGTTGATTTTGCCAATATTAATAAAAGTAAAATGCATTTTAAAAGAACGTTTAAAACTGAATGAAAGATTACCTTTCTAATGCGTTTTTGGATTATACGCTCTGCTGCGTATACCCGATCATCGGAACTGCCCATTATGTTATCCAGTTTGATTGTTTTTAATAAACTATTTGTACAATTTAAAATTTTTACTTTGTTCTTCAAACTTATTTTTGCTCTCAGTAAAATCTTCACATATTTTATTTTTAATTTTATAAATATTGTTTTATTTATTTAATCGCTGTATTTATAAAAAACAAGTTTTTCTAAACGTAAATTTGTTTTCCCTCCGAAAAGTTATAACACGAAATATTGGAAAACACAAAATTATATTTTTTGTAACAAAAATACAAAAAACGTCCTTCAGGACTTAATAGCTTTATCTCTTTTGATCTTGTATGGAATTAAAAGACACAGTAGTAAAAGAAACTTTTTCTCTTTTCATCACGTTTAATTTTATTAGACAGCTACAATTTGTTTTAAATGCTTTATTTTACTTTCAGGTTATTTATGTTAATATAATTTCACTTTTAAGCGTTTGTCTATAATATTATAATAGTTATTATACACAATATTTTTATGAAATATTAACAATTATTATTATACAATTTTTCCGTATATAATTCATGTTGAAAAATGTTTACTTAAAATTTATACGTCTTTCACTCGCGTCGGTGTTTTTTTTTCTTCCAGCAGTGATGCCACAACAGTTAACAATAAACGTCATTCAACAGGGTTGCATATCAAGACAGTTGTGGTTTGTGAGTGGATTCTAAAATAATAATATATAGTGTTGTAAGTTGGCGAGTTGTGGGTAAACGTAGCAATATAAAAACATTTTTGACGATGTCGATGAGATTAAACATAAAACTACAGATCTGTCATAGATTAGATTTATATCTGTGGATCTGTGATTCTTCATTTTTCATCTGTGCACAAAACAATGTAAGAATACATAAACAACAGTAACAATTGTTAAATTTGTATGATGTGGCTTAAATATAAATGCAGGAAAAAAATAATATAAAAGGGGTATATTAAACAACACATAAATTCTCTGCATTCCATGATATGGAATAAGACCAGTTTAGGGGCACCGCTCCAAAAGAAAAAAAAAGTTGCCTACCTGTAAAATGCAATTCTAAGCAAAAAAAAAAATGTTTAATATGTCATATATCGAGTATTTGATGGCAGAATGGGACATTCTGTTTGCAAAGGCAAACTTGATTTCAACAAAAATTTAACTACGCCAATCGATCAGACATAGAGTCAAAAGAGGTGCTATTGGAAATCAGCAAGATCGGCCCATATCCTTAGATGCATATTATTAGAACAATGACGTAGCTCCAACTAAAAAATAAATATATGGGGCGATAGAAAATTAAAAATAAGAAAAATCATCAAATGAAAAAATTGTCGCTCACCCATATTTACCGAGTTACGAGCGTCTGGAATTTAAAAACGTTTAAATATCAATATGGGTATCATTTAAAAGCTTTCGATGAGATCATTGAGGAAATACAAGAAATTTTTTTAAGAGCCGATAAAATTTTTGTGTAAAATTATGTATGTACAAGTAGTACTTAAATTTTAATTTATTTTGAATTTTCTCTGTCACCCCAATACTTACTTTTATGATTGCAATTACTTTACTTAACTAGATTTACATATATGGTGAAGGGTATATAAGATTCTGGATAGTCAAATATAGCATTCTTACTTGCTTCAATTGTCATTTTAAGTTTCCGCGAGTTTTTTTTGTTTCTTAGAAATGAAATTGTTCATGCCTTCGGAATATTTACATTTCGTTTTTAATTTAACAAAAGAAACACAACGAATGTAGAAAATCAAGTATAAAAATATCTCCTCAAAATTTAAGCCATGCCATTTTCTTTACAGCGTTTGCTTATATATGCTTCTTGACAACAAGCAAAAATTTTATGAAACAAATTGCGTGAATAATATCTTGTTACAAGTTGGCTCTAATTAGCAAACAAAAGCTTCTTAAAAAAATTGCAATTGCAATGTGTAACGTTTCGAGGATATCTACTTGGCTTAATTATTATTGTCTTTATAAAGTGCAATTAAAAATAAAATTGTTGCCTTGATATGGAATAGGGAAGGTAAATATTAAAAAATTTAATAACATGAGAGTGATTATGGTTGAATCGTCTTTGTTTGATTGTGCAATGAAAGCTTTATAATTATATTGCTAATAAAAATTTCAATTATTACGAATTATATTAACGAATAATTATTTTATTTTTAGTGTCAGACTTTTCAGTATAAGTATATTATATGTATTCAAAATCTAAGCCAATACATATTTTTCCGCCATTATTAAATTTTTATATTATTATTGATATTAATCTAATTTGCTGTAGTCACAATTTGCTTTAAATAAGAAGGTAAACCAATTGCACGTCTGGCAACTTTGTTTGCTTGTTATGTTATTATTTATTTCGTTTCGCTCTCACAGGAAATCAGATAACGGCATGTGCAGAGCTGTATTTGCCTTAGAATTAAGGAAATATTTGTAATATTTACATTAAAATGTTGCTTATGCTCTCTAAAAAATGTCGGTCAATGTGTTGCCGAAATGTCAAAGGCATTAGTACAAGTGTAGATTAAAAGAAAAAATTATATAGAGAGACAACGAAAAAAATCAAAAAATTATTAAGCGTATTAAAAATGGGCTAATTATATAAAAAATATAAAATTTTGCATTAGCAATCTTATTTTAATAATATTATGTGAAAAAAGCATGAAATTATAAATGTTAACAAAATTATGTACCAAAGGTGGAAGGGGTAGTGTTAAAAAAAAGCCTTATGGTATAATATAAACACATACAAAATCATAGACAAATATTTCCTAAAGGATATACAAAAGAGGAGAAAAATAAACTATGAAAACCTAATTAACATAACAAGCAGTTATTATTTATTTTAAAAATATGTGAAAAGTTCCATTAGTGTAATTTTTGTCCTGTGATAGTGTAATAAATAAATATGATCAAATCAAACAAACAATTGTCATAAAAAATAAATACCTAAATTTATGACGTACAAAAACAACACACGTATTCTCCCCTGAGTTTGCAAAATTTTAATTTAAAAAAAAAAAATGACAGAAGCAATATAAAATGTAAATAAAACACCAAAATGCGAAAAAAATAACATTTTGTGCTTTAAAAGTTACCGATGACACCAATTTTTGTAGTAATAATTAATAAAATATAAATAGAAAATATATACATATATATTTACATTAAGTATTTAATAGATATATTATTATTTAATAATGTTAAGCATTAAAAAACAAGACATTCGAACAGAAACTAAGTAAACGAATATATATTTAGGGAATTTATAGAAAAATTAAAACTACCAATCTTAAAATCTTTAACTTCTGAGTTCTAATAATGTGAGATTATATGATATAAAAGAAAAAAAAAAATAAATCACAAAATATTACACTTAAGTTTAATAAATAACCTACGAAAACTTACTATGGTTCTAATTCTGTCACGCTATAACACCTTCGACGCCAAAAAGTAAAAAAAAAAAATAATAATAAATAAATTACTAAATAATTAAAAGCAAACGAAATTGAAAATTAAAATTGTGAACGAAGATTACTGCCAAAACAAATGTAACGCTAAAGCTTATCAATCAAGAAATACTCACAAAAGCTTTAATTCTCCTAATTACTACAGATTTGCTAATAATATTAAGAAATATGGATGGATATTATAACATAAAAACAAACTCAAGAAAAAAATAGTGGTGTGAACCATATAAATTTTAAGTTATAATAAACTGCATGAAATAATAATTCTTATAACCGTAACGTATTCTAAAAGAGTGTTCACAAATCAATTGTTGGACAAAAAGGAGTTTAAGCATAAAAGCTTTTCAAATGTAAGATAACAAAAGTTTCGTTAGATTTAAGAGTTGCCAAATTATTGTATAGTAAAAAATTGCAAAAGTAACAGAAAGAGATAATAGAGTTTTGTTCCCGGAAAGCATCGGGAAAAAATTTCCTTTACGAGCATATTTTCTTGGGAATTCTGATATAAAAAGATACTAAAAAAAAGCAACCATGCAGACGCAAGAACTTAAAAATTATTTAATGCGCGTCAACGGAAACTTTTTAAAAGTGTAAATCAGCTTTTTAATATATCGAAGTTTAAATATAATAGTAAATTATGCCATATAATAGTAAAGTGCCAAATAAATTATTTTTATTGATATTTTTGGGTTGAAAGCAATTTTAGTGTCTTCTTGCCCTATTTTCACGCCAAAATCGTCGAGATTTTCTACGTAGTTTTTTGGACTTTCAATTTTTTGCAATTCTTAAAAACTTTAGTAATTCTCTAAAGGCAAATACAATAAATTATTCTCGGCAAACTATAATGTACTTAAGAAAACTTTTCATCAAATTTCGTCTAATGTCATTCCTTTAAGCAAAGTACGAAACTAATCACACTTTCCGTATGGAAATAAGTAGCTGATTAATACATAGAAAATGTGGAAAAAAGAACAATTTTATTTCTTTTCCAATTTTAACAAACATAATTATAATAAGAAATTAAGATTAAATTTTTAATATTACACATATAATTTAAATGATTTACATTGTTGCATTTTTTGGTATGGTTGGCCACAAAAATAACAGAAAAAACCTTATTTATTAAATTTGTCTTAGAACATGACAAAAATGTTAATATGTATGTGAATGTTATTCAATATATTAAATATATTCTTTAAATGCCTTTTTATTTAATAATTTTATATTTTTTTTAAATAAAAGTACAAATTAAACATAAACTATTATACTTACCATGTATTCTATTTTTGTCATATTGTAGTAGATGGTCAGTGGACATGATTGTGTTTATAGCATTATGAGTATTGTTTTCTTCTCTGGTAATAACTTTTAGAACGCCAAAAACATTAAAAATTTCTTGTCTACTGATCTCCCACATTAGTTAACTAGCCTTCTTTTTTTAATGGAGGGAATATCATTCATTTATTAACAAAATTAATAAAAGGTATATCTTTAAAAATATTTGTTTGAAAACTACTTTAGAATTTGTTATTATTGGCTTAATATTGGCTCTGCAAGCGAAATATGTATTAACCATTAAATTTTCCATAACAATTGAAAATAATATGGATAAAAAAATGCTTATGTATTTGAGAAAACTATTTGATTTTCTATTGTAATGAAAAGTACACGTATTTAAAATGTTCTATCTCCAAAAAATTAAAGAAATATGAATTAACGGTAATTATGTTAAGCCAAGAACAGTCTGTTTTTTTTTCAAATTAAATGAAGAGTATAATTTACAAATGGCAGAATAACGTTTTCACATAACTATTACAAATTGGTGAATAACCTACCGAGATAAATTATTTTTATTTAATTATCTTTTATTATTAAAAATAATTTGGCAACTTTTAGAAATTAATAGATAGCAAAGCAATTTTAAAATTAAAGAATTTTATTTAACACCAAATAACAGCAAAGCTCTTAATAGAAGCAACTTTAAAATGGACCAAACAGAAGGATTCGTACTTTACAAAAACATCATAGACGAAAATAAAATAAAAAATATATAAAGAAACCTAAAAAAGCTAAGCTATATAAAACGAAATAAATGCTTTGTATGTAAAGCTTAACCTAAAGCTTATAGAGCTTTAATTGTAACAAAACTGTTAATTTAAATCTATTATAAAAGCTCCCACCCTTTTAAAACTTTAAAAAATTATAAATATAAATAGAACATATCTACACTTAAATTAGACTTCTTACTATCTATAACTAACAATAAAAGAAAAAGAAAAAAAAATCATTACGACTTGATTTTCAAAAAGTAACAAATAGAATTTCATAAATGTCACAAATACCTGACGATGCCAGCAGCATGAGTGATGATGTTTTTGAAGACCCCGAAACTACACAGCGTCGTGTAGAAGAGTCTAGGCGCCGTAAAGATTATGCCAATACCGAGTACAGTTTAACCAGAGGTTCTGGTTATTACGGAGACGGAGCCCTGGCTTCATCTGAATATTGTCGCTCCCAAACACACAGTGGCTATCCAGGCTATAGACCACCACGGGAAGCTTTACAAATGTATGCCTTAGAAGATGCTGGTTATACAATAGATGATTATGATGATGATTGGCGTTCCTATCACTACGATGAGGTGGGTATGCCATCACATCTGCCACACCAACATTTACCACCATTTGATGATACGGTCAATCATAAGGTAAGCAAAATATTTAAATATTTTATTTACTTAATCTTAAAATTTTTAAACAGAAAATCTTTTCTGATTAACATTTGTTTTCGTATCAAATCGCTCCATCAATAAGTTCTAATCACTCTTTATGTATTTAAAATGCAACCAAACTTATAATTAAGAGAAATTATATTGACAGCAGCAGGCTATCGACTATCAAAATTAAAATACACACGTTTATATTAAGTGGATGTTTATGACGCCAAGAGTAAAGTTACACCAATTAATATTTTCGTAGGCGACAGACATAAACAAGTTAGTGCTGACAAAAGAATATGAAATGTTATTTATTATTTGAAATGTTATGATTTGTTATTACATTTTGACTTCCGATAATTATTATTATTCAATTGCATTATTTCTTAAAATGAGCTGTACTGATTATATAATCTTCTTGTCAACAATTTCATTTAACGATTACATTTTATTACAACCTTTGTTTCGTAATATAGTTTTTTTTGTGCCGTAAATTTTAAGTTATTTCTGCAACTACTGGGCAAATAAAAGATAATACCTGCCATATTCATAAAAATAAAATAAATTTGAAATGTGTTTTCTGATAAAATTTTAATACAAATTTGGCCGAAAATACATTTCAAATCTATTTTACAGCCTGTTTATAAAACACGTCAAGAGCGAAACGAAACCGCATGCCATATGGACGAATACGTAATAATTAGCGTCCGTGTAACACGTTCCGGTTTTTTCATTTAACTTACGTTGTGTTTTGTATAAATAAATGTTATGTTAAATCGTAGTATTGCCAATGTTTTAATTTGATGTTTTTTATTTACTTTTTTTCTTATACATTTTTTATTTTGGACTTAAATTATGGTAACACTGCTTCGGCGCTTAAAAAGAAACAGCTGAGTTAAATAAACAAAACAAAATTATCAAACAATGAAGTAAAAATTTTATCTGCAAAACAAAAATTTGTGAAAATAAAAAAGTTTAAACAATAGTTATAAAAATAAACAATAATTTTTAAATGTATGTATAATACTAATAACTGTTTTTATAAGTGAAAGTATTTTGATGGGCACTTGCCCAACAATATTAACTCCTGACGAATGGTATTTTTCGCTCATTTTCGACGTGTCTGACACTACAATACGCGATACATAAACCAGAAACAATTGCTATTTGTTACGTTTTTTACAAAAACAAAATGACATTCGCGTTTTAAAAACCCAAACATGGGAAACGGTAACGTTTTTATGCGTCTAATCGACTGTAAACTGGCTGTTAATATTTTTTGAATACGGCAGTACAAATATAACTTTAACTCAGGGTTACCGCTAGGAGTTTTCCAGAAGTGTCCTAAAAGGCCGATTTATATAAATAAGGTCACACAAAAAAGTCGTTTTAGAAAATTAAAGTAGCAAATATTTAAAAAGGCGGCTTTATCTCTTCGACTTGCTTCAGTCGTTTATACTTTAATTTCAATTTTCTGGAATAATACCTCGAAATATGACGTTTCTTGGTAGAATATGTAGCGTTGTTGCAATTTCCCGACTCGAACTTTGTGTCTTTCTCTTACTGTGACCACATATAAATAGTTTCATTTTGAATCTGATTTCCAGCCTTGCCAACTTCAAAGATTAATTGCTTAAATTTTTGAAACTTTTAAATTACTTGTTTCATAAGATTTTTTTGCAAAACAAACAAAAAAGTATAAAGAAGTTGGAAAATATAACATTAATATTGATTGCTTTTTATATTATGAGTCATAAGTGATCGATCAAGCGATCGATGTTCGTCTTCTTAATAATGGCTTGTAAAAAGATTAAGAACAAGAAAATTGGCAATGCGTTGATAACATATGTTTTTGATGTTAAAAATATGTTCAAATTGCGACTTTAGTCAACGAACGGTAACGCTGCTTTAACCTTTCTCGAATTGTACTAAATATGTCGGAGAGTCTAACTAATATAAAGAACTTATGGCAACGCTAAAGTAGAAGTACTGTTTTATCTTGGAAATATAATAGTCACTCAGTTTAAGAGGGAAATCTTTCCGAAGAAGTTTAGCTAACGTATATTAACGAATGTGATTATTTGTACAGGGACAGCTAAAGTCTAAATGCGCTCTATATATCGATAAAACTTTTTTTTTACAATTTTTTGCTGCTTTTATAGTAGACTCTATCCAAACTGCAGGTGCTTATATCTAAAAATAAACAACAAAATATAATATTTCTAAAGAAATTATTAGTATCAATTCTTTTTTGTTTAATGAAATAAATTTTTAAGAAATCAAGCATATTGAATGTAAATAATGTTAAAGAATGACTTCAAACTAATTTATTTATTTTTTAATCCAGTACACGGTAAACAAATTTTCATTTTGATTTTTTCTATCTTTTTAAGACTATATTATTGGGTGATTCTGGAGTGGGTAAAACATCATTTCTGGTAAAATACAATACAGGAGAATTTCGTTTGGGTTCTTTTTCTGCTACAGTTGGCATTGCATTAACGGTAAGTTTTAAAAATTATTTAAATAAACTGGTGTACTTAAAATTATAACTCTGCTGCTGTATAAATTAAGAATGTATGCAAATGTTTCTGCAACATGTTTTGTGTATATAAGCAAACTGGTTTCAATGTGTGCTTTTTACATTTTTGTTTAATACAGTCTTTTGCACATTATCAAAAACTTGTTGCTTCCTGTTTTTCTAGACATTTTGGCGCCTTTTTCATTTGTTAATATTCTGGATATTTTTCGTTTCATGTTTTGTGTTGTCTGTCAATTCACTATATGAAATATGGTTGTCTGTATAAATACTTCAGTGTGTAAAGTGTTTTCATAGCTATTGGTTGTCATCACTTGTTAAATACGCAATAACACAAATTTCTAGTATTAATTTAACATTTAATCATTACAATAAAAAACAGAATAATTAAGCCTTGTAAATCAGAAACAGTGAATACCTACATAAAAAGCTGTTTGTATTTATGGAAGTAAGGAATTTTAAGTTTCTTAGTGTGCGTGTGTATGTGTTTAAGTAAATTCCGCGGTTTAAAAAAAAAACAGAACCAAATAAAAAAAAAAATAAATTAATTAAGAAATAAAAAACTTTAAATGTTTATTGCATGGAGTTTACGTTTTGTGCGTTTTCTCACACATACCTACTCATTTGCAAACTCGCATGTTATAAACATATACTCAAATTGATTCTCAAATTACGGTTAATGAGTGGTAGTTGTTGCTTTCAAAGAGTGTTTTTCCTTGACATTGATTTTGATTTAATGATAGTGAAAGGGAGTATGTGCATTACGTAGGAAAGAGGTTGTCCCAGGGCTAGACAAAATCTAAATTTTTTTGTTGTTTCAATAAAACGTAAATCTGCTAGATTATAAATTTAAGTTTTAGGTTTTTAAGAAATGTTTTCCACAATATTTTGTTTTTTATATTAAAAACGAAGCAAATTGTTTAATATCATTTTAAAACTCTGGGTTTTTATAAATAGAATTTATAAATGTGAGTGTAAGGATTTCTCCTAAAAGTAAGATTATTATATGCAGTACAAATATTTGATAAGATTCCTAAAATGTCGATTTTTTTTTTTTGAAGCAAATGACATAAACTGCGTTAATGTATACAATTTACAAATGTTTAAATCGATTCATATCATCACGTATCATAGCCATCAATGCGTATAATGAATAAATTAAAATATTTATTGTGGTAAAAACTACATATTTATGTTTGTAATTAAATGGCAAAAATCTCATGGAAATAAGAACTAATTTTACGAGAAGGAGAGAAAAGAGAAATTTCACGTATGCGATATGTTGAATCTGTTGGTCTAATTATTAGTGTTTATTTATATGTATGTGAAAATAATTCTATTGATTAAGGCAAACCAAATCAGTTTCAGTTTCTTAATTAAGTTTAGTGAAAAGACAAAAAAATAATTATTTTATAAAAAAAGTGTAACAAATATTTTATAATGTCATGTCGTTAGTTATTAGTAAAAATCATTTTACACTCGTCATAATTTTAAAATTTTATCATTAATTTAATTAACTACTCAATTATATCTTTGTTTTTCTTCCGTTTAAATCTCGAAGAGGAATCACATGTGACAATTAAAGCAAGAAGGATTAAGAGGCAAAGTTGAGCATAAAAAAATTAAATACAACTTATTTAATTTAAAAACAACTTAATTAAAAATACAAGGATTCCCTTAAAATAATTTTAAATTTGGTATTTATTTATGACTGCTAGGTTTTAAGGAAAAAGTACAGTTAACAATTTTCTTGCTTCAAATTCGTAACAGAGTTTTGCTATTTTGTATTTTGTTAGATACATTTTTTTTAACTTTTATTTCCGTCTCTAAATTGTTTATAAAATTCCACTTAAAAACCTATAATTGTTTGAAAGAATTTACTTTTGTAACTACGTTGTTGTTTTTTTTTCCTTTAAATCATTTTAATATGTACTCTGCCTGAGGAACAAAAAAACAAAAATCTAAAAAGGAAACCACCATTATGTTTAGCTGTCATTTCTAGTCTTCACAAGGCGCACACACATACAATAAATATGGTTTATTACGAATACATGTAAAGAAATAAGGTACATATTTACTATTCTAGTTAATGTATTTTAAAATATTGTTTCGACTTCCTGTAACCAAATAATTTACAGTTGGAAAGTTGAAGAAAGAATTTTTATTGCTTTAATGATAATTTAGAATGATAAAGAAAAATAAAAATTCATAATTTAAGTTATGATTACACTTATTTACAAAATTATTTTTTTAACGTATAAAGTTTGTTCTAGTTTTTTTTTTTTAGAAAATAAAACACAAATAGGCTAAATAGGACAATGACTGAATTGAAAAAAGTGTTATTTTTTAGCAATCAGCACATCATAATTAATATAGAAAATTGCAATAAAAATGTTATCATAGCGAAATATAATAAAATAATATTTTTGAAACTATATCCTGAATTTTTAAAATATTTAGGCATGTCACAGAACTAAATTCCGATCGAAAGTGGTTTCAGTTCCATAAATTGGTTCTTTGGAAAACGAAAAAGAAATAATTTCTTCGGAATGAAACCACTTTTAAATTTTAAAGTGAAATTAAGATTCTTTGAAATTTTGTTACTAACGGTTTTCAAATTTACCTTAATTATGTGTCCTTATTTAGATTAGCTTTGTTGTTTACTTAGGTGTGCGCAATATTGCAACATTTAAGTAAAAGCAATTTTTTAAATAAGCAAAATGCATCGAAGCTGTTCGAACTTCCTAATGGGCAGCAGGATTTTTTTGTAATTTTAACTGTTATGATTCGAATTATACAATTAATTTAAAAATGGAAAATTTGTCTAAATAGAAGGGTCATAGATGTTAATAATATTTGAATAAAGTTTTAAAGTATTTGCCAATTTAGCAACAAAACTATTACTAATTTTTCTACGTACAACGAAAATCATACTAAATATATGTACATGCATAAATCTACTCTTACATAGTGTTTACACCTTGGATCAACTTTGACCTAATATGTTAGAGAACGCCGGCAGAATAATGGAACTGATTTGTTGCAACTAATATCAATCTCAATCAAGGTGAACACTTTTTCATGAGAATAATGATAAAATCTTTTTTGCAGTTAATTCCCATAAATATTTTATTTTTCTAATCATAAAAAAATATTTCAATTATTTTTATTTAATAATTAAGTTTTTTTTTTTGCAATTTTAGCACTTTGAATAAAAAAATAATAATAAGCAATAAAAATAAGTTTTTAATAGTGTTTATTTATAACTGTGTGATAAGATCCAAGGCAAATTCATAATAGATAAACTTACGGCGACAATGAATGCAGCACTGCGAAAGAGAAATATACATTTTGTTTTTGCACAAATTATATTCGACTGTCAAAAACAAGGAAGTATAATACGAGGGCTGCTATATATATTTCTGGCCTGGCAACACTGAGTGCTGCCAAGTGCAATCTGACATTTCCATTGGAAAGTTTGTCATTTTTAAGCATAATCGTACTCAAAACGTTTTGACGTACGACCATTATTTGTGTTGTTAACAGTGACTTGAAAAAATTGATATAGAAAAAAATGAAATTAACTCGTGAACATTTTCGTGCCATCATTTTTCACAACTTTCGACGTGGATTATCACGACAAGAGTGCATTGATGAACTTTAATCTTTGTATAAGGATGAAGCACCATCCTATAGCACTGTGAAAAATTGGTACAATGAATTTAATCGTGGCCGAAACTCGCTCAAAGACGAATTCCGTGAAGGTCGTCCAAAAACGGCTGTTGTGCCAGAGAACATTGATACCGTGCATGAACTCATAATGCAAGATCGACATGCGACATACCGAGAGATAGAGACATCCTTGGACATTTCTTCCACCAGCATACATTCGATACTGCATGAACACCTGGCCGTAAAAAAGGTTTGTTCTCGTTGGATCCCGCACAATTTGAAAGCCGCTCAAAAAAAGGCTCGTGTCGATTGGTGCAAAGAAATGTTGCAAAAATACGATTGCGGTGCTTCAAAAGACGTTTATAAGATCGTCACAGGTGACGAATCATGGTTCTATGCGTATGAGCCCGAAACGAAACAACAATCGACCGTGTGGGTCTTCAAAAACGAGCAAAATCCAACAAAAGTTGTTTGTGGAATAAGCACTTCGAAGCAAATGGTCGCCTGTTTCTTCGGCAAAACTGGTCATGTGACGACTGTTCCGCTTGACCAACGTAGGACGGTCACTTCTGAGTGGTACACTACAATTTGTTTGCCTGAAGTCATCGGAGAAATTCGAAAAACCAACAAGAAAAGACCAATCATTGTTCACCATGACAATGCGAGCTCTCACACATCGGCTCAAACCAAAGCGTTTTTGACCGGCCAAAACTTCGAATTAATGGGTCATCCGCCGTACAGCCCTGACTAATGACTTCTTCTTGTTTCCGCACATCAAGAAAAAAATGCGTGGGCAATGATTTTCGTCGCCAGAAAAAGCTGTTGTAGTGTTCAAAAACCATGTTTTAGAGGTGTCTCAATCGGAGTGGAAAAAGTGCTTCGACAACTGGTTTGAGCGCATGCAAAAGTGTATAAATCATGCTGGCGAATACTTCGAAAAACAATAAAACCATTTTTGATTATAAATATTCGCATTTTCACTATTAGGCCAGAAATATATAGAGCAACCCTCGTACAAGATGATGGGCTGATAGGACCACCTGCTATTAAATTGACTTGGAAGATATCTGTAATAAAAACGCTCTAATCATAAATATCACGGCACTACCAATAATTATATTTTAAGGCTTACACATAGCTAATTTATCTTTAGGATTTAACTTGTTGATACAAATATTCCAAATCTTATTCTAAGTATAGACAAACGACATTGGTATAACACATTAAAAATTTTAAAAAGTTCAAAAAAAAAAAGTTGAAAAAATACTAAAGTACTTTGTGAAAAAAGTAGCGGCAAAACTGGTAAATAATAATATAAGAAATATTTTCATTCGGGTAAAAATAAAAAACAATAAAAATTACCTTTTAGGCTTTTAACTAAAAACCGAAATTTTATCTAACTGAGAAACCGAAATTTCACATAAACTTCTAAGTTGCAGATAAAATTTAAAAAAAAGTTCAAACTACTTATCCAAATTGGAGTTGAATTTAAATACTTTTAATTTAATGTTTCTTTTATTTGAAGAAGATCAGACATTATATGGTAAAATCAAGTTTTCTATGGGGATGCCCTTTAAATTTTCATTTTATTTTTTATAGCGGGCACGTACTCTGTGCCTGTTGCAGTTCAAAGGTTAACCCTTGTATAGGGCACTCTTTAATTTTTTATGCTTTATCGTTATAGCAAACATCCCAGCAAAAAATTTTTGAAAAGGTTATCGAGTGTAGAATTAAGCATTTTTGGCAAAGTGCTTCCCAACTAGATTGCCAACTTAAGGATTTTAACAAGGCATGAGACTTTTATAATCAATTACTGAGAATCGATTACATTAATTATTGTAGAAAACAATGAGTACCATTAGTGCGGTAGTCTCTTTTAACATAAAGAACTAGTTCCATTTATACTTCCTTTTTTGGAAACTAATGTAATGTGTTTTGTAAGCGAGTAACAAAATATGGTAATCACAAAAGTAAGTCATTATACGAGTATGGCAAGTACTTTTTAAGGTAATGTCAAATTTTTTTTCTGGGATATTACTACATACACTGTGTGTGCCTTTAAAGGTTTAACAGCTTAAGCGTGGAAATAAATTCTATATAAAGATACCCTTTATATTCTTAAAATGTTTTTATAGCGGCCATGATAAACAACGGTTCAGCTACTACGGTTTCAGAAAGAAAAAAAGAGTTCGTCTTTTTCTCTCTTTTTCGTACGAAACTTTAAAACCCTTAATTATAAAAAAATCTATAAATAAATAAATTAAAAAAATAAATTAAATATAAAACTTAATAAAACAAAATTCCACAAAAAAAAAAAAAAAAAAAACGAAAATCGTAAAAAAAGTTTCTTCAACCAGATGTTCATAATTAAAAATCACAACTTCAGCCAAAAATTTAGCTTTCAGTAAAAATCCTAAAAAGTACTAAAAAAAAAACTAAACTAAACTAAACTAAACTAAAAATGGAAATTTCACTGAATCACGAAAACACGCCAAAAAATTAAAAAGAAAACTGATGTTTCAGCTAATCTAGGTTATTGTTATTGTTTTTGTTTAGTATGGTTTTGTGCTTTATTTTTATAGAAAACCGAATTTTAGGAAAAAAAAAACAATAAATTACGAAATGAAATTACAAAAAATTTGCCACCACGCCCCACTGTGCTAAAATCTTCCTAAAATTAAGCCTAATTATTGTTGACTTTACTAAGCAGCTAATTACTCTGTGACATTTTGTTTCTATCATTTTCAATTTAATTTGACATCAAATTCAGAGATTTACAAAAACTACACACGCAGTTGGCTGGTATCCATCCATCAACAAACTCATACAAAATTACTATAGCAACATTATTATCCTGACCACTGGCGTCCTTTAAATCTATTTGTTTCGCTGTAATTTTACTATCGGTATATTTTCGATAATCATTTGAAGTATTTATGTTTTGTCTCCTAATTTATTCTAATATAATTGAAATCAGTTGGTTCTAATACTGGATTTTTACATGCTCATGAACAAAAGCACGAGTATACGATTTATAATTAATGCTAATTATTGATACATAACCATACTTACATACATACATGGTACATCAGTAATGTTCCTAAAGCCATTTAATGTCTCGACTGGTTGTGAACCACACGAGTATGTAGGAATTTTTTTTTTTTTTTTTTGGCATAATCATGCTGTTGGCAAAAGCTAATTGATTCACTGTTTTGTTTTTTTTTTAAGAGGCAACACTGTCTATTTAATTATTTTTGTAGCAGTGATACATTATTTAGGAAAAGTAGAGATAAGACAGGTGATGAAATTAGGAAGATAGAAAGAAAAGCTTAATTTTTTATTAACCGATGCAGTGGACATTAATGACACACCCGCTATATCAGCTGATTTTTTTGAAAGTGCTATAAGTCCATTTTTTCATATATTGAGATATTTAAAGTTTTGATTTTGAATCAATTTAAAAATATTGGACAAATGTAATAAATTCGAATGATGTTTTTTTCCACTATACACCTTTTAAATTTTATTATAAAATAATGAATAATGATAATATAACCGATTTTTTGGTTCCACATGGACTTATACCACTTTTAAAATTAACATTTTAGCAAAAAAAAAATTTTAGACGAAACATAATCGGGTCCAAATTTCTTTTTTCCAAACAAAAAACTTGTTTGGAATAGAGCCACATTCATTTAATGAAAAAATAGCTGTTCCCAGGACGACGTACCGCGACCACTATTCCAAAAAAAATTTTTTATTTGATTATAATGAAAGTTATAACAGATTTCCTTATGTCTATTAAACCTTATGAATCAGGATTTATTTATCTTTTAAATATTTTTAAAATTGTTTTATTTTGTAAAAACTGATTCCGCACTTTTTTCCTCTTCCCCACTTACCCGTCCTGTTCCTTTTTTTAGATGAGCATACCCTCTTGCAACTTCTAAAAAGATATCTATTTCTGTTTAAATTTTTTCTAAATTGGTGCAGCATTAAATGGCTGTTTCAGTCATAACCCGAACAAACCCTAAAAATTGTATCGAATTCGGATTGAGCGTTCGTAAGTTATAAAGTCACAACACACGTGCACCAACATTATATATATATATATAGATTTTATAACGTTCATGGTTTAAACCTCATCCAACATATTTTAAGGCAGAACAAAACTTTTCTGTCCGTATTTTTTCTGTTTAAGATTGCCTCTTCTAGAGATTTAGTTAAGACAAAGGTTTCTCTTTTCATTTCCAGCAATACGAAGAGAGGAGAGCCTTTATTGCATTGTAATTGCCTTGTGCAATTGTTTTTCTTCTTTATTTTCTGTCGTTTGGAAGAAACTAACTAAAGTTGTTTTCATTAAACTCATTAGGAATGGACTTATTTCACTTTCAAAAGAAATATTTGTGCGAGAGAATTGTACAGTAAAACTGTTTCTGTTTATTTTATGTCAAGGTAAAACTCTATTGAAGCTATGATTATAACTATTAATAAAATAACCGTTTACTTAGCTTTATTAAAAAAGTGGACTTATACTACTTTAAAAAAAAACAGATCATGTATTGCTGATTATGCAATTGTTTTTGAAGCAAATATCCATTTTATTAGTTATTTTACTTCGTTGACGAATGCACTATATCTAAATATCAACAAAGGAGGCTACGGACTATAATATGTATATATAAACAAAGAAAAAACATGGTTGAGGTAACAATAATCTTAGAGTAACATATAAAGTTATGAGAAAAAAATTTTATTGTTACATTTAATAATCATTCAGTTGGTCTTGGAACCATATTGGTAATTTAAATATAATAATTTTAAACGTAATTATGTTTAAAATGTGAATATGTTATAGTTAATTCTTATATTATTATGTTAAAACAGAAACATGAAATCGTTAAATTTAAATATTATAATATGGTTGAAAATGTCATGTAAGGTACATGAATCATAATATGATTTGGTGAGTGCAAACATCCCCCTAAATAAAAGACTTACGGCCGTACTTACAAAAAATAGGATCATAAACATAAAATAGATAAATGTTAAAAAAAAAACTATATTCATAAATGAATAATAGGGGAAAAATAATAAACAGTTTTTACAGTTTTTCTTTAAACCAAAAATAAAATAAATTTTATTATTTTCGATTTTTGCTTATAAAATAAGAGGTTGTCTTGGAGTAGAAAAGGTTGTTTTAAGAGGAAAATAATTAATCAAAAAACCTTTCGGCAACCCATATTTTTCCATATACAAGCCTTTACAGTTTTTGTAAATATCTTGCGCTTGAGATATCACTCTGCAGCAAAATGGGTCAATTTAGGTATCATAGAAGAACTTATAAAGATTCCTATCAAGCGCGATACACATCAAAGACAAATTGTTAACCCGCTATGAACTATTAAGCTTCTCAAAAAATAAGTAAAAAAAAGTCCTAGGATACCTACGTTGCATATTTTGTATAAATACTTAAGGGGTCCGTAGATCTGAAAATATGAGGTTTTGCAGGATTACATTACATTTTCTTTTTCTGAACACCGGACAACTTTTTATTTCATATGGAGATACCAGATTAAACTAGAAATTATTTTGTTTTTGATGAATTTTAAATTTTTGCAGAGAAAAAATTAGCGTTTTAGGCAAGAAGGTAATTCCAATTCTTAGTAATACAAATTTATTCCTTTAGCATAAAGATATTATTATGATTTTTGAGGTTAAGTTTTACTTTCTCACTAAAGTATGTTTTTTGTGTGAATTGTTGTATATACTATTTAATGGAATGTCTTATTTCTTGCAAATATTTGTTTATTTACAATTATTTTTTTACTTAATATTTTCTAAAAATTGAGATTTTTTTTATTCCCGAATTAATTAGTTTAAGAAAATAGAAAATAATTCCCGAATTAAGAAAAAGTTTAATTTTTTTCTTTTAATATGCAAATGAAAAATTTCAAAATAACATTTTGTGCTCGCTCACTTCTTTACTCGTATAAAATAGTCTGTCAATCAACACATCCGTCAATAGAAATACCTGATTTATTTCCTTAATATTTTTACTGATTAAAAATAAATATTTCTTCTTTTCATCGAAGCTATTATTTTCAAAAGCTTCATAAACATTTAAGAAAGAATTTGATTTAAAGCACTTGTTTACCAGATGCCTGAGAATTAGATATAAAACTGTATAAAGGGTGCTCCTAAAAATATATTTTTTAACAAATCAGCGGCAAAAGTTGTAGGTGATAAATGAAATAACGAGAAAATTTAGCAAAATTTAGAAGGGCTTTTTGAATTTATTTTAATATTTAAGTAAACAATTTTTTGGTTAATAAATTTTCTAATTCGCAAAGTTTTTTTTTTATCCCATATTCAGTTTAAACAAGACTTTCATTAATCTGTGTAATCAGGACTGACTAAGATAACAAAAAATGACAAAAATTCGCAACACACAAATTTTTTCCCCATAAATATGTAAATTTGACAAAAAAAAAAGAATATTTATTATGCGTTGCAAACAAGACGGCTTAAGAAAAGTTTTAAACAAAACCAATTTACGAAAAAACTTTAAATGAAGGATAATAAATGACAAAAAAGAAGAAGAAACTTTAAGATAAAGTCTTTATAATAAAAATAAATTTAAAAGGTAAATAAAAAAAAAAACCAATCACTGTTACTACGAGGGTTGGATTTTTTTTGATGAGAGTAGACTGCAAAATAAAAATGAAAGAATATAAACTAAACTGCAGAAACTCGCCAAGTCTAAACGCCTAAACCACATCAACGAATTGCTTTTTAACAGAAACATTATTAAAATAATTTAAAGGTATTTAATTGAAAAAATTCAAAATCAAATCACACAATTTATTTCCTTTAAAATACATGTAGAAAGTTTCGATCATTTCGTTTCAATTTTTGCAATATTCATTTTTGACCCCATAAAATATGTATATATATTCTGGATCCTTATCTATATAGAAAAGTTGAATAAGCGGTTTATTTTAAATTCACTAATCTGTCAGGCATATTTTCAAATGAGATGCTAGAGAAATTAACCAATCTTGATACATAAATGATGGAGTTAGGGTAAAAAAGGCGTCTACTTCCTTTACGCTTTTCAGACGTTGTTGCAGTTGTGTCAGAATTTTTCGTACAAAAATCTTGATTCGTCGAAAAAAAATCTTAATTTTAGAAAAAAAAATCTTCAATATTATTTTTCTTTATAACGTGTTATAACATTTAACGAGGTTGCCAAAAATACATAAAATTTTAACGTTTGCAGATGAACAAGGGAGACATATCAAATTTATTGCAAACTTCGATAAAGGTGGAGTTACTAACTCACTATCCACTCTAGAAATTTTTGGGATTGTGTCTCAAAACTCTTCTCCTATAACATTTTCTAAATTCGTCATCTAAATTTTGTATATCATTGTCTTCAATTAAATTTGCAAACATTTTTATTAGAGTTCTATTGAAGAAACTTTTTTGTTAATAAAGTTTTGAGAGTCAATATAAGAAAGATTCTTTAAGGTTACGCCGTTAAAGCCAAATCGTTTTGTTATTTGTTTACAGAACTGCGTGTAAAAAGCAACGCAATTATCAATGATTTTATTTAATTCAGTTGCATTAAATTCCGCATCGGAAATTTTACTTTTTACAGATATAAGTAGGTATAAGTCATAATTTATTACATATCGCTGGTCTCACGTAGAAAGGCCCTAACTCGAATTTTTACGAAATTGAAATTTTCCGTGATTTCAATACATTTTACACAGATACATCTTGTCACAAAATTTGAATGCAATAGTATCAAAAATAACGGTTTTCTAAGCATTTGCATTTTTAACATTACATTGTGATAAATACAGTTTCTATTATGTTTTTACCTTCTCCTGTAAAGTTACATATATACGAGTTAGGGCCTTTCTACATGAGACCAGCGATATTTATCCATTAGTGGCAGTGACCACATTTTTGTTTTACAATAAATTTTAACAATAAGGTGGCGATATTAGGTGTCAAGCAACTAAACGAAAAACATCTTAATTTCGAGAAAAAGATCTTTAAATCCTGTTTTAATTGAAAAAATCTTTAAGGACGAAACAAGGCCGCTGCAGCCAGTTCCTTTCTATTATTAATAATTTGTAAATTAATTTACTTTAAATAAATCAAATTAATAAATTAATAAATAATAAAAAAATATTAAAAAATAAGGTGAAATCTTTATTCTGGCATCGCTGCGTTGTTGTAATATTTTTTGTTGTTTTTTATTTTGATTTATTTAAAATCGTAATTTCACTAAACGATCGAAATTTATCACAAACAAAACAAAAGAAAAAAAATATTTCACAAGAATTTTACCAAAAAAAATCATATTTTCATAAAAAACCGATGTTAAAAAAAACATCGTTATTTTAAAATTTTGCTAAAAAAAATTTCAATCAAAATTTCAGCAAATTACATTTTTATAACAAAAAAAAAAATAATAAAATTTCTTTTTGTAGCGCAGTTCCGTACATATATATCAGATAATAAAAATTTTAGATGGCGGATCCAATATGGCGGACAATTTTTAAAAAATTGATCGAATTCGCTTAAAACTTATTTCTCTTCATTTTCATCTTCTTTAAAGCACAGGGGGTAAATTACTGCATTCGGTATGGATCGAAATTTACATTTAAATTGAATTGAAATTTCGATCGATATCGAATGCCGTAATTTACCCCCAGATCTCAGTACACGCAATGTAATATATTTCCGTGAACACAAGTATTTAGTGAGAAGGCTGCTCTGAATAAAAAATTAGCTGTTGCGGTTCGGTTACAAATTAGTTTTATTTTTATATTTTTAATGGAGCATGTAAGTGTTCTGTAAGGAGACAGCACAGAGAAAAAATTGCGCGAAATTAAAAAAAAAATTCATTTGCGGTGGGACTTTAAGAATAAGGTATACCACCTGAGGAAAATATGCTCTATTTATTGAAGGACCAAACGGGGTACTTCCGATTAATTCTTTTACACTTATCAGGTATTGTTTTCTTTATTTTATAAGAAAAAGCCGTGAAACTGTTTGGATCTTTTGTTATAGCTCTAGCTAAAGTAAATTAAATTAGGCACCTGGTGCTTAAAAGTATATTTAAAAAGCTCTTAAATGTAAATATACAAAACGGTGGCATGTCATAGTGTTTAAGGACATAATGTCCATGGACATTATGTCATAGTTAAAAACCGTAGACAAAAAATTGTCGGATGTAACAACAATCAAATATCACAAAGCACTACGATAATTTATTTCTATGCACGGGAACTTCTTATCTTGTGAAGAAAGAAAAATAGAATCATTGTTGGTTATTGTTGTTTTTACTTAAACTTTGATTTTTATCTTTACTATATTGTTTGGACAAAAATATTTACTTTATGAAAATTTATTTTTTATATTTTTATTGGGGTTTTTGTATAGAACATTTATGTTTTCTATACAAAATTTGCATACAATCCACTGATGAGCTATAGGGGCAGTAGCGAAATGGCCATATGGATATGCTTTCCCTTCAGTAATAAATTTCATTTTGTATTTCATGAGAATATCAGGAAATATTTATATTTGAAGAAATAAAAAAAAAAAGTCTAAGAAAAGAGTCCTAAAGAGCTATGAAAGCGGTAGCGAAATATCCCTCAAGATAGGATTTCACCCCGTAATAATCAATATCAGTGATTTAATAATTAAATCAGTATAATTTCAAAAATAGTACGATATTTTTTTGAAAATTAATTGATTCAGTAAAAGATTCCCGAGTTTTAATTTAATTTTAAAATTTGCTTAGTTTAATAAATAACAACAAAGTTTAAAAGCGTTTAGGTTTAATTTTTAGTTTTTAACAACAAAAAGAAAAAAATTCTCTGGGTGACTGAGATCTTAAGATCATAGATAATTGTTTATCATTTTGTTTAATATTCAAATTGGATAAATTCAAAACATTTGATAAGAATTCATATTTTTATTTGTTTTGTAAAAACTTTTCGTTTAAGTGAATTTCCAACAAATATTTAACATTATGAATTTTTAACAGTTTTCTCTTTTTGGGGGATTGTTTAAAGTTTGGTTTATCTTATTTTAACCTAAATATATCGCAAACCATAAAACATTATTACAATTTAAGCCACAAAAATGCTTTCAGTTTTTTATGGGACGAAAATTTAAATAAATTTGCAAAAAAAAAAAAAAAAAACAAAATCCGAATTGTCTCCAAAAGAAAATGGTAAAAAAAGTAAAATGAAAAATTATGATGGTAATTGAAACGAATAAAATACACAAATCCTCTAATCTTTGGAATTGAACTTTTTAAGTTACGATATTATCAAATTTAACGACAAAGAAAAGAAGAAGAAAAAGCATAAACAGAATGCAAGAATGTTAAAGAGGTTAAACAAATTTCAAAGAATAATGAAAAGTGTTACTAATTCACTACACGAATATATGCGGTGTTTGATATTATTTTTGTGACGTTGAAGTTGAAGTGTTTGTCTCGAAATTAGAGATGCATAATCATTAAATTTTAAAAGTTATTAATTCTAGAGGAACTTAACAACTTTATACATTCAAATTGATGTAATAATTTTAATACAATGGTTAGTGTTGTCAATTTAATGAATTTAGTTAGCACTGTTTTTAGTACTGCCCTTTTTACTTCGGTGACACCGATTTTCTTTTGAAAATTTTTAACATTTTAAATTAACAAGTGTCGTCGCTTTTACCTTTAAATATCTGCATTAAAAGTATTTAAAATGAAATTCTAAATCGTCTACCTCTGCATGCTGTAAATCCTATGCTTCACACAAAAATTACTTAAGCCAGTTACTTGGTAAAATCAACATTAAAATAAATGCAAATGATTTTTATAAAGCATTAAAATTAATTCGGTTTTTAAGATTAAATCAAAACAAATTGTTTGAAAATGTCTGGCTTTAGGCATATTTATAAGGAATAGAGAGGGAGCAAATGTCAAAAACAGGTTGCTAAAGCGAAATACAGTGAAAATGTGTGTTTATAAAAAAAATTGCCGATAAAAACAAAATACACCCCGTTTAACAAAAAAAAAAAAAAAAAGAATAGCACAATTTTTTTGAGAATTAATTAATTTAGTAAAAGTTTGCCGTGTTTTTAATTAAAGTTAATTTAATAATTTGCATAGTGCCCGTGCATAAAAATAAATTAAAATTATCGTAGTGTTTTGTGATATTTTTTCTTTCATTATCTTTTAACTGTATTAAAGAGCCGAAAAAAAGTCAGCCGTGTACAGTGAAGAAAGAAAAGTAGAATCATTGTTGGTTATTGTTGTTTTTGTTTTGCTTTGATTTTTGTCTTTACTTTCTTGCTTGTCAGAAGTTTTCTGCAGAGCAAAGTAAGCGGTAGCGAAATGGCCATCGAGACTTGCTTTCACCCTCAATAATCAATATCGGTGATTTATTTAAAAAAAGAAACAACAATTTTTTGAAAATTAATAAAATAGTCGCGCAACAGATAGTTTTATATAAAAAAATTTTTCTTTTTCATTTTTATATTTTTTTTAACAAGAAACTTTATCAGCCCAATTATAAACAAAAGTTCCGTGCGAGTTCTTTCACTTTTTCCTTTTGTCCAATTCTAATTTTTCTCCCTTTTGATTGACTACGAAAAGTGAAAAAATACGACCGAAAAAAGTAGATATTATAAATTATAAAATAAAAATTATTTGAAAATAAACAGAAAAACTCCCTTCAAGTTACCATGATGCCACTTTTTTATAATTTTATTTCCACGGAATTCATAATTGGAGGAGCCTTTTCTAGAGAAAAACTTTTTTCCGTGGGAAAGAAATTCCATAAGAATATTTATAATTTGGCTATATATTTTTTATGGTGCATTAAATTAATTTAAAAAATGTAAATATAAAACAAAATTTTAGCGCTTTAAAAAGCGCAAGCAACGCTGTTTGTAGGTGACATAAATGCAAGAATAGTTTCCCATTCTCTATTATAAGATAAATTAGCGAAATTATACTTTAGAAATTTGTTGATGACTACCCAGCAGAAAATATTAGAAAAAGTAATCCAGTGTGGAATAAATTATTTTTGGCGAAAGGATTCCCAACTGGATTACCAACCTAATGATTTTAACAAGACATGAGAAATTTATAATAAATTACTGAGAATAACTTACGTTAATTATTGGTGGAAATTATGACGATCATTAGTACATACTTTACATACATACTTCAACTACTACTTCCTTTTTTTTTGCGAACGTAATGTGTTTAGTAAGCGAGTAACAAAATATGGCAACCACAAAAGTATGTTATTAAATGACAAATAATTTTTAAAGTAATATCTAAGCTTTTACTGAGTATGATTTGTTTACGTGAAATGGAAGAATATGCGGTAATGAAGATGGTGAATTCCCTCTTCTTTACAATGTAGGAAATTCGGTAAATGATCTTTGTACAGTTTCGATGAAACTAATAAACGTAGTCGAGGGTTTTGTTATATGTAATTTAAAAAGATCTATTGATCATTGTATGTGAATGAATATAGAAATTAATAAAGTTTTGGATTCTTGAAAGATATTGGTTTATTTGAAAAATTTTGGTGAAAACAATAAATAAATGTAATATACTTTAAACAAATAAATAAGTTTATTTTAGAAACTTGAGTAAAACCAAAATTGATTAATACACAAGAAAAAATCGATTAAATCTTCGATATTTTGGTTTTAAAAAAATCTCTAATCAATATTTCTATCGAATCCTCTCTAAATCTAAAACTTCTGAACGTATTGTTACGAAAGTAAGGTTTGGCATCCCCTGTTGTTGTTAACAGTATGAGAGTGGTGAAGACAGTTACTTCCACTAGTGCTGTGTGTATAGAATTGGTAGAGGTGCGTGTTGTAGAACAGAAGATCGCGGGTTCAATCCCGCCTTTGTACATGCGTACAGTGGGCAATAATAATTGTCATAAAGCAATTAAAAATTAAGAAACAGCAGTACAAACCTCCAGAGAGGCAAAGGACAATTATTGTGTGAGCCATGGCAGATAATTGAGTGGAGACGTCAACTTTTTTTAGTTTAGTCGATTTAAAAAGAATAATATATTTATTGAAACAAAATTCTAAGTGTCATATAAAGTTTATAAACAATGTTAAGTATGATTTCGAAATTATAATTTATAAACAAGTATTATACAACAAGTTATAATTCTAACACCCCCACTCGAAATCTACTAATATAAACCCAAAAGTTTGCAAAATACCATTTGTTTCTCTTTACAAACAGGTTTAGTTAAAAAATCGGCAAGTTGATCATTTGTTGAAATTCTATTAAAAGAAACTTGATTTAGTTGACGTTTTTCTCTAATATAATGATGTCGAATATCAATATGTTTAGTTCTTGTACGATAAACATCATTCGAGGCTAATTGTATTGCACCTTCATTGTCGCAATAGATTTTAGTGGGTATCTTTTCATCAAATTCGTAATTCAACTCTTTTTCTAGCATTCGTAGCCACATAACTTCTTGAATTACTGCAGATAACGCCATATATTCGGCTTCGGTTGTAGATAACGCAATAGTTGGTTGCCGTTTACTATTCCAAGATATGGCAGCGTTTTGTAGCAAATTAACATAACCAGTTACGGATCTTCTATCTTCTAAATCATTGCCCCAATCAGAGTCTGTGTAAGAAATAATTTCGTTATTACCATTTGCAAAAAAATGTAACTTATATCGAATAGTTCCTTTTAAATAACGAAAAATGTGTTTAACAGCTATCCAGTGAATTCGAGATGGAGAACTATTGAATTTACTTAAAAAATTTACGGCTTGCGTTATATCTGGTCGTGTGCATTGAGCGGCGAACAATAAACTTCCAATAGCTTGCTGATAAGGTACAGATTTCATGGTTTCGTCATCACATTTAGTTTTTGAAAACTTCTGGTTCATGTCCATCGGCGTAGATATGGGATTGCAATTGTCCATTTCATACCTTTTTAACATATTAGAAATATACTCTTCTTGATCTAAAGTTACATAATTTTTAGTTACATTTATTCGCATTCCTAAACATCGTTTTGCTTCACCCAAAAACTTTATTTTGAAATAAGTCATAAGATTTGACTTGAATAATTGATTAAAATGTTCATCATTAGTAAATAAAATCATATCATCTACATAGAGTGCCATAAAAGTAATTTTTTTACCTTTAATGCGATAATAAATACAAGGATCTAGTTTGGAACGTGACATACCATATTTTTGTAGAGCGTCATTTAATTTATTGTTCCAAACATGACTTGCTTGCTTTAATCCGTATAATGCCTTTTGTAGTTTCAAGACATGACCACTGGGTACTTTTACAATTGACGGAGGTTCAACATATACATTTTCTGTCAAATCACCTTGAAGAAAGGCAGTAACTGCGTCCATTTGTTCTATTTTTAAATGGTATTTTGCAGCTAAAGCCATTAAGTAGCGTATAGACGTAAAACGAACAACCGGGGAACATGTTTCCTCATAGTCAATTCCCTTCCGTTGAGAGCATCCTTTGACAACAAGTCTGGCCTTGTAACGAATTGAATCATCTAATTCCATCTTCTTCTTAAAAACCCATTTTGTCTTTATAACATTGCAATTATCTGGTTTCGGAACAACTATCCATGTCCTATTTTGCTCTATTGATAATAGTTCGCTTTTAATAGCTTCCTGCCATTTATCACTTTCATTTGATGAAAGAGCTTCCTCAATGGTAATGGGTTCATCTTCAGAAAATTCCGCACAATAACTTAGCCAATTCCATCTTTGATTTTCTTTATTGGCTATTCTTTCACTTCTTCTAGGAATATTTACATCTGCTGCATCTTCATTAGAAGTTTCATTTTCGACATTTTCGCTTGTACTCTTTGAAATTATTTCCTGATTTTCTTCTATATTGCTGTATTCCCCAGTTACTTTCTTTTGAAGACTATCTGGAATTTCCCCCACTTCATTTGCAATAATAGAATTATATGACAATGAACTTCCAATAGATTCGTTGTCTTCATTGATAATGCTCGAATTTCTAGGACTACATTCTTTTAAGATATTTTGATTTCTGAAAAAATAATGTTCTTTGCTTTGTGATTGCAATAAATAAAACCCTTTCTTATTTTCGTCAAACTTTACATCTCGAGATGTGATTATATTCATTTTATTTACATCATATATACGATATCCTTTTGTGTTAATACCATATCCAACAAAAATACCCTTGCTGGATTTTGGGTCCCATTTTTTTCGCATTTCCTTTGGTTTGAGTGAAAATGCTAAACAACCAAATATTTTAAAATGACTTACGTTTGGTTTTCTTTTTGACCACAATTCTTGAGGTGTGCATTTTAATAATTTATGAGGTGATCTATTCACAATATATGCAGCAGTTTGCACTGCTTCAGCCCAAAAACTCTTAGGAAGTTCTGCATCACACATCATTGATCTTGCCTTTTCCGTTAATGTTCTATTAACTCGTTCAGCAAAGCCATTTTGCTCTGTATTATAAGGAACTGATGTTTGATGCTGTATACCCCATTTCTTTAAAGCATTTTCAAACATTTTGTTGATGTATTCCGTTCCATTGTCGCTTCTTAGTATCTGTATCCTGCTACCGGTTTGATTTTCAGACATTACTTTAAATTCCTGAAATTTTTCAAAAACATCAGATTTATTTTTAATGAAATAAACAAAAATTTTACGTGTATAGTCATCTATAAAAACAACATAATATCGGTTTCCACCTAGCGACTTGACTTCCATAGGTCCACAAACATCAGTATGAACTATTTCCAATAAATTTAAAGCTCTGTTTCCTTCATTAGGAAATTTCAATTTAACATGCTTACCACCAGCACAACCCTCACACAGCTCATTATTTGATGAATTTATATTAAAATCTAAACCATTCACCATTCCTTTTCTTAAAAGTTTTAAACCATCGTAATAAAGATGTGCAAAACGTTTATGCCATAATTCTACCGAATTTCTTGATTCAACATTAAATGCTTTCTGAGATTCTGGTAAATTTAAACTGTACATACCATTTTCACATATGGTTTTTGCAATCATTGATCCATTTGAATTAAAAATTTTCCCACCCATTTCATCGAATACTATACAAATACCAGCACTGCATAACTGACTTACAGATAATAAATTTTCATTAATATCTGGAACATATAAGACGTTTTTAACTGTAAACACATTATCACCAAATTCGCTACAAATATTTATTTCTACATCACCTTTCGATTCAACTTTAAGCGAATTACCACCAGCTGTCTTTATTTCACCTTCGTACGGTTTAATTCTTTCTTTTGTCATATGTGCCGAAGCACCACTATCAATATACCATTTTGATTTTTTAATGTACCTACCGCTCAATGCATAAAAAGTTGTGTTTTTTTTATAATTCTTTTTTTTCATATTTGGACATTCAGCTTTAAAATGTCCTAAACCATTGCATCCAAAACATCTGCGTTCAAATCCATTACCTTTTGTCTTTTTCCGAATTGTTTTTTTACTTACTAAGGCATGACTTGAACTTTGAACTCGAACATCTTGAAGAAGTTTCATTTTAATAGAATCCGCTGTTATTTTTGTACTACAGCTTCCTAGCGACATTATCATTGGTCTATAAATTTCCGGTAATCCTTTTAACAATAAGCAACCCAACCATTCATCATCTACAACAAAACCAATTGATCCCAATTTTTGAGATGTAGATACAATTTGTGATACGTAATCTTCAATGGAATTACAATCTTCCAACTGAACTGAACATAGCTTTTGCAACAATCCAACTTTTCGATCCAAACCCGAATCTTGAAATAAATCCCTTAGAGTCTTCCACACTTGACATGTTTTCTTACAATCCCTAACATAAACATAAAGGGATTTATCCAAAGCTAAAATAACTCGGCATCTTGCTTTTTCATCAACGTCTTCTTTATAATCTACCGGCTCCGGATCAATGTACATCCATAAATTCTCTAATCGCAATTGGGTCTCCATAGCAAAGCTCCATGTAAGCCAATTTTCCGAACCAAAGAGTTTTTCAAATTTTTCGAACTCTCCAGACACCATTTTTCAGAATTTGTTAATTCTAATATTTTATTTTTTCTTTCTTTATGTCCTTATGTCTTTTTGGCCTTAGATCTTTCTTAAAAGTTTTGTTTTTTATTATTTTGTGTCGCTGGGCCCATAACCTTTTAGTTTAGTCGATTTAAAAAGAATAATATATTTATTGAAACAAAATTCTAAGTGTCATATAAAGTTTATAAACAATGTTAAGTATGATTTCGAAATTATAATTTATAAACAAGTATTATACAACAAGTTATAATTCTAACAACTTTAATATAAGAGTAACAGCTAGTTGCCAAGAAGCCCTCCTTTGCACATAAAATGTAGGTTAAAAAACTAAAGAGTGTTTAAATAGAAATCTTACTTTAATTAATTTAATTCTCTATCGTCCTATATATTTGTTTTTTGATGGAGTCACTTTATTGTTTCAAATGATGCGGAAAAATTATAAGCAGGGCGTGGTATATTTTGCTCAAATATAACGGCAACAGAAAAGTAGACCATGCTCTACAAAAAGAGAACCGTAAAATTTGAGATGTTTCGTGAAGAGCTAAGTAAGCAGACTCGAAATAGCCATCGAGGCGTGCTTTCACCCTTAATAATCAATATTGGTGATTTGATAATTTGATTGGGATAAAAGAAAAGAACGATATTTTTAAAAATTAACAAAATTAATTGATTTTATTTTCCCGCGGTTTAATTGAACAACAAAATTGTTAAGGATTTCAAAGGATAAGCGTTTCTCGAAATTCCTAAAACTTCCGTTGAGATACGTATTTGTGTTTAGGCGAAGCGTACAAAACTCTTTAACATTTGAATGCAAACGAGAAAATTTCAACCCCACACCAAGTAATAATATTGGCAAGATATAATATTTAGTCAAAGAAGTTACTACTGTGGCGATGTAATGCAAGAAAATTAAGGCCCCTGCTCTTTTTTCTTATTTTTCCTAACGAACTTCTATATACGATATTCAACACTATCTATTATTTTACAGATGACAAAACAATATGTTATATTTAATTAGAAATAGGCCAAGTCTTTTGGAAATTCGGGCACTACCCTCCTCAGAGATCGCTACGCTCAGAAAACCTAGTGCTGTACTGCTGAATGCACTAAACTCATCTGTAATAAAATTTGGTTTAGATATTATGGAAGCAAAAGCTTTCGATATTGTTCTTTGAAATAGGCATAAGAAGTATTCCTTGGTTATCTGAAACGAAGCAAGAAATATTTCACTTCATCTGAAGTCCAGGCATGAGTGCTTCAAATTTTTGTTTTAAATTGTATTTGGTAAAAGAAGTGACAATTGATAATTCATAAATAAGCGGTTCAAATAAGATATTTGGATTATTAATTCGAATAAGGCATATAATTATAAAATCACAAATCTCCAAAACCATATGATATTGTAATGTAATTTATACAATATTTGTTTCGTGTCACATAGGCAAACCTGTTATCGGCAACATTTCATGAGTATTATTATTGTTAGCTTTTAAATCTATCCAAAGAAAATGTCAACAAAGCGTATCTCTCTTCCCCACACGTAATTTGCTATTAAACTAAATATTTCTTTTCCAAATGTTTGCTTGTCTAAACGGGGACTTACGAATTTAGAAATATCTCATTGTTACTAAATTTTTATAAAATAAAGCTGTTCTTATGGCGTATGATTGTTTATTCCATTAATAAACATGACTTATACGCCGTAGATTACAACAACTTATCGGCTTTATTCATTGATAGTATGTATTTATGCATCTTTAAAAATTAAGTAAAAATATTTTTAATAAATATATATTTATTGCTCTGGAGCAAATTTAACACAATAACTTATTACTTACAAGCAGCGTTGCCGCTTTGGTCCAATCGGACCAAACTTGGTAGTTTTTCGTTTTTAACAAACAGTTTGGTAGTTTGGTTGGTTTGTTGCATTTTTTTTTTAATTTTTGGTAGGTTTTCCTTCTCGAGCAATTTTTTAGCAATAGTAAATTTTTCACCTTAAAATTTCAGAACATAAAATAAAAAGAAATGTAACTTTGAATTAAATAAACAATAACTTTGAATAGTGTTATCACTGTTTTCAAAAACTGCTTTAGGTGTAATAAAAAACATATCTGCTTTTTTGCATAGAGATGATTGAAGCTATAACCATCTGTGGTTTAAGAAACGCGAACAATATTATGAAATTGAAATTAACATAATTTTTGAGTGAAGTTTTATTTTTAAGTGTATGTATTAAAAAAATTAACAGACATAATGGAAAAAAAGTAAACTTTTTTAATTGTAAATATGTATCTATTTATTAAATAAATATTTACTAATATTGCATGTAAAGAAACAGTCAAAAGAAAATTTAGAACCGAATGGTTGAGCGAATTTGATTGGCTCCAGGAAAGAGATGGGTGTTCATTCTGCATAGTATGCTCTAAAACTATTTTAAATCATAACACCCATCTCAAAAGTCACCAAAAGACAAACTACCATCTCAACAACTACGGGGGAAAAAACCAAGTGAGTATAACAGAGTTTATGTGCAAGAAATGCATTTTTAAATTTTTGGTAGGCCGTGAACGATTTTGGTAGGATTTTTGAAAATTATTGGTAGAAAGTAAATTTCTTGTGTGGTAACGCTGCTTACAAGTTTATAGAGGTAACACACAAAACTAGTTAATCTTAAGAAATTTTTTTTACTTGAGAGAGAAGTTGACAGAAACTACAGGAATTGTATTCAAATTGTAATCGCCAACAATATGTGTTTAACTGTCCCAATGATATTAATGAGGGTGACAATGTCTTCAATAAAATCACACATAAAAAGCAAGTGTTCGATTGAGTTTTCTTTTGTTTAGTTCTGAGAGTGAGTAAGAAAATAAAAACATCTCTTTTAAAGGAATATTTTGTTCGTAAATTATTTTTTATATAAAGGACACTTTTTATAAAACTTGATTGTGTCAAATCCCTATTATAAAATGTAATTATTAACAAAGTTAAGTTTTATAGAAATATTTTTAATAATTTTGTTTTTAATAAAATTTATTTTATGTAAAAGGACCTTTTTATAAAAGGTACTTTTTTCTTTTTAAGAAATTTTTTATAAAAATTCTTTTCAGAAAAATGTCATAAAAGGGACAGTTTTTGAAATCCAACATTTATTGAAGTTACTTTTTGTTACAGACACCTTTTGCAAAAAAGTACTTTTGAAGATCATTATATTATCAAGTTCTTTATAAAATGAAATCTTTTTAGTTAAATGAAATACAGAACTTAAACATTTTTTAAGATACTTTTGTTTTAGGTATTAAAAAAATAGATTTTTATACTAGCTAATCTATTTAAAATGTACTTGTTACAAAAGTAAATATTTATAGCCCTTCTTAAAGAAAAGATATTATTTTTAAAAATAATTTTTAATATCTTTTTTTAAAACTACTTCTACGAAAAGTGTTATCTAAGAGAAATCTTTTATGAAATGCAGCTTCTATTCTAATTACAAATTGTTTTCGAAAAAAGTACATTTTTGATCTTGTCAAGTTCTTGTTTTGAAAATAAGTTTTTTTTAAATAAAATTTATCTTTATAAAATCTACTTTTATTTAATAAAAGTCTCTTTTTAAGAGGTACTATTTGAAAATATTTTACAGCTAAAACAAATTTGCCAGTGTAATTTGAGCAAAATACGTAAAAAAAAATATTTTTTCTAAGTAACATGAAAATTTATACAAAACGTTAGATGGCCATCTCTTTTTCATTGCTTTTAAAACATTCTCAAGAAAAAATCTAAAAATACAACAAACAGGGTAACTTCTTAAGTTTGAATGTATTATGCTAGAAATTAATAAACTTGTGTTAACAACCTGTTCAATTGTGGTAAAACATGTACACGTGTCAAAAGTAGACAAGAGTGTAAACAATGCCTGCACATGACAGCAATCATTTAAAGATTTTTTTCGTACATTTCCCTATATGCTTTGATTACATTCCAGTAAGATATAGAATGTAATGTTGTTAAAGTATATATACAAAAATTTAATATGAATTTTTAATGCCAAATATTTTAGAAGTGGTTTATTTTGTAAAACTACATGAAATATTTCATTGCAACATTTTAAATCAAAATAAAATAATGAGGGGCACTTATTTCATGTTTTTAAGAACTTGTCAACAGGAGATTAAACTCTGTTGATATATTTTACTTTTGGTGAAAGCGTATATATAAATCTCTTAAAAGGTTTATAACTTTTCTTTTAAAATTAGTAAATCGATTCATAAACGGCTAACCTTTTTTCTCTTCTCTGTTTAAATTAGAGTTTATAATATTGGCTTTGGCCATTTGTTGAATTTTTAATTTTTTTCGTTGCTTCAATTTGTAGAGAAGATTAATCTAGCCGGCGACGAAAATCAGGGGACAAAGAATTTATCATAAATTATTTTGTTTTAATATACAGGATAGATCATTAGGGGTCAGTCAATCCGAACTACATGAAATACCTAGTGATGGAAGGATATTTAAAATATTGTGTTAATGTTTTACATGTTACGCTTTCTTTAGCGTTTATTTAGATAAAAAATTCCAAGGCAGAAAATAAACCAGGAAAACACAAAAATGTTTTATAAGAAAATATTCCGCTAAAAATCTATATACTAAGAAAATTGATGTCTTTCCACTTATCTATGTTCACTTTATTTTGTCCATGCGAAAGAATCAATGTTGCACCCCACACACTTTTTCTCACAAGTTATATATAAACGATTTGTATGAAAAAGTCATGAAAAAATGTTGCAGTAGTAGCGCTCTGTTTTTACTGTAGAAAAATATAAGAAATGTTTCTGGAAACATTTTATGAGAGCTATGAAAAGATGCAAATGGGATTTTTTTTTATTTGCGAAAAAGTCGCGAAATGTTTCTGGCAGCATGTTTTAATTCTAAAAAATGTTTCTGGCAACATTTTTTGTAATACGAAATAACATAAGCAGCAGTTTTACGTACGGAATTATTGAAAACCATTTTTCAGTTCCTTTGTTTTGATTTAATTTTGTTGTGTTTAAAAAATATACGAATGAAAAATGAATAAAAGTGTGCATTTAAAAATTAAAATTTTTTATGGCTCAAAATATCGTTTCTCACTACTGCAATTAAAAAACAAAAACATAAATGGGATAATCCCATAAGCTTGGATGAGTTGAATGAATATTTCTCTTCGTCTTTAGAAAATTTTAAAATATTTTCCAGATACACAAAATTAAAATATGTTTTTTGTTTACACTATTAAAACATTGTGGCCTTCTTGAAGATGGTAATAACGATAATTATCTTCTAAATCGCTGTATTGTCACCAATAGTTAATTGTCAAATTTTTCAAGCGAAATAATGGATGTTTCTCAACATTTTTCGCAAAATCGAACAGAGCACTAGGCTTAAGCAACAATATGAGTGAGTAAAGCTAAGCAACTTGTTGCTAAGGAGCAGTTGATTTTATTTTTTCTAAAAAAATTTTATTTTCATGACAATGTTTATAAATTCTAATGTTTCCGTAGCTGACATGTCGTTTAACAAGCGAACGAAAATTAAGTCAATTACGAACAAACGAGAGTTAAAGAACAAAAAAAAAATATATATATGTATAAGCTGTTACTTTATTTTAATATTATTCTTGACAAACCTTGTTATTAAACACATTAAACCCCACGCAAACATTCTTGTCGGTTGCAAAATTGTGTGTGTTTTAAACAGAGTTTTTTTCCCGTTAATTTAATGATTTTGCATTGACATTGATATTGAACTAGAGAGGTTAAAGCTAAATATAAATATTAATAAAATTAAAATTTACTATGAGGTGAGTGAAAAATATAGGAGTATAGAGTGTTTGCTTTATGACAAAATTTAATTAAAATATTCCTCTTAAAAATAGAATATAAAACTTATAAAGGTAGCTTCAATTTAACATTTCTATTCAAAATAGAAATAGTAATCAAATAAGAAATGAGATGTTGAAGTTTTTTTCCTGAGTAAGGCAAATTATATGTATGCGTGTTATAAAGACACAATTATATTATCTGTTATATATGGCCAAATTTCCGTAACTTTTGGTACAGACACGAAATAAAGTAATATCACTGAAAAAGTACTTGTTTCATTATTTGAGGTAAGAATCTCTATTAACACATCAATTTGACTTTTAAACAAAGGTTATCTGAAAATGCTTTCAAAACTAGTATCATATAAACAAAAAATAACGTGCGGCAATTCATGAGAAATCACGAAATGTGTCTTTCTCGATGTTTAGGAACAGCAAAATGTTTCTGGCAACAATTTTTTCCAACTGTAAGATAATATGAGCTGTTTTTCGTGCAGAACACTAAGCATTCTGTTCAAACTTGCGATTTAAAATAAAAATCCTACTTTAACTAAATATATTGAATGGCGAGACCATGCACTTTTTCATATCGAAATATTAGTGTAATTTAAATCCTAATGAGTACTATCGGGCTTAATTTTTTTTAAACGTTTTGTTATTCTTTATTTTCGTTTTGTTTTTGTTCAGTAAATGAATTTGTTGCCTTGTTATTATTCCTAAATTATAAAATAAATTTTTTACTATATATTATAAAAATTTTATTAAATTAATATTTATTTAAGGATAATTTCAAAATGTAACTTTTAATGAAAAAATTTTACTTTTTTGAAGGAAAAGCGTAACTTTTTCTTGTCTTTCCCTGGCAACACTGACATAGCGGCTACAAAGTGGTTTTAATTTGTTTCAGCAAAAAAAAAACAAATATTAATTTTTTTTATTTAAATAAAAAAGCTTACAAAAATTTAAATGTCAAACAAATTTCAGGCTGCTTTACTTTCCGGTTTAGTTTTTGTAAAAAAAAATTTCTTAATCGCAAATATTAAACAAACATGAAAGTCCGCTTTTCATTTTTATTTTTTAGTTTCAAAATTAAGTTAAAATTGTCTTTTTTATCCAAAATATAGCAATTTCAAATGTATAAACTAACATTAAAAGGTGGAGCCAATAAGTTCTTCCCTTTAGCTTATCGGTTAGCTATAATTTAAAGTGCACTCATGACAACGAATAAAGAATTATGTGTCTGTCCTATAATTTCATAACTTTGACAGTTGGCAAGTTGTTATAAAAAAACATTTAGGCTAAAGGTGGGGTTTTGTAGGACAGATTAACACTTTGTGGTTAATACAAGTTAAGCTAAGTGTAGTAGGCTATCGGACAGATGATTTTGTTTTAAGTTTTTCACGTTTCATTTGTTCAATCGTTTTTTGCTGTGTCATTGCCATCACTTGCAATCTATTAAATTAAATTTACAGGAACATTGTGAAAATTATAAAAGACTCTGTGGTTTTCTTTACAAAATTTGTATAGAATCCACTGATGAGCTATATGAGCAGTAGCGAAATGGCCACAAAGATATGCTTTCCCCTAAGTAATACATTTCAATTTGTATTTCATGGGAATATCATGAAATATTTATATTTGAACGAATCAAGCATTAATATAAAAAAGATTCCAAATAATACATTTTTTATATCCTTCAAATTATATTATTTTATATAAAATATTGGTGCTTTGTGCCCAGTGGAAGTTAGAGGAATAACAATAAATTCGCTGCTTATTCTTTTTTCAAATTTGGAATACTTACATTTGCCTAATTTTGGCTCACTATTTCTCTAAATAATAAGAAGGTGCTTTTGTATAAAAACTAAGCCTTTTATGAATTCTAAAAATTCACTTTAATTAAAAAACATATTGGCAATAAAACTTTACGGACATATTTATTTGTATTTAGATATTTTAATTAAAGACAAAATCTCTTCTCTGCCTAAGTCATTAAATTAAAATAATTAAGAAAAAACTTACTAGAAAATACTTTTACACTTTTTACTACTTTTTACTTTCTTAGAAAATCTTTTTTTTAACATCAACATACTTTTATTTAAGTTAAATGAAAAAATATGTAAATTATCTGCAAATATTTACAATGAAAATTGAAAACAGGATGTTTTACAAAACATTAAATTAACTCACACAAAAGAACAAGAAGAAGAAGAAAAAGAAGAAGAAATTAAGAAGTTTAATTAAATACGAAGATGTAGTTTATAGTCTCCTTGGTTGTTTCTTAAAGTATAAACAATGTGAAACACACTTAAATGTGTCTACATGTGACAAGAAAAAACAAAAATAAAGAAGAACGCTTGTGTTGCTTTAAAATATTTGTCTGTTAATTAAAGGCACAAAATCATGATTAAGAACTGATATAAAAATTAAAGAAAATACGTTAATCAAGTGTTATGTGCAGCAGGGACGTACCGAAGTATAAAAGCCCTGGATTAAAAAAGAAAACCCTTTTAAGAGAATACTACCAATATGTTAAAGCCTTTTTTCTATTAGTACGTTATCCCTATAGCAAAGTTAAGGGAGGCTCAAATTACTCCTATATATAATCTTTAAGAGCAAAATGCATTGGCGCATTTATCTCCATCTAGGGCACAAACGCTGTGGTTCTGGCGAAACTCAAACTCTTAAATCTCCTATATTCCAGACACGAATGCTACACTTTGTTGGTACTTTGCAACATAACGTTTTTATACCTTCACCACAAAAATTGGAAAAAGAGTATATCTAAGTTGTCATTCCGTTTGCAATTTTTACAATATCCATTTTCGACCCCATTATATATCTTCTGAGTTCTTGTGTATAGCGAAGAAGCGTGTTGGTGTTAAAATCAAGTTTGCCAAGGCTTTAGATCAGCTAGAAAAATTTAAATACCCGATTTTATCAGACCTAGTGGCGAAAGGGTTGCTATTGAAAATCAGCAAGATTTCTATTTCATTTGGAACAATGAATTAGCTCCAATAAAAACACAAATATTTAAAAGAATTAAAAAAAAAACATCTAGTAAAGACATTGGCGCTCGTCCATATTTTGCGAGTTATGGGCCTCTGAACTTTTCATACAAAAGTAAGATTGTGCGCCATATTTTTTATATAGATATTTAGGGATATACAAAATTAAAAAAAAAAATGCTTAATCCATTAAGAGCCAAAGATATTTTGATGTAAAATTATATATACATTCATGTCACAAATTCCTACCGGTATGGTTTTGATTGCGTAATAACAATTCCGATCGATTTTGTTTTACCTTGTTCAGATTCCGATCGATTTTGCTTATTTCTAAAAATGCTTAATCTACACCTTTTTATTTAAATGTGGCAATATTGCGCACACCAAAGTAAACAACAAGGCTAATCTAAATAAAAAAACACAATAAAATTAAATTTGAAAACCGCAAATAACGAAATTTCCAAAAAAACTAAATTCCACTTAAAATTTAAAAGTGGTTTCATTATGAAAAAATTTTTCGTTTTTTATTTTCTGAAGAAGCAATTTACGGAATGAAATCACTTTCGATCGGAACTAAGTTCTGTAACATGCCTTTCTTCTTATTTTTTAATATTCTGTCACCCCAAAATCTGTTTACATATATGGTGAAGGGTATATAAAGTTCGTCATAGCCCAATATAGCACTTTTACTTGTTTGTTTTAAGATTGAAATATAATTAAATTTTTAATTGCGTTAAATATATATTTAATGCAAAAATACTTACAAAATTTTCATACCAAATAATTCATTGTATCAATCATATTTTTAATTTAAAAAATACTATTTTCTAATTTAATATATAATTGAACCAATTAAAGTTTTAATAAAATTGCAACTTGAAAACAAATAAAACTTTTTATACGTGCGAAAATTTTTTTTCTGTGTTATCCCAATATACAGAAGCTTTGCTGTTATACGATAAATATTTTCGTTTTTCTAATTTAAATTATCCAGTACGCTTTAACTTGGGTACAAAAGTAAACGAAACAAAATCTCCGCTTTCGTTCTGATCTCATCCATCTGCCTTTATTCAGCTTTATTTCTAAGAGACATTATAACATTTTTTTTAAGACAACATTAGCTATTGTTGATTAAAACATACAAAGGTAAGCCAAAACCTTTTTTCGTAATAATATACGGAGTAATATAAAGGATAATATTTTTTTAGCATTTCTACATTAGAAAATCCAAGTATACTTTCAGGCTTTTAAATGTAATTATTTTATAATTAGAAGCTAACAGCAGTAATGCGATTCACTAACTTCATACAATACGAAAATTATTATATTTGTCGAAATTTTCTGTTGTTAGCAGTAAGAATTAAGTGATTCACTAACTTAAGCTTAACGATAATAGACAACTTTAAAATTGTGTGGCAACTCCGCTAAAAATTAAATGAAAATCAGAAAAGAGAATAGTAAAAACATGTGAATTCAAGCGAGACACATGCATGTGTTTGTTTCTTAGATGTCATGAATACGTTATGATATAGTATATATAGTATATGATAGTTTTGGTTGTAGAGTTGGGATTACCTCTTCTTAAATATGGTCAAAATATATGTTTATGTGTACTTTTTTTTAACAAGATTGTTATATTTCAAATAAATTTTTAATGTGCAAATATCTACTAAATTAAACAAGCATGTTTACTTTAATTAAAATAAAATAAAAATAAACTATGCTTTTTATTTCTGTTTAAATATTTGTATATGGTCTGTGTTTATGCTTTTGAATATACATAAGCATAAGTTGTACGTCGTTTATTTTGGCGACAGATTTAACAATACATAAATTATAGTCACTTTCTTAATACTCTGTTCAGACATACACTTACACTTTGCGCAATTAAGGAATTTACGCATTTAAAGCCTTAATTAAGCAATTAGTACTTAATTACGTCACTAATTGAATAAAATGCGAAATGCAACCTTTGCCAACAAGTAAGTTTACTCTGGCAAATATGTTCAGTGAGAAGAAAAAATTCATAAAATTGACAAGCCGCAAGGAAAATATATAAACAAACAAATAAAAAGAAAATGGCGGGTCATAAGAAAGAGGCTTTTGACACTTCCAACTTCAAAGCAAGAACAAAAAGCCATGTTGTTTTTGTAATAAAAATAGAAATCAACTGGGCAGATGACACTACCTAGTAAAATAAATATGCCTTGTGCTAATTAAATAAGCTTAATTGAGCATGCGTGAACACTAAATTAAATTGCGCAATTAAAACTAAATTAACTCAATTAAGAAAACATGTCTGAACAGGGTATAACGATAAGCAATATATCAGCTTGTTTTAAGCAACGGAGAATATCGCTAAAAGTGTTACTGAATAACAAAATATACAATTTTTTTGTTAAGTCAATTTAACATACCGATCGATAATCGTTAAAAAAAAAGAGAAGTGAAATGCACTACAGGTGACACTAAAAATTAATGTTTTGGAAATTTTTTAATATATGTTAATGTGAGATCTAGACATTCGTTTTTACAATATTATGAAAAACGCAGACTAAGTTTAGGGCGAAAATTTGTTCCGAAATAATACGAGTATAACATAAAAAATTGTCCCAAACTAAAAAAATTAAAATGATATTACTTGGATTAAACTTTAAAATTTAGCAATAAACAATAAACATTTAATAAATAAAAACAAAATTCCAAGGTTTTCAACAATTCCAAATCGTCTTAGGGCCTTATTTTTTTAACTACAAGCACCAAATCAATTGTTGGTAATGGCGTTATAATAATGAATTGCAATCTCATTTAATAATTTCGATTTTCAATGATGCGATCAAAAAAGTCCTAAAGCAGTAACTGAATCGTTTGCTTTTAATCTCGATTGTAAGCAAAAGCGACACCTGTCTTGCTGAAAGGTTTTGAATATTTGATTTTCTTATGCAAAATTAAAATCGCAAAATTTTGTGATACGCCTGTGCCCCTAAGCCTTAACTCCTCAACCGCCCTGGTTTATAATTTAAAGATTAAGGGCCATGTTTTAATTTATTTGATACTCAAAGAGTTTTATTTTCAAATAAAAAAAACTGTTGTCTCAACCAATCTCAAGCACTCTGATTTTGAAGCACACACTTTAGTTTTAATTTGTGTGTAAACTTTCCTTCAAGTATGTGACATTAATAATATTATATATTTTGTTTTATTAACTTGTTATATTGTTGTTGGCATATGTGGTTTTATATTTTGTAATTAAATGAATCTTGATGTTCATTAAAAGTGAAATTAACAATACATACATACATATGTACAAAACTGTCAACATTCATTTACATACATTCACAATAAAGCGTCGGGTGGTTGTAATTTTTAAAATAAATAAATTTTTCCTTTTTCTAATATTTAAAATAATAGTAATAATAATAATGATTACAATAAACCTTTTTTTTACTGCCTTTGAAATTGAGAACAATATGATCGATCAGGTATCCCTTATAAGCAGTGTGACCAGATCCAAAAAAAATTTCAGAGCTAAATTGGCACCAAAAAAAGTGCTGAAATGTGCTAAAAAAATATTTTAAGTGCAAAAACATAGTGCCAAAATTTAAATGTCTTAGTTTTAAGCAAATATTTTCTTGGAGAGTTTATAGTCTTATAACTTATGCTTATGTTGCCTTAGAAATATTTATTTCCATTGAAAAAAAAAACAAATTTCTTAAAACAATAAATCATTTATTAAACATAAAAAGTCTTAAAAACACAATATAAATAATAATTCAGTCTTTAAATTCAATATTACATACACCAGTGATTAAAAATTCTTGACTATTTTCAATGCATATGTAGTTTCTTAACTATTGCTGTCGAAAAATGTGCAGCAAAAGCAAAATGCAAATGAAAAAAGAAAGAAACGCATTTACTTTAGCTGACTATGTGCTTCTTTCTGCAGCAAAGCAATTACTTTGAAAACGTTTGCTGTTGCTTAAGCAGTCAGTTGTTCTCTAAGTTTGCTATTGCTTGACTCTTTATTATGAAGTTGTGGCTAACTTCGTTTGTCATTTCTTGCTGTTTACTTTCTGTAGCTCATCCCTTCTTTTTTTCTTAAAAAAACCAAAAGAAAAAACAAACATCATCTTATTGCTTAAGCAACAGCAAACGTTTTCAAAATAAATGCTTTGCTGATTGCTTTGGTGCAGAAAGAAACACATAGTCGGCTTACGCATATGCGCTTCTTTCTCTTTTCATGCGTTTGCTTTTACTTCGTTTATAAAGGAATGTTTTGTAAATGCTGAGACATTTAGTTTTTTTATTGGCTGAAAAATATGTAAGCAAAGATTTCAGTGCTGTAGCTAGTTTTAAGCAAGCAATTTAAGCCGTGACATGCACATATGTACAAACATACGCATATATTATGTACTTAGTCAAATTTATTCTAGGTACCCACAGTAAGATTTGAATATATATTTCAACATACAACTTTTTAATTCAGAGATATCAAAAAGTGCTTAAAGACGTTAAAAATAAATTATTAAATTAGTGTTCTGCAGAAAAGTGCATTTATTATTTTTTGGAATATTTTGTAAATTATATTAATTGAAAGTGCTAAAAAATGCTAAATGAAGAGTTGGAAAGTGCTAAAAATAGGGTTAAGTTCTAAATCGGAAACTTTGCTGCTAAATCAACAAAAGAAGTGCTGAATCTAGCACCAAAAGTGCTAAAATAGGCACGCTGCGTTCTGTGTGAATCAGGCAATTTTTCTTTAATATTATTACCTACAAAAGCTCAAATCCAACCGCTACGAGGGCTGCTCTATATATTTCTGGCCTAATAGTGAAAATGCGAATATTTCTAATCAAAAATGGTTTTATTGTTTTTCAAAGTATTCTCCAGCATGATTTATACACTTTTGCATGCGCTCAAACCAGTTGTCGAAGCTTTTTTTCCACTCCGATTGAGACACCTCTAAAACATGGTTTTTGAACAGTTCAACAGCTTTTTCTGGCGACGAAAATCGTTGCCCACGCATTTTTTTCTTGATGTGCGGAAACAAGAAGAAGTCAAGAAGGTGCCAAGTCAGGGCTGTACGGCGGATGACCCATTAATTCGACGTTTTGGCCGGTCAAAAACGCTTTGGTTTGAGCCGATGTGTGAGAGCTCGCATTGTCATGGTGAACAATGATTCGTCTTTTCTTGTTGGTTTTTCGAATTTCTCCGATGACTTCAGGCAAACAAATTGTAGTATACCACTCAGAAGTGACCGTCCTACGTTGCTCAAGCGGAACAGTCGCCACATGACTAGTTTTGTCGAAGAAACAGGCGACCATTTTCTTCGAAGTGCTTCTTCCACGAACAACTTTTGTGGGATTTTGCTCGTCTTTGAAGACCCACACGGTCGATTGTTGTTTCGTTTCGGGCTCATGCGCATAGATCTATGATTCGTCACCTGTGACGATCTTTTAAACGTCTTTTGAAGCACCGCAATCGTATTTCTGCAACATTTCTTTGCACCAATCGACACAAGCCTTTTTTTGAGCGACTTTCAAATTGTGCGGGATCCAACGAGAACAAATCTTTTTTACGGCCAGGTGTTCATGCAGAATCGAATGTATGCTGGTGGAAGAAATGTCCAAGGATGTCTCTATCTCACGGTATGTCGCATGTCGATCTTGCATTATGAGTTAACGCACGGTATCAATGTTTTCTGGCACAACAGCCGTTTTCGGACGACCTTCACGGAATTCGTCTTTGAGCGAGTTTCGGCCACGATTAAATTCATTATACCAATTTTTCACAGTGCTATAGGATGGTGCTTCATCCTTATACAAAGATTTAAGTTCATCAATGCACTCTTGTCGTGATAATCCACGTCGAAAGTTGTGAAAAATGATGGCACGAAAATGTTTACGAGTTAATTCCATTTTTTTCTATATTAATATTTTCAAGTCACTGTAAACAACACAAATAATGGTCGTACGTCAAAACTTTTTGAGTACGATTATGCTTAAAAATGACAAACTTTCCAATGGAAATGTCAGATTGCACTTGGCAGCACTCAGTGTTACCAGGCCAGAAATATATATTAGCTATCAAACTATAAAATATGTACATACATTTTTAAAATCACTGATAAAAATTTTATCCAAAAATTAAAAGCGGAAAATAATTTATTTAAGCGACTCTTTTTTAATTGGAAAGTTTTTTTTTTGAGAGAATGCAATTTTGAGTAATTTTTTTTATAGACATCGAAAAACCTACTTTTAGCATTTATGTGCCACTTTGTACATTTGAAATGAACAATTTGAAATGAAACGGCATCAACGATTATTATTTGGAAATCGGATTTTGATATTGTAGTCATTTTATATCGAGATTTTTTATTTCTATTCATGGGTTTTATTAAACAAGACAAGATGATATCACTGTTTAAAGCAGAAAGTTGACGTTGTCATACCTGACATACCTAACAGATAAACCTAAATTAGCGCGTTAAGCGCAACGTACTCTGGCCCATAGCTTTTGCGCTGAAATGTCATACTTAAATAACAGCGTCAACTTTGTGTTTTAAACGGTAATGTTAACTCATTTAATTTCATAAAACCCAATATATAGAAATAAAAAGAGACATAAAATAGCTAGACTACCTTGCAAATAACTAAGTTGTGATCACTTTCCAACAATAAAACAAAGCACAATTAAGAAGCAGCCAACTTCGCGGCCAACTCAGCGTTGATGCCGCGCTATTATAGTTTGCTTCATACATTTTGTATGTACATGAGAATTTTAAAAAGATAGAGTGCGTGTCGTTTTAGCGTCAAAACTATGCTCAAGATAGCGTTACGCTTGGCTTACTAATTGGGGCTGAAAATCCAGTGTTTTATTTATAAAATTCAACTGTATTTAAATTTACGCGCTATGGCATGTCATGATATGATTTAGTAAAATATTAATTTAAAAATTATATTTTCTATTAAATGCAAATATTTTGCCGTATCCATTATAAGCATTTCAAAGAAAATGTGAATCAATATTGGAACAACAACAACAGTTTAACTTTATATTTAACCCTTATCGGACGCGACTTTTCACACGTTTGATTCTCACCAGGTTGTAGTTATTTTTAACAAATATGAAAAAAAACAATAGTATGTTATTATACATTATACATCTGCTGATAACGACAAACTGAAAAGATTCTTATGCTCAAACGGTAACGGTAAATACGTATTTTCAAATGGTAACGGTAAATTGAAGAAATGAATGCATTTTAAAAACAAATCTTATCAATAGACAGTATGTTTCGACATAATTCGCCTTGTCACTTCACACGTGCCATACGACCGTTGCAGAAAAGTACTGTTGTCACGTCAGAGGTGACTTACGACCGATAAGGGTTAAATAGCCTTCTTTGTCTCACTGCTTTATTTATTTATTTTTTTTCAAGAACAGAGGTCGTTTTAATTTGTTGTTAAAAACTCTTTAAAAGTATTCTTATTTTTTATTATAATTTCTTCTCTCTATTTGCTGTTATTTTTACATTATTAATTAAAGTGTATAAAAATAAAAAATAAGGGATTGTTAATATTTTTTCTAAAGTAAACAATATGATTCTGATTCTGCGATGTTGCCATGTCTTTGTGTTTGAGTTTATTTTTATCAGTATTTCAACTGTACAAAGGATTTCAAAGGGATAGACTTGATGTTTTGTGATGTTTGAAAGGTGTAGTATTTTAAAGGGCAATAGCAACAACAATAAAAAAATAAATCATGTTAACAACTTTGAGGCTGTATCTAGCGAATTGTTTAATTTTGTTCAATATTTTATTTACGGTTTACAAGGTTTTTAGAATTTAACATTGTATCCAAATATTAAACGAGATGAGTAAAAATATTTAAAAGGTTATTGTTTTTTTAATTTCTTCTCTTTTATTAATTTTAGCTTATATTCGTCTTTAGAATGATGTTAATTGTACTTCATAACTATTTGGTCCCAGATTAACCCCATCTGCTGAAAGCTTGCTGTTATTTTTATATTTCGTAATTATGGAATTATATTTTCCTTTTTTAACTAATTTTAAAGATAAGATAAAGTTTTACTCTAGGCGATTATGCTTTTGTATAACAAATTGTCAGGTGTCACTACTGTCTATACAAGAGCTTTTACGTGCCTTCGTTACAGACATTAAAAAAGTGCTGTTTAAAGTGTTAATTAAAAATGCGCCATTAAATGAGCGACGAAATAAAATTCCCAATATTAAATGATCCATTTTAAATAAAAAAAATATAAGACGGATTTAAGGTTTTAATATATATTTTAATTAAAAACTTGTCCTATTTAACACACGAGTTTCCCTCAATTTATCAGACTTTTCTGGGTGAAATAAAGGAATCTCAGTTTAATATTCTAGACAAAAGTAATATTTTAGAAATTAAAAAATCAGCAGTTAGATGCATATATCCTATTAAAAATAAAAAATTTAACTTATTAATCATTTTCCAAACTTTATATTTTTTTTATTACAAAAGAGTACTTTCTTATTTATTATGATAATAATTCTTGCAAAAAAAAAAAAACGGACAAACTTAAAAGTATGCTTCATTAAGATGGTACTAATACATTGATTATATTTGAAAAAGATTGCGGCAAGCTTTTTTTAATAGCGGACTTAGCGATACAGGTTCTTTTTAAATTAAAAACCGTCTTTCCACAACTGTTTAAAGGTATGGTCATTTACTCCAAATTAAATAAGCTATTGGGACACTCTTTAATTTATAACTTTTAAATATTTATTCTTGTTATAATAACGATGACGTTAATCAACATTCTGTCCAATTTGCAAGCGTTTGGCTATAATTGTTTAAAAGATACGCCCATATAGGTCATTTAACGTCACCTATGGGGACACCCTTTAATTTTTAGATTTATTTTTGTATTTCTCTTTGTTATTGGGAGCTGTAGTAATACGTAGTCATTTTAAATTTTACAGAAGTGCCATTTACAGTTCATAATACATGTAAGAAATATGTATATCTGTTGCATGGGGATACCCTTTAATTTTTAATATTATGAACTGGTTTTAAAATGGGGCTTTGCAACCATGGGAAATGCAACTTTGACGAATAACGTCCTTTTTTTAAGTCGGTTAAAAAATTCAGACATTTGGCGTGAAGATTGGACAGTCTTCTCGCGCAAAATTATTATCAGGAGAAGTTAAATTGTTTAAGAGTTTCTCTTGCACATTTCTAGTGTTCAGTACACAAAGTGTTAAAACGTAACCCCATTGTTTACGTCGCAAAGTCTGTCCGTCTCTCACAGACCTATATCTCTGGAACCGTCATAGGTGAACTTTTGAAATTTTTACAGAAAATGTGTTGCTAATGCCAATGCAATAAAAAGTATCAAAAATTAAAGGTTGTGCCGAAAATCATGTGACATTCATAAAAATATTGTTATTTTTTGTTTTTTTTTTTAGCAACAAGTAGAAAAAATAAAACTTTAAATTGAATAATGTTCTAATATTGACGTGATTTTGACTTACAAGGCTTTCATTTTTCAACCGTATTATAAGGACATTTAGAATTTACGCAAAGTATATGTAAATATCTCCGCTATAAAAATAAATTGTAAACAATAAATTTAGTAATTAAAGAGTGTTTCTTAAAGGACTTGAATTAGTATCTTTTAAGCCGTTATAGGCAGGCACTTAAAATATGTACAGAGAATGTATTGCTGTCTGCTGTAAGAAGAGGTATAAATAGTTAAAATAAAATGAAGGTATACCGATAGTAACGTGATTTTCGCATGTGTGGACCGTAATAGACTGAGGTTATAAATTTATGCAGGGTTTTTAACGCTTAATCGCTATGAAAACAAGTATACAAACTTAAAAGGTGTCCTAATAATAACAATAAAACCATGCGATTTTATTTTAAATTTACCCCAAGTATGTTTTACTATGTCCTCTGTAAGAAGTTCAAAAAATTAAATTAAAAATTAAAGGATGAAAAATATAAATTAAAATTCACCAATACAATGTAGCGAATGTGAAAAATAAGAACAAAATTAAAAACCAACAGTTAATACCTAAATTCAATAGTCAACTGTATTTGGTTATGGTAAAAATCAAAGTTTAATTAATATCTATGGTTACGGTTATGGCTATGGCATTATGGCATGTTACCAATAATCAAATACAGTGTTTTCTAAAAGGTTGATTTAAATAGCTGTTTTAGATGGTTAATTTACCCTGAAATCAAATTCAAACTTTGCGGATTTATTATTATTTTATGCTATAAAAGCTATTAGTCATACTCGGATTAACTCGCTACTCCCATCAACAAAAAAAAAATAAATTAAGTATAGAGCCAGGGGTGGTATCGTTACATTCGTGTTCGTATCGACAATCGTACGAAAAGAAATTACGTGATACGTTTACCGTATGAGTTAAATGGCATTATGACATACTATTGAAAACGGATCATACTCTTCTGATTGATTCACAATAGTTTTTAAATCAAAAAATTCTAAAGCTAGATCAGGCTGGTCAGTATTTAAAATATCGTTGTTTCTAAAGGACAAAATCTAGTTTTTTGTTTGTAACGCTTGATTCAAGGACTGCTGCTTCAATTAACAGTTCCTCACTGGGCACCAGCAGCTTTTCTTCATAAGACCCTTCTCCACCTGCTTTTGCAAAATTAAAAATAATTATTCTTTTCTAATAAAAAATATAAATTGCTAATTACTTTTTTAAAATCTTTACACCATTAACTAGTGGTACTAATGTTTTAGCAGTAGATTTTCCTTATGCTCAATACGGAAACAAATTTTTTGATCATTCATGAACTTTGAATTTAACTTATTGTAATAATAATTTTATCATAAATTAAAATGAATTTTGTTTATTTCTAGTTTTTAGCGACTTTGTTACACTTTTCAAGTTGTTCTAAGTAAGATTCGTTAACGGATGGCAATTCATAAAAAACGTACGTTCTGTTATACGAAACGTATGTTATAATCTAGTGAATTATCGTTAGGTAACGTATGTCATAATCCGAAACACGTATTTTTACGATATGTGTTTTATGCTCACGGATATTACAATTCCACCCCATAATTATACGACATCAGTTTTTCATGACATTTTTTCAATTCTATTTACAATTTTGATGTAGAAATAAGTTTCTCATAGTTGTTGTAAAGAATAATTCAGATGAGCACATATCCCCATAAATAATTGTGTAAAAGAAAGAGCTACAAAAAATAACCAGATTTTTTCATAGCATGACAATGTTGAAATTTTAATTCGCCTGTAAATAGAAATGTTGTCAAACAGAGAAGTTGTTTATGTTTCATAAATATCTTGCTAAAAAATGTAATTATTGCTAATGCTGTGTTTAGACGGCGTGTACAAGTCATATGGAATGTCAGATTTTCCATGTGTAAATCAATACACACCGTGTAAACCTCATGAAATATAACATATTGGTACGTTTTTCCCTTTTAGAACAAAGGTACGGATTCTTGTGATTGCAAATGCCACTGTGGCTCATTATTCTGTATTCAAACTTTATGACTTTCTCTGGCTATACTTCTTGATCCTACCGGTCTTTTGAACCCTTGGTTTCGTATTTACTAAACATGCGTTATTATTACAAACGCAGCCATCCACGCTAAACTACTGTGTTACTCCGGCGAGACATGAACTAATCGATGCCTTGTTTAGTAACCTTAACCATCCACCGACATCTCCACTACTCCTTTTATCCAACCCATTCATCCCCTTTAATCCAATTACCACAATACACTTCTGCCGTACACTGTTGTTATGCTGTTACACTTCCCTGCGCTGACCACCATCCTTCTCACTTTTTATTATAAGCAGCTTCTTGACAATTATCTGGTGCTCTTATATTAAATTAGACGTTTTAATTATCTGCCATGGCTTTATTTTAATTATTATTTTTCGTTGTACACATGTACGAAGGCGGGGTCGAACCCGCGATCTTCTGTTTAACAGCACACACCTCTACCAACGCAACCATTGTGTTCAGCTTTTGTTGGCTAATTGTGGTATTATTCTATACACACACATTATTAGTTGAATTAACTTCTTCACCACGCTCATACGGGAACAACAACAAAGGTTTCCAGATTTTATTATTCGTAACAATATGTTATATTTCTATGTTGTATAATATGTGTTAGTTTTAAATTTAGAGGATGCTTTATAACGATAGGTAAAACTGTATGACAACAGATGTTTTCAATGATGCTAACTTCAACTTTTAAAATTTCCGCCTAAAATATTTTAATGATAAAAGTTAGATTTCTGAAAATTAAATAAAACATTTTTTGAACTTTTGTAGATAATATATATAAATTAAACGTAGGCTAAAAAATAATATTTGGGCATTTCCATAAACATGTCAACCACAACAGAAAAACAGAAATCCTTTTATTATGATGCAAAAGAAATATTTTAATTTATTATTTGGAGAATAAAACCGCCTTTTGCACTTTTAAAGAACAAATATTACAATTTAAGCTCAGCACCAATTATTTTATGGTAAAAATGAATTGAAATTTGAAATTGTTTCCCATATTATCATCTTATAATTCATATTTTTTTCTTAGTCGAAGTGTACTTTAAAACTCATGTCCACTTTTTTTTTGTACGGCGAGTAAGTGAAAATTCTATTAAATATTCATGTGTATATACGTAAAAGAAAAAATAACAATTGTGACAGTTTTTAATTAATTAGTGTTTATGAGTTTGTATTAAATATAAAGATAAAGGAGTGTGTGCCCCTTACAGGTAGCGAAAAGTTGAAAAAACAGGCCAAAAACAAATTTGCGTACATTTTTTTTGCAATAGAAATTTTTAAAATGTGCTGCTTTTTTACACAACACTTGCATATTATTATTTTGCGTGTACAATAAGCAAGACTTGTATGCTAACTGCTTTATTAGAGCAACTAACAACTTCAAATGTAAAAATAAGCAACAATAAATATGCCGGGTACCTTAATTTTAAGTTCGTAGTATGTACTTCATGCGAACTTCGCCAAGTACCTGAAATGAAAGTACAGTTTTAAGCTTGTGGCGTGTTCTTATAAGAGGCTAAGTGAAATTTTATATTATGGCAAATTAAATGTATACTAATTTTGATATAAATAATAATAAGGTAAGGCAGTATTGTGCTTGTCGTTGTTCTTTCTTAATAATTACTGCTAAAAAAATGAGCCGTTGACATCACTGTTTTAAGCATTTCAGTTTTCTCTTCAACAATTACCCTAGAGTTAATGTCGACGTCGTTGACGGCGTCAAATGTCAAAGAAAAAGTTGAATCGTATGAAATTGTATGAGAGCAGTTAATCTCAACGCGTTGAAACGCCGTAAAAGTTCAATCTGTTTCAACTTTTTCGGCGTTGAAACGCCGTCAACGACGTCGACATTAACTCCAGGGTTAGAGGTTATGTGCGTAACATATGCAAGTTTGAACACGATAATTATAAACCGTATGTTAAACAAAGATTTTGAAATACACACCAAATTACATATGAATAGCAATTTTGACATTCCATATGACACGCCGTCTAAACACAGCATAAAAGATCTTTAAAGATTTAAATAATTTAATAAAAAAAACTACACTTTTCTTATTAGGGAATTGGACGGCTGCAATCTTTTTTGCTTCTATCTATTATGCAATACTTAGTTAACATAACGTAACACTATGCTATACTCATGAGTTTAAAAACATTGTCACAAATTGTGTTAAACTTAAAGAAATATTGTCGTCAGTTCTATGTAGCAGTACTTTGTATTTTTTATCTTATTTCTTGTAGAGTTAGTATATCTATTCCAGAGCACAAATAAAATATTCAACAACACTAAAAATTTATGTCACAATACAAAGTAACTTTAAAAAGATACTTATTTACTAAGATATCGACAACAAAGTTTAATATGCAGCTTTTTTTTACAAACCTGAATGATTAAACCTTTTAAAGATAAAAGAAAAAAAAATTCAAGAAGTTTAAACAAAATACTAAGGTCTTCAATTATTCAATATTAAAAAAAAATGGTTTCCTGTTTTAATAAAATTTTAAAAACTCAGTTTCCCGGCAGTTTTAATATTCAGAAGCATTTAAAAAAGAAGGTTTTAAAAAATTTTATAACCGTTTGTTAAAAAAAAATATTTTAGGCCCGATTACAAGTTGTCTATAGTTAAAGTTAAGATTTAGTAGACCATATAATCAGCTTTTGGTGATACCATAATCTAAACGATATCAATAAAGGGAAATGCGTTTAAATATAAATTGCTGGTTACGCTCTTATTTTCATTTAAATTTTTAAAATTCTAATTTTTCTTCTTTTTGTATTTTAAGATAAGGCCATATTCGTTAAATTCTTGTGCTTCTGGATAATCCCTTTAAAATTTAAATTTATTGTTTACAATTAATTTTTATAGCACACATTTTTTGTGGATTTAACACGCTTGAAGAACTAAAGTCATATAAGTCAAAATCATGTCAATATTGGAACATCGTTTATTTTAAAGTTTAAATTTTTTCTTCTTGTTGCTACAGCGCAACTATCAAGAGATAACAGTATGTTTAGAAATATTACATCACTTTCGGATCAACCTTTAATTTGTAGTATTTGTAGCTATAACGACTATAGTAATACATCTTCTGTAAAAATTTGAAGAGTCTACTTAAATTGGTTTCAGAGTATCAACCTCATGACTTGAATCAAAGAAGTGTTTAAATAAAAAATTTCTAGTTCACAGTCGATTATTTTTTTGATTTAATTATTTTTTTTAATTCTATGACATTTTACATGTTTTACACACTCGGAACTAATTTTCTTTTTAAAGTACTGCCCTAAATAAGAATCGTTTCTATTTTTACTATTTCTTTACTGCTCCCATTGAGCATTTTAGAGGTCATTGAGAAATTGTTTAAAATAAAAAAACAGGAAACGTTAAAGCAAGAGAATAATAATGATATTAAAAATATTTTGCAAGTTAAATAGGAAATACTTTGAAACTTTATTGTCTTTACTTTTTTGTCATCTGCTTTAAAAATTGATGTTAATGATACGTGATGATTGAAAAACAAGATACGAAAATCATAATGCTTTTTTATTATCAGATTAATAAAACATTAAAACAATTGTTGAATTTTTTAATTAAATAAAAAACAAACATTTATTCAAAGCCACTAAACAAACAAAAGAATAAACAAAAAACTAATCAAGTGTTTAATAAAAAATAAAAAGAAGAATTAAAAAAAAATCAAAATGCGACGGAACTTACCGCCAACACAACGTCATCGTTCACAATCAATAAGTTGTGCAACAGCATCATCTCTATCGCCATCAGCAAAATCTAATATGTCTTATTTGCAACACCACTTATCATTAGATATGAGATCAGAATCACCAAACTTATCACCCACTCGTGACAGGCGTGAATCGTTAGTCAAACCCACCTGGCAAAATATTCGCCCTGGTCAAATTCCCTTGAAAACTTTGGACAAAATTAATGGCATCACTTCAGATTCGGATAACGAAGACTGCGAATATGTGAGACGTTCAAGTTTAAAATATGCCACTGCTACAAACACATCTACAGCTACAGCTGATAAAAGGCAGCAACGTAAACACAGCAGTGGCAATCTGGGACAATTGACACGTAAAGGAAGTTTGGTTGTACATCGAGATTCTTTGCCTTCAAATGTTTTACTCAAATCAGCTCGTTCAAGTATTGACAACACATCCCTCCAAAGCTCAGATGCAAAATTGAATAAATCATCATCATCACCTGGTCGTTCGTTAGTGCGTATGATTTCAAAAAAGTGCACAACGGTAAATAGTAGTGATGAGGAAATGGATTACGATATTTTGGCCAAGGTAAGTGTTAGTGAATGCATAGAAAATAACATTTAGTTTTATTTTATTAATTATTTTGATTTATCTTTAAGTTGTTTTTTTTTTCTTTTAAACTATTTTATTACAAAAGGACTGTACAAAATATCTATAACAAGAAATCGGTGAAATTTGTATGTATATTTTTGGGGAGGGCAAGTGTAGAGACTCATATAAATCTTATAAAATTTAAGGTAAAAATAAGTAAGAATGGGGTGGCAGGAAATTAAAAACAAAAAATAAGTACTGTTCATAATTTTACATAAAAGTCCCATCGGCGCTTAATGGGTTAGGCATTTTTTAAAAACTTAAGTATTTCCTTAAAGATCTCTTCAAAACCTTTCACATGATAACCATATTGGTATTTTTGTCAAATTTTAAAATTTCAGAAACCCGTTACTCGGAAATATGGGCGAGCGCCAATTTTTTCACTTGATATTTTTTTCTTATTTTCTAATTCTCTATCGCCCCATATATTTGTTTTTTTTTTTTTGGTTGGAGTTATTTCATTGTTCCAGATGTTATGAAAAAATTAGAGGCAGGCGTGGTGTTTTACCTGCTGCCTCGAAGGACATGGACCGAACATGCTGATTTCCAATATCACCTCTTTCGACACTATATCTGATCGATTGGCGTATTTAAATTTTCTCTAGCTGATCTAGTGCCTCGGCAAACTTGATTTCAACACTAACACGGACGGACGGACAGACGGACATTGCTCAATCGACTTCGCTTTACATAAGAAGTCAGTATTACGAGTAATACACTTTATGGGGTCGCAAATGGATGTTGTAGAAATTACAAACGGAATGAAAAATTTAGTTATACCCTTTTACCACTTTTTGTGGTGAAGGGCAAAAAATGTCATTGTGTATTCAAATATTGTTGAAGGATGGCTAATCTTTTCGAAGGAAAAAGGTGTTGTTTCACTGTAAGCAATATTTGCAGTGAGAAATTATTTAAGAGTGTTAACGTTACACAAACCTTGAAATAAAACTAGAAATGCACTGCCTAAAACAATCTTTGCTGATAAAGTTTTTAGGTTTTCCATCAACTTTTTCTCATTTAATTTTTATTGCATTCTCAAATTTTCAATTTGTTTTTCTAATTTGTACGAATATTGGATAAGTAACAACCTAATTTTTTTAAGTATTTTCTTTAACAGATAACAAAAACAAAACAGGAAACACCTTTCAAAAAAAAAAATGAAACCCAAAAAAGGAAAATTGCTTAATTGAAAGGAAAGTAGGTCGAGCGTATCATCAGCAACATCATTAGCATAAACATCTTCTTAATTTTCTCCCCTCTTCTATCACAAATTATTATTATTTATATTGATTTTTCTTTGAACCTCACGGTGGAGGCTGGGGAATATGAACGTAGACATTTAACTGACACAACTACACACCCACTATCGTAGCCATAACATTTTTTTTCTTTTTTCTTGTTAATTTATCTACACTCCTAATTATGGTTGAAGCAATTCAACGTCTACATAAAAAAGTAATTTTCATTTTCTATTTTTAATAAAAAAGAAAAACAACCCTTTTGGCCTTTTATGGCTGCTTTTAACAAGCAGACAGCTTGTTTCTGATGTTCCTACTTTTGCTTTAATTAACTAAAGGAGCTTTAAGATTTCCTGTTAATTTAAATTATATGAAAAAAGGATATTTTTTTAAATGATACACCGCAGTATTCATTGCATAAAATTCGATTTTTTGTCAACTTTGAAAATCTGAAGTTTTATGAAAAAATATTCTCGAGAAAAACCACCTTCGTAGTCTGTATGAGATGCGCTTTTATTATACCCTTCACCACAAAAAGTGGAAAAAGGGTATACATAAGTTTGTCATTCCGTGTGTAATTTCTACAATGTTTATTTCCGACTCTATAAACTATTCTGACTTCTTATGCATAGCGAAGTCGATTGAGCGATGTCTTTCTGTACGTTTGTGTTAGTGTTGCCTCGAATAACTTGATTTCAGAAAAAAATATGTCAATCGATCAGATATGGTGTCGAAAGAGGTGATATTGGACATCAGCATGATTGGTCCATATCCTTCGAATCAACAGGCAAAACACCTCGCCTACCTCTAATTTTTTCATGTCATTTGGAACAATAAAGTAACTCCAATCGAAGAAATAGATATACGGAGAGATAGATAGTTAAAAAATAAATTCAATTTAAAAAATTGGCGCTCACCCATGTTTGCCGAGTTACAGGGCTCTGAAAATTTTAAATTTTTTGAACTATCAATATGGTTATCATTTTAAAGCTTTTGAAAAGATCTTTAAGGAAATACTAAAATTAAAAAAAAAATGCTTAACCCATTAAGAGCCGATTGTATTTTTATGTAAAATAATATATATGCTGTACAACTTTTTTTTACTTTTGAATTCCCTGTCACCCCAATATTTGCTTTTTTGATTGAAGTAACTTCACTAAACTAGATATATATATAGATGGTAGGGTATATAAGATTCGGCATATAGCACTCTTACTTGTTTTAACTTAACATATATAACATATTCTTGGATGGTTTTAACGGAATGAAAAATTAAAAAAAATTGAATTGGAGTGGTAACTCCAATACTATTTATCGTAATACTATTTATTGAGAAAAAAAATTCGAGAATTTAAATAAGAGGTATATTCCTAAAGAAATATTTTGCATGAGAAAATGTGAAATATGTTGCCTATTAAAGCCTTAATAATAGTTAAAGGTAGGTCCAGATTTTATATATTTTGCTTCAATATATATATTTTGCTTCAATATCAATATTAATTTTGTTTCCTGAAGAAGGTACGCAGAAAGTACCGAAATATCGAAATATAATATTAATAAAAAAATATAAGGACCCAAAGCTTAATAAAATAATTAAAAAAAAAATAAAAAAACAAATATTGAGATGGTAACAGACAATTAAAAAACAAGAAACAAATTAAGTATTATGTAATTTAACACAAAAATGTCATGGGCTCTCAATAGGTTAAATTGTAGTATTTCCTTAAAGATCGTTTCGTAAGCTTTTAAATGATACCTATATTGATATCTTGAAAAATAATGCACACAATCGTACCAAATATGGGCTTGTTGTTGTTTTTCTTATTTTTTAATTCTATATCGCCCCATATATTTGTGTTTTTGATTGGATTGGAGTTACTTTACTAAGCCAGGGGGTAAATCACCGTATTCGATATCGAGTGCACATTCGTATCGAGAAATATTTCGATGGTTGTAATTTTTTGGATCATAGTATTCGAACGCAATTTTTTTCTATTTACTACTATTTTTTTACATTGCTGCAAAAATATGACAGTAAGAAAAATAAAGCAAAAAATAAATTAATTAGTGAAAACAGTGTAACAGTGCAAAACAATAAACAAACAAGACTCAGTTAAATGGACTGAAATACACTTGTATTCCTTGTCATAGGAATCGGAGAACGAGGCCAAATAGCTGTCTTCAGGAGAAATATTCTTGACAAATCCAATCCTTTTGCATTACCTGAATAAGTTGATTGTGGCTTTTGAAGTGAATAATATAAACTAAATGACGCAACATCTATAGATGTAAAAACCGTTTTTGGTTGTCGAAAGATGCTGCTTTTAAGTATGTGCTTTCAGAAATAAATGTATTAGGCTATATGTGAAGTGTACCACCAATTTTGAAGCTTGTCGCTACATTTTCTTTTTTTGCACTGGTTCCTGGGAAATCTTTGTCTTCACATTCACTTTCCCTAAAAGCATTTAAAATTACATGTTTAAACTATTTGATTGGAAATAGCAGGAAAATTCATAGTTACATCTTTAATTTCCTCTTTCTTAGTAACTTCTTTTTGTTTTGTATTGTGGCAAAATGTTAGAGTTTATTTGTTTTCGATAGTAGATTACCAATCCAGTTCAACTACGAGTAAATATATTTCGATAACGACTGCCGTGATTCACGTTAACAACATTTAGTTCACAAAGTACTCGTTATCGAATGCGGTGATTTGCCCCCAGATTTGTTTTAAATAACATGGAAAAATTAGAGACAGCCGTGGTGTTTTGTCCACTGCCTCGAAGGACATGGACCGGTCTCGTTAATTTTCAAAAGCAAAATGTTCAAAACTATGTCTGATCGATTGGCGAATTTATTTTTTAAATTTATTATGTGAATAATTTAATAAAGTGACTATATAATCGACTATTATATTAATATTTAATTTAAAATTAAGCCAATAAATCGGAGGTTTTATGTAAATCCCAGTTTCTTACCCGAATAAAAGTCAGTGACAGCGCAACTAAAAATTATAACGCAGGAGCGGCTAACCGTCGAATTTTAGCCGATCGGCTTGTTTAAATGCTGATCATTTTAACCCTCTAGTACCCAAGACCGCCTGTAGACGGGCTAAATTCGTTACCCACTTATTCGCTTTCCAAATACCGTTATTTTTTTTTTGCATTTTGTCTAATTCGGAGAAGTCCAAAAATTGCTTTTAATATATTATTATATATTTTGAACTCATATTTTTAACTTGTGGTGGCATCTTGGGTAGCTAACACGATCGTTTAAATTTAGAAAGTTGTGAAATGCGGACGAAAAATTTGGGTACTAGAGGGTTAATTACTAAAGATAAGTGATATTAACGTTTGTTGCTAAACACATAAAAATGTAAACAAAATTTCTCAATCAGTGTTATATATATTTGATATGTTAATTAACATTACTAATTTCTACTCGTAGTTGGTAAAAAACAACAGTTTTTGTTTTATTATGGACATAATTGATGTAGCAATTTTTTAGGTTTTATTCAGCATACAAAACATGTTAAATGATTGCTGGGCAACGTTATAATTAAACAAAAAACACTTTTGGTGCTCTCACAACTTTTTTTTTAATACGGCAGCAGCGAACGTGTTCAAAGAAAATTAATTTATAAAAACAAAAAAATTAAAAAATATTAAAGTTGATGAAGATAGTCTGATGGCGTTTTTTGTAATCAACATTTAGTTTTAAGAGTAAGGAAATTTATATTCAATAATTAAATAAAAATTACCTTTTAGCCTTTTATAAAAATCGATTAACACACACAGCGTTAAAAATGTACTAAATGAACTTACAATATTTAAAAAAAATCATATTAAAAAACGTGCCACTGCATTGTTCATAAAAATTCGGTTTAATATGATTGTTGCAAATGAAATTAATTCCTTTCAATGAACAGAGATTGCAATTATACCCATGTCTGTTTTATAACAAAATCAGTGAAAATGATTGTTGAAGTCTTAAGCTGAATTCTTTGAACATATTGTTGGCTGCACAAGTCAGATTTAAAGAAAATTTTAATTAAAACGAAGGAGTTAATCAGTTAAGTTCAATTCGTTACCTCACAAAATTCATATAACTTGAAAATCTCTTAGCCACTTAAAAAACTAAAAATCTAAAAAATCAAGGAGAGACTAAATTCTGTGGTTAACTAAGTAATCATACGCCAAATAAATAATCTGTATCTTTATGGACAAAAATTTAATTTACTTTAAAATTAATATTTGTTAATTTCTGCACGAGAAATAGCGAAATATCGCGAATAAGAATAAAAGCAGACTCTTATCTCTTCTTTTGGCCAGCGATTGTGTATTATGTATCTTCTTCATAAGTTAATGCCGCCTTATATCTTGAATGCAAATAAAACATTTATTTAATTATATTTTTCCTCAGGTTACCTAAATTTCTTGTTGGCTTCATAAAATCTATTTAATTTGAAAACAAAATATTTATTATATTCAAATCACTTTAACATCAAATTTAAACAAACCTAGAGAGAAAAAATGTTATTAAATTACATTAAAACATATTGAACACATTATATTCAAAACTCAACTCAAATTTAATTTCAACAATGTAACAAATTGTTCTACTGAAAATTAAAATACGCCAAGCGATCGGATATAGTATGGAAAGAGGTGCTATTGGAAATCAGCAAGATCTGTCCATGTCCTTCGAGGCAGCGGAAAAAACACCACGCCTATCTCTAATTTTTCAATATTATTTGGAACAATGAAGTAATTCCAATCAAAAAGACAACTGTAAGGGGCGATAGAATTAACAAGTATGAGAAAAAACGTCAAGTAGAAAAATTACGCTCTCTCATATTTTCCAAATGACGGGCCTCTGAACTTTTTAAATTTTTTTAAATATCAAAAAACAAATACTAAAAATTTTTAAAAATGACTAACTCAGTAATACCCTGTTCAGACATACGTTTTAATTGCGCAATAAAGGAATTTACGCAATTAAGTCCCTAATTGAATTTAATTTACCATATAATTAATTAAAAAATTTTTCAATTAGCACTTAATTAAGTCGATAACTGATTAACTGCCATCCCTAAATTAGCGCGTAAGACGCAAAGCAATGAAATTCATAGCTTTTGCGCTAGAATGTCATCCCTAAATAACAGCGTCAACTTTGTGTCTTTAACAGTAATGTTAACTAATTTTATTTTATAAAACCCGCTGTATAAAAATAAAAACAGAGATAAAACCGCTAGATTGCCTTAAAAATAACAAAATTGTCACTACTTTTCAGCCATAACAAAACAAACCAAACCAACAAGCAGCCAACTTCACTTCCTAACGCACTGTCAAAATTGGATTTTTCAATTGCTAAGCGTTGACGCCGTGCTATTTAGGGATGCTTCATACATTTTGTATGAACATGAGAAATTTTGACAGTTATCTTGCGCTTTACGCGCTAATTTAGGGATGTCAGTAAGTTTACTCCAACAACCCTTGTGAAGTGTGTTCCGTTAGAGAAAATTTTATACAATGACAAAAGTAAATGCCATAAAAATGAAAAATAAAATATTTTCAAATTATATGAAATGAAAAGTTTTTGAAAATTTTATGGAAATTTAAAGCTAGCGTACAGTCAAAACTTGATCGTACAAACTGGAAGAGTTCCATATTTCAAATAAAAACAAGCAAACTTTCTTTTAAAGCCGAACTTCTCTTCATTCTTCCAAATTTACCAACACAAATTTCTAATGTAAAAATTAGGTCTGTTCAATAAATTTCCAGCAGAAACTAGCAACGATAGAGTAAAATAAAAATTTACAACATTACTATTCCAAATAAAAAAATAAAAACGGAATAAACGCATTTTTGGAAAAAAAAAATAACAAAGTAAAGCCGAACTTACCATAATAACAAAAAACCATAAAAAAATTTGTATCTAAAACAGCAAAAAAACGGTGTTCGTTGCTTAAATCATTTTGTATTGCAACAGTTAGCATTTGCAAGAGCTTTGTCATCGATTGTGTGCAAATTGCCAAAAATTGTCTGTCTTTTTTGTAAAACTTTTAGTTTATTTTATTCTATTTCTTTTTTTTATTGTTTTATTAACCTGGCGTTTACTTGTACATAGTTTCCTCAGCTTTCTTCTAACTATTATACAAACATTAGCTTCAATTCAAATATTTTGTATTTAAAACCGAAAATTATAAATGTTATGTATATTTTTGTGGCAAAAAAGCCATAACGATGTGATGTAAATATTTTCGTGGAGAGTGCTAATAAACACTTTCAGTTCAAAGTATTTAATATATATTAACTTATTTTGTAAAACAGAACAAGAATCAGCTGTTCTGTTCTTAACAGTAACAAAAGTAGTAACAAATTTATTAACATTCACATCTTCTACTCTTTTTTACTCTTTCGCTGCTTCTTTTGAGGTACTGAAGTAAACACTTTCCAATAACAATTAGTAACAACTTCTTGTTATTGAACAGAACTATATTCTACTGTCAAATTTTAATTAAGTAAATTAAATTGGATATGTGTGAACACCAAAATTAATTACTCAATTAAAATTTTAATTGTATAAATTAAAACGTATGTCTGAACAGGGTATAAGAGCCGATAGCACCTTTATATAAAATTATATATAACACTGATGTTTATTTTTAATTTTTAAATTCTCTGTCGCCCCAATATTTGTTTTTTTGATTGTAGTTACTTCACTAAATTATATTATATATAGTGAAGGGTATATAAGATTCGGCATAGCCGAATATGGCAATTTTAACTGTTTTGCCAAAAAATGTTAATGCTTAAAAATCGGTTGTGTGACCTGTCTCATATTTGTGTTGTGCTTATATTTAGGTTATACACCAAAAAATTTGTATAATTTTAATTATAACATATTTTTGTTTGAAATTAACTTCAAGTTTTATAAGTTTCTTTAATGTTGTCCATTCCAATATGAAACAATAATATAGTCTGGATATATGTATCCAGACTATATTATTGCACAGCATGAAAATTATACAATTATATTGCAAGTGTGTAGGTCGCTTTAGATTACATGTGCCGCTCCAGTAGCATACTCGTTTTTTAAACTTAAAACGTAGTTTTGTTAAGAACCTTTTGAGCAGTGTGCAATAGATAAATCATCCGCACATTTTCAACCTTTTAAGCTGTCGAGAATTATCTTATATTGATGGTAGGTCTTATTTTAACTCAAAATGGAGGAGTTGGAAAAGCTTATTATCACATTACCCTTAAATGCTTGCTATCAATGTTAATTAAGATCCGGTGGCAGTCACATTAGGTGCATTATTCGTCACAAATGCGTGAACACTAATTTTGTTAAAGTTTTCTCCCCATAGTTACAATCACAGCTTCAATAGAGTTCTACCTTGACATAAAATAAACAGAAACAGTTTTACTGTACAATTCTTCATTAAATTCTTCCAAACGAAAGATATTTTACAATTGTGGAAACAGCAATAAAGCAAAAAAAAAAAAAACAATTACACACTGCCCAAGACTTGCCAAAGAAAAACAGCTTGATTTTTTTCATTTCGTAGGAAATAAAAAGAGAAGACTTACTCTTCACTAAATCTCTAGAAGAGGCAATAGTAAAAAAAAAACAAGTAAGGGTGCTATATTCGGCTAAGATGAATTATATATATACCCGTCACCATCCATATAATCTTAGTTTACTGAAGAAACTCCAATCAAAAAAGAAAAAAATTTGGTACTGCATCATTTTACATAAAAATGTCAACGGCTCTTAAGGGGTTAAGCATTTTTAAAAATTTAAGTATTTCCTTAAAGATCTCTTCAAAACCTTTAAAATGATACCCATGTTGATATTTTAAAAAATTTGAAAATTTCAGAGGCCAGTAACTCGGAAATATAGGCGAGCACCAATTTTTTTCACTTCATGTTTTTTTCTTATTTTTAATTTTCTATCGCCCCATATACATATATAAATATATTTTTTTTTTGATCGGAATTACTTCATTGTTCCAAATTAGGAAAATCGGAAAAATTAGAGGTAGGCGTGGTGTTTTGCCCGCTGCGTTTAAGGACATGGACCAATCTTGCTGATTTACAATAGCACCTCTTTTGACACTATGTCTGATCGATTGGGTAATTAAAATTTTCTTTAGCTGATATAGTGCCTTGGCAAACTTGATTTGAACACCAATGCGGACGAACAGGTATGGACTTAAATTTGCTCCTGTTTTACTTCTTCTAAAATGTTATTTCTTAAAACCCTTAAATATCTCAATATATGAAAAAATGTACTTATACTACTTTCAAGTAACCAGATCAAATTTTTTTTTTTTTATTTTACTTCTTTTACATTTTTTTCGCTAAATTCGCTAAGGTTCCTCAGAGAATACTTTATTCCAATAAAGCAAAAAATTTATGTTTTTTAGTGGTCAAGCATTTGTGTCAAACAATACGCCCGTTTGGTTTTGAAAAACTTTACATTCAAGAAAATTGAACAACGAATAAGCAAAGTTACCGCATCTGTTGTTGTGCGTTTATATCAGCGTTGTTTAAAATTTATCATAGAAGTAAAACATAAGATAAAAACTTTCTTTTTCTGAAAGAGATTTTAGTAATGCCAACGCTTTTGCAGTGCTAAATTAACAAGATTATCTGAAATAATAGAAAATACATTTTGATTGAAAAGAAAAATCAAAAATATGCATTAGAAAATTAATACATTGTGTGATTTGAATTAAAAGCTTTTATATAAAGATACAACTCCTTAATAGAAGACAAAGATGTCTTCTCCCTTTCACTGAAAACGAAACTCACTACTTGTCATGTATAATTTCTTGATTTTCAAATCAAGTAACGTAAATGACCTTTGTGGTAAAGTAGCAAAAACAAAAAAAAAAAAAAAAAAAAAATACACACATTGGATTTAAACCACACTCCTTCATTTGTTATACAAGAGTAGCAAGTATAAGTGATAACAGTAAAGGGTGGCCGCTGGGAAGGTACTAATTTGTTTGTTTATAAGTTTTGATTAAATGAGAGTTTATTGTCTTTCATTTAAAAATGTTTTATGATAAATGTTTTATAAATGTTTTATTAATGTTTTATAATTGTTTTATTAATTATCGGCAATTATATATGGAATACAATATCAGATGAATGACCGGCTCTTTTAGCCTCATCAATCTGAGCCCTTTTGAGCACATTTCTCATTTTATTTTTACACATTTCCCGCGATATTTATTTTTAAATTCATCACGAATATTTTGTTTGAGTTGCTCAAACGTTTCCGGTTTGTTTGCATAAACCTTGCTTTTTAGATATCTCCACAAAAAGAAGTCCGGAGCAGTCAAATCAGGCGACCGTGGAGGCAAGACAACATCACTATTTTTTTATATAACTTGTTGTGGAAAGAGGTTTCGCAATAATGCAATTGTAACCCTAGTTGTATGCGATGCGGCACCGTTCTGTTGATACCACATGCTAATCAAGTCAAAAGTATGCAGTTGTGGCGTCAAAAAGTTTTCAATCATATCACAATATCGCTCCTTATTCACAGTTACCGTTACGCCGTTTTCATTTTCAAAGAAGTAAGGTTTAATGATTTCTCCTGACCAAATTGCGCACCAGACTGTCACTTTTAATTGACGCATAGGTGACTGATGAATAAATTGAGGGTTTTCCAATGCCTAGAACAGACTATTCTGATCCAAATGAAAATGGCCCATATTCATAGCTATAGAATAAAGTAGACTCTTGCTAAAGTATGCTCTAAAATAAAAAGCTCTTATTATCTTTTTTGCTTTCATAGTCAAGAATAAAGTATACTTTAAGTTTAGACGCCTTCCACTGTGTGCCAACTGTAATTTGATAAATGTTTTCATACAATTTCTAAACAAACATTTGAAAAAAGTAACCTTGTTTTTATTTTGTTCACTTTGGTATAGAAATCGGATAAAGAGTACTGTGTTCCTAAACCAAATAAAATAATTTTGGAAAAATGAGTTAAAAACAGCTTCAGGTAGTTTTAAGTTTAGAGTTGACTTTCTCGTCAAAAGTATATTTTAAATTGTCTATGAATGAATTAGAGTCGACTCTAAAATAAAACCGACTTTAGTTCCCTTAAAGTATACTTTATTTTAACTATGAATATGGGCCAATGTGTCTAGTCACTCATTATGATTTTTCCATGAAAATCGGGGTTGTTATGGGCGGACTGTAACATCCTATTGGCATATGTACGACGGCGTAAATAGTCTTGTGGCAGAATTAGACATGTTCCCGGTCGTTCGTTTCAGTAACCAGTCTTTTTCGGTCAATTATCAAAGACTGATTCGTTTTTTCAATTCGTTCAATCGGTCAATTTGAACGAAAGGAGCCGGTTAAATATCTGGCTCATTTCGTTCAATTAAGTCATCCGTTCAATTTAACCCGTACACTATTGAACGAAAAGACCGGATGTAAATGACCGGATCATTCCGTTCACTTGATGGATTCGGTCAATTTAACCCGTTCGTTCGCGAACGACACAGCTCTAGGCAGAATCTCTTGTGTCAACTGAATCGTAAATGAAAACAACTGCAAATTCTTGTGCAAAATTGTGGCCAAAGTTGTTCTTTAAAGACCAAGCTCCTAAGCACTGCTTCGAATTGAGGTTGATGGACACTTTCTTAAGCACTAGTAATATTTTTAACCGATCATGCAGTACGTTGTGGTCCATGATTGGGCCTATCATCTACAGAACCTCTTTCTTTCATTCACTACATGATAAATATTGCGTTTTGTTGGGACGTTATTTCTCCCAAAAATTGCACGTAACTTTCTCATCGTCACAGTAATCGATGAATGATTTTGATAAAACGTTGGCTTTCGAATATTTTTATACAATAAATTTGCAACGTGTCTACTTCACGATTACCATATATGAACTGTCAAGAATATGTTTAGCAAAATGGCGGTAAAACAAAGTTCTATACCTTCCCGGCAGACACCCTGTATATATAGAACAATAAAACACACTTATAAAATCATCTTTTTACAGATAATAGCTTTTAAGGTTTAACATTTTTCTCTAGGAAATTGAAATTCTTACATTGTCAGCCTTGCAGAAAAAAACTTTTAAAGAGTAAACTATTCAGTAATTGAGTTTCTTAAAAAATGCATGTTCAAGGTTCCTTTTAATCATAGAATACAATAAAACACAAATATTATTTTAATAAAGTTGTTCTAGTTTATTTTTTAAATATTGTATACTTGATATAATCTTTGTATAATGTGTGTTGCGTTCACTTAAATAAAAAAGAAAAAAAAAATATTGATGTTGATTCATTTTATAGTATAATATTTCAAAAACTGCTAAAAAAAATGTTACAGCCAGTTTACAGAACGCAATTTGCCGTTTAGACGCACAAAAACGTTACCGTTTCCCATGTTTGGGTTTTTGAAACGCGAATTTCATTTTGTTTTTGTAAAAACCGTAACAAATGGCAATTGTTTCTGGTTTATGTATCGCGCATAGTAGTGTCTGACACGTCGAAAATGAGCGAAAAAAAACCCATTCATCAGGAGTTAATATTGTTGGGCAACTGTCCATCATAACACTTTCACTTATAAAAACATTTATTACTATTATACATACATCTAAATTATTGTTTATTTTTATAACTATTATTTTAACTTTTTCATTTTCACAAATTTTTGTTTTGCAGATAAAAATTTTTACTTCATTGTTTGATAATTTTGTTTTGTTTATTTAAGTCAGCTGTTTCTTTTTAAGCGCCGAAGCAGGGTTACCATCATTTAAGGCAAAAACAAAAAATGTACAAGAAAAAAAAGTAAATAAAAAACATTAATTAATACATTGGCAATACTACGATTTGACGCAACATTTATTCATACGAAACACAACGTAAATAAAACGAAAAACCGGAACGTGTTACACGGACGCTAATTATTACGTATTCGTCCATATGTCATCCGGTTTCGTTTCGCTCTTGACGTGTTCTATAAACAGGCTGTTAAATACTTCTTGGAAAATGCTAAGAATATTGTCAGTGCAGAATTTGGTGTTAAACACAAAAATGCCTAGAATGGGTAAAAGCCTTTTAGACGTTAATAAAATTTTATTTTATCCCCACAATTCATCAAAAACAATTTCAACTATCCCCAAAATTCCTCACTACAAATAAAGCAACTAATTATTAAATTCAATTGAAGGATCGCCGCGAATAACGTTGCAAATGACAAAATAATAATTTTTCAGGAGAGCAAAAAAACGTATTTAAATGGCTTGATTATCTCCACTGACTGACTCATTGTAATTGCGTTTTGACGGTGATAAAATGCATAATTTTAATGTTTTGCTGTTGGAACAAATGTAAAAGAGTAAAATTAACGGTAATCTACAAAAAAACAGGTTTTGCAAAATTTGTCTTTTACAACGTTATTCGCGGCTTTGCTTCAATTAACCTTGTTAAGTTGCTTAACAAAATCGAAAAGTTCTGAATCAAAATGTCTCATCTCGTTGTCTAAAGCAATCTTTTAGTGAAAGACTACTGATACTCTTATTAAATTATTAAAATTTTGCTACGTACAGCTTCCATTGTTAAAAATTATGATTATAAGTCTTTCTGTAAAGTTGAAAAATGAATTCGCCTTTTTCAGCAATAAACTCAATGAAAACCAAAGTAAGAAATAAAATGCAACACAAACTGCTCGAATCCTTATTGAGAATTAAAACGCATTTAAAAAAAATGCAATTTGTTGTGAGACATTTGTTCCATCTTCAGAAATGCTTCAAATATTTTACTCCAAAAATATGTACCAAAAATTGCTTTAGTCAACAAGATGAAACATTTTGATTTAGATTTTGTTATATATAATACTAGCAATTCCCGGGGCGCTTTGCTACCCTAATAAGAATAATCGTACCGCGAGCCACTCTTCCAAGCAAGTTTTTTATTTGATTAATATGGAAGTTACAACGGATTTCCTTCTGCCTATTGACCTTATGAATCGGGACTTATTTATTTTTCAAATATTCTTAAAATTGTTTTTTGTTAAAATGGATTTCGAACATTTTTCTTCTTCCCTACTGTACCTTTTTTTTGTTTTTTTTGTAATAAGCATACAGCTTCTAAAAAAATATATATCTCAGTTTCAATTTTTTTTAAATCGGTTCAGCCGTAAACGCTTGTTTAGCCATAACTCACGAACGCGTCGACCGATTTCATGCTTTATATAAACCATCTAAACGACCATACGAACAAACCAAAAAAATTTAATTGAATTCGGTTTCACCGTTCGTCAGTTATAAAGTCACAAGTAACTAGCTATTCCAGGTGCGCTCCACTGCCTTAATCCAGCCAGTTTTTTATTTGATTATCCACGTTCATATGAAAGTTACTTGTACGAAATTTTAAAACCCTTCTTCCTAGGTAAGCGAAAAAAACTTTTTCCTTTGTATGGGCGGTACCCGCCCCCTCTTCCAATCAATACAATTTTTCTCTAAACAAAGCATATTGTTACGAATATAAGATCTGGCAACCCCTGTTGTTGTTATCCGTATGAGCGTGATGAATAAGTTAACTCAACTAATGGTGTGTATATATATGTGCCAACAAAAGCTGAGCAACCTCAATGGTTGCGTTGGTAGAGGTGCGTGCTGTAAAACAGAAGATCATGAGTTCGCTCCCGCCTTCGGACATGCGTACAACAGAAAATAATAATTGTTATAATGCAATTAAAAATTAAGAAGCAGCAGTACGAAGCCATGGCAGATCATTTAGTGGAGACGTCCAATTGAATAAAAGAGTACCAGATAATTGTCCAGAAGCCCTTTATAATAAAAAGTAAGAATAGCGCAGGGAAGTGCAACAGCATAACAACCGCTTACGGCAGAAGTATATTGTGGCTATTAGATTAATGGGGATGACTGGCTTGGATAAAAGGAGTAGAGGAGATGTCTGTGGATGGTTAAGGTTACTAAACAGTAACACAGTAATGTAACGTGGTTGGCTGCGTTTGTGATAATAACGTATGTTTAGTAAATACGAGACCATGGGATTCATAAGACCGGTAGGATCAAGAAGTATAGCCAGATAAAGCCACAGAATACAGAATATATAGTGAGCCACAGTGGTATTTGCAATAAAAAGAATCCGTACGTTTGTTCTAAGAGGGAAAAACTTAACAATATTAATAAGAAAATTTCTTGTACAAAAACTCAGGGCTTGTTGATTTTTTATAGGGACAAAATCACGAAAGCGTCGATGGATAATATGCAAACTTTAAATAAACTATCTACACGACCATATAAATAAACCAAAAAAATTTTATTAAATTTAATTTGACTGTTCTTGAGTTATAAAGTCACACATACTTGCAAATTTTTATATCTATGAATATAGAAGATGTATGTAAGTATATATAGTTTGTACAAATGCAATAATAAAAAAAAATTATGTTAATACTTAAATTTAGTGTAAAAATAAATGGTATAATTTGCAGTGGGGATTTTTGGGGATAGTTGAAATTGTTTTTTGGGGAATTGCAGGGATAACTTTTAGCTAATTGATGATACGACTCGAAAGAAAGCTGCTGTTGACTTGAGCGCAACTACTCAACAAGCGTTTCTAAAATAAAAATTTAACAGTTGCACAACAGCTTCGTCTTGTGAACGTGCCTAATGTACTTTTTTACATTTAAAGAAAGAAAAGTTTTTTTTAAATACATCAAGCTGTTGCGTAAAAACAACTGGGGGAACCTTTCATTATTTTTACTTAGATTTCTCAGTTAATTTATTTATTAATTTTTTTCTCGATATAATTAGAAAGCATTGACTAATTTTAAGACCATACACGAGCAAGCAACGAAGATTTTATAGTTATTCTAAAGAAAATAAAAGCTCATTCGCGATTTCAAGATTTCATTAGGTTAATTCTTTATAATTTTAAATCAACTGATCGGTTCTGGTGATTAAAAATAAAAAAAAAAGCTGAACGGGTTAAATCATTATTTATTTTCTAATTATATTTTAAATCAATTAATTTTCAAATTATCCCGATTAAATTTAAAAAATCACCGATATAGATTATTGAGGGTGAAAGTACATCTCGATGGCCATTTCGCTATCGCTTCAGTTAATTTTAAGTTTAATTTTTTATTGTTGATTTTCTTCATTGGCTGAAGTTCACATACAACCTTTTGTGGATTTCACTGTTTAACGAGTGCTATCTGTTGAATTTTCCTAGTGAAAGTGTAACGTAGAAGGCCAAGATGTGGCTGGCAAACAGTAAGATCAAAGCGATAATTCTGTTCGGTTACCTTAAACGACTTTGACTATTTTCTGTTTTTAAACCTGATAAAATTAAAATTAATTTTGACGAATAGAGAAATCGATAAAATTCTTTTTTGGCGAAAAATTATATTTTGTTTAAAATGTGGCAAAGTTGTCAAATCGCCTTTGCATTTATCGTTTTTCTCCTTTTAATATTACTGTCAAATATATTTCAGCTGGGCAAAATAGCACATAATTTAATGGATTAAGGCTTTTTTGTTTAGTGGCAGTCTTTTGTCATGGCAACAACTGCCATGAAACTATTATTCGGCTTCACTGAATATTTCACAAAGTTTAAAAGATGATGCATGTTGGGAGCTCAATGTGCTGTTTGCATAATTTCGTTTTCTGATTGAATGTTTAATACGCGGTGGATTGTAGTTCTGTTAGTTTTTACATTTTTTGCTTGAGTACAGGCCAGATTCCAAATTTTTTTTATATTGAGACCAAATATTTTTGAATAAGCGACACTACAATTAAAATGAAAGAATGTAGGGAAATAAAAATATTTTATTATTTAAAATTCGATTACCAGAATTTTCTGCTGTACAAAAGCATAAACCAAATGTTTTTATATGTATGTACATCCATACATATGTTTATGTACAAATGCATGTATAACAAAAAGAATATTAATATGAACTTTTATTAGTAACTTGGGCCATTCTACGGTTCATGTAGATGGGATTGGTGTCATTGTTAATTAATGCCGTCAAACACATCAACTTGATATAAAATATAAAATGCTTTTTGTTCTAATTTAATCAATTTATTCTTTCAGTCTGTTGTGAATTTTTTTTGTGATGAATTTTGAAACAAAGATATCTCTTATTATAAGCGTAACATTTAATACCAAAAAAAAATGGAATAAAAAAAATTTCAGTTCATGTATTTCATTTATAATAATAAATGACAAATTGATTGCTACTAACGAAATACTGATGTAAAAATTATAAGTATGTATGTATGTTGAAAATAATAACAAAGCATTATTACATCTGTGTACGTTTTAACTTTCATATTCATAAAAAAAAAAAATAATTGTGAAATATGTTTTATGACAAAATTTTCATACACATTTGTTTTAAAATGCATTTCAAATCTATTTTTATATTTTGTGAATACGGCAGTAAGTATTTAGTTAAGCTAATGATTTTTTTTAATTTTTAAAATTACTAATTGAAGAGTAACATAAAAGTTTTAATTTTAAAGAAAATAGCAAAATTGTATGACGTACACATTTATGTGTTTAAGCAAGTTTTAAGTGTTTTAGTTCAAAACAAGTAGTAAATTTACTTGTCTTGCAAATGACTTAAAATTTACTTGTTTTTGATTTAAACAGGTCACAAAACTCTTCAAATCCAGGGTGGGTTTAGATATACTCGTGAAGTGTGTGCAGTTGTTTTTTGGATTTCGTATTTCACTGAACAGAATTCTTAATGGCAGCAAATCAAATTTTAACGTCGTGTCAAATACCGTAAACAAGGCACATTAATACATACAAACATATTTTTAAAGATATTAATTTATAATTAGAAAAATAAATTTAATTATTACATTTTATTTTTGCTTAATTATTTAAATATTGTGGCCTAATAATTTTCAAGTCGTTTTGCAAAATTCTAGCAAAAATTAACAAACTGTGTGAATTCGTTAGGATTCTCTGAGGAATCTGGTATCCTTCATACCAACTCTCTTTTCCAGTGATATTGTCGTCCGAAGTTACGTCTGTTATATTTGCGTTTATCTCAATTTGTTGCAAATTACATGAAATGTTTTCAGTTTCCCGAAAACGTTTTTCGAAATCGAGTTACAATAATTCTTTAAAAAAAACCGACTTGAAAACAGATTTTAGATTGGACATTCTGTCTAATTTTCAGGAGTTTGTATATAACGGTTCAAAAAACACGGCCATATAGTTTAAATTACATTAATTTTGGGAAAACCCTTTAAATTCTAAATTCAGGCAATACAGGTCCCTTGTAAAATTCATCTGGCTGTCTATAACGTTTTAAAAGTTCGGCCACATACACCAAATTACATCAACTATTGGGTCACCCTTTTATTTCCAAATCCAAATTATATTCTTGTTGTTATAGCGGAGTAAGCAATACACGTTCGTTAAAAAATTTTTAGCGTCTGTCTACAACTGTTCAATAGTATGACCATATACATCAAATTAAATGAACTATTGGGGCACTCTTTAATTTATAATTTTAAATATTAATACTTGTGACTATAACGGCCATATCAATCGACATTCTGTTCAATTTGCCATCGATTGCTTATAACGGTAAATCTACATCAATTATGGGACACCCTTTAATTTCTAAATACAAATTATAAACTCGTTGATATAGCGGGCTTAGCAATTCAGGTTCCTTTTAAGTTTGAGCATCCTGTCTCGAACTGTTCAAAAGTTGGGCCTCATACTAGAAATTACATTAACTATTAGGATACCCTTTAACTCCCAAATCCAAGTTTTATGCTTGTTGTTGTGCGGACTTAGTAGCACTACGTTTTTTGTCTACAACTGTGAGAAAGCATGGCCATATACATGAAATTAAAGGAACTATTGGAGCACCCTTTAATATATAATTTTTGGTAATAAGACTTGTTACTATAACGGTCATAGCAATCGACACTATCCAATTTGCAAGCGTTTGTCTATAACGGTTTAAAAGATAGGCCTATATAAGTAACTCTACATTTATTAAGGGGCACCCTTTAATTTTTAGACTCATTTTTGTATAACTTTTTGCTATTGGGAGCTATAGTAATACGCAGTTAATTTAAATGTTAAAGAAGTGCACTTTACAGTTCATAATACACTTAAAAAACATGTATGTTGTATGGGGACACCCTTTTATTTATAAGATTATGAGATGATTTTGAAACGGGACCATAATCTATCAAATTACCAAAAAAAATTTAAATCAGTTCGAAAATGACTGAGTTCTGCAAGTTCAAACATAAAAAAAGAACATTCAATCCTTCTTTTTTAAGTCGGTTAAAAATAAGTTTTCTTATAATAGTTGCTATCATAGATATTACCAATGTCCACATTAAGAATGCTCTACCAACAACAATAAAATCTGCTGCTGCTCCATTCTCAATTCCATTACATTTTTATTAAAGGCACAACGTCTCCCATATCACTGCATTATTTACATATATAATCTTCAATTTAAGGCTTTAAGGTGATAACTTTCTGTATATTATAAGCTTTAATTCAAAATATACCATCGTTTGCACAGCTGACCAAATGTTAAGCTAAAATACTACAATTACAGTGTGAACGCTTGTGTTTAGTTTATTAAACATCTCGCTTAAACACATTGTAAACACATAAGTATGAACGGCATATTAAACAAAGCTTTGGGTAATATTGTGTTACATCTCTTAAATACAGGGTATGTAAATTTTTTTTTTAGTTCGAACAATCTTCCTAGCCTCTTATATTTAAAACACTTTCATTTAATTCTAGACTTAAAGGCTTTTTCAGAATGCGGCTATTTCGTCAGCGTTGCGATTTATCAGCAAATACAAGTATAGCAGACTAACTTTTCCTATACACAGAGAAAAGAAATTCGTTATAAGAAACGAATTTGTTGCCAATCGAATTTTGTCGGTTGTGTGTATTATTTTGAATTCGGTTGTAGTAACTGAATCAATATAGCAGTCACAACTATTTCAAAAAATGATTCTTGGGTGATTAAAAAATATTATTGTGAATTAAAAAAACAAAATAATTTTTTAATATTTACTTTTATTTTAATAATAAATTATAGGAATAAGATTATACATTATAAATTTCATGATTCGAACCATTAAATGCAACTTTCTTCATCCTTTACATCATGATTTCTTCTTTTCCACATAGTTTCTTCAACTGCTATTATAAAATTATTTTTATATATAAATGTCTTTCTGAGATAATTTTGAACCCACCATTTACCAATATTGGAGAACTTTTCACCACTTTTAATAAATCTTTTTATTTTTGAACTAAAATATTTTTTGATTTTTGTAATGTGTACGAATTTTATTTATATTGTGTCAAACATTTTTCAATTTCAGAATCGAGTTTTATGATGCTTACTTCCAAAATTTGGTTTTCAGTAGTAATGTACTGAATAAGTTTAGTTGCACCTTCCATTTAATAGAATAGATTTTAGTAAGCTAACATTTAGAAGCAAACATCATTTGTTAGTTTTTAATATAAAAAATAAATCAAGACTATAAATTATTAATAATAAAAATCAAATTATTATATTAGTAAATGAATTTTTAACGTATCAAGCAAATTGTTACCAATCTTTTTTCTGTGTGTACTTTAATTAAACTCTTTGTCGTTTTATGTGTTTTCTGTCACAGAAAATTCGCGAAATTTTTCCAAGTCATGTTTAAACTTATGCCTTATTTCTTATAATATCTGACGATTTTAAACTAGGGGCCATGTTGCATAAGTAAAAGTGACCAAACAAAGATTAATTTTTTTTAAAACATAAAAGCTACACAGAGAACAGAAATTCGTTCTGAGGACCGAATTCGTTGCCAATCGAATTTCTTCGGTTGTGTGTATTATATTGAATTCGGTTGTAATAACGGAATTAATGTGGCACTCAGAACTATTTAAAAAAATGATTCTTGGGTGACTATAAAGTATTATTGTGAATTAAGTAAAACAATAAAATATGTTAGTATTTACTTTTATTTTAAAAATAAATTACAAGAATATAATTACACTTTATAAATTTCATGTTTAGAGCCTTCCTTTACATCATGATCCTTCTTTACGACATATGTATGTAGTTTCTTCAAATTTTTATCCCATTCCGCCAGTTTTGCTGCTGCGAAGTGTATTGAACATTTCAGAATTTTTTTAGTTTAAAATGTCTTTGTAAAATTGATTTTGGACTTACCTTTCTACAATATTGGAGAACTTTTCACCACTAACAGTATATGTATGTATCTTTGTATTTTTAAACTAAAATATTGATTATTTTTTTGTATAATGTGTACAAATTAATTTTTATTATGTCAAAAATTTTTCGATTTTAAAAGCCACAATTGATTTTTATTATTCTAACTATCATCATTTAATATTCAACAGTAATGTGCTGAATAAGTTTAGTTGTACCTTCCATTTAATACAATAGATTTTAGGAAATACACAAATCGGTAACGATAACTTTTTTAAGAGCTTATACAACCAACATTTGGACGCAAATATCATTTGTTAGCTTTTAGTGTTAAAAATAAGTCACAATTATAATTTATTTATATTAAAAATCAAATAATTATATTACGAGTAGTAATTAAATTTTAAACATATCAACTGAAATTTTACCAACCTTTTTTTTTTTTTTTTTTTTTTTTTTTTTTTTTTTTTTTATTAATAATAAAAGAAAACAATTACAATTTGATCGATTACGAGCCTCAGCGCCATAAGGCATTATTGAGGCGAGTTGGCAAATAAATGCATATAATACAAGTTTCAAATATTAAAATTAATAAAAAAAATATATACAATAGATATATTTGTACATGAGTATATAGAATTAATATAAAAATACATCTTTATGAATTGATTTGCATAATTATGAGAGAAGTTCTTCAAGATTATTTAAAAGGTAATTCTTCACTTGATTTTTGAACATAGATATTCGGTTTATCGATTTCAAAGCCAATGGTAAGTTATTAAATTCACGGGTACCCATATATTCTACTCGCTGCTTTGTCAACTCCAATCTGCATCTCGCAACAGCTAAATTACTGCTATTTCTCGTATTAAATACGTTTTGGTTCTGACGAAAATGTAATGTATGATGTCCGATGTTATGTAAACATCTGAAGACATACAACAAAATTTGTTTTTTGTAAAGAGCATGTATAGGCAAAGTTGATTTAAACTCAATTGAATACAACAAGTAGGTCGAAAACATAACAGGAAGATTAGATACTATTTTTAAAGCTTTATTTTGCAAACGCTGCAGGGATTTCAATTCCGTTGTCTTTTTCCAGCCATATAAAATAGCTAGGTAGTTAAAATGACTTTGTATCAAAGCATTATATAACATAAACTTGGTGGCGCGATTAAATTTGTTTTTAAATTTATACAAGAGTCCAATAGCATTTGATGTTTTTGACTTGAGACTTCGAATGTGCAGAGTCCAAGAGAGATTGTTTTGCAGCTGTATGCCCAAGTACTTCACAGAATCAACTTCGGTTATCTCTTTTCCATCAACATGGATACAAAAAACGTTGCTTTGCTGATTACATGGTGTAAAACGAATCATTTTTGTTTTATTTGCATTTAAGACAAGTTTATTTATTCTGGAAAATTCAACTAGAAGGGCCGCGTCTCGCTCCACATACGCTTTAACTACTTGTTCATGCCTGTATGGATAAAACAAGCAAATGTCGTCAGCATATAAGAAAAGTTTTCCATATAAACAAAGATTTTTAATATCATTGAGGTAAATTATAAATAATAAGGGACCCAAAACACTGCCTTGAGGAACTCCGCATTCAACAGAGTCAGTAGAACTTTTATGTGAGTTTATTTGTACAAATTGTTTGCGGTGCGCAATATAACTTTCAAAAAGTGCCAAATTTTGTCCAAGAATACCATAAAATTTCAGCTTTTGTAATAAAATATTGTGATCAATTAGGTCAAATGCTTTCGAGAAGTCGTAAAAAATACCAACTATCCCTTTTTGACCTTCATCAAGTCCTTTACATATATAGTTTACCACATTAACAACAGCCTCTTCTGTGTTACAGCCTTTCCTGAAGCCATATTGAAAATCATTAAACAAATTATTTTCTTGCATATAGTTCAATAGTTGATTGTATATAATCCTCTCAAATACATTGTTAATTACCGAAAGGACTGCTATTGGCCGAAACTTATCAGGAGTGAAGTTATTTATTTCCTTAGGAATTGGAATTACCTTGTGTATTTTCAATACATTAGGATATTGGCTTGTATTTACAATATTGTTAAAAATCTTGACCATAAATGGTGTCAGCTCATTAGCACATTTAAAAAAGAGTTTTGGAGATAAATTGTCATGACCAGCACTTTTACTTGGGGTTAAGTTAGATATAATATCAAATACTTCATTAAATGAAGTATGTAAAACTTGAAAGCTATAGTTGCTTTGGTTCAAAGTCCTTAAGGAGTTACATGAATCAGTGGAATTATGACTTATCTGTGATCTGATAGTCCTTATAGATTTTTCTGTGTGTAGCAATATTTTGAAAAGATTTAATTAGAATAAGGGTGCGTATAAAATTGAAATGTTTTCACTTATTTTAATTTTAAATAAATTTTGAATACATTAATCGAATGATTTGCAGGTCACCAAACAGTCAATTGTTTGTTGAAGTTATTTTTAAGGACACAAATAAATTGTAATACCGAAATCCCGAAAGCATAGAAATATCCAAGAAATTGCATTATTGCGGGATCAAGATTTTCATAATCCCTGGGATTTTTAACAGTCCATCCTTATTGACATGCCTTCTTACCACCTTATAAAATTAAGTTATAATCCTTTCGTTGGGTTTATTAAGACTGTATCATTGAAAAAGTTGACATACAGTTACCAGCGATATGTGTATGAGAAGTTCTATTTGTAACAGTAGCTACCGTACTTTAAACATGCTGTTGTAATATTCAAACAAAGTTTTATTTTATTGGTATTGGTTTGTAACTTACTAAATGTATACTATTATTTGCAAGCAGTCCCATTGTAAAACTTGGACTGAATTCACACTAGCAAAGTTTACTTTGACAAAGTCTTGTTAATTTTCTTTTAAACTTTGTTTCGTGTTCAGACACAGAAAGTTTTCTTTTACAAATTTTTGTTTTCTTCTCTTTGATCGTTCCTTATTTTTGGACGTTTTGTATGTGGTGCTTATATGTATATGTAAATATATACAAGTGTGTATAAGCAACGAAAGAAAACCAAAGCAACTTTGCGAGTACATCAAAGTCTGTACTGTTCTTCATGCTTTCTCCCTCTCTCTCACATAAAATCAAAACTTTGCAAAGTAAAATTTGCCAGTGTGATAGGGGTATTGTAACTCAAACAAACATACATAACTACAATTGGAATATTAAATGACAAATGTAATAACACAAAGCTTTTGTATGTCAGTCACTGGGTTTGCACAACCATCATAAGCAAATGATATAAAAATTTATTAAAGATTTAAAGATATGAAATACCACTTTGCTTGTTGGCTAGACAAAAAAAAAAAAAAAAAAACAGGGTAAACAAGCAGAAGTAATTAAATAAAATAACAACGCTACCAAATGATATTTGTTATGTCTACAAAATATTCTGTTACTTGTCTTGTAGAAGAGCAAAGGCTGCAATTTTAATCGAGTTCAAGTGCATGGCATTACAGTGATGCCAGATAGTGTGATATGAATTGCAAATATAAATAGAAAATATTTTGAATTTAACAGTTTAAAACTTTTAAATGAAACTAAGTTGATAAATGTTAACATTTTTTAATCCGACAATAACTAGCTGAGTTACTAAAAAAAAAGAAAACCGCTTAAAAGTAATTTACTTTATAAACATTATTGTGCTTTTCCTGGTTTTATCGTTTATTTGCTTTGTGGGTGTAACGGAAATACAATAAATAAATACAACTGCATTCTTAAATTTGGTATTATAAATTTGGTTTTTGAGCTACCGGTAAGGCCGCCAAAAAAATGCGACTTATATCTAAACGCATTCACTGCCAGGAGTAGCTTGACAGGGTAAAGGAAACTTTCGTTTTACGATTTACCCGCACTTTTAATTGAGTCTTGGTATATAAAAAGTGAAGGATGACTATACTACAAACTGCAATGTAAAGCAGCAGGTGATCTGCTGTGATTTTTTTTTGCCAAACTGTAAAGGAAACTTTCGTTTCCTCGTAGCAGCATATAATAAACTAAAACCTTCTCAAATGTCTTAGTAAGGAGGCACGTAATTTCAATTTTAAATGTATAGTTTAAGGCATCAGTATATTTTCCTTAAATACTTCTTTCTAAATTCTCTTTCGAAACTAATGTATTTCAACAGAATTTTAAGCAAAAAAAGAAAAAAAACAACAGTCTTAAATTTTGAACTGAATGTGAATATGTTTTGTGTTTATATACATATGTATACGAGACTCAACGCCAACATTTATAGCTCTTATAATTATTTTTCAATTATAATCATCTGGCATCTTTAACTTAACAAACAATAACTACCGTTAATAACAAACATGCGCAAAGACAGAGAGAGAGAGAGTGACTAAGAGAAAGTAAACAATTTACAAAAATACTTTAAATGAAGCAACATGTTGTTGTCATTAGTGCACAAAAGCTAAAAATGTATATTATCCTTGACAATATATAATGTCAGTATGTTTTGAGTTTTTCCCTAAAGCGGTTGTTTCACTTAAGCAAATAATACAAATAACGGCGGCAAAATATATAGTTTATTACTGTTGTTTGTAAAACTTATAACAAGGATACCGTTATTTTTGTAATGTGTGAGAACATTTTTAAGTTCTCTTAGATATTTAAATAAAAAAAATTATTAAAAATTAATTTTAACTGTGAAGTTATAATACATTAATCACTAAAATTTTTATATTTTATAAAAAACTTTATAGACTTTTGTTAGAACAACATTTTTTGTGTTAAAATTTTTTAAATAAAAAAGTTCTTTGAAATGATTTTGAACTGATGCTAATTTCTGCGTTTTCAAAAGTTTTGATTTTACTTTTATATTAAAAAAAATACGAATAAAATATTATTTTTACTTTTACACAGTTCTTTGATTTTTGTGAAAAAAGTTACAAAATTGCATCTTCTTTAAGTCTTTTTAAAGGATAATTCTGTTACTTTTTAAAAATGGTTAAAAAAAGTACTTAATGAAGTGAAGGCAAACTTACAATATTTAAAATGCAAATCGACAAATCATTCGATTTTTTTCTGCTTTAATTTCTTTTCTTTTTTTAATTTCTTCCGTATGTGGACGTTATAACGGTTTTTTTGTACACACTATACCCCTAAAATCGAGTCCTGTGGTACATATTGGCACTAATTCTACAAGTGTATTATGTAGAATTATTTAAGTTGCTTAGGTATAATTTTAAGCTTTAATTTGTTTAGAGACTTATAGTACAATTTTGTGACAAAACCCTAAAAATAATAATAATAACAATTAAAATAATGTTTCGCATAAAAATTTATTTAAAATATTAATATGAAAGTGATCTCAAATCAATCTTATTTTCTTAAAAAACTAAATATTTATGGAATAACAGAGGTTTAAATTTATGAATAAATTTTTCACATAAAAATATATTAAAGAAATACTTATATTCTAAAAGAGATTAATATCATTAGTTTTTCGTATAAACATTAATTTTTAGAATTATTTATAGGTGATTATTCTCTTATTTTCTGGAAAACTCAATATTTAAGGTGAAACAGAATTTTTAATTTTTCTCTAAATTTTTTCATAATTTGTTTAGACGAAGAATACTGATGAGGGAGATAGTGATCTACAAAATAAAGTATAAAATTTTTCTAGTGTATAATTTTTTTATTTTTTAATAATAAAAAAAATTGTTAATTATTTTTCTTCTTTTATAAATTTAGAAATTAAAATATAGGCGAACTTAAGCCGAATTTAAAGTAATTATTTTTATTATACTAAAATAGTTTGACTAGTAAATTTAAAAATTAAAAATATTTTCTTTTTTTGAATTTCTACAGGCGATCACAAATAGAGTTTATTTTCCCGAAAAACTCAATTTGAAATCCAAAAAAAAAAATCTTTCATAAAATACGTCACATGATCCTTTTTAATTTGATATGTATTAATTTTTTTTTTAACTTTCACCTTTCTTGGAATATTAAATAACTGAAGATTATTAATTGAAATATATTATACATTCTTATGCACAAGTAATTGTGCAGTCGTTATTTCAAATGTTAAAAGTTGTGACAACGTTGTCTTGCTTATGATTGAAACATGTACGAGTAAGAGAATGTATCAATCCAACTTCCTTTGAATTGTCAATCAATTCTTGTAACTGATAAAAAACCAATGACATGACTACTGGAGAAAAAATAATTTAATTACATTTATTTAACACATGCAATACGAGCTGAAGTAGTGCCTCTGGTCATTTATTTTATTAATTACATTAAAAGAAAAATAAACAAGTGGAATTTAAGGGTGTAGAAGAAGCTTGTGAAAAAATATCGATTCTTGATTGTACAAATAAAATTGAAATATTTTATATTAAAAATTTTTTCAATTAGTCTGAAAATTTAATCGTTTATTATATGAAACTACACATATTATTCAGGAGCCTTTTTTATTATCCTTGTGACTTCAGCAGTTGTTATATTGTTACGATTTTCACTTTTTAAATGTAGGGGCTCTAAATATGAGTTTAAAGAAACAACGCAGCCATCCACATACATAGTTCAAAACTGCGTGGCTTCGGCAAGACTAAAAGACACGATATCCTTTCTCAACTCAGTCACTATTGACACACACTGTTAAGTTGTTACGTTTCTCTTTTGCAATTTACTTTTCTTTAACTATTTAGGGACCTCAACTACCTTTTTAGATTTCTTATATTAAGGTGTCTTGAAGTAAGAACTGCTGTTTTCCATTTATTCGCGATTTAAACAATTTATTCACTAAAGTCCTACGTTGGGATTCGAACTCATGATATTCTGTTAAATAAACAAGCATATGCGTCTACCATTGCGTCCACGTTCCTAGAACAAGTGAATCTACCCTCCGGAAGACCTGACGACACTTAGTCAAAGACTGTCAGCGCAGCAACAACTGTTCTTGACTTCAGTAGAGCTCTCACAGCGGCAATGCGCCCATTTCGGCTGCGAAACTTGAAACATTTGTTAATTGTGGAAAGTATTACCTTATTTAACTCTGTGTACCTTTAAATCACATTTTCGTGTGCAATATTTCTGATTTTTGCAAAATCTTTCACAAAAAAAAAAAATTACCAATTTTATTTTTGGGATATTGATAAAATTTCAAAGAACTTTTTTATTTTTATATGAAGAAAATTTATAATTTTAATAAAGAAAAATGAATACAAGAAACTAAATATTTGATAGTCAATTTAAAACACAAATATTTAATAAAATACACAAATGTCTCGAACACTAAGAAACCGTAAACGTCCAGATTCCGTACGTATGCCTGCGGCACCAGGTCTCCCAAAACATTCCGGAGTCATAGCACGTTCAGTTTCAGCGGGGCCGCATTCAGCAAAATTTTCTCATGAATATGCAAAACTAAATTCAGCAACAACATCATCCACACAATCGACACCAACGCTTAACAAGAAATACTTGGAAAAAATTCCAAGCATTTCAGCACAAAGTGAAAGTAGTGATGATGATGATGATGATTATGAAGCAGAAAGTTTAATTACTGTCAACATAAATAATAATCGAAAAGGAGATGATGATGATGAGTCCGATAAAGATGAAATACGTAAGAGGACAAGTGTTATAAAACATGAATATACAAACAATACCGATTGGCCACCTTGTGAACAAGGTCGAAGTGGCATCATTGAAACTAAAAATATTTCAACGAAAATGGCCTGTGGTATGAGAGCTTGCAAAGCAACTGGCCGTAATATTTTAAAAATAATATCAGCATCGTCTCCAATGTCCATCCGCAGAAATAGTAGAACATCATGCAGCTTCAAAGGCAAAGAAACCAAATTAATTAACGACGACAGTAATTTAAAGATGAATAAGGTGATTTACAATTATTTTTCTAGTATTACAATACAGATTTAATAAACTTAAAGTACTAAAGACATATAGCAGCTTTTAAAGCTTAAATTCATTAAAGAACTTTGTAGTCACATTTTTTTTATTTTTCAGCGTATCCTACTTTTACGAAAACCCTTTATATTTCGATGCGAAGAGAATATCATTCGAATTTTGATTGCTTATGTATGCGTTTCTAAAGTGTTTGCTTTCGATTCAAAATATAAAGTAAACCACCAGATTTTAATTCAGACATAGCCTGATCGGGCTGACCTAGTGCCTTGGCAACTCGGACGAACAGATAGAAAGACGGACAGACGGACAGACGGACATAGCTAAATCGAGTTTGCTATGCACAACAACTCAGAATATATATACGAAAATGGATATTGTAGAATTATTATAACAAACGGAATGGAAAACTTACATATATCCTTCTCCACCTGTTAAAGTTATTCATTGTTAAAAACTGTTCGAATAAACTACAGTTCAAAAATCAGAGTACACAATTTTAATATTGACGGACAGACAAATTTAATCATTTATGATTTGTATTGTTCCTTAAAAGCTGTTATATCACAACAACTCTTATTCCATTATTCCAATTAAATGTTTTAATGGAACTATTGCTTTTTGTTATCGACCTCTTCAATTGAAAAGTATTTCTCTTTCTTTCTTAATTCCTTCAATAAACAAAATGTTTTTTTTTTCAAGCATAAACAAGTATTTACACAAAATTTTAATCCTTTCATTTCTACTATGAGATATATTGCAAGAAAATCTTAAAACGAAATTAAAGAAAAAATGTTGTGAACAGCAATTTAAGATCTTAGAATTTTTGTGATAACAAAAACGTAGAAAAAAATTTTTTAAATGGCTGGAGAAGTAGAAATACAAATGTATATACTAATAAAAGAGGAATACTCGAGTTTAAGTTTTGGGTTCGAGCTTTGCATGTCTTTTAGGACCGACGCAATAACTTTCCAAAAGCTATTTTATGCTTTTCACTATATTTAGTAATTTTACCTTAAAGTTGTCGTCTACAGTAAGCAATTTACTTTCATTTTAAATTTCGGATTTAAACAAGACCTTTACTTATTTTTTTTTTTTTTTTTTTTTTTTTGATATTAAATGCAATTTACAAAAAGTTTTCTGTTAAAATACGAAACTTTAATAAATTTAAAAGTCTCATTTTCGAATCTTCATTTTCAAGTATATTTCAATTTGCAAAGCTACTGAAAAGTTTTTGATTTATTTCAAAAATATTTTTTTCTGCCCCACTGTGAGTTGCTAAAGACATAATTGAATTCGTATTTCTAAAACAATTGTTTGTATAAGAAAATAAAAAGAATATGTAAAAAAATAGAAGAAACTAAAACAAGTAAAGTGGTATATTCGGCTATGCCAAATTTTATATACCCTTCACCATCTATGTAAATCTAGTTTCGTGAAGTAACTCCAATCAAAAAAAAAAAAAAAAAAAAAATATTGGAGGAACAGACAATTAAAAAATTAAATTAAGTAGAAATAAAAATGTCAGCGATTCTTAATTGGTTTAAGCATTTTAATTCCTTAAGGATCTCTTCAAAAGCTTTTAAATGATATCCATATTGATATTTAAAAAAAAATATGGTGCACAATCGTTCCTTTCTATGAAAAGTTCAGACAGAGGCCCATAACTCGGACAGTATGGGCGATTTTTTCACTTGATGTTTTTTGTTTGTTTTTTAATCCTCTATCGCCAAATATTTTTTTTTATAAAAGAGGCCTGGCGTGGTGTTTTGTCCGCTGCCTTGAAGAACATGGATGCTGATTTTCAATAGCAAAATTTTCGAAGAGTTGTTTGATTGATTGGAGTATTTAAATTTAGTTCTAGCTTATCTAGAGCCTTGGCAAAAATTTTTGATTGTAGTTACTTCACTTAACTGGATTTGTTCCAAATGATATGAAAAAATTAGGCGAAGACGTAGTGTTTTGTCCGCTGCCTCGAAGGACATTGTCAAAGTTGGCAAAGTTGATTTCAACTTAAACACGGACGGACAAACAGTCATCGCTCAATCGACTTGGCTGTGCACTAGAACTCAGAATACGAGGGCTGCCAAGTGCAATCTGACATTTCCATTGGAAATTTTGTCATTTTTAAGCATAATCATACTCAAAACGTTTTGACGTATGACCATTATTTGTGTTGTTTACAGTGACTTGAAAAAATTAATATAGAAAAAAATGGAATTAACTCGTGAACATTTTCGTGCCATCATTTTTCACAACTTTTGACGTGGATTATCACAAGAGTGCATTGATGAACTTAAATCTTTGTATGGCGATTAAGCACCATCCGATAGCATTGTGAAAAATTGGTATAATGAATTTAATCGTGGCCGAAGCTCGCTCAAAGACGAATTCCGTGAAGGTCGTCCAAAAACGGCTGTTGTGCCAGAGAACATTGATGCCGTGCGTAAACTCATAATGCAAGATCGACATGCGACATACCGAGAGATAGAGACATCCTTGGACATTTCTTCCACCAGCATACATTCGATACTGCAGAAACACCTGGCCGTAAAAAAGGTTTGTTCTCGTTGGATCCCGCACAATTTGAAAGTCGCTCAAAAAAAGGCTCGTGTCGATTGGTGCAAAGAAATGTTGCAAAAATACGATTGCGGTGTTTTAAAAGACGTTTATAAGATCGTTACAGGTGGCGAATCATGGATCTATGCGTAGAGCCCGAAACGAAACAACAATCGACATTGTGGGTCTTCAAAAACGAGTTTTGGCTGTTTCTTCGGCAAAACTGGTCATGTGGCGACTGTTCCGCTTGAGCAACGTAGGACGGTCACTTCTGAGTGGTACACTACAATTTGTTTGCCTGAAGTCATCGGAGAAATTCCAAAAACCAACAAGAGTAGACGAATCATTGTTCACCATGACAATGCGAGCTCTCACACATCGGCTCAAACCAGAGCGTTTTTGACCGGCCAAATGGGTCAACTGCCGTGCAGCCCTGACTTGGCACCTAATGACTTCTTCTTGTTTCCGCACATCAAGAAAAAAATTCGTCGCCAGAAGAAGCTGTTGAAGTGTTCAAAAATCATGTTTTAGAGGTATCTCAATCGGAGTGGAAAAAGTGCTTCGACAGCTGGTTTGAGCGCATGCAAAAGTGTATAAACCATGCTGGAGAATACTTTGAAAAACAATAAAACCATTTTTGATTATTAATATTCGCATTTTCACTATTAGGCCAGAAATATATAGAGCAGCCCTCGTACGTGTATGTAGATTTTGTAGGAATTACACACGCAATGACAAACTCACATATACCTCAGATATATTCCACTTGTGGTGAAGGGTAAAAAAATATTTTAAGTTACTAAAATACAAGTGAATTTTTTTTGGTAGTATGGTATATAAAAAATAGAACATGCACCTAATCATTAAGAACTTATAAGCAAAAACTAAGAAAAGCAAAATCTGTTATAATCGAATGCTAAATACAAAATAAAGAAAAAAATTAAAACTCTTAACGAAATAAATTGCCAAATATGTTTGAAAATTAGAAAATTATTGTACCAAATAAAAAATTTGAAAAAAAAATAGAAAACAAATTTCTTAGCAACAAGTTTTTTTGTTTTATATTTTCAATGCATTGAAATGGAAAATAAAATTTCAGAGCAATTCTTCATAGCTAAATAAAATCTATAAAACATGTTTGTAAAAAAAACACTTTTTTACAATAAAGGAGATTACGTTTATACGCAACTCTTACTAGAAAATAAAAATATTATGAACAGAAAATTTTGCCGCATAAACGTAGAATAAATTTTTTATTTGCGAATAGCTTACTCACAAAAACAGTTCCTGAGTAGTTTATTTGCAAATAAAGTGTAAAATGTTGCCACATTTATTTTTCTTTTTAAATGTTTTTGCCTATTAGGCCTTATAGAGATTTTAAAAAGTAACATTTTGAGGGAAAAATATAATTTAAAAAAAAATTGTTCATAATTAATTTTTAAATAACAAAACAAAACAAAAAACCAAATCTGCGAAAAGTGTGTTTTTGGCGACTAATCGTATAATTATAAACTGTTAAAATGTTTTCTGCCGACATTTTCCGAGTTAAATATAAAATTGCTATACGGTACCACAAAAACATCGAAAATATTCTTGTCGTATAGACAGTGAGTTAATTAATTAGAAATAAATTTTATTTACAAATTGCGTGTGAACGTAGTAATGGTACACCTTTTAAATAAATTACCCTTGATCTTAAATACTATTTTAAATAATTTGTCAATTCACAATTCACAAAAACTTAAAAATATTTCCAAATTAAGTTTACACATTCTGATAGAGGGATATCAGACGAACAAAATGCGCCAGGCTGTAAGAAAATATATGCAGTGGTTCCAGAGATATTTGCGTTGGTGTTAAAAAGTTATCAGTAAACTGATTTCTGTAAAAATGACATGAAAGTGGCATGCAAGTGGCTTTTACTTGGAAACTTAAAAATGTTTCTAAATTAAGCTTACACATTCTGAAAGAGGGATATTAGAAGAACAAAATGCGTCGCTAGGCGATGAATAATATATTTTCATATGTTTGCTAGTTGCTGTAAAAGGAAAATAAAATTTAAGAATATTCCCATCGTTTTGGCGATTTTTATTTAAGTTTTAATTTCAAATTTTGAAAATATTAAAACTTTGAATTTATTTTTATAAAAGGGAACACGCCATTACTAGTTAGTTTTCAGCTGTATACAGTGGTTAAACAAAAAAGGAATCATGCGTTAATTATTGTTGATTTTTCTTAAACTAAAATTTTTGTCTTAAATTTTTTGTTTGCACAAAACTCTTTAGTTTATTTAAAGTTTTGTGAGAAGTTTCGTGAAGAGCTAAGTAAATGGTACCAAAATGCCTATCAAGAAGTGTTTTCACTCCCAGTAATCAATACCGGTAAAACTACAATTTTGATCGGGTATTCTAGCACGTTTTAATTAAATTTTATTAAAAAAAAAAATAATTTTTGAATACAAACTTAAATCAATTATTCATTTAAAAAAATGCTTTTCAAACAGATTGCTTTAAAAATGGACCCTTAAAAGCCGTACCATTATTAAAAGTCTCAAAATAAAGTAAGAACTTTATAAAACTGCTAAATAAATAGAATGTGTTAAAAGGTAAATGAATTAAAATTTTAGCATGCATAATACTTAAGCCCCTTTCGCACACTATAATACTGAGAATTAAGGCTTGTCAAACATAAATCCTATGAGAAAGTGTGATGGTGTGATAGCAGTATTTTATCTTTTATCAAAGTATGAAACAATACGAAAAGAAAGTTTTTTTTTAATTTAGTTTTGTATTGAGACTTTTTTTCGATTACAATTTGATTGTACAATCTTACTATAACGAATTGTTTATATTAGAATTATAATTGTCTTATTCTAGTTTGAGTGAATTTGGGAACATACTTCATGCTTAAAGTGAAAAGTTCGCATAATTAACTTAGTTTTGTTATGAAAGAGGGAGATAAAGACTTGCTCAATGTCTGCTCAATAAAACAAAATACTTTAAGCTAAATAACAAAAAAAAAAACAGCTGTTTATAACAGCAAATAAGATTATGGTATTTGTAAACTAACGTTAACGTAACAAATAATCACAAATATACAATTAGGATTAAAGAGTAGATGTAAAACGAACACAGCTTTACTGTTAAATGAAAAAGAAAGCTGTAGATTAATAATATCACAGTCACGAAAATTAGGTAAATAAATGATTAAATATATCAAGTAAAAATAAAATAAAAATATCACAGCAATTAATAACAGGATACTATCTACAAGGTAAAGTGGTTAACCCCTATGGGTATCTGGGGTTGATTTTTTATGAAAAGCTGGCGGCGAGTAGAGGTGCGGATCGTTGTCAAGGTTCTCGCTCAGGATACTCACTGTCGAAAAATAGGTGGATTAACCCCATGTTATTTACTTTGGAATGAAAGATGTCATTTATCAAGATGTTCTCATGATCAGCAAGACTTTCTACAAATTTTTTCTGTAGGGTAAAAACGTATCTACTAAACGGTTTTGTTTTAGAATTTTCGTAGACAAATTCACTAAAAAATCGCTTAGATGGATTTTGATAGCATTTCCCGTTGCACTTTCTTAAAACTTTTCGCTCAAAGATTCCCACTTATTTAATGACTATCGGCGAGATAGAAAACCAGATGGGAAATCCATAGCTTATTACAGGGCGTATTGCTGTTTTGTATAGAAGCATTTCTGTATCCTGAGGAAAATATTTATTGCTCATAAGACTGCTGAATGTCGCTGATATACGTTTTGTTTATACTATTTTTAAAAGGAAGTTCAGTACCATCTAAGCTTAATGTGAGGCACGAGTTTCTTACAGAAAGAAATTTGACATCCCATAGTACCGAACGATTTTTGGAAATTTTTCTAAACGCTTACACTTTTCATATTATCAGGGTTGATTCTTTTTTTTTTTTTTTGAAAAGCAAATGAAGAAAATAACAAAACCAGCTGTTGAGCAATGAAACATGCCGAATGCATCGCGGACGATAGCGCGCCTTCGTCTACGCTATCTTCTCTTTGTTTTGCAACTGCTCAAAATTGCCCCTATATTTGTCGCTTACATATTGATTTTATTTACAACAAAGTACAAATAGCTGCAATTTTTATTTTGAATTTTTATTTCCCAAGAAGCTGAACGGCCAAAAATTGTCATAAGGCGGCACTTCCGCGCCATACATAATATTCTTTAGTCGCCGTTGCTTAAATTTCTTACCAGCTTGGTAATCCGCTTTCAATTGTGAACAGCGGTTAATATTCTACTCATAATTTTCATTTTACTTAAACTGTGATAGTGTGAAAACAAAATTACAATGTTACGTTAGATTTCTTGACAACAATTTGATTTCCTTTTTACGAAATCCTATGAAAATCTTAATACTCAGTATTATAGTGTGAAAGTAGCTTTACCTGTTGTGCCGCTTGTAAAAAAAATTTTACCAGACCTGGAGTGCTTTAAAGTACTTGACTTCCGAACAAATAGTTGAACTGAAAGTTAATTAGAACTAAAAGACATATGAACTAAAAGTTGAACTAGTTCATATTTGAACTTGTTACAAGACCAATTTCAAATATTTACAAAAGTATATTTAAAAATTGTTTTTTTAAGTAGCCGCTTAAAAAAGAAAAAACTTTTATAAAATCATATTTAACGGCTTTTAAAATATCCCCTTAAAAGAACCTTTTAAGAAATGTCTGGTTGATATGTAAAATGTACATTTTTAATTCGCCTGTACATATAATAAAACTGTGACAGGATCATTTTTGTGTACGAAATATTTAAAAATTTTTTTTTTGTTTGTGTAAATAGTAATTGTCATAATCAGTATGTTAGAGTTGTGTAGTTCGTGAAAGACCTAGTTCAATTGAAGGACTCACTTAATTAAATTATAGGGAAGGCTCTTTCTAATAAGCTCTTTTGGCTCAGTTACTGAGCCAATTTCTAGTTCATTATTATTTATATTAAAACAAATATAAAATTAAAACTTAAGTGAAACCTTAAATCTTATTTTGGTCTAAATTAAGCAGAAATATCCTTGAGTGATCAGAAAATATATTCTTATAAACCAATATTTTTTTTTTTCATTTTAACGGCTTACAAAAATAAAGTCAGATTAATGTGGATAATTATATATAAATAATCTTTTAATTGGTTTTCAATTGCACAATTTTTCATTAGTATGTGTGAATATGTTTTTAATGTCTAATAAATTTATCACAGAACACTAAAAGTTGTATGAGCTAAAAAAGTTGAGCTAAACATATCAACTGGATTGGCTCACTTGTTTTAGCTCACTAAAGCCTGGTACTCTGTTCAAATTTGTGAAAATTGTTGAGCAACATTGATTATTTCATGTGGAATATTTGACATTTAAAGTGTGGTATCATTGTTTTAAAAACGTAAGTAAAAGACATACGATCATCTGTTGTATGAAAAATTCCGCATGAAATAATGCCTACTTGCTTTATTTCACAGCTTGGATAAAATGTTGCCAGAAACATTTCAAATGTTTTTCCACAGTAAAAACAGAGTACTACTTCTGCAACATTTTTTCATGACTTTTTCATACAATTTTTCTTATATGCGATTTGACAGCATTCCGCATGAAAATCTGAACAGAGTACCAGGCTTAAGTTAGCTTTGAACCAAATGAATGAACTAGTTCGTTCTAATAAGCTAAGCTGAAAAGAGCTCACTTTAAAGAGCTGATAAACCCAACTCTACAGTACGTCTCCGTCAACACAAAGTACGAAAGTTGGCTAACATTTAGCTTTTGATGTACGTTGAATACTTTGACAGCTATCATTTGCTGCTTCTTCTTGTTATACCCTTCACCACAAAAAGTGAAAAAAAGTTTAACTGACTTTGTCTTTTCATGTATAATTTTTAGAATAACCATTTCCGACCTTCATTAATATGTATATATTCTGACTTCTTATGCATAGCGAAGTCGGTAGACCGATGTTCGTCTGTCCGTCCGTGTTAGTGTTAAAATCACAAAAAAAGTAAATATGTCAATCGATCAGATATAGTGTCGAAAGAGGTGCTATTGGAAATCACCTACCTCTAATTTTTTCAATCAAAAAAAATAAATAAATAAATAAATAAATAAATAAATATATGTATGGGGGCGATAGAGAATTAAGAAATAAGAAAACAACATCAAGTAAAATAAAATTGGCGCCCGCCCATATTTTCTAAGTTACGGTGCTCTGAAATTTTCAAATTTATTAAAATAACAATATGGGTATCATTTTAAAGCTTTTAAAGAGATGTTTAAGGAAACACGAATTGGAGTTACTTTACTAAAGCAGATTTATATAGATAGTGAAGGGTATTTAAGATTCGGGATAGCCGAATATAGCACTTACTTGTTTTGTTACCTCTCTTGCTTTTGTTTTAATGTTTGTTGGTCCGTCAACAAAGTACTTATTGTGTCAACCTCACCCGCCGTTACTTTGTCTTCACTTATATACGATAGAGTCTCAAAATTGCTATATGTACTCTGTCGGTCTGTCAGACATAGTTCTACACCTTCTTCTTCAATTGTCAGCATCTGACTTTAAAAAAAATAATATTCAATTAGTACGGTTTTTGAGTTAGATGCAGATATTTTTACCTTCTATTTTTCTTTATAATAGTTGTGAGAACAAAAGTCAATATGATATCGGTTATTCTTTAACACTGTAAAATTTTAAAAGATACATTTTACAACAATTTTATTAATTTATATCACAACTTTATTGAAAGTTTAAGAGATATAAGATGGTAAAATTTAAAGCTTGATGTGAAAATAGGAAGCGATCGTAAACTTTTCTTAACAATTGTTTTATTTTCGAAGAGCTGTGCATGCTTTAACTCAAAAGCCATGTCATTTGTAATGTATTAAGTTCTCCAATTTTTTCTGATTATTTTATGCAAATATCAAGCAAATAATTTTAAATTTCAATTGGAGATAAAGTATTGAAAACGAGTAAATTAAATTTTAAACCAATGACCTAAATAACAATTTTGAATGATATCTTTAATAAAGAAATCAATTTGCGATAACATATTTTGACTTGTGTTTGACTTGTTTTTTAAATTCATTTTATAAATGCTTTAAGTTATTTCGTTTTGCTTTCAATTTTATTTTTCTTTCTTTCATTTTTTTATGTTTTTGATTGAGAAAAAATTTGTGTTAAATCCAAACCGCAAAAGCTATTGTGGCTTTCAATTACAAGAATGTCGGCAACAAAACATTGACGACATCAACAGACTTTTGATCAAATTTCGGTTGTTTGTTATTGAAGTTCTGTTTTTATTTACATATTTTTTCACTTCGTGTTCCATTGTCCAACAGGTTATAATGCTGGGAGATTCGGGTGTTGGTAAAACCTCACTATTAATTATGTTTCGGGACGGGATTTATATGCCCTGTTATTATGTTACAACCGTAGGCATTGATTTTATGGTAAGACTCTTTCTGCGTATGTTTGTTTATTTGTGTGTGTAGTAAATGTTCATTTTTGTAATGTTTTTATGTATGTGTATGTTAACAAAAAGATTTTAAACTTTAAGATTAAATGTTATAAAAAGTTGTTTGTTATTGAAGCGTACATTGTGTTTTTTTGTAAAATGAAAAATTTGTCTAGAAAATTTAAGTTGGTGTATAAAACTTGCTTGGTGTAAACTTTTTAACTCGATGTTCCCATTTTCTAACAAATAAAATAAATAATTTGGCTTAAGTAGAGTTTTTTTTTATTAACTCTGAAGTTTTATAAGACAGTGGCTAAACTGTTGGTTCGCAAAAATAATTAATAAATATATGTGCCGATTTGTGACGAAAAAAACAACGACTTTGCCTAACCTAATTAATATTGATTGATTATGAATATTCGCCCTATTCTTAGTTACAAAGTTTCTTACTTAAAATGGGATTATCTGACATAACAACGTAATAATTATTATAATAATAGTAATGTCAGCCAAACCCAATTCAAGACTTTAAGAAATATTAGGTCAAAATAATGCAAAACTTCTCGCAAATAATATGTCCTGATTACGAGCTATAATAATATTCAAAAAACTAAAAACTTGCTTTTTTAAACTTTTCCCTTAAATAGTTTAGACTGCGTTTAAAAAAGTGACCTAAATTACTTTGAAGAAAATGGCTGTAAAGGAGGTATCGTTCAAGTAAAAGACACCAGTAATAAAAGTAATTTTTTAAGCATAAAGTTCCATTAAGAAAACGTAAGTTTTACAAAGTTGTGTTTAAAAAAGTACCTTTTAAATAGTGCAGTTATAAGAAGTATTTGTTTTTAAATTTGTTTCCTAAAAAAGCGAGTTTAATCCCATACTTATTCAAAAAATAATTTTTTTTTTTTTTGCTAAAAAGACAGTTAAAAAATACTTATTAAAAAATTACTTTAAAAAAAAGACACTAAAAAACAACGATTAAAGAAGTACTTCTTCAAGAGTTGTTTTTTACAAAATATATCTTTCAGGAAAGTAAATTAAAGACAAAATACGTTTAAAAACAGTGACTTTGAAAAGAAATGCCTCTTTTGAACTTTTTTGCTTTGTATTAACTTCGAGGATTAAGGAAGCCATTTATTTATTTATAACGACAATTGCTTCAACGTAAATGTTTTACCATGCAACTCAGGCATCATCGGTGTATCCCGATTGATTGTTAACTACGGAAAAAAATTTTTTTTGCTGAAAATTGTATCCAATATTATGAAAAAAAAACTGTTAGAGGGTCTCAAAAAAAATAAAATTTTTGATTTGAAAATTCTTATACCTCGATCATTTTAAATTATAAATATGCAGATTGAATCACCGTTTTATCCCTTTCAGACCGTGATGCATCGATTATGCGGGTGGGTTTCGGTCTCAATATTTTTACTTCTGTTTGGTTAATGTGAAATAGACTGGCATGCATCGATTGTGCTAATTGTTTTCTATATTTGCTTCTTACATTTATCTTCTGTTTAATTCACCGTAACTTTAATTATTACGAAACTCTTCAGTCACATTTCAGTTTTAGCATAATGAGCCTCAAAATAAGTTGTGTCTTCAATGACTAAAGTATTAATCGTTTACAAATAAATAAAAGAAAACTAAAAAACTAACTAAAAAATTATAAATTTTAAAATTTCAAACTATTCGAAATCTTTTCATGCAATACAAATGTGTTTTAGTTAAAAATATTATTGAGTGCATTAATTGTGCGCGTCAGACGTACGTTTCCTGAAAATCCTTGAAGGTTATAAAAATGAGAATATATTTTTATGCGCTCTAGAGATCACATGTTCCAAAAATTATAAACAAATTCCCGGTAATTTTGCGTCATGTCTGAAAGGGTTATAGGATTGACTAGGCCTTTAGTAGAAATATTGTCAGATTCGAGGTACAAAACTTTGAAATCATATACAGTCGACTCTTAATAATTTGAAACTCAAGGGACCAGAGAAATCATCGATTTTTCATATTACGAGGCTTTTTTCAAAAGAAAGAAAAAAAAATTGAAATTAACAAGAGCGTGCTAAAAGCGTTGCATAGAAACTAAAGAAAACGCCTTACATTTTTTTACGAGAAACAAAATCACATTAGGAGTTCAAATTATAAAGCGTAAAAAAATCGGATTACAAATTATATAATGTTGGCAGGCAAGTTGTCATTTCGTAACACATCACAAAAAACAAAAATAAATGATTGTTTTATTTTTGCAAAACTTATTAGAGTCGGCGATCAAAATTTTATTGAAATAATTTCAAATTATTGAGGGGATCAAAATACATAAATTTTTTAAAATATATTGAATGTTTTTAAGGGACCTGGAAAATAGTGCAAACTATCGCAAAACTCAAATTAACGAGTTTCAAATTATCAAAAGTCGACTGTAGCGCCATCTCTGGAAAGTGAATGGTACCCAGATTCAAAACTTTCGCTCTGATATACTCGTACTAAATTTTGGATGAATCGCCCTACGCCTGTACAAATGGCTGAGTTATTTCCAAACAATTTTGATGTGTCCCACTGTGCACTGGTTTTTTAAAAAGTATTTTAAAAATTTCCTGTAAAATCATTTTCTGTGTTCGATGTTTGTTCATTATTTCCTTAGAATTTAATGCTTTCTTTCGTTTTTGTTTATTTTAAACGTTCCAGATTTTCGTATGCATGTGTGAATATTTAAATACAAAACAGCAATTATTTTCGATTAATTTAGTTTAATCTCTAGTGGAATTAAAATATTTGATTTCTGTTTTTATTTTTAATCTTTTTGTTTTTTTTTTTTGTTATTCAATTTTCATTTAATCTCTCTTAGTTAATTTTTTTTTCTTGATTTTATCAATGTTAACTTTTGTAAACTTAAGTTTTTGCCTAGAATTAGATTTTATTCTGTAACTCAATTTAACACTTTGTAAATAAAATTTAGGAAAATTAAGTTTCCTTTTTGAAATGAAAATTGTTAATGTAAACATTTTGTTGTAAAGATTATAATTTCAAATTTCATCAAGATATTTTAATCAAGTTTTAATGGCTAATTTGAAAAGACATATGCATTACACACATTTGAGATGAACGATGCATTTTTTATTGCGAATATTCGTCCTCAGAAATAAAACGAAATTCATCGGCAGGTTTATTTTTGTTTTTCTACTTAGTTTTTAGGCTCTTTATTTCTTTTTGCTTTCAGATTTGTCTTGTTTTTATTTATAGCACGAAATTATTGTTTCTTTTTTTCAATAACATGGTCACTCCATCAACAGGCAACATATAAAGAAAATTAGTAATATGTAGTATATTAAACTTTTATGGATTTGCCTTAGCAAAAAATTATTGTTGCTACAAAAAATGAGAAATATCGCCAGTGCCTTGAAACTAAACCGCAAAATATTAAAAGTACCTATATTCCTAAAATATAAAAAGTTTTAAATTAATTTATTAATTAAACAAATTGTGCTAAATATTGTAGTGACGGTGTACATGGGGACAAATAGCCGAATAACAATGACTAAAATGGGATTTTTTATTTTAATAAATATTCACATATTCTATATACTATTCCTTATACTGGTACATAGTATTGTTATGAACGCATCACATTAATCTGTACGACCGTGCAAAGTATCATCATCTGTTACCCTCACATGTATCTGTCATCAGCATCGATAGCGTTTATTCTTCCTAAACTTCAGAATTTTTATATAAATTTACAGTTTAAAGTTTTTTTTAAATATTTTTGTAGGCATTAGGCATCCAATTTCTTTTGCTCTTATTATTAGATTAACAATTATCAGCCCTATTATAAACAAAAATTCCGTGCGCGTTTTTTCACTTTTCCCTTTTCTCCAATTATAAATTTTTCCCCTTTTGGTTGACTGCGGAAAGTGAAAAAAAATTCGCGGAAAAAAGTATGTATTATGAATTATAAAAAAAAAAATTATTATAAAGTGATGCCACTTTTTTTTATTATTTTATTCCCACGGAATTCATAATTGAGGGATCTTTTCTCTCTTTCATAATTCGACTGTATATGTAGTGTTGATATAAAATACTCCTTTTTTTATTATGAAATATATTGAAAAATTTACTTTAGCTAGAGCTATAAAAAAAGTTCCAAACAGTTCCACGACATTTTCTTATAAGTTATAAGTTCAGTGCACGAAACTATATTGTAAAGGGGAATTCCGTCACAACAGTCTGTGTATTGAGACCTGTGTATTTAGAGAATTCGTTCAATTGGATCGGTCATTTTGATTTTTTTCTAAACTAACATCAGAATAGTATTCAGCGACCCTAATAAATCCCGTGTTAAAATTTTAAGCGAATTCGATTAATTTTTTTAAAATTTTCCGCCATATTGGATACGCCATTTAAAATTAAAAAAAAAACTGATGTCAGATTTATAATCAGCGACTGTAAAGTCACGATGGTACATAGTTTAAATGAAAATTATTACTTATTTCATATGAAGTGAATAATTTTGTCGCACTAAATGTTCAATTTGTCTCTGTGTGCGGTGTTAAGATTAAAAATTTTTCTGCTGCTCTATCACATCGTCCTTCAGTTATTTATACTTTTTTATTTTTTAATAACATGTCATAAGAATATATTACAATTTTTAGGATTGTAAATAAATATTGAAAAAATAACAACATTATCAAAAAAACAAAAAAAAAAGTGAAGCAAAACCGAAATTAAATAAATCGTAATAAAGAAATTTTGGTAAGTTTTTCAATTTGAAAAAAACAAACACTTTTTGTTTTATTCTATCTAAGAAATCAATTACTATTTTTAATACATTTGCCTAAAGCTTAAAAAAGGACATTCGTGCTTATGATTTCTGAGATTTCTTTTTGGTGATTTACGATTAGTTCATATTTATTTATCCTATAGTTGATGTGGTCTTAGACGCTGCACTGAGGTGAGAAAGGTTTTTATTTTTAATATAGTAATTTAATGACTGTTGTAGTTTTATTTTATTTTTATTGTAAGTGACAAACTTAAGTTGAACGAAAATATACCAACCGTATTATATTATATTTCGATACTTACATTACTGTGCTTTTTCTTGATAATCAAAGAAGTCTTCAATTCAACTACGAATTTTTTGAACCTCTTCGGACAGTAAGTGAGCCTGCAGAAAAAAATACACTTTTAAGTTAAATATTTTTTCATGAATATGAATATTAACCATATTTGTTTCGGTCCACTGCCCCTAGAACAAAAGCTTTCTAAACATAACCAATGTTATTCCTTTTTTGTAATTTTTTTTATTTTGTTTTTGTATCAATCACTTCTTGGGGAAATATAGTAAGTACTTTATCTCTTGAGTATTGTTTGGCTTAATCACAGCACTCCAGCAATGATTTCCGTGGCCGACCAAGTACAGAACAAGTAGAATATTTACTCTCATTTAATTAAATTTTTATAGTGCTTTTAATTCAAATTGCATCTTTTTTCAAATTGCGGCTACAAGCGATCAGAATCTTTGCCACCCTTGCTTATATTGAAGCTAAGGACTTTCTATATTGTGTCTAAATTTCACATATTCTCTTTTGGCTTATGCCAACATTCGATTACTCCCAGGCCGTTTTAATAAAATCGCGTATGATATAGAAAAACTTTCCATTACAATTTGTATAACTAACTATAGTTATCACAGTCCACAGTTGATTAATAGCTTCTAGTAAGTTTCTTCACGTAGAATAACTATGAAATAATAAATTTCATATGGGATCAGACCAATCCACAGCATACCCTACAGAAAAATGCACCGTTTGGTTTGGTTTACACGAGATCGTTACCGCACCATGATTAATGAGTTTTTGTTTGCAAATATGGATGAGATTGATCCGGACGAAATGTGGTTTTAACAAGATGGCGCTACGTGGCATACAGCGACCGCAACAATCGACTTTTTGTTTTTGTTTTTAAAATCAAAATTTGATAATAAGTTGATTTTGAGAAATGGACCTGTCAATTCGCCTCCAAAGTCGTGCGATTTCGATTATTTTTTGTGGGGCCACGTGAAGTCTCTAGTTTATGCTGATAAACCAGCACGATTGACGCTTTGGAGCCCAACATTGTTCACGTTATTAGTGACATACGGCCAGAAGTACTTGAAACAGTGATCCAAAATTGGACGTCCACAATGCGCTTCGTCATTAGCAGCCTCGGTGGCTGCGGTGCCATGTTAACGCCATGTTCTTATCTTTCGTATAAAAAAAATCTTCATTACAATTTAGTTTTTTGTGTTATTTTTACAATTTAAAGTTCTGTAGGGCTTAAAAAACACCCGATACCTTCAAAATGTTGCATCAATCCGAGCAGTTCAAGAATATAGATCTAAAATTAAGGGTCTAAAAGTTAAAAGAAATCTGTGTTTTTTATTCTATCGTTCGTAAATCATTTTTAAGAGGAAAATATATATGTGTTTGATTAATCTTAGCTTATTGATATATTGTTTTTCAGGTCAAACAATGAAATAATCGGCTTGAAATTCGTAGGTTTAAGTTTAGCCACTTAAAAAAAGGAATTATTACTTTGAAAGTAATTCTGTTTGATTTTCTTTTCCATTAAATGTTTGATTTTTTCCGCGAAAAACTAACAGTGCACTAGTATAGAAGTAATCATGGACTTGTCAGATTAATCTTTAATCGCTGCCTTAAGCAGCTTAACATTTTTCAGAAATCTACATTTTTCTTAATACCTAATATTTCATATATATTTTGGTAGAAACTTGAGGAATTACCCTCGTATAATATGTGAGAAAGTTAAAAGCAGCTATAATGTTTATGCATATCATAAAACATTCAATTACTGCAGTATTAATTCAGTGCAGTAACGCAATTTGTTTACCAGGCAGTAAATAATTGATCAATATTTCATAATAATAAACACAAAAACAAAAAGTTATTATTTGCCATGACTAAATTCTGTTATATAAAAATTTCATTGTTTTTTTTTTAAATAAGTATATGTGAGTATTTACATATACGTATATTAAAAAACAATAAATGGCTTAAATTGATGTAAAATTTACTGAACTGTAAAAAGCTGTTTGAGGGTGGAGTACATTTCAAATAAAATATTTATTTACTGTTGAAGTGTGCGTATATAAAAAAAATTATTAGTTTACAGGAGATAAAATAATAATAATAAAAAATAAAAAAATAAAATTCGTAAGATAAAGATATTTAAAAGTTTATGGGCAGTTATCTATCAAGACAAATTTGGTTTATTTAAACAGGACTAAGACATATCATAAGATGCATGTAGAAGGCTGAAGAAATATTTCTTACATACACTTGGCAAATAATCTGGAATATTTATATTACTTGAGGGTTACACGATTGAGTTTTGCCTTCAAGTTTTAATCCATTCACACTTTTTTTTACCAATACACTCATACTTTCAAAAGTTGAAACGAACTTTCTTTCAATTTAGCTTTCCAGTTGAGTGTTTCAATTTGCGTTGAAAAAACAGCTTATTACAGTTTTGTTTTAACTATTCTTCGTTTTTGTTTTTACAAATATTTTACCGCCATAAGTTTTTACCACTTTGAGAAAAGAGTTGCTTTCAAGTTTTGCACAGCCTCCGTCACAACTGTCGATTTCAATAAACAGTATGTGTAAAAACCTAGAAAGAAAACTTGATCATGTGGCTGCAGGGTTAACAAACGTTAAATTCAAGTGCAGAGTTATTTTGTTGCGTTTAGACCTTGAGAGCCGGTTTTTAAGATAGAGATTAGAGATGTTTAAGTTATATTTAATCTTTGTTTTTAGTTTTTATAATGTCAAATAATTACTGTTATTTATCAGTTTAAGTGGTCAACGTTGGTGGTTTCAACTTACCTATGTACATATATATACATAAGACTAAAGTAATTCTGAAATATATGAAAACTTAAACAATTATAAGAAGGAACAAAACAATAAGAACACTAACATATCACTTTTATGTACACAATGGCACTTAATTGAGGCAGAGTTTTCAAGGACTGATCGCTAATTAAAAAAAAAAACAAAAAGCTTTGCCACAGACTAACAGAAGTCAATAAATAAGCACTTTAAGCGCAATACTACCAAACGTCTAGGTTTTACGCTGTAATGTCATACCAAAATTATAGCGCCAACTTAGTGTCTTGAGCTATCATAAAGTAGTAGGAGCTGTCAAAAACTGCATGTGCGTATGTGTGCGAGAGAGTCTGAGTAGAAATACAACCTCACGGATGCGGATGCGGTCGGTTTTTTATATGGAGTTTTGACAATAAAAAACGAATCCGCATGAAATTAGAATCTATTTTAATTTGAGAGCGTTTTCTCCAAAGCTCTTAATTTTTAATTTTTTCTCTTTTAGCATGTTGCCACAGTTTTATTGATTTTCTAACAAAAAATACTATTTGTTAATATTTTTTGTGAATGCCTAGGAAAAAAGAAGAAAAAGGAAATGTAAAAAGTCATGGAAAAACAAGAATTATTTTAAAATTTTCCAATTTATTGATTGTTTACACTTTACAACATTTTTTTTAAATATATTTTAATAAAAAAGAATAAAAAAATTAATAAACAAATAATAAAAAAAATGACAATAAAATCCGCATCCGTCGCCGCAACTCATTTTATTTGTTTTTTCTCTGACATGCGAAATCCGTCGCTGCAACCGTACGGTTGTATTTCTACTCTCTTTGACAGATTTGTAAGATTTCATAATCTTTAAAAATTATTAAAAAACCATTTTTCTCTATACGATCAGAGATGCTTTTTTTATGAATTAAACCATATGTTTTTTGCATCTTGTTTGTAATAGTGTGGTAACTACGATGCCACTTTTTCAACGATTTTTAAAATAGGATGGAATTCTGTGTAATTAAATCGTACGATTCTGTCTGATGGCGAATCCTGACACCGCGCTATTTAGGTTTGCTTCCTACATTTTTTATAAACATAAGAATTTTTGACAGATACATAGATTGCGCTTTGCTTTCTAATTTAGGTTTGTTTGTAAGACTTCACAACCAATTTTCTTTTTCCATCTATACATTCCTTCTTCATCAGTATAAAATGAAGAGTTTCATTGGTAAAAATTTGACATTTAAAAATATGATGTTGCCATTTTATATAAATTAGTATGGCAATTTTTTAAAATATATGCATCCACTTAAAAACGGCACACACAATTAGTACTCAATGGTATTTATAATCAGATTTACTGTTTATATTTTGCAGTTAAAATTAATCTTGAGCTTAAAAACCACCTCTGAATTAGTTTCATTGCAGTGGAGTGATAAAAGCGTCTTTATGAGCGATCAAATCAAAATGGCTTTAAATTTTCTTTGCAAGTGTAAATGTTAAAAATTTTATATGTATTGTATTTACATATATATATAAATATATAAAAAAATGGAATTTTTTATGATTAAAACTATTAAATATTTCCGGAGGCAAAAAAGAGTTGTTAAGAAATAATTATGAAATTTCATAAGATTATTATGTCAATGTGTTACTTTTGTTTGGGTTTAATATTTATTGCAACAAATAAGAAAAAATCAGGAAGTTGTGCCATGTATTAGCAATTCTATAAAAAAAAATTTCTGATGTAAGCTACAGTTTTTCCGGGGCTGGCGTAGCCCTTAACACACAGGCCTATCTACGACATTGGCTTTGGTACACTTTAATCGTTTGCTTATTTTGTTACAGTAAAGACAATTTACTGTATCAAAATTCATACTTCAACCACAAATTTTAAAACTTTCTTCCTCGTTTGAACCTTTTTTTTTTTTTTGCAAATGTTCATATATAACGTTTACTCTAATTATCTGTAACTTTTATCATGCGCCCCAGTACAATGCAATCTAATCAACTAACACATATAGACTTTTCACAATTAACAAAATGAAATTCCTATAGTTTAGCCCAAACAACTGACTTATTAATTTAAAGCATCTTTCAGAGTGGCTCACTAAAAAATGTCAAACCGGTAAGTGACAGTTTAGGTTTAATAAAATGGGGTAAAAAACATCAAAATATGTAGAAGAATATTTAACATAATTCTTGCAAAAAAACCGACTTCAAAACAGATTTCATCTGTCTGTCTATAACAGCTTAAGTGTATGGCCACATAAATTAGGTTACATTAACTATTGGGACACATAGCTCCAAACTTTATACTTTTTCAACTGTTCAATAGTTTGGCAATAATTCTTTAATTTCCAAATTCAAATTATATACTTGCTGCTGTAGTAGATTTAGCAATCAGGTTCTGTGTAAATCTCAGCCGTCTGTCTGAAAGGTTCAACAGTTTGCCCATAAACATCAGATTATATCAACTATTTAATTTATAATATAACATTTTAATACTTCTTATTATACCAAATAAAGTAGTGGACATTCTGTCTAAAATAAAGGTGTTTGTATACATGGTTCAAAAAATACAGCCATATAAAACAGATTACATTAATTTTGGGAACACCCTTTAATTTCTAAATTCAAAATATAAGCTTCTTGTTATAGCGGACTAAGCAAAACATGTTCCTTGTAAATTTCAGCTGTCTGTATATCACGGTTCAAAAGTCAGGCAACATACACCATATTATATCAACTCTTAGGTCACCCGTTTATATCCAAGTCCAAATTGTATAATTGTTGTTAGGAGGAGTTATTGATACAGGTTCTTTGTAAATTTCAATCGTCTGTCTACAAATGTTTAAACGGTTCAAAAGATAGGTCTGTAAAAGTAAATCTACAGTAATTATGGGACACCCTTAAATTTCTAAATTAAAATTATAAGCTCGTTAATAAAGTGGACTTAAAAATACAGGTCCCTTTTAAGTTTCAGCTTTCTGTCTATAACGGTTAAAAAGTTTAGTCACATACACAAAATTACATCAACTGTTGGAACACCCTTTAACTTCTAAATCCAAATTTTATATTTGTTGTTATAACGGACCTAGCAATACAGGTTCGTTGTAAATTTCAAGCGCCTGTCTACAACTGTTCAAAAGTATGGCCATAAACATCAAATTTAAGGAACTATTGGCGCACCCTTTAATTTATAATTTGTAATATTAATACTTGTTACTATAACGGCCATAGCAATCGACATTCTGTCCAATTTGCAAGCGCTTGTCTATAACGTTTCAAAAGATAGGCTCATATAAGTAAATTTACTTCAGTTATGGGGGCACCCTTTAATTTTTAGATTTATTTTTGTATAATTTTTTGTTTTTGGGAGCCAAAGTAATATGCAGTCATTTTAAATTTTACATAATCGCCCTTTAAAGTTCATAATACACGTAAAAAATATGTATGTTGTATGGGGACACCCTTTAAATCTGTAAGCATAATCTATCATATTACCAAAAATTTTCAAATATAAAAAAAGCAACATTCAGCCGAATTGTATAATCTCCTTCTTTTTTGGAAGTCGGTTAAAAATGTAGTCGGACTGTTGAATGACCTTGTCAGCTGTAAAGTTTTAAAATTCAAGAAAATAAGAGATACTGGCCACTCAATAACAAATTTTTGATGAAGTCTGGAAAGTAAGCCTTAGCCTAGGTTTATCATTTTTGCATTTTAGGAAAAACAACAACAATTTGTCACTGTAAGGTAATATTGTCAAATCAAACAATTATTGGATTTTGGCGAGTTATCATTCATTTAATTTTTCATTTATTTTTTTGCGTCTTGTCACTAATTTGTTTTTTTTTTTTTTGTTTTCAATTTTATTGCTAATTTTTCTATACTTGTGTAGAATTAACTAAACAATTTCAAACGTTATATTCAAGCTGAACTACATACATACATACTGACCTTTAGTTACAGAAACAAAACCCTAAGCTACAAATTATTTATTTAAAATATTGACTAATGAAAAATATTGCCAATGGTAAGTTGAACATATTTCTTTCAGTAATTATAAGTTTATTTAAAGTATTTTTTATAACATACTTAGATATTGTACATAATCATGTTAGCTGTAAATATGTATCTATATTTTTAAATCTTAAAATAAAATATCTCTGCTTAAAGTTATCAGACTGTAAAAATAAAAAAATCAGTTGAAAAAATTTGTAAATATTATTTTTAACATATAAGCAGATGTGCTCCTTACTGTGTGTGTATGTGTGTGTGTTTAAAAATATTGATTATTATAAATAAAAGTCTTTATCCCGTCTGTTCCCCTTCCATATATTCAAATTAATGTAAATATATTAAAGTTTTTACAGCAGCAGAAAAACGAAAGTTTTTTTTTAAGTTTACTTAAGTTTCCTTAAGTTTTTAGTGATTCCTTTTTAATAGTAATTTATAATTATTTATTTCTTTTCTTTAGAACAAAGTGGTGGTGATCGATGGTACAAGAGTTAAACTGCAAATTTGGGATACAGCTGGCCAAGAACGCTTTCGTAGCGTTACACACGCATACTACAGGGATGCTCATGGTAAGTATACAACGACAGAAATCAAAAAAAAAAAATTTTTTAAGAATTAACGCGAGGTCTACACGAAGCAATAGCTTCGCATTTTATCATAAATTTATGCTTTGATTTAAAATTCGCTATTCAAATTTGTGCCTTTTTTTCAAAAAATCAAATATCAAAATACGACTTTGAACAAAAACTATGCAAAGCAATAAGTCACAGAAATGAAATGATAACTCATGGCTTGTGCGTTATTTCAAATTAAATATCAGAATTTAATTCTGAAAGAAATCTGTACAATTTAAATATGAAAAACAACTCCTAACGAAATCTTTAACAGGTCGTAACTTTTGCGTTATTTTCTAATCAAATATTTAAATTACAGCTCTGAAGGAAGTCTTGATAAAGCAAGTGTCACAAAAATTCCCTGAAAACTTTTCGGCTTTTCAGGGGTCGATCTATATAAGTTGTTGTAGATTAGCATTGAACAAAGGATCTTTTCTCTTCTATCCTATTTCTATACCCTTAACCAGAGGTGGAAAAGGGTATAACTAAATTTGTCATGCCGTTTCCAATTTCTACAATTTTCATTTTCGACCCCATTCTTATGCACAGCGAAGTCGACTGTTCTTCGGCATAGAAGAGCTATAGAAAATTTAAATATGCCTGTCGATCAGACATAATTTTGCTATCGAAAATCAGCAAAATCTGTCCATGTGCTTTTATTTTTTTAACTTTCGTTTCTTTTCCTGCAGGTGGTTGTTGTTTATGAATAAAATTAATGAAAAAAGGTAAGAAAACTTGGTGACCTTTCACCTAATACAGCAACCTTTTCATTTACTAAGTTAAGACAACAAACCCAAGCAAAACTTATAATTTAAAAAACCTTTTCTAAAAGGAAAAACTTTATGGACGGAAAAAATTTCTTATGCAGATCTTTATTTAAACTATTCAATGGCAAATCTGCAGTATGGTATATATGGTTATACTTATGGTAAAGGGTATATAAGATTGGGCATAGCCGATTTTGTTATTTTTCCAAAAGTTATTATCTCCCAAACTGCCAATTCCATTTATTCTTTGATTACACTCACAATAGAAGCACTTAGGTACCTTGGCGTTCCAAAACGTCGCAGCAGAAATGCAGTTAATCTGGTTCTTTCATTATTTATACCATATAAGTATATCAAAACAAAAATTTAATTTTAGAGCTACGGTGTTCTTTCAGATTCTGATTTAAATTGCTTTCAATAATAAATGAAAAAAAAAATGGGAAAATGAAGATAAAAAAAAATAAACAATTAGTTCAAAGAAAGTTAATTTATTTAATAATTAAAAGTGAAAGGATTAATTGGATTACACTAAAATTAATTACCTCTTTTATTTGCTATCTTAGCTTTGCTTCTGCTGTATGATGTGACTAACAAAACAACTTACGACAATATAAGGGCCTGGTTGTGTGAAATACGAGATTGTGCTCAAGAAGACGTCGTCATTGTTCTAATAGGTAAATAATCACTTTGTACACAAAAAAAAAAAACAAGAAAATATAGCAATAATTAGCAAATTTTATTAATTAAACGTTTCGTTTGTAAAGGTAACAAATCAGATTGTAGCAGCAGTGAAAGACAAGTGAAACGAGAAGATGGAGAACGTTTGGCTCGTGAACACAATGTTCCGTTTATGGAGACATCAGCAAAAACAGGATTAAATGTGGAATTGGCATTTCAAACAGTTGCAAGGTGTGTGTGTGTGTGCTACATATTTTCTTTGTAAAATCCAAAATATATTATTTAATGCTGCTTTTATTATTTTTTCCTTATCTTCTACTTTAACAGACAATTAAAGAATCGCGGCTATGATAATGGTGATGAAGGCAAGTTTAATGTTCATGAGTTTGTGCGGGATAATACAAAAGCCAAAAGTATATGTGCTCAATGTTCGTTTTAAATTCCAATAATAAACTTTATTAAAAATCTCTGGTAAAAAGAAATAATCACGAGGGAACAATAAGAAATAATTCACCATGGGTTTCTCTTAATACCAAAAAAAAACGTTCTATTACCAACGCTGACATAAAAGGAAAACAAACATCAAGAACAGCAGCACCAAAGAGAATCAATCATTCATATGTTCTTTTATTTTATAATTTTTTTTTTTATATTAATTTTAAGTCCATTAGTATGTACATACATATGTATGTATCTGCTGCTCTTAATCAGAAAGCATAAATAAACATAATACTGTATTTTAATATTTTATTAACTTTATCTATTGTCTTTAGGTTGTTTAGGAAATTTAAAATGTACAATTTTGCAAATAACTATGCTTTGGTCACGTGTATTTATTTTTTGATAAATAAAATCATTTTTTATGTAACAGTCAATACTGAATCAGAGCGTTAAGCGCATTGGTACCTAGCGCTTATCTTATAGCTATGACATTACGGCGATACCAAAATAAGAGCGTCAACTTTATGTCTCATTTTACTCATTCATTCCTTTTATTATATAAAAACCATTAAATGAACTAAAAAGGGTAAAACCACTAGATTGTTCTGAAAATAATTATGCTGTCAATTTTTGTTAACAATAAAAAAGGCTTAGCGTTGACGCCGCGTTGCTTAGGTTTGCTTCTCAGCAAGAAATGATTCTACAAGAACAGTGAACATCATTTGATCCTCTAATGATAATCAGGGATGATAGAAATATCCATCATTGCGTAGAACAAAGTTTCAATCACATTCTTAATGGGACTTTTTTTTACACAAAATATAATGACAGTTTTGACTGGTCTTATGAACACCTTTAAATACAAATCTTCTTATAAGAAAAATTTACAACGGCAACGCCGTTTCAATATAAAATTATTACAAATGGGTAAGTAGAAAATTGTGTAGGAATAAGTTTCGCTTACTCATTTCTTGCAATATATTTGCAATAATTTTATACTGAAAGGAAGCTGATCCGTCATCCGTCATTTGATGGATCAAATAATGATTACTGTTCTTGTAGGGTTCATTCTAGGGATAAGCGTTCCCGTGATTTTTGAGGAACATCGTTACCAGTGAACGTGATTTTCAAATAAGCGTTCTTTTAAATAGTTACCGTGATCACCGTTTGCAGTTCTTCTTATATTTAAACATACATGTTTATATAGGAAGAATATATTACTAAGTAATTTTTTATACAAACTGTAATTATGATGGAAAATGTATTTTGATCTCTACATTAAAAAAAGCTGTAATTAAATTTGCCCAAAATTATAGAATTCGGTAACACTGATTGATTATAGGTTCAAACAAAAGAAGCACACGACATTTTTTGTTTTTTTTTTTTTTTGCTTCATATGTATGTATGTGTGAAGTTTGGAAAAAAAAATAGTCGTTGTGAATAAGTAGAAGCAAGAAAAACCAACACAGCAAAGAAGCTGCATTGATATACTTATGAAAGAATGAAAGAGTCAAAAGTACTTGTATTTCTCTTTCACAAAGTAAAATTAAATTTAAGTTTGTATGTGTGCAAATACAAAAGAACGTTCTTACGCGGAACTGTTATTTGATCAACTCAGTCACTGTAGTGACCAGTGATTTTTTAATCACAGTGATTTAATCACAGGTACTAAAATATTGCTCATCTCCAGTTCATTCAAATTTTTAAGAACATTCAAATTTGTGACAGATAGATTGCGCTTAACCCGCTAATTCAAGTTTGACTGTTACTTAAAATTTACACTTTAAATGTGAATTTATTTTCAATTTAAAATGTGTTTATTTTTTTCAATTTCATCTTAATTAATTTATTTTTTTATTAATTAATAAAATAATTTTAAGGCAATCGTTTTAATTATTTATAAATTGATTAAATGGTAGTTGAAAAATAAAGTTGCCATATTTTGTTAGATTGTTAAAAGCTACATTTATAGGCAGGTCTTATTGGCAAACAAAAATATTGTGAATAGAAAATTTTGCCGCATAAAAGGTGAATTAAATTTTTATTTGCGAATAGCTTACATACAAAAACAATTTCTGATTAACTACACTATTTGCAAATTAGGTGTAAAATGCTGCCACATTTTATTTTTCTGTTTAAGTATTTTTGCCTATAGGCCCTTATAAAAAATTAAAAAAGATAAATTTTGAGGAAAAAAATATTTGTTAGAAGCAAAAACTGTGCATAAATAATTTTTGAATATAAAAAAATTTCGAAAAAAAAATATTTTGGCGGGTAGAATTATAAAATGTTTTCTGAAGAAATTTTACCAATTAAAAATAAAATTTCTATCCGTTACCACTAAAATATCGAAAATATTCTTGTGTGCAACTTGCAGTATAAACAGTGAGTTTAATAATTAGAAAGAATTTCTATTTGGAAGTAGGGATTACTTATGATTCTTAACACAGTGTCTATAACTGTGATAAATTTGGGAGAATGCAGTTTAAAAAAAAATAGTCAGGTTTTGCCATGACTTCTTTTAGATGACAGATGAACTTTGATGTATATTTTATACCTTGTCCAAACGATCCAAAACTCCCTATGACAAAGCCAAAATAAGTTCAAACCCTTTTTGGCGTGATTGCGAATACGGACGAGCATGAGCAATCGCTGCATTTCATTTCCAAATGTTCATATATAATACAACTTTCATTTACCGAAACGTGCAGTATAATTCCAAATTTTATATAGAAATTGATAGGAAGAACAATGACAGAACACAAAAATGTTCCGAATAGCAATGACAGAACACAAACTATGAATGTAAACTGTTCTGAACAAATTAAATAAGAGTTCGTAGATTTTATGAAACATAAATAATAGATATTCCACATATAATAATACAAAATGAAAGTTTTAGCCAAATAGACAAATTAACATTTGAACTGATTTAGTTACGATGCTAAAATCAAAATTTAATCAATAAATATTTCTACAGAAGTGCATATATAGTAAACAAATATTAGATAGAGTCAAGTTTGATCCATTCGTAGGAGGAATATTAAATAAAAATTTTAAGGATTGTATTTACAATTATTTTATGTGGCGGCCTCTCCACGGGTTAATAAGACGTAAAATATTCGGCCAATGTAGTTTTTGAAATCTACATTTCTCTAACAATCTGGCAACACTTTAAAACAACCATTTAAATGCTAAATATTCTAAATATACAATGTTAATTAAATAAAATAAAGAATTTACGTAAAATACATTAACAATTTATAAACAGTAAATTCATATATTTTACAACAATAACTATTTATATGCTCATTCAACTGAAAAGGCGCACGTACCAACAACCGATAGGAAAATGCAGAAAGAAATGTAAAGATTAATTTATTAAAAAGAGCTTTAAATTTATAAAAACAAAAAACAAAAACAAAAAAAAAATTATTGACAAACATTAATTGGATTATGCAAAATAATTGCTTTATTTATTAATACGTATTATTTATTTTAACTTATTAAATAATAAGTAAATTTTAATTTTTTATAAATAAAAATATAATAAAATACTACATAAACATACATACATACCATACATGAAATGAACAAAAACTATTAAAAAATATGTTAACTTTTATGCAAACCAATTTATAATAAAAGAAAAACAAAACACACACACAAAATTATATTTATGTGATATTTTTTACTTTTTAAATACATTTTTTATTCGATATTTCATTTTTTACTTTTGTACTGAGTTTGTTGTAAATCAGTAAAAAATGTAACATAAATGTATGTAAAAATACTAACAATTAGAATTGTAATGAACAAATAATTTAAAAAAATATTTGACAAGTTTGAATATTGTCCTTGAAATCTTAGAAACCACAAAAATGTCATCATTTTCGAGATCTGCCCAGCATAAGCTTGTCAAAAATTTGCCAACACTATATTATTACTTTTAAATGACTGCTCCTTTCTATTTGCATTATTTTAAAGTAATCAAACTATTTCTTGCTTATTATTATGTGTTTAAGAAATTCTTTTCTAAGTGCTGTCTTTTAAAAGGTGATTTTTAATATCTGCAATAGACAACTCATTCGATGTAACATTAATTAATACTCAGCAAGAAATGAAGGACAAAACTAAAGGCCCAACTATAATGTGCATAAGATAACTTAAGTCAACTTAAACAATTGTGCAAATACATTAAATTATATGTGGATAATAATAATGTGCTTAAAAAAACTTTTCGTCGAGTTTCGTCAAATGTCAATAGAAACAGCTGATAGTGCTTGTGTGTTTTCATTCATGATGTATGTAAATTGTAAGGAAGACCTACAGTGTTAATTTTTTAGTTTTTAATAGAAAACGCAGAAAAAACCTTTTAATGTCTTGTCTATTTTTAACAAACACAATCAGGCATGTTCTGAATTCCACACGTAATTTTTACTTCAAATTTTTTAAGGCATTGTTGCTAAAAAATTATTTTTTCAAAAAACAATGCCTTGAAAAATGCCTTGAAAATTTCGTGTGGAATTCAGAACATGCCTGAATAACTTAAAATTAAATTTTTAACAATATGAAAATTTATTATTCGGAATCTTTTAAAATTTAATTTACTTTATTTGTGCTTGATTCCTTCAAATATAAATATTTCATGATATTCTCATGAAATATGAGTTGTTATTGTCTGTTGTCTTATTGATTCAATGGAGCTCTCGTTTAATCAATTCGGCATTTAATCAATTTGGCTTGGATATGCTTTCCCCGCAGTAATACATTTCTTTTTTTAGTTTAGTTTTAAATAATAAATATTTCATGAAATTATCATGAAATATTTATATTTGAAGGAATCAAGCACAAATAAAGTAAATTAAATTAAATTTTTAACTGTAGATATATGTATAATTTAGATAATATAAGCCGTTGCATTTTTTATTATGGTTGGTTGACCACAATACAAAAACAGAAAAAACTCGTAAATTTTTTTATTGAATTTATATTAGAACATGAACAGAAAATGTAATGCATGTGATGTTTTTAATTATAAAGATTTTATAAAGACATTATGCAGAAATTATTTTTGGCAAAAGTACTAATTTAACATAAATGTAAATAAATTTAACATTTAATGTAAGTACATTTTAGTTACCTAAAATTCTTTTACGGGTTACCTAAGCATTTGACTGCTCAAGCTATCTTATGCACATTATATTTGGACATTAAAATTGTTGTAAATTTGTATATGATTTCTTTTAAAAATTTAGAGGATTCTAAAGAATATTTTGAAAGAAAAAAATGATTAAAATTTTTTTTTATAACGGCAACACCGTTCATTATAAAATTCTTATAAATGTGTAAGTGCAAAATTTTTTTATAAATTAGTTTCGGTCATTCTTTTCTTGCTGAGAATATCTGGTTAATACTCGCTACTAGTTCCTGCAAAGTACTGAGTAGTTGGTATCGATTTTTACGGCTAAAATACTCTTTATATGCAATCATCACAAAAAAAAAAATTAAGTACTCAAATGGAAAGTATTGAAAGTTATGGAAATATTAAGCGCTACTTTTACTTCAGAAATTTTAAAGATGATCGTTCGTTTGACTAAAATTTTACACGTAAATTCAAGTTTATGATATCGAGATTATTTTCTGATCAATTTGATTAAATATACCGCCAACTAAATTATTATTATTTTTATTTATAACAACAACACGAAATCGGTAATGTCAGTATTTTACTAAAAACCCTAAAGTTATAATTTTTTTGACTTTTGATGTACATACCTTGATGTAAATAAGTGTGACACCATAAGTGGGACACCATAAGTGGGACACCATCAGTTCAAAATGAAGAATTAAGTGTCAACTGAATACTTGACAATGAGAGATATTGCTGGGTAATAGAATTAGAGAAAAGTACACTTAAAAAGGATTTCTTAATCAAAAAGGTTTATTGATAATTTTTTAATGGTTTAATTTTTATTTCTGTACTTTTTATTTATTCAAATGAAAAAATGAAAAAATATGCAATTTAATACCTACTTTCCCAATTTCTAGAATAAACAAGCCCGTAATAAATAACAATAACATGAAAAATCTAAAGGAATTTTAATGGCCAAATACACGAAAAGTAACGAAACCCTGAATTTGATTAATAATACTGAAACAATAAAGAAATGGTACCTAAATATTAAAGAGATTCCCACAATCTAATATAAGTATATATGTATGTATAATAATCTATTAATAAAACAAATGGAAATTTATTTATGTAAAAGAAAAAAACTTAATCCAACTGTTAAACTGCACTGTTTTCTGTTTACCAAAATTAATGCAAAATGAACTTAAGACAAGATCTTAAAGCAAACTATTTTAAAACTGTTGTCTAAAAATTTGAGTTGTTTCTTAAATCCTTTCATGTCAGTTTAATGCAATGTGATCATCCGAAAATTTGTTTTGATAAAAAAACCAAGACAAAATAAATACTTTTGTTCAGTTCACGAGCCCATTGTATTTTTGTGTAGTCTTCATTATGTATTGCAATACAAAATTGTTGTTGGTGTTTTACTTAAAAAATGTGTTAGGATGTTCCAAAATATTTATGAATTTGTTTAAAAACTTTGTTTACAATTTGCAGCTATCAATCTAGTGAATGCCTATTTTCGAGAAGAAGATTGTTGAAATGAACAAATTTCTTATAGTAGGAAGTAAAAATTTTAATATATTCTTATTATAAAAATTTTTTTCACTACCAGAACATTAAAATGGATAATAGTTTAGATATTTAAAAACAAAAAAACCCGTTACATTTTTCCTTCTTACTTTCGAGATTATCATACGCGCTGAGTATTCACAATTAATTAAAGAAAATAAGTGTCTTTTCACTACATAATATTTGAAATAAATAAAGGCAGTTATGAACTGAACAATTGTCTAATATAAAAATTTTTGAACATTGTAAAAGCATGACTAAAATATCATTTATTTTATAAGATTAATAAACTATAGGGTGATTTTTCAAGAGTTTGATTTTTAAACAACAGAATATTCATATGCATAAACATTTAAGCTATTTCACTGTTAAATTTCAATATTTTTAGTAAGCTTATCTTCTTGTGTAAAGTGATTTTAATAATAAAAAAAAAATTTTATAAATAAATAATTTGTCCACTTTTTATATACTAAGCTAATTTAAAAAAAAATGTATACACTAAAAGCAAACAATAAAATCATCCTATATTTGAAGCATTTTTGTTAAATCATTAATATTTAATATGTTTAACTGTTATGCGCGTATACATATTTAAATTATTACAGAACATTATCTGCCAGTCCCACGAAGTCGCAATCGTTCGTTCGTTCGCTTAATTACATTTAAAACAAAAACAATTTTTTAAGAATTTGTTATTGTTTTGAATGTAATTGTGCGAACGAACATACGATTGCGACATCGTGGGACTGTAGGCTTGCCAGATCCAAAAAGCCTCAAAACTGAAAAACGTAAAATTTGCGCCTGGATTTTAGAAAAAAAACTGAACCTGTTTAAAATGCACTTGTTGTTCCAAAAAGTGAAATTTCATTAAAAATTAAAAAAAACACGTTAACATAACAATTTAATTCAATCTTACGTTATATTAAGTACATATTTTTACCTAGGTACATAGTGTATGTCTTTTGCCACATATATTTTGAATTTTTATTTACAGAATTTACTAACTCTTTTGCTTTATTGGTATGCAAAAAAGTTTGAAAATTTTTGCAACTTTCATCAAAGTTTAATCTCATTACGAGTATAATTTCATTCTATGTCTCTCCTGAGAGTATAAATTATTTAAAATACAAAAGATCCTTTCGCAAAAAGCATCGCTTATTGGAATGGAAAGAACGAATGAGACCAATTTATACAGATTTTGTACTTTATTTTAATCACATTTTTGAAAAAAGACGGACCATATCTTATCGATTGGAATATTTTTGGCAAGTTATTAAATTTCCTTCGCAGGCAGCAGAAGTAAAATGGTAATAATTGGAATTAGAAAAAGATAAAATCTAAACATTTGCAAATATAGTTGTAATTTCATGGTATTTAGAACGCAATTTTTCTGTACAAAATATTAATTTCATTATAAAAGAATATAAAATATGAAAAAACTGGACTGATTGCATTTTTCCTGGAAACTGGACCAGACATAAAAAACTGGAAAATTCAGGCAAATCCAGGCCATCTGGCAAGCCTATGGGACTGGCAGTATAAAAAGCACAATTTTTTTAAAATTAAACTAAAGTAGTTGTGAGTTGTTCTTCTCTGTTAAGTTTTAAAACCTTTTTTTTTATGGAAATGTATTTTATTTACATAAAAAAATCCCAATTACACCTAATTAATAAAAGAATATTTGGTCAATTTAACGTATCATTTGCTTTAATATATTCAAAATAAAATGTACCACAAAAATAAACATATTTATTATATACAAAAATATTAAAATTATAAATAATAACATAAATAACTATTATAATAAATACATACTCATAATTAGTTTTGAATTTGTTTGTTTTTATTTTAGCAGAAATATTTATCAAAATATTTAGTGCAATTGGAAATATTTTGTGAAATGGGATTTCGAGTGACTTTATACTCATGATCAATGCAAATTAACAACAGGTGGCCTTAACAGCCAAGGTGACCATTGTGATTTTTCCTTCTTCGAGTGTCAAAAGTTATAATCTCCTTTGCTTTTGACTGCCGAAATCTATTTGTACAAAAACAAAATGTACATGTTTCCATCGCAGTGTTGTATTAATTTTCGCCGTGAGTTTACCTGTTATGAATTCGCTTTGACTTATGATCATACGTTTTCAGCAGCAGTTTCTTGCCCAATTCTACGCTCGAACGCATCAGAGCATTTTGTTTCTAGAAATTAGTTTTTATATAAAAATTTAATAAACACTTATTTGCCATTTTTTTAGGAATATTTTTTTTTAATAAACATAATTTTTATCAGATATGTTTTTAATGACAAAAACTCAATTTAAAAAAAAACTACAAACTAATGATTTTTTAAATTTATAATTTTATTAAATTTAACTATACATGCTTCACCTGTAAGGACAAACCATTTTTTTTTTGTTTGGGACAGAAATGTCCCAATAATTTTTAATCATAATATAAATTAAAAATAATACAATACTAGAAAGTTTTGGATTAGTTACAAATACATAGATTTAGTACCACTGTAGAAAACAATGTTTAAAACTGTATGGGACAATAAAAAATTCTACTTTTAGTTTAGTGAAAATAACGAAACAATCATTTATCAGGCAAGTGCAGTTACCTTATTTTGACATTGAAATTACGCGTTTTTTTATATGTGGTTTGACATCTAAGATTAAAAATTCAGAAATAAAATTAACTAGCTGTAGAACTGCTTTTAGCTCATAAATGCATACAAACTACTAGGAGATTTATAATTTTTTTTATATGCCCTTCACCACGAAAAGTTTGTCATTCCGTTAGTATTTTCTACAATATCGATTTCCGACCCCACAAAGCATATATATTCTAAATTCTTATTCATAGTAAGGTCGATGAAGCAATGTCCGTCCGTGTTAATGTTGAAACCAATTTTGTCAAGTCACTAGATCCAGGTAGAGGGCAAAATACCACTCCTACCTCTTATTTTTCCATATCATTTGGAACAATGAAGTAACTCCAATCAAAAAACAAATATATGGGGCTATAGAGAATTCAAAAAGCCGAATATAGCACTCTTACTTGTTTTTGATTATGGTTGATCTATGCTAGATTTTCTGTAAATATTATATAATATTGTAAGTAACCTGTGGAGATCTGGTAATACTGTCGATTGATTGATAATCGGTTTTGGTTACTGGCAGTTCATGCACAGCGCTGAGTTGAACAGGTTGTCTTTGGTTTTATTGTCATTCATGTAAATTATTATAAAATAAAGAAAAACTAATAAAATCGTTGGACAATTAAATTATATCTTTGGTGTATTTTGTGAGTTATTACATAACCCAAACAATTTTTTAGGCTTATTAAGCTCCATTCAGAAATAAATTTACATTACATTTAATAGGCCTGTTTCTTTACTCTTCTTTGGGATTCGGTGGGAATCCTTTTTGCACAAAAATAGTATTCTACTTCAAAATTAGGTAAATTAGAGCCGTTTTGAGAAAATAAAGTTCTTCTTCCTCTTGCACGAAACATCCCAAACTTTTTCTTCGTCCAAGTAATTTAAACTTGTGCAACAGCCTTAACACAAACAAAATACAAAATAAATTTTTATTTCTTTTTGTTAATTTATTGAAATTATTTTTTTTTTTAAAACAGTCAAAATACTTTAATTTTTTATTTTGTGTTTAAAATTTAGATTTTGTGTTCCCGTACTGTTATATAATTTTGTCTGTTTATGAGAGAAAACAATGATTGCGCTCATTTTCACGAACTTTACCCAAAAAGTAAAGAAACAGATCTAATAATTCTTTTAATTATTTGTGAATAAATATTTGGAAGGAAACATTGTCAAAAATAAGTTCAAGAACTTAAGAGACGCATACAAAAAATCGAAGCATCAGGAAGTAAACAAGCTTTTTTAATCATATAAATATGCGAAAAGTTTACAATTCCTAGACGACGTAAAAATTATACCAATTAAATTTTAAATATTTTTAGTATTAAAATAACAAATACGTTGTTTTTAAATAAATCAGTGAGAAAACAAATTGAGAGCGCAAATTTTTTTAAGAAGAATTGAAATTAGTTAGTTCCTTCAAAATGGTTCAAAAGCAAATAAATATCAAATTTTCTCTTAAATTAAATGCCTCTGTGGTGGAATGATTAGATCTCAACAGTCTTGCACTATCTAATATGTTGTTATAAAATTTTTTTGCTTCTTCGGTATCAAAATACTTCTTGTCATTATGAAAAATTAAAAAATTGTGCAGCATGGTAGTAGCTAATACAATTTTATCGGCATTAAGTTTTCTGTGCAAAATTCACCAACGATTCGATAAAATACCAAATGCAATTTCTATGAGGCATCTGCTTTTTGAAAGAATTTTGTTAAAATGTTTCTTATCATCTGATAAGGAAACTCCTGGATATAGGCGCATTAAATTATGCAAAAGAGGAAAAAGTATCCCACAATATAATATGGAAATACTACATCAGATTCAGGCATGACTTCTGGTGCAGGAATATCTAGTTCTTTGTTTAAAAGTCGTTTCTCAAACTGACTTTTTCTGAATATCCCACCATCGCTTTGGCTTCCACAGGATCTAACGTCGATACAAGTAAATGCGAAATTTGCGTCACATACTGCTATCAAAACAATGCTAAAATACTTTTTGTAATTGTAAATAAGCGTCCACACACACACACACAAGCACAATCTGAATGTGCTTTCCGTCGATAGCACCTGGGCAATGTGGAAGGCCAGTTTTTTTATAAAACGCTGTTGATATCACCTTCCAATCTATAATATAAGGTCTGGAAGTATACAACTCATGAAGCTCCTTCCATATAACATCACAAGTTTCATAGATAATTTACCTCACTGTGGATATTGCAATTTTGTACGCTCAGTACCCACCATCTTCTGTTTTTTCGAGTTTTTTAATAGAACTCATCTCGATTCATTTAAATGTAATAAAATATATATGAAAATAAATATTATTATTGCCGTCAGAGAATCGTCGTTATTTTGTTTACTAACACCCAGTTTACAGAACACAATTTGCCGTTGAGACGCACAAAAACGTTACTAATTCCCATGTTTGGGTTCTTAAAACGCGAATGTCATTTTGTTTTTGTAAAAAACGTAACAAATGTAAACTGTTTCTGGTTTATGTATCGCGCATTGTACTGTCAGACACGTCGAAAATGAGCGTAGTAAAAACAACATTCTTCAGAAGTTAATATTGTTGGGCAACTGCCCATCATAACACTTTCACTTATAAAAATATTTATTACTATTAAACTTTTTTCTTTTCACAAATTTTTGTTTTGTAGATAAAAATTTTTACTTCATTGTTTGATAATTTTGTTTTTAAGCGCCAAAGCAGGACTACCATCATTCAAGGCAAAAACAAAAAATTTATAAGAAAAAAAGTAAATAAAAAACATTAATTAATACATTGGCAATACTACGATTTGACACAACATTTATTTATACAAAACACAACGTAAGTTAAACGAAAAAACCGGAACTGTTATACGGACGCTAATTATTACGTATTCGTCCATATGTCATCCGGTTTCGTTTCGCTCTTGACGTGTTCTATAAACAGGCTGTTACTCTCAGCATCGATAAATCGTTCCGTTACCGTCGTTTGTTGTGTTTCAACACATAAAGTGATTGTGCTTTGGTTTATACAGTAATAAAGAAAAATTTTAATTAAGACCTAAATTGCTAAATTTTTTAGTTTTTAATTCATTAAAAATGTAGAAAAAACAACATTTTTCTTTATGGCCAATTTTTTACAATTATAATATATTTAAATTAAATTTGTATTTATACACACATATGTATACCATATAAGCGATAAACATCGTTGCATTTTTTAGTACGGTTGGCCACAAACACAAAACAGAAAATAATTTGTAATAATTTTTTTACATTTTCTTAGAACATAAACCAAAATATGTAAATGTGTTTGTGAATCTTATTAAATATATAAAATATTATCTCTAAAGCCTTTTAGTTAAAAAATTTTGTTGATTTATATAGAAATTATTTTTGGCAAAATTACGCATTAAACATAAATGTGCAACTGTGGCCAAAAAGTTACTAAATTTATATAAGTACATTGTAGCCACATAAATTTCTTTGATAAGTTACCTAAGCATTTGACAGACTTTTCGTTGAATTTTTGACATAAGCTAAAGCTAGCTTATGCACATTATAGTTGGGCCTTTAATCTGTGTTTGTACTTTGCTTAAAGAAATGACATTTGAAGAAACTTGACGAAAAGTGTTTTTAAGTATATTATAGTTTGCCACATATAATTTAATGTATTTGCACTGTTATTTAAAATCCGATTTTGTAGTTTGCTGCTTCTTTTTTTATCGTTGAAAAGTATTAACAATTAAGATACGATGTATAAACATTACTCTTCAAGACACAAAGTTCATGCTCTTATTTAGGTACTAAATTTCAGCACAAAAGCTGGTTTAGGTTACGTTGTACGTGCTAATACTGATTTTATGGGTAGATTTTCTTCAGATAATTTGTAATCCGTGCTATTTGCTTGAATTCACTAGGATTTTAGACAATAACGGTTTTTAACAATGCATTAATTATAAAATATCAGACCAAAAATGATTAACAATTTCAATGTTAATATTAATGTATTATAGTTTTCTTTTGTTTCAGACTGTGGTTCATTTATTGAATATTTAAAATAGTGTGAATCTTCTCAAGGCATATCAATTCAATATGCCTTCACTGTTCTATTAAATATTTGAAAGTTGGCAACTCCAGGCATTCACTATAGAATGGTAACATGATTGCATGTGAGCACACGTAAACAAAAGTATTTATTTGACAAGTATGACACAAACACAAACAAAATAACACATAGGACAACAACTTTTAATTGGTCATATTATTTTTCATACGTCGTGAAAAACATATTCTTTGTGGCAAAAATATAGTGAAAATTGGTTATTTGCAATTAAATCTTACTTTTTAATAAAAAATATAGGAATATAATATTGTAAGAAGCGTGAATGTGAAAGCAGCTTGGCAATGCCAATAGTACTATTAAGTAAATCTGATGAAGAATACTTACAAAAATGTGCCACACAATTGAACTTTGCTTATGGCATCATCATTGGACAGGTGAGATTAAAACAAATTTCTGTATGTGCAACGTCGGATACCGAAGAATACAAGAAATTTTAACACATGATCAGGAAATTATCGCTGACGTCATCAATTATTTGTTTTAGAAAGCTGAACCGAACAAATATGTCATTGTACACTTGGCTAAAAATGGTGAGGAGGAAATTGATTTTTCCATTACTAAACATGAAGATGGCACACTATCCCACGGACCACAAAATGTGGAGGATATTGATTTACAGGCTCTATCGAGTCAATGGTTAAGTGCAAATAAAATGATACCGGGCTCATTTAATATTCTAGGTAAATGTGTATGTGCTGCAGCAATCGTTTTTTATGTTAACTCAATTTTCATTTATTGCTAGGTATTTTTGTTACCGGTGTACGTAAGGATCATGTTGATGAACAATCTGAAGAAATTAAAACTGCCAAAAGACTGTTTTACGATTTGCACAAGTAAGTCACAACTTTAATAGTAAAATACCAAAATTTGGTAGATTTTGCCCAACTGGTAAAAGACAATAAAGCAATCACGGTAAAATATAAGAGACATTTAGTGTTAAACGTTTATGAAAATTTTTAACATTAGTCGAAGAAATCTTGTAAGTTCAAATAACGGAAATCGTTAATACTACGGAGATAACCGCATTTTGACGAACTCAAATCAAAAAGTGACTGAAAACTTTTAAAAGTCTTTTTGTAATGAAAAAGTTGTTTTGTTTTTACAAAAAATAACAGCAGTGTTTAATGAAAAAATTTGCTTTATTTTCGCTTAGTTTGGTTCCAATTTGCAAGTGCATATATTGCGCGACATAGGTATAATTCTTAATAATTTTACTACTGCTATATTTTTTATTTTTGGTTACAGTTTACTTAATCAATCCCATCAATTTAAAAGTACTGATAATGAAAATACTGAATATATATACTTGGCTTATTCGAGTGCCTCACAAAAAGCTGTATGTAAAATGTACAACTATGTAACAAAGTAAGTGTAGAAAACTTTTGTCATTCATTATTAATATTTAATAAATTTTTTGCAAACAGTTTTAAGTATTTATTTTTATTGGTTTTCGTAAAATCTGCCACATTACGTACCCTTTTACACCTATCACTATTTTATATTATTTTCTTAAAAGCTGATCAATGCAATTCTTAGAAAAAAAATGCTGTAAATTTAAGTTGTTTTCTTTCTTTTGGTTGGTAACGGCATGTGTTTTTATATTTCAAGTAATTACATTTTCGTTTTAAAGTAAGAAAAACAAGTAAATACTAATCTATTTAATTATTTTAATATTTTCTATTTAAAAAAAATTTATTGAAAAAAAAAACTCACAGGGAATGCAAGAAAACGTATTTTACAGCACATATTAAGTGTGTTTTATGGTAATTAATTTAACAAATTAATAATTTTCTTAGAAAGAGAAATTTACTTTAAGTTAATTGTTAATTTTGTCATATAATTCTTAATTTATTTTCTTTGGTTAACAGAGTTTATTTTTTTTATTTTAAACTTCAAAAATTATGCAGAAAGTCTCAGTTTGTCAACTTCACGAATATTTTTAATTTGATTTCAAATCAATTGAAAGCAAGTATGTTATTTGATAGATTTTAATTTAAGTAAACAAAAATAATGTTTCGAATATGGATTATTTTTATAATTTTATTCATTCAACGCCTCTTTAACACTTTATCATACAAATTTAATTTTAAAGCTTTTACTAACAGATTTTTTTTATAAAATTAAACTAATTTTGCAAAAGTAATAACTATTTATTAACATATTAAAACTTTATAACCCAACCTTAGTGGTGGCTCTTTTTCTTCAATGGACTATCGTATAGTAGAGAAACCCTTTGAGTGGCATAGTTTCGAAAGCAGTTATGAATTCGATGATATTTTTCCTGTTTTGGATTCAGGCGCTGAAAAGATAAACATTGAGGCACAATTCCAACGGACCGTCGAAACAGTGCGAAAACATTTGACGGCCAGCGAAATTTTTATACAAAATGATAATGTAAAAAATAATGAAATACTGGAAAACTATGTTAGGAGAAAGCAACAAGGAGGTGAAAAATTTCGAACAAATGATAATAGTTTTAAAGCCACAATTTATTTACCACTCAAGTGCCAAGATAAAAAATTAAATATAAATGTACAAGTAAAAGAATTCACTGGTACGATACGCCTGCAAGGAGTCGTGTCTTCAAGAGTGTGGTGTAATCCTAAAACGACAATGGGTGATGTTAAGCGTTTTATACGTGAAGATATTTTAAGATCATTAATGGCTCGCATACAGGTTTACTGCGATGGCTTAACGGAACCTAACATTGATGGTAATGCTATTTTTATATCCGAACCTCCGCGCAGAGTTTATTTCAATGTAAATACACCGAGTGCAGCTTCAACGGGCACAACTATACAATTTTCTGAATATATATTCCGCGGCGAAACTCCTACGGTGGCCGTGGCCCAAGCTAAACAAATACTCGATTTGGATATAGCTAACTCTAGTGTTTTGGCCGATGTAGAGAGCCTACCCGAGGATGATTCATTTAGTGATGCTTCCTTTGAACTTCAAACAAATAAACAGCACCTCTTAAAATTGGCTGCGGAATCTGTTACTCAAAGAGATCTTGCACGCACCATGTATATGCTTGGAATTGCGGTGGCTCTTTTGGTTCTTATCATTTCCATAGTCTTGCACTACTTCTTCAAATGAGTGTTTAAAATTTGTGTTGTTGTTGTTGTTGTTCTACAAAACATCACTTGCCTTTTGCAAGTTTTGACTTAAGAAAAGTGAAAATATATTTGGTTCGTTTTTAAATGAATTTTATACTTAACAATTGTACTTTCTGCTTTGTATTTAATTGTGTTATTTTCCATAATTTTGTTTATTTCGTACATTTATTTCTTTTTCTTTATTTTTAAAAATCATTGTTAGAACCAATGAGAAGTGAAAAAAAAACTAAATAAAATGTTGAAGCCATTATATTGGTTTAGCAAATTGTTAAACAAAATGTTTAGAATTTAGTTAAATAAAATGAGATGAAAGAACGCAATAAAATTTCTAGAAATTTTAAATACTAAATTGTTTTATTTATATATAAAATTATAATAATGTAACGTAACAAGGAATGAAAAAAGTAATCACACAGGCAATCTTTAACCACGCTTAGTTGCAAAATTTTTTCTGAGCAAAAATATGTGGAGCTTAAATTTTGATCTGAAACAGCTGCGTGCAGAAAGTAAAAGATGTAATTCTGATGAAAATTGTGGTAATTTTGTAAATTATTTATAAGATGAATAATGTGTGTCTCATTTAATTTGTTTTAATATTCAATCCAAAAACATGTACTTTAAATTTATCATCAATTGTTAAAACTTAAATTTTAGTTAAGTAGTTTGCTTAACCCTTCTGCTCTGCAAAAGGCTGGCAAGGTTTAATACTTGGCCCGCTGATGATGTGGAGCTCTACAGCATTTGCAATATTTCATATATTTCTTCATGTATTAACGCAATCGATGAAGATTAAACTTAAATTAACACCTGGGCTAGTACTAATGGATTATGTATCAATTGTTAAATCTAAATGTATTTGTCTAAATTAAGAAAAATTTTTGTCAATCCTTAATTAAAAATTAACAATAATTCAACAGATTCAAACTGCAACTAATTAAGGAATAATTTTTAATAATAAACTTACTTGGTCTGACCATATTAATGCTGTCGCAGGAAGAGTTTATATCGGGTGTTTTTTAAGATCGATAAAACTTTAAATTATAAAAAATAACATCGAAAATTTAATTTTGATGAAAAATTTTTTCTTATTATTTTCAGTAAAATCTGGCAAATCATTATGAATAGAATCATCCATCCAGGGCAGTTAGTAACTGATCCGTTGTTTTATCGCCAAATTGTGTTCAGCGATGAGGCTTATTTTTGGCTCAACGGGTTTGTTAATAAGCAAAATTGCCGCATATGGAGGGAGACCAATCCACAACATACCCCACAGACTCCATCGCATCCAGAAAAATGCACCGTTTGGTGTGGTTTACACGCTGATGGCATCATCGGACCTTATTTCTTCGAAATTGTGGGCGGATCCCACGTTACGGTCAATGGAGATCATTACCGCACCATGATTAATGAGTTTTTGTTTGCAAATATGGATGACATTGATCCGGACGACATGTGGTTTAAACAAGATGGCGCTACGTGGCATACAGTGACCGCAACCATCGACTTATTAAAATCAAAATTTGGCGATAAGTTCATTTCGAGGCGTCAACAATTGACGCTTTGGAGGCCAACATTGTTCATGTTATTCGTGACACTGCCAGCAGTAGTTAAAAGAGTGACCCAAAATTGGACGTCACAATCCACTTCGTCATGAGCAACCGCGGTGGCCAAATGCCCAAAATCATTTTTAAATATTAATGCCAAGTTTTGATCATTCGTATAAAAAATTCTTCATTACAATTAAATTTTTTGTGTTATTTTTTTACATTTTAACGTTCTAACGGGCTTACTAACGCAATCTAAATGTATCATTATTTCTTTATATTCATACAAGATTTAACAAATAAACTTTAGCAAACTTTTAAAATGCAGATGTCTTATTATAACATCAAACTTACCGCTGCTAAGTTTTAAAAGCAGTTATTTCAGCTACTTAAATGATACGAGTATTGCTCTTTTTGTATTTTTCATTATATTTTAAACTATTTATTTCTTTGTTAACGTTAACGTTGTCATTGTTATTATTACTGTTATCATTATTATCATTGTTATTTTTTTTTTATTATTTATACATACTCGTACTTAGTTCTCTTGATCGTATAGCTGCACTGACATTTATAAGATGTTAAATCGTTAAATAATTAAATGATAAACTCTTTGAAAAAGTATAAAACAGACGGCACCGATTTTACAAATTTTTTAATTCAGTATCCCTAAAATAATGATTATAAACTATTTTTGTCCGGATAGTTCTGTGATTTGCCGTTCTGTGCTTCATTGCAGTGATAGTGTCAGGAAAATACCTACAACTTTTCAAACATCGTTAGGACAAATGTTTTATTTAAAAGATCAAGACAACCAATTTTTCTTTAAAACTCCTTAATGGAATGAAACTTATGTTGACTGATCGGACAAAGTGTCTGGGTGGTATCCTAGACTTTAAACTGTCACGGAATCTAAATGTCCAAGCTAGGACAAATAAGGCTTCAATATTTTTTTCTACCTATTAGGTTTTTTTTTGTTTTTGGATTAATCAGGCATGTCACAAATACCAATCGGAATGGTTTTAATTACGTATTAACAATTCCGATCGATTTTGTTTTACCTCCTTCAGATTCCGATCGATTTTGCTTATTTAAAAAAATTGCTTAAGCTCCACCTTTTTACTTAAATGTTGCAATATTGCGCACACCTAAGTAAACAACAAAGCTAATCTAAATAAGGACACATAATAAAAGGAAATTTGAAAACCGTTAGTAATCAAATTTCAAAGAATCTTAATTTCACTTTGAAATTTAAAACTGGTTTCATTACGAAGAAATTTTTCGTGTTTCAAAGAACCAATTTACGGAATTGAAACCACTTTCGATTGGAATTTAGTTCTGTGACATGCCTGAATATTTTATTAAATTTTTAATAGACTCAATTTATATTTAAATGAAAAAAGGGAATATCTTAGTTTGTTGTTCCGTGTGTAATTTATACAATATCCGTTTCCGACCTTTTAGAGTGTTTATATGCTGACTTCTTATGCATAGCGAAGTCGATTGAGCGATATCCGTCTGTCCATCCGTGTTGGTGTTGCAATCAAGTTTGCCGAGGCATTCTGCTATGCCGTATATACTCGTAGCACTCTCACTTGTTTTTTCTATTTTAATAATTAATTAATTCAATTATAAATTTAATTAAAAAAAAAAAAGAAAATAATTTTCTATTTAAAAAATAATTGAATTAATTTAAACGTTAATAAAGTTTTAATCTAAAAACAAATAAAATCTTTAATAGGTGCAAACACTCCATACCTAGATAACAAGCCAGGATGATGCTAAGACTGCAGGACCAATTCAGCGTAATTGTGGCTGATATTGGAGCGAGCAAAAAGGGAGCGAGGGATTTGCTGAGGTATCATAGGATATATGACGAAGATATCCAAATATTTAGCAACAGCACTTCCTCTACCTTTAGCCGGCATCTCCGGCTTTCCGAGACTTCAAAGTCTTGCAGATCTTTCGACTGGCGACCCTTACAACCAAACCTATATCAACTAAGTTTGATTTCGGCAAAGATTAAATAGTATTTTCTCCTGCACACACCATGTCTCATAATACAAAGCTATTTTTTGTGAAAGAATTTCATATTTGCAAATTATTCATAAAGAAGTATTTTCTATGCAATCAGAGTTGAATTTTGTTGAGCAGCTAGAAAATAATGCCTGTTTTTGTTGTGTAAATTTTACAAAAAGTAGAAAAAGACTTTAATTAAGTTTGTCATTCCAATTTTAATTTCTACAATATCCATTTTAAACTCCATAAAGTATATACACTCTGACATGCATAGCGAAGTCGATTGAGCGATGTCCGTCCGTGTTAGTGTTGAACTCAAGTTTGCCGAGGCACCAGATCAGCTAGAGAAAATTAAATACGGCAATCAATCAGACATAGTGTCGAAAGAGGTGTTTTGGAAATCAGCATGATAGACCCATGTCTTTTGAGGCAAATGGCAAAACACCACGACTTCCTCTAATTTTTTCATGTCATTTGGAACAATAAAGTAACTCCAATCAAGCAAATAAATATATGAGGCGTTGAGAATTCTAAAATATGGAAAAAAAACAGCCAGTGAAAAATGGCGCTCGCCAGCATTTTCCAAGTTACGGGGCTCTGAAATTTTTAATTTTTTTGAAATATCCATTTGGGTTCATTTTGAAGGTTTTGAAGAGATTTTCATTTTTTAATTCCCTGTCACCGCAATATTAGCTTTTTTGATTGATTTTATGGTGAAGGGTATGTAAGATTAAAGTCATTTGTGATTGAAAATTTAAATGCTTAGCGGCAGGTTATATTTTCTTTGGCATCTTGTAATCAGCGAATTACAAAACTAAATCAATGAAGGAACTAAAAACAATACTTCTTATAATATTCTTTAAGGACTTTAAAATTCTAAAAAGAATTTGTCTTTAAAAGGGATTTGTTTTTAAAGTCGAAAAAAACATTATTCAGACACTTAACACAAGAAAATTGAAGTAAGCAGGCCTATTTTAAACTACTTTCCCTTAAGTTACTTCAGCATCGTTTCCCTATGGTTGTTTCTTTTTTGCCCTTGTATTTATCAGTATAAATAAAAAATATGACGGCAAAAGACCAAGTAAGAAAGCAAAGAGGTAATTGTTTTATTATCTAGAAAATGAAGAATGACCACATCTTCGTCGTCGTTTTGGGCCTTTCAATTAAATAATACATGTGTTCAAGGGTATTTTGCTTATCTTCTTTCAGTTATTCTTAGATTTTGGCGTCAAATTGTTTCACGACGTACCGAAACATAAGTCAAGAAATTATGAAATAAGAAAAACGAATAGAGAAAATTTTAAATTTAAATGTAAAATTAAGGGGGAAATAAACCTCATTTCTTTGAAACTGTATCGAGTGGTAGAGATAGCACAGGGTAAGCGTGTGTGGTAAGCAGGTGTGCATTTTACATGAATTATTTTTATTTACTTTTCATAACTTCTTCTTCACTTCATTGCTTTGATTATTTTTAAAAATAAAATGATAACACAAAGATTTTATATTATTTTTATATTTTGTCATTCTCTCAGTACAAAATAGTTTCCTGATGTTGTTAAGTGTTTAATGATCTTGAAAACAAAAAAAAAAAAACGTTTTAAATTTATTTACTTGTGTTAGCTGTTGCTGATCTTTTTATTGTTTTTTTTGCTTTATGTTCTCATTTATACTTTTGATTTATGAAATGTTCATAATTCTTTTAAACTTTAATGATTATTTCAGTTTGTGAGTTCTTTTCTCATTCTCACTACATAACGGTAAAGTGTTTATTATTATGATTTTCACTGCTTTCTTTTCTTCGAAATGTTGCTAGTTGTGTAAGATAGGGAAAGTATAATGGCTTAAAGTGAATTGGTTGTAATTTCACTAGACATAAAGAAGTGGACTTTGTTTTTACGGAGAGTTTGTTTAAAGTCGTAAAATTTATGCTGATGATGATAAAATTATGGTCGAGGTGTGTGAGCGGACGCTATGACTTACTGACATTAACAATGCAGATATCCTATTTTGCGCGAAAAAAGTTTTACAACAACAGTCATTAACGCTTATGGCAGTTTTTTTTCTTGGATACTAAAACTAATATCATGCCAAGATTTTAGTAGTTAGCTCCATTGAAAACAAAAAAGAAATTATCTTTTTGGCAATTAAAACATAAATATTGTATCAATATTGTTACGTTCTTCCCTTTTTGGACAAAGGTGCGGATTCTTTTGATTGCAAATACCACTGTGGCTCATTAAAAATTCTGCATTCTTACTTTGTGGCTTTATCTATCTGGCTATACTTCCTATTCCTACGGTCTTGTAAATCCTATGGTCTCGAATTTACTAAACTTGCGTTATTATTACAAATGCAGCGATCCACGCTACACTACAGTCTTACTCCGGCGAGACATGAACTACTCGATGCCTTGTTGAGTAACCTTAATCATACACAGAGAACTCCACTACGCCTTTTATCGAAGCCAGTCATCCCCTTAATCTAATAGCCACAATACACGTCTGCCATACACTGTTGTTCTGCTGCTACTCTTCCCTGCGCTAACTGCTATCGTCCTTACATTTTTTTTATAAATGGCGACTTGACAATTATCTGTTACTCTTATATTAAATTATATGTCTGCACTAAATTATCAGCCATGGCTTTACACACTAATTGCCTTTTGCCTCTCAGGAGGTTCTTACTTTTTTTTTATTATAAAGGGCGTCTTGACAATAATTTGTTACGTTTATATTAAATTAGACGTTCACACAATAATTTGCTTTTTGGGAGGTTTGTAATGCTTCTTCTTAATTTTTATTTGCATTATATTAATTATTATTTTCTATTGTAAGCATGTCCGAAGTAAGCTCGAACTCACGACCTTCTGGTTTACAGCAAGCACCTCTCCAACGCAGCCATTGAGGTTGCTTAGCTTTTGTTAGCTAATTCTGGTATTATTCTATACACGCTCCTTTAGTGAAAGTAACTTATTCACCACGTTCATATGGACAACAACCACAACAGGGGTTGCCAGATATCATTTTTTAACAATACTTAACGATACAGAGTGGCTTGATAACGATTTATTTTGAACAAAATTCAGTATCTCATGAACTGCAGAGGCAAAGCAGAGATATTTCTCAATGAACCTGCGAATGGTCGGCCTTCTAGGATGAAGGGTTTCTTCTGATTAGGCCAATAAACTTGGGTACCTTGGGAATATAATTGTTGAAAATGTCATAAAATGTTTATTTTTAACTCAAATGTTAAGAATTTTAATGATATGGATGTAATCGGTATATGATTTCAAAAGAACAGCGCCATGTGCCACACAACTTATGCCATACTGGACATTCTGCAAGACCGATTTGAAGGTGCAGTAATCTTATGGTGAGGTGATGTGAAGTGGCCATTGTGATCATAGCGGCTCTCAAAGTCTACAAAATACATGCCGTCGATTAAATTCAGCTAGATTTATGTTCCAAGCCGCTCCGAATATTTGTACGATCTTCCATAAATAATTGCATCAATAGCACTTTGCAGCAAATTAAAAATTAATGACAGAATTATTTATTTAATGTGGCCGTTTTATTATTTGCTATCTGACTTAAACATCTGTACGTGATAGAAAAGAATTTAAAAGCAAATACGGCACGTTAAACCCTTTATATTCATTATGTTCTTATTTCTTTGCAGAACAGTTTCATTCGATGAAATCATTATATAATGGAATAAACAAAATATTTTACACAATTTTACTTTTATCCATGATCAGATCAAGGCAGATTTATTTTACTAAGTAGTGTCGTCCGCCCAGCTGGTTTGTAGTTGGAACTGTCAAAAGTTGTTTGTATTTTAGTCTGTTTACGAATTTCAAAAAACACTAACAACAAGCATTTGCAAAACAAAGCAAGCACTAGTATTTAGAGCAATTATCTTCTATTTCTCTTTATGCTTTTGACATTTCCACACCACAAAACATTACATTAAAACCTTAAGTCACTTGTGATTAAGAATAACCAACCCACCTTTAACTCTTCCATAACATACTTTAAAAGTCGTTACCTCTATTTGGTTTAATTAGTTTTTATTTTAATTATTAATACATATTATTAAAAAATGAAAAATCATAATGAATATATTCACAGCCTCTTCAGCATTATTTTAAATTTTATGATTGTTATTTATAAATTAAATTTATTAAATTATTAAATAATTATTTTTAATAAATCTTACAAAACACTTTGATAAATTACTTGTGTTTCTTAACGATTAAAAATTATATTACTAAATTACGAAATGCCATAAAAGGCGAATACAATTAAACAAAAATCTAAAAAACATGCAAATTCTAATCAAATACATATTTTTATAAATTTTTTTTATAATTTATAACAAACAAAAAAAAATCTCTCAATGTTAAAGTTAATTATCATAAATATTAAAAATAAAATGCGAAAATATTACATTATTATTACAACAACAACAAACAAAATTTTTAATATTAAATGACTTATGATTAAATGCATTTAAAGTAATTTATCAAATTGGAACGATCGACAACATGAATGGCAAAATAAAGTATAACATTTGAATTAATTACAATTGAAATAAAATGTTGCAAACGAAAATTATTTCTTATAGAAAATATTATGTGAAATATTGTAAATAATTTTGCTTATTACTTTAACAAAAAGAAAAAGTAACGATAAAAAAAGGCTGATTTTTTACTGGCTTCTTTCTTAATGCATTGGTGACATTTTTAAGAGTCCAACAGAAACAACATTTTATTGCACAAACCCCGCTTGTATTCAAACAAATCACGAGCTCACTTTTTCCATTTTATTACTTTTAAAAACACGCCTAATTAGAAATAAGAGAACATTTGGAATTTGGAAAATTTTGAATTTGTTTTTTGTTTTCTTTGTAATATTTGATATAAAAATATATTTTATTAAAATATGTTTAAGAATTTAATTCTTTTAAGTCTAAAACTTTTTTGGAATAGAACAGAATAAAATAGAATAGAAAAAATAGAATAATAAGGGGGAGAAGCAGGACACTGCCACCAAAAAGGACTTAATGAGTCACCTGCCCGGTGCTTAAGAATTGCAGTCTAGTTATAGTGTTGGCAGATCCTCATCTTAAAGAAAATGCTTGTACAGCTGGGTGTATCTTTTATGATAAACTTGTTTGGTATAAATTGAAAGGAAAACATTAACTTTTTTCATTTTTAATTTTCACCCTGACCAGGATTCGAACCATCGATTTTATAAATTATTGAAATTTTACTTTATTTTCGGCTTTTTGGTTCTTTTTAATTAATTTTCTAAACATTTTTAGAAAGAAAAATTATTTACAAATGTATGCGGACGTTTTCCAAAGAAAACAAGAAAAATAAGACGCTAGCAGAACTTTTTTCTTTAAAATAACATAAACTAGGTTTCTTTAATAAATTAACTTATAAAAAATACAAAATACAATTTTGAAAGTAAAGTCGTTGCAAAGAGTTGCTGTACGCAATTAGAATATCGACAGAAATAAAATGTTTTTAAATCAGGTTGTCCCTTGAGAAGCTAAAAAGTCTACAACAAGACCGGACACACGATTTCATAATGAAACCTGACAACTTGTTAAGAAACTAAAAAAAAATGTTTCCTTTTTGTAGGCCTAAATGCGTTTATTTTATGTCCTGTAGCAGTCGTCAACACATGTTCTTTAACGCTTCTATATCAAGTTGGAAAGTACTGTTTAGTTGTTCATCAACACAGTTAAATAACCTCAATTTTTGTATTGGAAAATACAATATCACTTGTTGATACTTTGTGCGATAAAAAAACCATCCCATTGACCAATGAAAGGCTTGATAAATGTAATGAAAACCTTGAATCATCAGTTAACTGAATGAAGAAATTTTCAATAAATAAATGAATCAAAAATGATTTCGACTTAAGTTCACTTTTTAATTTCTAAAAACTTATTTTCGAAAAAAAAAATTATTTTATAAACGTGTGCGGACGTTTTTCAAAGAAAACAACAAAAAAAAAAAATACCGGCAGAATGTAATGCTGAATTCTGTGGATCGCTACATTCTTTATCAGCATTCTTTGCATCTATCTAGCTTAGATTTTGTACATTGTAAACATCATCTATTTAATAAGAATATATTATAGATGCCGTTTAGTATCATATTGAGTGCGCTGTGCTATGCGTTTAGAAAAAAAAAGAAAAATTTTTTTACAAATGTATGCGGACGTTTTCCAAAAAAATGAGCTTATGCCAAAATCAATTTCAATTCATTTATAGTATCCACAGTTCAACTCCTAATTTAATAAACAAATTAAATCTTTTATAAATTTCATAAAATGACATTGACGACCAGCAATATAATGTTTAAAAATATTTGCAGGATTACAACCGACGAAGCTGCCATATGCGTGACAAAGCGACTTATTAAATGTTGTCAACTTCTAAAAAATATCGAAGTCTAGAAAATAACGAATCTTTTTCGTAAAGAACACTAAAACTTAGTTTTTCTTTAAAATCTGAAGAGTGAAAAAGGCGCTAAAATTTTTATCTCGAAAGTTTTTAAAGGTACTAAATACAAAACTTAACCTACTGACTTAACAACTCTGAAATAATATCATGGAGTGTCAGGCAATGTTAAATCACAAATCGAATAGGCTTTTCGCAATTTCGTAGCAATGTACGAACTATTAATCGATCACAACACAACACGCCTTAGCTGTTGACAAACAAAGGCGTAACTGTACTTGCAACGTTTGGATAACGATATAACGATTATTGGCAAATATTTTTCATAGTTGTTAAACAGGTTCTTAAGAAAATGTTTTGCTTTTAGCGAAGAAAGAGTGCTTTTAAATATTTCGAAAATTTCAATATGAAAATTTATTATTTGGAATCTATTTTATATTAATGAAATGTATTACTGCGGGGAAAGCATATCCATATGGCCATTTCGCTACTGCTCATAGAGTTCATCAGTGGATTCCACCCAAATTTGTAAAGAAAACCTCAGAATCTTATAACAAAAGCCAAACTGATTAAATGAGAACTCCATCGAATCAATATGGCCTCGGCAAATTTGATTTCAACACTAACACGGACGCACAGACGGACAAAGGACAAAAGAAGAATGTTATTAATTCGACAGAATGTTTCTTTTCTTTATGGTTGTGCCAGCATAATTCAGTAATTTCTGAACACATTTTGAACGTTATTTTTCTTTATTTAGAAGATTATGCTCATGGATTGGACCCGTTTTAAAAACAATGGACAATTTAAAAAAATTAAAAGTGTCCCCATACAACATACATTTTGTAAGTGTATTATGAACCGTTAAGGACACCACACTGAAATTAAAAAAAATTGCTATCAGTATAACACCAAATCGCAAAATATAATAGAAAATAAATCTAGAAGTTAAAGGGTGTCCCCATAGCTGACGCAAATTGAACTATATGGGCGTATTTTTCGTTAAAGCCAAACGCTGTAAAATTGAACAAAATACCGATTATAAATTAAAGGGTGCCCCTATAGTTCATTCAGTTTAATGTATATGGCCATACTTTTGAACAGTTATAGTCTGAAGGTTAAAATTTACAAAGAACCTTATCAATACAGGTTCGCTACAACAACAAGTGTACAATTTGATAAAGGGTGTTCCCATAATGTTATATTAGTTGATGTAATTTGATGTAAATGGCCAAATTGTTGATCAATTGTAGACAGACGGAAAGAAACTGTATTGCTTAGTTCGCTTGAACAAAAAGTATAAAATTTGGATTAGGAAATTAAAGGGTGCCCCTATAGTTTATGTAATTTAATGTATATGACCGAACTAATAAACTGTTGTAGTCAGAAAGTTTAAGTTTACTGTATGTAAAGTTTCTGTTTTGCTATATCTCACATAACAAGTATAAAATTTGGATTTGGAAATAAAAGGGTGTTCCAAGTGTTAATGCAATTTGATGTATGTGGCCCAACTTTTTAACCGTTGTAGACAGACAGCTAAAATTTGCAAGGAACCTTTATTGTTAAGTGCGCTATAATAACAAGTATACAATTTGAATTAAAAAATTAAAGGGTGTTCCCATAACTGATGTAATTTGACTTATATGGATCTATCTTCTGAATTGTTATATACAATTACTTAAAAATTTGAAAAAATTACCACTACTTACTCTGGTAGCATAAGAAGAAGAAATAATTAAAATTATAAATTAAAGGGTGTTACATTACATAGTTGATGTATATGGCCAAACTGTTGAACAGTTGTAAATAGACTGTTGAAATTAACAAAAAAACTGTAAACTGCTAATACAAAAATTGTCGACTATAAATAAAAAATTTGGATTTGGAAATTAAAGGGTGTCCCAAAAGTTAATGTTATTTGATGCATGTTGCCAAACTTTTAAGCCGTTATAAATATAGAAGCCTAAAATCTGTTTTGAAGTTGATTTTTTTTCCTAAGAATTATTAACTTTAAGAGTAACCGCTTAAAAATAGCAGTACGACAGTTTAAACGACAATCAAGCTTTTTTTTGATTCAAAATTGTTTAAGTTTTTAAAAAACCCTTTTAAAATATTCTCCACAATTTTGTTTATAGGCTTTCGTTTATTGTTCGCATTGTAATTGTACGCACAATATTTTGCATTCATTTAAGTTTTTTTTTTTTTTGGTATTAAATATTTTCTTTGCAAAAGGTTATAGATAACGCTACAGCACTAAAACGTATAAAATAATAAATCATCTTAAAGCTACTTACTACACTTACTCGAATGAACTACCAAATTGACTAATGAGTATTGTTAGTTAATGATTTTTTCCCTCAATAATGTCAGTTTTATGTTTTTTTGTTTCTTAAGCTGAACGTTGATGCATTTTACAATTTCCATTACAATTTATAACCGACCATACCCAGTCAACATAATTGGGTACTTTGGCATAAATACCAAATTTATTACGTTTCGCACAACCATCACCAAATGATGTTATACCAAATATAGTCCAGGGATGATTAGGTTTAGTAGTGTCGCGACATAATAGTGGACCTCCTGAATCACCGGCACAGGTATCAATACGTCCACGCTTGTGTCCAGCACAAAACATATTTTTTGTTATTGTATAATCATGATACACCGAACGACAATTGTCCATGGGAATAATAGGTACCTCAGCCTGATGTAATACACTTGTGCCCGCCACGTCACGATTGCGACGTTTACCCCAACCGATGACGGTGCAATCCATATTCTTGGGCAAAGGTTGATAGGGTCTTGGCAGGCAGGAGAAACCTATCCATGTGGTGCTGTTAATGGGTTTGGGAAGTCTATAAACAAAAAGTTTTATACAATCAATTGATTTATAATTAGCATTTGTTTCGTAAAATCTTTTTAGTATTTCAACTTACTTTAATAGAGCCACATCACTATCCACCGTTTTCTTGTCGAAATTGGGGTGTTTAAAACTTTTAAGCACCTTTACTTGTAGTTCTGTGCCATCTTCGTAATCCAAATTGTGCTCCCCTATACGGACGTACAATACTTTGCGTACACAATGGGCTGCCGTTAACACCCACAGTGGGGCTATCAAAGTGCCTCCGCAAAAAGCCTCCTAGAATAAAAATATTTTTATCTCTTGTTAAAATATGAATAGGCCACAATTTCTAAAAAAAATTATACAATCTCGACCGACTAATTTCTTCTGAATCCCTAACAATGGGGGATATGTTATGAGTGTTCTGTGTGAAAGGGAGTGGGAGGTATAAGCCGCACTTCTTTCTCTTCATAATAACACTCATGTCTTGACATTTCAAAATTGTTTAATTATTTTTCAGTTTAAACGTTTGATTTCCAATCATTGAAATGATATTTTGTTAAATATTCCGCCCTATGTCAAATAGCAGTGGATTTTACATACGCCTTCTTCTAGATAATATTCTAGCACATTTTGAATGAACCTCAGTCTAAGTATTAAACGACCAATTTATAAGAATGATATTTCAAACTCAAAAACCTAAATTACATCGGCTTAACCAGACCTTGAAAAATTTGTTCTGCTGGTAGTGTAAAAATTAAACCATTTAGCTATACATGGAACTTAACCCTTAATTGCTTCATAATTTTACCTTATATCGATTAAATATGGCCACTTGCCAAGGCCATTCACCCTTGCGAGCGGCCTTGCCACCAATTATTTTTAGCATATTGTACATGTTACGCTTATTGCTGCGTATCGGTGCAATGCCACACTTGAGTTTCATTGGTGTATATTCAGGACCGCGATAACCCTTTCCATTCATAATAAAATCACTTAGGGTACCACCTATTGAGTTAGAGAGAGTGCCACCATCATCGTTAATATCACGACGGCGTGTTGCCACCGGTTTTAAGTCATAGGATGGAGACTTTTGAACTTGTGCTTGCAGCCATTGTTGACAAAAACTTCCTTCGGTATAGCAGTAGGCAATTTCACGCAAGACTTCTCGCCCACATTGTTCTCTAACGCGACATTTTCTAAAAAAAAAATTAAAATTATAGAAGAAGAAGAGGGCAATTTTAATCTTATTTAATATGAAAGAGAAGGTACTGTTACATTCTGGCTATTAATTGGGACATAAAGTAATTAAATATCTACTCACTTATATCTTCTTGTTGTACATTTTGGTGAACATTTTGTCCATCTGCTCCATTTAGAATAAATACGTCGATGTTTGGGTATTAAATGCTCCGGTGTTGCCCTCTCCTTTGAACGTGACAAAGTAGAAGAGTTTACATTATCATCATCTTCTTGATCTTCATATGAGGCATCAGCATATTGATTTTCGCTACGAGTAAAATCAACGTCAAAATCCTCATATTGAAATACATCACCTTCAATTGCACCATCATCGTATATTCCGACAGCACCCTTAAGTTTGCGTCTGGTTATAGGTTCGCCTTTGTGATAATCCCTTAATCTTTTTCTATCTCTTTGTCGTTTTAAATAAATTTGACTTATTGTAGGATGTAAAAATTTTTGATTACGAATCATTTTAACTTCACTGCTAGATGGTTCTACAAGCTCTGTTGACCTTGAAAAGCCGCTACCAACTTCATCATATTCTAAAAAATCCTCGAATTCATCCAATTGAGGCTTTTGTTTGCTCTGATGTTTTCTTTTTCTTTTAGTCTTTATGACATAAAAGTCTGTTTCGCTACTGTGATCATTGTTGTAATGATCGCTGGTGTCATCTTTCAAATGAGATGTAGAATAATGATAATTTTCATCGTCATCATCTTCTTCATGTGAATGAATTGTTACAGGATGATGTATGTTGTTCAACTCAGTGGGTAGAACAGTTGTTGGTGTAGCTTGTTTTTCTACATGTGAATGATGCTGTAGATGAGATTCCGGCTGTGTGATTGCACTTGTTGCTGAAACTGGTGCAGTGGCTGCTGCTGCAGCTGCATTGATAACAATTGTTGGTGGTGCACTGTTTATTTGATGTTGCTGCTGTTGCTGTTGTTGCTGTTGGACTGCATGTGGCGGTAGACTGCTTGACTTTGTTGGCCAAGCGGGATGACATCTACAAATACAAAAGGATTGTTATGTTGAGACAAATTTAGTTTTTGAGATTTATAGATGTTGCAAAAATATTTGTTTTTTTTTTTTACTAAAAATATGTGGGTGTCAAACAGAGCTTTTCCTTTACTTTGATTTGGGTCACATTTGAATTAAAATAACATGATTTTAAGTTTATCTTTTATTCAAATTAATTTTTGTTATTTAACTTAAGACCATACCTAACTTGAGTTGACAAGCTGACATTTATAGGCATCATGATTATGATGATAAATTGTTGAGAATAATGAGGAACAATTCTTTCGTTCTCTTTGTTTAATTGTTTTGTTTAAATGTAGATGTTTTAACTAAAACTCCTCTTGTAAAATAGACTACATCCAGCTGTTTGTAGTCTTAATTATAAACTTCTAAAATTAGTGCTCATTTTAAATGCATTTAAAATGCTTTGTTTCTGTTTAATTGTAAAAGCAATTTAAAATACTAATGGTTCATTGTTCTATTCTATTCCATTTCTTTTGTTTATACATTTGTATTGTTCCATAGACAATTTTACTATTCATTGATATATGACACAATTTTCGGACACTAAATGACACATTTAATTAACATTATGCCCCTCTATTTTGGTGTCCTATAGGAAATGGGAAATATGTTGAATTATGCTTTAAAATGGTTTTCAAATGTTCTTGACTTAGGGGCTTAAGTTCATCTTTTAATAGATTGTCTTTATCTTTATCTTTATGCCCAAAAGGTTTTCTAGAAGTTTAGGAATTCATGACGGTTATGTTGTTGTATTTATTGTTATTTTTATTGCGTTTCATTTCTTAAAGTTCCTGTTTACCCGAGCGAACATTTGAAATAGATCATTTAGTTTGCTAGCAAATTACCTCTCGGGAAGAGAGCATCGTTTTTGTATTCGGTATTCGGCGAGCAAACGCCAGAGAGCACTTGGAGTTTAGTTTTTCTTGATAGCTAAAAGACATGGCGAAAATATACAAGGTGGTCTCGATAGCGAATTCATTAATTTCGCCGTAAACTCTAAATGTCAAACTCCATATATAAAAAATATGTAAAACTGTTATACATATTTTTTATATATGGAGTTTGACATTTAAAGTTTACGGCGAAATTAATGAATTCGCTATCGAGACCACCTGTATTATTTCGCCATGGCTAAAAGATAAGGCACAATTAAAACCAGTGTTAACAATAACCTTGGTAAAAAAAATCAGAACGCTTAAAAATTCACTTAGAGAAAATCAATAATTCTAGTTTTCGCTGTAAACGCAATATTAATAAGAAACAGACTTTGTCGCCAGAAAACACTTTCTTTTACGATAAGAAAATGAGCTATGAATTAATTGCTGGGTTTAAATGTACTTTTGAATGAACTTCGAAATACTAGAATTATAGGTAATTTTTCGAACCTCGTTGTTCCCTAACGATTGTTAATCTTCTTTAGAATCAGGGTATAAACTTATTCTTTTATGAGCATTCAATTATGAACATTAATGATTTTTTTCATATATGAGATTTCTAAGATTTTTATTTTATTTTTCATGTTCATAAGTGAGCATTAAACAATTTTCTGGCTGCGATCACACATGAATGTGTGCATCTATTTTGTTTTTAAGCATTTATATATGTAATCGTGAACAACATTAAATATCCGTGTAATTTATATATGAAAGGGGATGAATAAGATCATTCGCATCAATGATGCTTTAAATAAACGAATGTTTTTTTTCTGCTTTGAAAAGTTTTCATTTGTGAGTGTTCAAAAATAAGCATTTATAGAATTTTTCATAAGTGAGATTTATAAAATTTTTTATTTCTTCACAGTCATAAACAAACAACAAAAAAATTGTCTGCATGCGATCTAATATGAATGTGTGTATTAGCACTGTTACATTTAGGTGGATTTTTTGTTCTAATTCATAAAAAGAAATAAGAAAGCATCAACTTAGAAGCAACAATACTCACATATAATTCACACACATATGTACATATTTTTACCCAATTTAAAAAAAAAATGAAGAAGATTATCTACAAGGAGGTTATCTATAAAGAGGCTATATACAAAGTATTTCTAAAAATTAAAGGGCCTATCTTTAGAACCGTTATAGATAAACGATGAACGAAAATTGAATGGAATATCGATTACTATGACCGTTATACTAGCAAGTATAAATATTCGAAATTATAAATTAAAGGGTGCCCTTATAGTTATAGATACACGGTTGAAATTTACAAGGAACCTCTATTGCTAAGTCCGCTTTAATAATAAGTATATATTTTGAATTTTAAAACTAAAAGCATTTCCCAATAGCTAATTTAATTTGAAAATTAAAGAATACCTATAGTTGATTTAGTTTGATGTATATGGCCAAACTGTTCTCAGTGCGATGAGGTACAGGAGGAACAAACTTTTACAACATGATGCCTTTAATATATTAGCATCACATAGCATTCATATATAATATTTGTCTGCCCATTGGTTTATGTCTTATGCTGGCCAGTGCTAAATATTCACATATTAATAACGCGACCGCCTCACATTCTTTCACATTCGGCACAGTCTGCAAGTATCCTCTTTTTTGATTTTATTCTTGGCCACATAATATTTGAAGTTTACATGATGTTCTTCAAACGCATTTATCCACTTTCAGGTACCTGGAGGTAACTGTTTCTGAAATTATTTCAGAGTAACCTAACTGCCTCTTGTGAGGCTTTCTTATACGCCCCTGTTGGATTCTCATGAGCTTGTTTGATTTTATTAAAATGTGAGTTTATAAAAATTTCAGTAGCAAAAAAAAATTTATTTTAAACCATAAAGAGTTTTTATTTTGCTCAGTTTATTTGAGTCAGTCTCCCAGTAAAGAAGACCTAACTAACAATATGTTACCGGTCGTCAAGTCAAGTAGGCTCTTAATCGAACTGAGAACAGATCTCTCAGTTACGGGAAGCCATAATGACAGATAGCCGTTAGCTTTTCTTGGAACATTTTACAAAGCATTTTTGATACACAGTCTATTATTGAAAGTAAAAAAATGCATGTCTAAACGATCCATTTTTTCAATAAACCAAACCATTCTCGAATTGTGACGAATTGTACTAATGTAAACCTTTAATCATCTACCACGCTGATTTGATAGCAAAATAGAGAAAGCCGATTTTTGATGCTGACGTCTTATACATATATGTATTTAAAAGAGAATTTCTTTCAAAAACCCTGTGTTATCAGTACAATTAAAATAATTAACTTACCGCCAACATTGACGCTCTTCAATATGTTTAATACGACCACATTTCCGTTTTGCTCTACAATAACGTTCTCTACGTTGAATGCACTCCGGCGAACAAGGTGACCAAGCTGTCCACGGGGAAAATTGGGGATGCCATCGATCGTGATGGTGATGATGACGATGACGACGTGGCACCCATCTTTTATGCGAATGATGATAATGATCCAAACGATAATGACGACGTAGCGTTCGCTGGTCATTCCGGTACCTATTATGATGGTGACGTTGTTTTTGTGATGGAAACTGATGGCTTCGTGTTTTCTGTACATGATGATAATGATGATAAATAGGGTGTGCGCTAGAAGAGGTTGCTGCAGCCAGTGCGGTTGATGGTGATGTTAAGTGAACTATTGAAGCATTAACTTCCGTTTTTATACGCTGCTTAGCCAATTGTACATGACTATTCTGAAAAGGCAAAGAAAAGAAGAAAATAAATGTTTTTACTTGTTTTTAACGCTAAACTTTTTTTTCATTAATTGCAGTTACATGATTTATGAATCACGTTTTTTTTCTGTTGTATGTTTGTGTCTATCGCAAACATTGTTTTTTGATGTGATACGAGTACGAATAAGTTACAATAATATGTTTTCCTTAAGTGGTTTTATTGTGAACTTATGTTTTTTCAACATTCATACCATTTCTAAGATTGCAGTGTCTTTGGATGTTGGGTGTTTCTTTCTCTGTTGCCATTTCATTGTCTTGCGGTTTTTTTTTTGGCGGTGTCGTAAAGATGTCAATGTTATTTTAAAATGTTGAATGTATTTTTTTATATTTCTCTTGTAATTTGTTTATATCAACTGGTACAGGAGTGATATGATACCTTTAGTCTATGAATTTAACGGATGAGTTTTCTGTTATTTTGTACAGTGCTACGGTTTGTGGTAAATTTGTTACAAGAATACTGATGACTCAATAGGTGTCGATTTCATTATTTTACTATTTAAATACTTAAAATTCATTTCCTTACGAAACACTATTAAAAGGCATTTAAAAGCTGAAGTTACAACATGGATATATTTGGTTTAAAAGCCAAAGATCTGCCCAGATATTTTTATACGTTATTCTTCACTACTTTACAATATTTCTTTTTGGAAAAAATTAAAAAAAGCCCTGTACGATTTCAAAACCAATTCGCTACTCTGATGATAGTGCTTGCGTGTTCTGTTTTGAAATAAAATTTCAAACTTAAAGGTGATAGTGACGTTAATCTTTAGCAAACAAAGAGAGTGTAGTAAAATATTTGACAGACGTCACTACGCAACCATTAATTCCTAATTCCTCAAAAAAAAAAAATTAATAAATTTTATTCGAAAATTAAAAATAATATTTTAAAATTAAAATTTTTAATTCTTTCCCAATCAGGATTTGAACCATCGATCTTATTAATGAATGAAAATTCACTTATTTACGGCTTTTATTTTTCTTTGTCAAAGAAATGCTTTAAGTTGTGTGTAGACTTTGTCTCACCAAATTAACAGCAGGGTCAGCGTGACCATTTTAGCACTTTCGGTGCTAGATTCAGCACTTCTTTTGTTGATTTAGCAGCAAAATTATCAATTTAGCACTTGGCACTATTTTTAACACTTACCGACTCTTTATTTAGCATTTTTTAGCACATTTAATTAATTCAATTTACAAAATATTCCACATTAATTACTGCACTTTTCTGCAAAACACTACTTTTCGCGTGTAACAATTGTAATAATAGCACTTTTTGATATCTCTGAATTAAAAAGTTGTTTGTTCAAATCCTACTGCGGATACCTAGCATAAATTTGCCTAAGTACATATTGAACGCGTATGTATGTACACATGTGTATGTCAGAGTTTAAATTGTTTGCTTAAAAATAGCAACAGCACTAAAATTTTGCTTTGGTTACATGTTTTTCAGAAAATAAAAAAAACTAAGTGTCTCAGCATTTACAAAACATTTCATTTTAAACGAAGCAAAAATTAAATGCAAAAAAGGAAGAAACGCATATTCTTATGACTTTGAGTTTCTTTCTGAAGCAAAGCATTTATTTTGAAAACGTTTGCTGTTGCTTAAGCTCTTTAAGAAAAAAAAAAACACTACTTTGCTGCAGAAAGAAACACATAGTCAGCTAAAGCAAATGCTATTCTTTCTTCTTTTTTTGCATTTGCTGTTTGATTTTTCTGCACATTTTTCCACAGCAACATTTAAGCAACTACATATGCATTAAAAATAGTCAAGTATTTTTAATCACTGGTATTATGGGTGATATTTAATTTAAAGACTGAAATTTTATTTTTATTGTGTTTTTAAAGACTCTTTATGTATAATAAAGCAACATAAGCATAAATGATAAAACTTCGCACTCTCCAAGAAAATATTTGCTCAAAACTAAGACATTTAAATTTTGGCACTTTTTAGCACTTTTTTGGTACCAATTTAGCTCCAAAATTTTTTTTGATCTGGTCACACTGAGCAGGGTTCAGATTGGCTCGCTCTTTTGCTCTTCTGCACTCTTTTCAAGCGCACTCTTTTTTAAGCTATGCGCAAAAGAGCAGAGCAGAAAAAAAGCCAATTGTTTATGCGTTATTCGCTTTCTCCTTCTTTTCAAGCGCTGCTCTTTGAGCAATGCGCTTTCTATTTTTTTTTGGCTTTTTTGCTCGTGCTCCTTTTGATAGTGACAGTGGTTCGTTTGAAAAATTAAAATAACTTCGTGGTTGGAAAAAAAGTACATGAAAAAATGAAAATAATTGCGTGTACGGACGGCAAAACAGTACATTCTTCAAATAACGCAAGCTATAATCAAGATAGTAATAACACAATAACAAATGCACTACTAAACATCCCATACCTAAATTAAGAGCAAAAACACTTCTACTGTTTTGAAAAACCACAACAACAAATAACACATGCAAATTTAAAGCAGGAAAACAATTGGACAAACAAAAAACCAGAATAAAAATAATTATTTTACGATACCAGTAAATATCAATAATTCCTTCGTTAGGTATAATTGCAATAATGTTAGAGATAAGCAAATTATTACCCGTAATCCTTACTTTTCATATAACCACTTATTGCACACTTTTATTAATGAGCCATTCATATGACCCTCGCATGTATTTACAAGGAACTAAACTACTTACCAATAATCAAAAATAAACTACAATCGTAGACCACAAAAACACATAACATACTATTCTTTCGTACGTATACATACACACATACTTATGTACATACAAACATTTTGTATGCGTGCAAACATATCTACCCAGTTAGCATTTGGAAGATTGTTTTTACAAAAATCACCAAAGTGAGTCTTTTAAGACTACCCACGATGATTTAAAACTGATTAATCAGTTGTGCGTTTAAAAAGAGACTCGAATATAATTCCGACAAACGCAAAGAAAGCGACTTGTTTGAAAAACAAAAAGAACAAAAAGCAAATGCTTGAAATTCGACTGTTTTTAGAATTATTTTAGAGACATATTAAACGCAGCCTAACGATGAAAAAATGATTCAAATACATATTTTATTTTTATGTCACTTCGTAAAGAAAATAGAGACACAAATGTAAAATAAATTTTTTTAAAAGTCATTTTTTTAAGTTTGAATTTTAAGAAAATTAGGAATAACATGCTATCGAATGTAACACTACGTCTTGACGAGCAATTGATTGGTTTGTACATAAACAAAACGTCAGCAGAATAGGTTACAAACATTTGTTCATGTTTGTCTGCGTAGAAAAAACTTGGCGATGTTAATTCTTCGTTTTCTCGCTGTTTAAACACGACATGACATTGACAACGATGGTCTACACAAGCCATTTTAATGTGCGCGCATGAAATTGTTTAATGTTTGAATAAATCAATGGCTCGTCAAGACGCCGTGTATTAAAAAATAAGCAAAACGTTGTTTGCAATGTTTCAGTTTGAAAAAATATATTTAGAAAAGTTCGTATAATATGGTTCGAAAAAGACTCGCATACGGCTAGTAATATGATTAAAAGTTGACTCGAAAAAGTATCGTATTTGATTACAAGTACGATTGAAAATAGTATCGAAAATGAGTCGAAAACGAGAGTCATAAGGGACTCGTTCAGAAGAGTCGCGGCTAGGGTACCATTTTCTACCGACAAAACAATCATTTTCGACTCTAAAACGAGCGCATAATCGATTATTTTAATCGTGTCGAGGAGTCAAAAAAGACTCGAATATGATCAATAATGCTAACTGGGTATATGCATATACATACATAAATAGACAATATATCCCAGTTAGCATTTGGAAGATTGTTTTTACAAAAATCACCAAAGTGACTCTTTTAAGACTACCCAAGATGACTTAAAACTGATTCATCAGTTATGCGTTTAAAAAGAGACTCGAATATAACTCCGACAAACGCATAGAAAGCGACTTTCTAAAAAAACAAAAAGTACAAAAAGCAAATGCTTGAAATTCGACTGTTTTTAGAATTATTTTGGAGACATATTTAATGCAGCCTAACGATGAAAAAATGATTCAAATACATATTTTATTTTTATTTTTTAATTTTCGTAAAAATACATACATATGTCACTTCGTAAAAAAATAGAGACACAAATGTAAAATAAATTCTTTCAAATTTTTTTAAATTCATTTTTTTAAATTTAAATTTTAAGAAAATTAGGAATTACATGCTAACGAATGTAACACTACGCCTTGACGAGCAATTGATTTGTTCGCATATGAACAAAACGTCAGCAGAATAGGTTACAAACATTTGTTCATGTTTGTCTGCGTGGAGACAACTGCTTCGTTTTCTCGCTGTTTGAAGCCGACATGACATCGACAACGATGGCCTACAATAGCCATTTTAATGTGCGGACATGAAATTGTTTAATGTTTGAACAAATCAATGGCTCGCCAATACGGCGTGTTATAAAAAATAAGCAAACCGTTGTTTGCAATTTTTCATTTTGAGAAAATATGTTAGAAATCTTCGTATAATATGGTTCGAAAACGACTCGCATACGGCCAGTAATATGATTAAAAGTTGACTCGAAAAAGTATCGTATTTGATTACAAGTACGATTGAAAATAGTATCGAAAATGAGTCGAAAACAAGAGTCATAAGGGACTCGTTCAGAAGAGTCGCGGCTAGGGTACCATTTTCTACCGACAAAACAATCATTTTCGACTCTAAAACGAGCGCATAATTGATTATTTTAATCGTGTCGAGGAGTCAAAAAAGACTCGAATATGATCAATAATGCTAACTGGGATAATATAAATAAAATAAATATACATGTGTATACGTTCCTCCAAACCTAATTTGAATAGGTACGAGTATTTAAAAAACGATAATCAATCTTCTAATCTTCTTCCCAAACACATAAATCAAATAATTTATTTATGCAATTGATTTTTACATTACAATCTTGACGTTAAAAAAATAAAAAAAAACGCCATGCGCATTTTTGGCCCTTTTGCGAATTGGGCGCAAAAAAGGAGCAGCGCAAAAAAAGGGCTAAGCGCATTGCTCTTTTTAAAGCGCTGCTCTTTCATGACGAAGAGCAAACATATTGGCGCGGAGCAATGCACAATGAGTGCCAGCTCACATTAAGGGCATTGTAGCTGACTTTTTTATTGTTTTCACTTTTGGAGAATCTCCGTAAGCCATCACGCGTTTACATTAAGACTCTTTTGTAGCAAGTGAGAGAATTTTATGATGTTTTATCAACCAATTTTTTAAGTGTTGCCATAAACTAAAAGTATTAATTTTTCAACAATTTTTGAACAATATAGGAAAAAACAGCCATTTGGTAACACCGCTTAAGCATAGAACTGCAAAAGGCAAAAGAGAGAAACAGGAATAAGAGAAAAATGATAGAAAAGTCATGAATATTCATTTTGCGCTACTTTTGCTACCCCGTAAGCTTCTCTACACCTCTTGCCTAAAAACTTCTGCATCATGACTTTTGTAGCTGATACAATGCCCTTAATGTAAACTTTCTCTAACAAGTTGGCTCTGCTCTTTGCGCAAAAGAGCCAAAAGAGCAGAAAAGAGCTGCTCTGCGCTGCGCATTTACTTACTCTGACATTAAGATTAGTTTTAAATAGATAATGTTTGCGACGTACATAACATAAGGAAGATAGAACAAATTTCTTTACACACTAAATGTTACTAAAAAATGTCAGTTTAAAAAAAAATTCGAGATTTTACAAAGATAGACTTTTCAACAATTAATTATAATTTTATGAAAAAGTAAAAATAAATATAAATGAAGATGCTATAAAAAATTGAGTCACCTAAGAAAAAGGAGTTATTTAAAAAAAAACATCAAAATTTGAGTAAACAAGTAAGTGTGTTATAATCGGCTGTGCCAAATCTTATATACCATTTACCATCTATGTAATTCTAGTTTAGTGAAGTAGTGTAGTAACTCCAATCAAAAAAGCTAATATTGGGTTGACAGAGAATTAAAAAATAAAAAATAAATTAATTACTATATATAATTTTACATAAAAATGCCATCTGCTCTTAATGGGTTAAGTATTTTTAAAAAATTTTAGTATTTCCTTAAAGATCTCTTCAAAAGCTTTTAAATGATGCCCATATTGATATTTTAAAAAAATTTAAAAGTTCAGAGGCCGGTAACTCGGAAAATATTTTTTAGCTTTTTATCGTCGCATAAATTTGTGATTTTGATTTGAGTTACTTAATTGTTTCAAATGATATGGAAAAATTAGAGTGATGTTTGGTCCGCTGCCTCAAAGGACTTGGACCGATCTTGCTGATCGATACAATGTCTGATCAAAAATTGAACCAATGAATTTTGCAGCTCTTCGTATATTAAAAATTTTATTATTCAGAAAACGCTCTAATTGCACAAAACAAATGTCGAACATGAATTTGGCTGGTGTAGACATGAACATGAGCATGTTTTGTTTATATGCTGCCATCGTTGTACGAACATTTCCTTGAACATTTGTTGGAACAACCATGTTCGCCATTAAATAAAACTTTTAGTTAAACAGCTCCATTTAAAAAATAACGCCATCTGTTGATCACACTTTGATTTGTTTAAACCACTTTAGCAACCCTGTTGAAAAACAGAAAATTATACTGAAGCAGAACATGAAAATTAGGAGCCAATTTTAACGCTAAAAATTTTCATGAAAATAGTTGTGTAAAATTGTTGCGGGGATTTTTAAGTTTTCCTACATATTCCATTTTGTATACTCCGTTTTCTTCGCTGCACCTCTTGCCTACAAACAAAAATTTCATGCAATTAGTTTGATGAAAAATTGCGTCCTGTAAGTTTGCTCATGCTGTAAAAGAATACGAAAGGTTTTGAATATTTATTTATATGCTTTGTAAAGAACGCTTGGAATGTCCCAGAATAACTAAAAATCTGTAGCACAGTGGACTCTAAAGACTTTGTGGTATTTAATTATTAAAATTTTGAAGAACAGAAAAACTTTCCTTTAGAAACACAATGTAGAGTACCCCGTCATCGTACTCTACCAATAATTTAAATTATTTTTCTTCAATTGTTCATTTTAATATTCCATCTCTTTATAATTTTACTACAAATCATAACAAAAATGTCTATTTATAAAATCTATTTTTATTTTTTGTTTGCAAAACAAGATCTTCTTGCGTCTGTTTTCCATTTTGGCATTAAACTCACCGGCTTTTGCTCGCATTTGTATTTAAAAAGTCATGCAGTAATGAAACAGGAGCATAATAGTTTTTAAGAAAGTTAATGATTTTGTTTTTTTTTACAATTTTTTTCATTTCATTTTTAAATTGTTTACTTAATTAGATGTGTGACAGAAGGGATAAGGTTGTCTTTTAAGAATTTTATTTTTGTAGTTCCCAGATATGGATTTGGTTGATGGAGGAAGATATTAATTTGATTTTACTAACAGTTTTGTAATGATTTTTTTCGGCTGTTCTTAGTTTTTGAAATTAACTGAGGTTGGATGGATAGTTTTTTTTTAAGAAAATGTCTCATAAACTAGTACTAAGTCCACATTAATTTACGAATTCTTTAACTTAAACTTGCTTGTATTGTTTATTTTTTTTATCGGAAAGGCTAAAAGACACACAGTCTTTTTTTGCTTTTTTGTTAAAAATATTAATTTCAAAGCATATTGCTATTTTTACCAATCTCTGTATGACGTCCGTTTTTACGGTGTTTATTCCTGCAATGGCATCGTGAGTGAGTCTTGTCTGGCTAGATTTTTTCTACTTACTCCTGTTTATTAAAAATGCGCCTTGAGAAACTAACACAGCCATCTACGCCCCACACACAGTGTAACTTCTGAGAGACTCAAACTACTCGAAAGTCTGTTCGAAAATTCATGCGCTCTTAACCTGCGCAACCATCCACACTACACTAAGCTGTTGGTAGAGGTTCGAACTCAAAATCTCCCCTCCTGTTATCTTAACAACTCTTTGAATCCGTAATAACTACTGCCAATCTGTGTTATTATGCTTTTATTTTCCTCAGTAACTAATCCTTCATCCTATTTTGATACAGGAGGTCTTCGATACCTTATCTTCCACCTTCATACCATCTCAGCTGCTGTCTTATACCATCTCAGCTGCTGTTTACTTATAGAAACCTTCTTTAAATTATCTTCCGCGGATGTACATAATTACTGTTTCCTTTTTTTATCTAGAGTCCGGGAGGTTTGTACTGCAGTTTTTCATTTTCACGTTTCGTCCATGGAATTGAACTTATGACTTTATAATCTTCTATTTTGCAATTAGGCAGACACCTCTGTTAACGAAAATATTACCAACTGTTTTTTTTTTTTTTTTGGTTATTATTTTATTATTGTGAGTGGCGCATTGCTCGGGGAAAAATGTACTTTCAACCACTCTCGTGAAAAAATCTGTAGCCAAAACGTTATCATAACGTTGTGGCCTCATACACGCAGAAAAAAAACATGGTTGTGATATGGTCACAATAACCATATTATGTTCTTTGTAACAATGTATGGTTGCGGAGAACCAATTATAGGTGTTTTCAACAAAAGTTTAGTCACGATAAACATTTTTTGTTAACTTTTAACGATTATATGGTTACTGTGCACCAAAAATGCAACATGGTTGGTTTTATTTAAAAAAAAATTGCAACCACAACCAAAGCTTTATAACTTATTAAAAATAATATAAAATATTTAACCATAATATATTATAATTAATCAAAGTATGTTTAAAAGCAACAGAATAATGTTTGCGCTAAAAAATATTTTGTTCTAATACTTGACAGTTTAGTAATTTTTCTGGTAGCTAAAATTTGAAATTGTTTTTTATTGTTGAAGAAAGTGAAAAAAAATAAAAGCTTATATACAAAATAAATAATCAAAAATGAAAACAAAAAAAAAAGGGAACTACAACATTTAAAAAAAGTTGAAGTAAATATGCATCTATGTATGTATGTATGCTTACAGCATTTAATGTTTAAATTTGAAAATAATTAATGAATTTAATTGAAATTAAAATTTTTACTTTGGACAACAATATGGTTGCAAATGTAACAATACTATGTTTTGTTAGCAACCATAGTATGTTGCTCTTATATTATGGTTACCTCAACCATATTTTTTCTTTGCGTGTACTCTTTTAGTATAAGCAATATCATGAATACTAAGGCAGTTGAGTTAACTAGAACCCTACGGGTTTAATTGTTTTCGGAAGACAGGGGTATGCCCTGGTTCTTTTGAAGTCTCAGACATCGAAAAAAAACTGAAGATGAGAAAAATTGAACATCACTACTATTATATGTAAAGTTGCCAGTTAATTGCGACCTTGGCTGCAGAGCTCTCACTCTTTTTATCTTTTCTAGATTAATGGGAAAGTGGTTGTATGATACGGTATCATCTGTAATCGATATATAAAATATCAGATTAGGAGGAAAGATTATATCTGCCGAGGAAACTCTGTGTAAATCAAAACTTCATGAATGAGCCTAAAGGCCTTCGATTACTAGATTTCCCTATTCTAAGAAAGCTTCTATTATTTGACGAAGATAACATTAAGCTGTTTAGTATTATTTTTTTTTTCATTTAAATAAAACCAAATAATAATAAAAGTTTATACTAAAAATAAAATTTCAATACTAAATGATGTGATGTTGTTGCACATCGTTGTCTGACTAATTGAGAAGTTATTTGACTTCAATTATTGTCAAACAAGATGTAATTAGTTTAAAATACGACTAAAATGATTTTATCTAATCAGCAGCAAGCAACCTTCATTTTGAAGGCAATTATTTCCGCATGATTTCATGAGAATTTCAAATATTTCAAGTTCAATTACACACGAAAATCGAGAACAAATTTAATAAAAAAAAAAAAAAAATTAAAAAAAAGTATTATTTTTTGTTAGTGATTTGAGATAAAGTTTTAAATAATAATTAACCTATAATATGAGAAATATTTAGTAATTTTCATTGTTAATGCTTTTAAGAGTAAGAACGACAAAGTTTCAAAAACACAATTCCATAAATGATGACATTTTGAATGACGTCTGGTTTTTTTGCTCTTTTAAATTTAAAACAAAATAAGTCGGCTGTGTTATAAATTTGCCATAAGTGCTGCATTTAAATATTGTAATTTTTGTTTTTAAGACATCTGTCACAAATTCAAATGATTTTGTTGGAAGACTTTTTCCATTTCGCTGAAAAAGAACTCAATAAATGTGAACTGGAACGCAGACGTTTTTATTTTAAAATAAGACTGACTAAATATAAGATTTATGAATTAATTCTGTTAGACAATTAAAGTTCATAAGTAGCTTTGAGGTTGAAATTTTAGTGTTTTATCACATAAGTAACTGGAAATTGCGTACGAGAAAGTTTATCAAAAATTAGGTGTTAAGAACGAGGAACTTTTTGACTTAAACGAGCCAAGTAAAGAATTAGAGATAAAGACACTTAAAATTAAACTAAATATCATTCTTCATGTTATCGAAATATATTTGTGATTTTAAGATTCCGTACCCAAATGTTACAAACGTAGTCCTATTAACACCAGCACAGTATCTGTCTTCGGATATTTTATAGTTTCGAAACTCACACTCGATGGTTTGAATTAAATTCCTGATTTAAACATTTTATTTGTATGGTGATTTTCTTTAAGCATCCTAGCTTAAACAGTACTATGCCGGATCTTATATACCCTTCACCATATATGTAAATCTAATTTGTTGAAGTAACTCGATTAAAAAAAAAAACAAATATTGGGGTGATAGAGAATTAAAAAAAAATTTTTACGTAGAAATGTCATCGGCTCTTAATGGTTAAGCATTTATAAAAAAAATTAGTATTTCTTAAAAGATCTCTTCAAAAGCTTTTAAATGATACCCATGTTGATATCTTTAAAAATATTGTGCACAATCGTACTTTTCTCTGAAATAATCAGAGGCCCATAACTCGTAAAATATTAGCCAGCGACAATTTTGTCACTTGTTGTTTTTTTTTTTTTATTGGAATTACTTCACTAAACTATAATTGTTTTAAATGATATGAAAAAATTAGAGGCAAGCTTGGTGTTTTGCCTGCTGCCTCGAAGGACATGGACCGTTCTTGCTGATTTTAAATTAAAAAATGTTCAAAATTATGTCTGAACGACTGTCATATTTAAATTTTCTCTGGTTCATCTAGTGCCTTGGCAAAGTTGATTTCAACGCGAGCATGAACAGACATCGCTTAATTAACTTCGCTATGCATAAGAACCAAGAATATGCATACATTATGGGGTCGGAAATTAATATTGTAGAAGTTACAAACGGAATGACGAACTTTTCCCTTTTTTTCACTTTTTGTGCTTCATAAACAAACAAAAATTTCATGCTAGTTTCTTGAAAAATTGCATAGTGTAAATGCCGTATTATATTCAAAAGTGATCCCTTAAAGGATTTTGAATAGAAATTACTTATTTAAACTATACTTTCTTAAGTACTTTGTCGTTAGAACTCTGGTGTAAAAGATATTTTACTCCATCTGATCTTCTTACTATTTATACCGCCTACAGCCATCCAAGAATGTAATATAACTCTCTTGTATGGGCCCGTGCTTCAAAGTCTGTTTTGGATTTACTCGACCACTCTCTTAAACATCGACGCAATGTGGGTTGTGTTTCGTTGTTTTATCGATACTACAATGAAATGTGTACTAATGAGAACTCGTTCGCGACACTAAGCATACAGAGGTGAAACCCTTGGCATATGAAAATAATATAACCAGGTTTTCTGCAGGTTCTCAAGAAAGAGACAAATATAGTGCTGTATTGTTATGAACAAGGCATAATAAACAAAACAAAAACTATATATTTTACAAGAAAACATACAGCACAAAAAGTTTTTGTCACAAAAAAAAAATATTGTTTATTCACGTAAATAAAGAAATCATTTACGAAGTATTTTTAATTTGTAAAAAATGTGATATGCTGTGGTCTTACAAGATAAAAGAATTGAAAAAGTCTTTAAATCTGCAGTGTTTTTTGAATGCAGAAATTGTAATCTGTGGCAGAAATGCAGTGTAATATATTGTGGACGTGTTAAAATTAAAAACTATAACTTTTTCGTCAAATGAATTATATAAATATAACTTGATCGAATATAAACATATAAATATGACTTTTTTTTAATTTTATAAATTTTCATAAAACCCACTCTTATTTTTGCCTATAATAAAACATTTAATTTTTTCTTGGGCTAGAAACACAAATCAAAACAAAATTCAAGTCGATAGGATGTCAAGAAAGAGATGCATAGAAAAAACGAGACGACTATAGTCTCGTGACACCTCTGTATACTCGGTGGTTCGCGATATCTACACGTTTTTGCTTGCAACACGCTCTTCATTAAGAGCTTATCCGTTTTTGGTCGATTGGCCAGCGAACCGCATTATGCATTACAAATAGGATTCTTTTTTAGCTGAACAGTTCGTTTGTGGAATCATCCTTCTGCAGAGGTCTTTCCAGTCGCTTTCAATGTTGGAACGTTCAAATCGAATATCCACCTACTAGAGATGAGCGATATTTTAGTACCTGTGATTAAATCACTGTGATTAAAAAATTACTGGTCACTACAGTGACTGAGTTGATCAAATAACAGTTCCGCGTAAGAACGTTCTTTTATATTTGCACCAATACAAAATTTAGTTGAACTTTGTGAAAGAGAAATACAAGTACTTTTGACTCTTTCATATGTATATCAATGCAGCTTCTTTGCTGTGTTGGTTTTTCTTGCTTCTACTTATGTATAATTATTAACAACGACTATTTTTTTTCCAAATTTCACACATACATACATATGAACAAAAAAAAAAAAAAATGTTGTGTGCTTCTTTTGTTTGAACCTATAATCAATCAGTGTTACCGAATTCTATAATTTTGGGCAAATTACATTACAGCTTTTTTTAACGTAGATATCAAAATACATTTTCCATCATAATTACAGTTTGTATAAAATATTACTTAGTATTATATTCTTCCTATATAAACATGTATGTTTAAATATAAGAAGAACTGCAAACGGCGATGACGGTAACTATTCCTCAAAAATCACGGGATCGCTCATCCCTACCACCTACACTACTCCTTCCATCCTTTCTCCCATAGCCTAATTTCCTAGCTCTGGCACAAAGCATTGCTTGATTAGGGGTCATCCCCTAAGTGCTGGTGCGAGATAAAAAAAAAACAGAACTTCTTCAAAGAGTACTTAAAAAAAGATATTGTTTAAACAATATTTAAAAAGTACCTCAATATTATTCGGAATCTGTTTATGATAATTTACTTTAATTGTGCTTGATTCCTTCAAATATAAATAGTTCATAATATTCTTATGAAATATTTTTTATTTAAAACTACAGAATGAAATGTATTACTACGGAGAAAGCATAACCATATGGCCATTTCGCTACTGCTCACACAGCTCATTAAAGGAATTTACATAAATTTTGTATAGAAAACCTAAGAGTCTAATAGCAAAAGCCAAATAGAATAAATGAAAACTACTTTGAATCAACAAAGCAAAAAGACAATAAAAACTCAAAAATGTTTTATACAAAAAGACAGCAAACAATCAGTAAATATTTTCATTTTTTCTTCCAATTTTCTACATAAGGGTTTCTTTTCAAAACCATTAATATTTATTAGAAAGATTTAATGAAAAAAAAATCAAAGTTAGTTAAAAAATATTTTAAACTTCACTTTATAAAATCAATTTTTTTTTGTCGTAATTTTATGAAAAAACCATTTTTCATCGTTATCGATCCCACAGTGCACAATTTAAAAATGTTTCTGTTAAAACAGATTTTTTATGCAGTCAGTTGGAATCTTTGTTCAATAAATTTTGCTTAAGATTAGCAAAAATTGCACTTTTAACATAAAAATATAAAAACTCAAGCGAAGACTCATTCAGTTGTGTTTTTCTTTTCGCTGGGGACAAAATAAATGTCTGATGCAGCCGATAATGTTGACGGCAAAAGGAAAAGTTCATTAGCAAAAGAACAGAAACCAGACAGTAACAGTTTAAAACGATTTAATGCATCATGTGTCAAAGTCTTGTAGCACTTTTACACTTTTTTTGTTGTAGTCTTTATTTAGTGTTCGTCTTAATACTTCAGTTGTATATATTGACATTATGTGTAATTTTGCTCAAGTTTAAAAAAATAATTTTTAATAATTTTTATATTTAAATAGATCACAAAACTATAGCTTTAATAATTTTAAAGTAATTAATATTATAATATTTGTTAATTAATTCATTTGTTTTCACATGAAATTTGACTTACCTCAGATAATTTAAATATTTGCATTAAAGCCAATAAATTCAATAAAAAATGATAGTTCATGTTATAATACTGCCTGCTTGATGCCAGTCTATCAATTTTAAAAAGGTAATTATCTCTTTATAACAGTTTTTATTGAAACCAAGCAGTTGCCAGCCATAACCATTTCGTTGAAATTAAGAACGGCAGATCTGGAAAGGTATTAATTCATATTTTAATTTATTAGAATATTTTTACTGAATATTTAAAATTGAAACTGAACTTAAAGGCCTAGCTGAAATTTACTTTTTTAAGTACTTTTCTAAAGGATTCATTAAAAGCTTTAAATATGTAATTTTTAAGAAGTTATTATTTTTTTTGTTTGGCGCAAATATTTTTAAAGTTTAAGGTCCTTTTTTAAACATGAAATTTTTTGTTTAATTATATTTAGATGTATGTCTACAGTTAATTTTTTACTTGTTACTTTTAGATGTTTCTATTTTGTAAGGTAATTTTTCAAATGCCCCTTAATAAAGAATAGCTATTTAAAAGTTTTGTTTAACGAAGCTTTTTATTTGGTAATTTTTAAAACATTGCTTTTAAAAATATACTTTTCTAGTTATACACTAAAAAGTACTTTGCTGTTTACAAAGGCACGGCAGGTATTTCTTTACCCTTACGAAAGAGATTTTTTTTAAAGAATTTTTAACGATGTGGCCTCAAACGGTACTTACTTGTCTTAAAAAGAGTATCTCTTAATAACGCTTTTTTCCTTTGTACAGGTACTTTATTTGTCTTTAATTATATTATAGTTACTTTTTTAAAGTTATCGCTTTAAAAAGTACTTATTAATAAGTTCTTTTTAAAAGTACTGATTAAAAAGGTACTTTTTGAATAAAAAATTCTTCTTAAAAGTACTTATTAAAAGCTACTTTTTAAAACTACTTATTTAAAGCTACTTTTTAAAAGAACTTATTTTAAGGTACTTTTTAAAGGTACTTTTTCTAAGCTTACTTTTGTGAAATGTACTTAATAAGTGACCTTTTTTCAAAGGTATATCTTGCAGGTGTTTATAACTAAAGTAAATCGGCCAAATGTGAGTTGGCTTTACAAATAAAGAATTTCGTACCCCATATGTGTGCGACCCTCCAATCAAAAAAACAACTGTATGGGGTGATAGAGAATTGAAAAATAAGAAAAAATCAAATGAAAAAAATGGCGCTCGCCCATATTTTTCGAATTTCTGAAATTTTCATAGAAAAGTACGACTGTGCACCATATTTTTTAAAATATCAATATCGGTATCATTTAAGGCTAGGATTCACTATCATACACAATCGTACGATTTAATCAGACAAAAATCTGACAGAATTCTGTCCTATTTTAAAAATCGTTCCAAAATGGCATCGTATGTGCCACACTAGTATACAAAAAAGATGCAAAAAGATATGGTTTTAATATTTTGTTGTTTTTTCTCCTCATCATCTTAAAAAATTAACCCTGATCGCAAAGAGAAAAATATTTTATGAATTATTTCAAAAGATTATGAAATCGTACAGATCTGTCAAAAACTCTGTCACACACATACAGTTTTAATCCACACTATCATACTTTTTGAGCACACATGATATTTTTGACAGATCGTACGACTGAGTATGATAGTGAATCCTGGCCTTTAAAAGCTTTTGAAAAGATTTTGAAATGCGGATGACATTTTTATGTAAAATTATATATATTACTTAATTTTCTTTTATTTTATTTTTTACTTCTCTGTCACCCCAATATTTTTTTTTTTTTTTTGATTTAAGTTATTTCACAAATATTTTTTTATTAAAAAATTTTATTTTTTAAAACAAATTATAGGTAACCTTTATACAACGCAATTTAGTAATATTCATTTTATTTTTAAAAGTACAATACTTATCACTTTAGCATCCAGAATCAAACTAAAACAATTTCTTTTATCGCATGTTAAAAAAAAAAATAATTTTATAAAAAACATTTTTGTTAAGCACTTTAATAAAATTTGTGTATTTTGAAATTTGAAAAGTGATAAATGCAGATTTCAATTTCTTTCAATCTTTTGATGTTGATAATTAGTAAGAAACCAAACGCACACAGAATTTATTAATTAAAATTAAAATACTTTGCTGGGTGCAAAATTAAAACTATAGAAATTTTTTTTAATGTTTGTAAAAAACAAGAAAAGAAGAGCCTGTTTTAGTTAAAGAACTGTGAATTGAATGATGATGACGATGATGTGATTTCTCATCTGTCTTTAATAATATTGGCAACTGATTCATTATTCGACCTACTGTAGATACATAATTGTGTTTGCATTAAAAAAAAAAATACTTTGATGCAGTGTTATCTTAAAGTTAGTATTTCTCGTTAATTGAAACAAAATTTTATATATACTTTGTCTGAAAAATAATTTTATAAGCAAATTGCAACAAGTGAATTTTTGATTTGTATGGTCTGGAATTCATATTTTTTATACATTTTTGATACAAGCAAAATTAAGACTTCAATTTCATCTAAAGAACTGCCACATGTTTTTCGAGCCAATCATTTCCTTGTCATACTAAGTGAGGAAACAGGTCAATAAAACAAAATTTAATGGATAAATCAATTTTAGTGGGAGTTTTTTACAAGACGTTTCATCACTTATAATGAACAAGTTTTCAGAGAAATTAATTTAAATGTTGTACAAACAAACATTCTTTCCAGGCAAGTTTTGTTTAAAACCTTTTTAGATCAGCAGATGTTTTAGAATTTGATTATGAGCAATATTGAGCTGTGTTAAACTTATGATAAAAGTGGCAGTAAACAAAATTTTTCTTAAAAAGAGACATTAAAACGAAGCAAATCCTACACGCCAGTGTAGTAACTAAGCATTACATCTTCAATGCTGATAACTAAGAAAAAAAGAGAGTCAAAGTCGTTTACTGGCCTGTAAGCTTCGATATTTCCATAAAACATCATTTGACAGAGCATGCAACAATAGACCTGCAGTCTTATTTTGTAATTCTCGTAGTTAAATCTGAATCTCGAACGTTAAAAAGCCAGAAATCAATTACGACAAAAAGTGTTACAGAATAGCATTTGTAGCCAAAAATCGCAAAATATTTTTTTTTTTAAATTTTAGGGATGGTGATTTAGCTTAAGCGATTTACAGAATAATGTTGCTGATGTAAATTGGCGTTTTCGACCTGACTCAGATAAACAGTAATTTAAAGAGTGGCGTAAACTAAGTAAGTTTTTTTGCGAGTACCCCCGCTGTTCAATAAAAATTATTAAAATAATATTTTATTCGAAATTATGAAATATAAGCACAAGTAATAGTATTTTTTTTTTCTGACTAAGTAAAGATTTACACTATGCAATTTTTTGAGGCATTTTTTCTCAATTGTCTATTTAAGTTACAGCGTTATGCGTTTTCTAAATGTAAACTTTAACATCCCCTCAAAACTCAAGCAATACCATTTTGCTAACACCTGCTTCACAAACAAACAAAAATTTCATGCTAGTTTCATGAAAAATTGCATAGTGTAAATACTATATTAAAAGCATTAGTTTTTAATTTCAAGAAAATTTATTTTTTCTGAGTGATAACCTAGGAAAACTAAAGACAAAAAAAGTAATTTTTTATGGTTACAGCATTTTTGTACAAACATTTGTTGACTTTTGTTCTTTTTTTTATTACATAAATACAGTTCTCATTTTTATACCCCTCACCAAAAAAAAGTGGAAAAAGGGTTTAACATTCCTTTTGTAACTTCTACAATATACATCTCCGACCCCATAAGCTATATATACTCTGAGTTCTAATGCTTAGCGAAGTCTAATGCACAGAGAATTAAAAGAGTGCTAAATTCGGCTATGTCGAATCGTATACATCTTTCACCATCTATATAAATTTAGTTTCGTGAAGTAATCCCAATCAAAGAAGCAAACATTGGGGTGACAGAGAAATAAAAAATAAGCAAAAATATTAAGTTTTACATTAAAATGTCATCGGCTCTTTATGTTTTAGGCATTTTTAAAAATTCTTAGTATTTCCTTAATGATCTCAAAGCTTTTATATGATGCCCATATTGATATTTAAAAAAAAAAAATTTAATTTAATAGGCCCGTAACTCGAAAAATATGGGCGAGTGTCAATTTTTTCACTTGGTGTCTTTTTCTTATTTTTAAATTCTTTATCGCCCCATATACATATTTACTTGTTTGATTGGAGTTACTTCATTGTTCAAAACAATACGGAAAAATTAGAGGTAGACGTTGTGTTTTGCCCTCTACGTCTAAGGACATGGACCGATTTTGACCGACTAATCCAAAAAAGTTAAGTTGAAGTGGCGAGATAGACACCACATTTAAAATGTCAAATTTTTCACACAAAATAATTAATGTTGGTCAAAAATGTTTACAAATTCGAACAGGGTACCAGGCTTAACTGTAAAAAGGTAATTTATTATTCAAGAACTCCTGAATGTTTTTACTGGTAACACAAATTTTAAAGCCACATAAAAAAAAGATAAGTCATATTTTATACGAGTTAGCCTTTAACTTTTTATTACGGTTCCAGAAATGAAGGCCAGAAGTGCGTTATAGCAATATAAAGTTAGTATACACTTTCGTTACGAAACCCTAAAAGAAACTGGAGACTGTTTGAACATTATTTGTGTAATTAAAAAGAACATATTGTTACGAATAATAAAATCTGGCAACCCTTGTTGCTGTTAACAGAATGAGAGTGGTGAATAAAGCTACTTCCACTCGGTGTGTGTATAGAATAATACCACAATTAGCTAACAGAAGCTGAGCAACCTCAATGGCTGCGTTGGTAGAGGTGCTTGCTGTAAAACATAAGATCGTGAGTTCGAGCCCACCTACGGACATTCGTACAACGGACAAATAATAATTTTTATAATGCAATTAAAAATTAGGAAGCAGCAGTACAAACCTCCCGAGAGGCAAAAGGCAATTATTGTGTGAAGCCATGGCAGATAATTCATTGGACACGTCTAATGTAATATAAGAGTAACAGATAATTGTCAAGACGCCCTTTACAACAAAATGTAAGAACGGTAGCGGTTAGCGCAGGGAAGTGTAACAACAGTGTATGGCAAACGTGAGTTGTAGCTATTGGATAAAGGGGATGCGGGGCTTGGATAAAAGGCGTAGTGTAATTGTCTGTGGATGGTTAAGGTTACTAAACAAGGCTGCGTGTAGTTCATGCTTCGCGCGAGTAACACAGTAGTGTAGTGAAAAATGAATAATTCCACAAAATATCTGATTTAAAAAAAAATATTTAATTTACCTTCCTTTGGCAAAATTAAATTTCTTTCTTAGATTTTTATTCATCGATTGTATTAGAACAACATTTTATAGAACTATTTTTTATCATAAAAATTATGAATGAAGAAAACAAAACTGAAAAGCAATAAATTAAAAATACTTAATTGAAAACGCACAATTGCGTCAAATTAATTGAACGAACGATTTTTCAAAATATGTAATTTTTATAAATAATTTTTTTCTCTTAAAAAAATTTATCTAGAATGTTTTAGACGCAACAGGCAGGCCTATCAATGAGAGGTAATTGTATTTTTCAAAATATCTTAGAAACGTCACTATTCAAGTAGTTTTTCAACTTGCTAAATTTTTGTACTCGTTTGTACGTTTTCTTAAAAAACATAATAAATACAATATTTTTAAATATTTATGATTAAAAATATGCCTTCCCTGCCACAAGTAAAAAAAGCGTGTGCTGATTTCAAAAATTTTCTATGAAAACAAGAACAATTTCCTTTGCATTTCTTTTGGTTTTTAATTATACATTAAGTACTTGCAGTACATTACACGACGCTGTACACTTGCATATGGCTTGGTGGGTGCAAGTGCTGCTATTTGTGTTTCAGTTTTTTTTCATTTCTGTTTTCATTTTTATCTCTACTTTCAGAAAATCTAATTTTAAATATGAAATTTATTCGTATTTTTATTGAAGTTTTTAGTTCAGGTTTAATTCATTATTATTATTTTTTTTTATTATTTCATTTCATTTTAATTGTAGCCTATGCCTCAAATTGTTGCAAAATAAGAAACAAATTATTCAAGCAGCTGTAATAATTGTTTTAAAATTTCCTCGTTGCAATCAATTAATTCTCTGATTTTCACCCTTTTCGATTTGTATTAAACGATTCAATGGGATGTTTCTATAAAATAATTTTCTAATAATAAAGATTCTCTTGTTGCAGGGATATTTTAAGTCTTAAGCTGTTTTTTCCTGTACTAAGTTCGTAGAAAGAATATGTTTAAACAGGAATGGACTAATGGTAAAAATGAATATTGCCACATAAACCTTGTATGCTCTACATAATTATGGTGACAATGTTAAGCCTATTGCTATTGAATTTCGTAACAGGAAATGGTAATGGATAGTCCATGTGATATGTAAATATGTATGTCAATGATATGTGCAAGAAGCTTTTGATGGGAATCCTAAAGGAACGATCAGGAAATTTATCATGAAACAGTATAATAAGCCCACGATTTGGCGCAAAAGAAATAAATAATAATAATATTAATTATAATAAAAACAAAGTTCAAAACATTTTTTTAAAGCCTAGTACCTTGTTAGAATTTGTGGAAATTTATAAGCAACGTTACAAATTGTAATTATTTCATGTGGAAAATTTTTATTTGAAATGGGGTGTTATCGCACAATTTCGTAGAATTTCACTCTTTTATTATTTTTGCTGTTTGACAAATGTAAACAAAAGTCTCTTAACATAACTTTTTGGATTAAGTTATCTTTTTTATTTTTAAACATTGATTGCCAATTAAAGGCAGGGGCACATAGAATCCGTCATACGTTAAACTTCAACTTATTCAACTGACAACTCAGTTAAAATACATGTTTTCTTATGAGTGTTGTCACAATCAGTACGTCTCCGTCAACCCAAAGTATGAAAGTTAGCAACTTTTAACTTTTGACGTATATTGAATACTTTGACAGCTATCAATTGCTTCTTCTTCTTCTTTGTTGTCTTGCTGTGCTCTTTACTCTCTCTTTGCACATATTTTTTTTTGCACATACATTAAACGTAGTATTGCCGTTTGGTTACAATTTTAACATTTTTGTAACTTTTGAAAATTTATTTATTTATTTATTGTAAAATTTTGTTATATTAGGTCAAATTTTAGTAACTTTTGATACAAACACGAAATAAAGTAATATCACTGAAAGATTACTTGTTTCATTATATGATGTAAAAATCTCACTTAACATAACTACCTTTCTTAACATATCAATTCGGTTTTAATTACAAAGGTTACCTGCAAATGCAATCAAAATCCCATATAAAAAATTAGTTTGAAATAAACAAAAAATAACATTGCTTAAGTTTAACTCTCTTCTGTTAGTGAGAAATCACGAAATGTTTCCTGTTTCAAGTGTAGAAACAACAATTTTTTCCAATCTGGGAAATCATATCAGCTGCATTTCGTGCGTTTTGTTCAAACTTGCGAAAATTGGTAGCAACTTCAGTTATTCTGCTTGAAAGATTTGGCAATTGTAGCAATATCTCGATTTAGAAAAAAAATGTCATTCAGATTCCTTCAAGAAGTGCCGGATTATATTACAGAAAAATTGTCAGTAATTTTGTGTTGAAGTTTTAAAAAAAAAAGTCTCAAATTTATTTTTAATAACGGCATTTTTAACATAATTAGTGTAGTAAATTTCATGGAAGCTCAATCTTTTAAAGAAAATGTACTTTAAATAAATTTTTATAGCACGGTGAGAGCATGCACTTTTCCGTACCGAAGTATTAGTATTGGTCCTCCTCATGATTAGCATCGGTATAAAATTTTATTTTATACGTTATTCTTTTTTTGTTTTAGTTCAGTAAATGAATTTGTTGCCTTGTTATTTTCCCTGACATATGGAATAAAACTTTTTACTGTATTTTTTACCAAGGCGCATTAATTTACAGGTGGTCTTAATAGCCCAGCTAATTTTTGTTTATGTTCGACGTTTTAAAAATTTTAAAATAATTTAGAAATTAAAAAATTTTCAAATAATTTTAAAAATTTTATAAAACTAAATTTTAAAGCCAAAAAGTGAAATATGAAATGAAATATGAAATATTGCTGCATATGCAAGAGAAAGAAACCAACTGGTACAACTTTATTAAAAATATGGAATGATGATCAAAGAATAAATTATATTTGGCTTCCTTCTGTTCAGCCAGCTAGTTTTGACATCAACATAGTGCTGTGCAACAACAAAATTACATTGGGTTATTGTAGCCGTGCGGCCACCTTATATTTAATTCGCCTCGATTTTACACAAATTACATTAAATTACTATTTTTTCAAGGAAAATTTCAAAATGTAACTTTTATTGAAAAAATTCATCTTTCTTGTCTTTCCCTAGCAACACTAATGAAAAGATAAACAGCTGATTTAAAATCCGTCAGCAAAGTACTCATAGTGCCAACCTCATCCGTCGTTACTTTGACTTCAGGCGAATATGTCAAAGTACAACGTATGACGGATTCTATGTGCCCCGGCCTTAAAACCAAGCAGCCTTATTTTTATAACACAACCACAAAAAACTCTTAACAAAGAGAGAAGAGCACACAACCTACAAATGTTAACTCCCAACAAATTAGGAATTTTTAACAGAAATAAGTACACTTTAAATAGTTTAAATCAATCATACATTTGATACTATGTGTTGATGTTCTTATACCCTTCACAACAAAAAGCGAAAAAGCTTTTAAAGCTTTTGAAGAGATCTTTAAGGGAACACTAAAATTTGTAAAAAATTATAAACCCATTATGTAAAATTATATACAGCCGGCCTTGATTATCCGTAATGTTCGGGACCAGAAGCATTATGGACAATCGTTTTTCACGGTTCATCGAATAACAATTTGGTTATACACTTTATTTTAACATTTTTATTATTTAGCAAGTAAACATATTTACATTAAAAAAATGAATGTTTCTGACTAATATTATACAAACAAGGGAAATCATTCTCCGTTTTTGTGTTTATTGTATTGTATGTATGCCATCACGGATAATAGAGCTTAATAAATCACCTTCAATCATGATTAACATTAATTTCAAAATAAATAAAGCCATATTACTAAAATCACTCGCTAAAAGTTGATATAACTTTGTCAAAAACAGTTTTTATCCGTCTGTTTATAACTATTCAAAAGTATAGCCATATACATCAAATAACATTTAAAATTGGGATACTCTTATACCCCATCTTCAAAATTTATACTTGTTAACCGACTTCAAAAAAAGAAGGAGGTTCTACAATTCGTGTGGATGTTACTTTTTTCATATCTGTGCCTCTAGAACTCAGTCATTTCTGAACCGATTTTCAAAATTTTTGGTAATATGATAGATTATGCTTACAGATTGGTCCCGTTTCATAATATTACAAATTAAAGGGTGTCCCCATACAACATACATATTTTTTACATGTATTATGAACTGTAAAGGGCACTTCTGTAAAATTTAAAATAACTGCGTATTACTACAGCTCCCAATAACAAAAAAATATACAAAAATAAATCTAAAAATTAAAGGGCGTCCCCATAATTCATGTAAATTTACTTATATAGGCCTATCTTTTGAACCGTTATACACAGAAGCTTGCAAAAGGGTGCGCCAATAGTTCATTTAATTTGATGTATATGGCCATACTTTTTAACAGTTGTAGACAGACGCTTGAAATTTAAAACGAACCTGGATTGCTAAGTCCGCTATAACAACAAGTATAAAATTTCAGATTTAAAAGTTAAAGGATATACCAATAGTTAATGTAATTGCAAGTATGTGGCCCGACTTTTGAACCGTTATATACAAATGCTTGCAAATTGTACAGAACGTCGATTGCTATGGCCGTTATTTAAAATTATAAATAAAAGGGTGCCCCAATAGTTCATTAAATTTGATGTATATGGCCATAATTCTTAACAGTTATAGATAGACGCTTGGAATTCACAACGAACCTGTATTGGTAATTCCGCAAGTATTAAATTTGATTTTGAAATATGGCCGAAATTTTGAACCGTTATAGACAGACAGCTGAAATTTACAAGGGCCATAACAAGAAGCTTATAATTTGAATTTAGAAACTAAAGGGTGTTCCCAAAGTTAATGTAATTTCTTCCATATGGCCGTATTCTTCGAACCGTTATATACAAATACCTGAAATTTAGACAGAATGTCCATTACTTTGTTTGGTATAATAAGAAGTATAAAAATTTTAAATTATAAACTAAAGAGTTTTATAATAGTTGATATAATCTGATGTATAAAGGCAAACTGTTGAACCGTTATAGACAGACAGACAGAAATCAGGCCATATACATAAAACTATATGAACTATTGGGGCACCATCTAATTTATAATTTTGAATATAAATAGGTGTTACTATAACGGTCATAGCAGATGACATTCTGTCCTTAATTTTTAATTTTTTCCCTGACCAAGATTCGAACCATCGATTTTATAAATTAATGAAATTTTACTTTATTTTCGGCTCTTTGATTCTTTTTAATTTTTAAAATGTTTAGAAATTAATTAAAAAGAACCAAAAAGCCGAAAATAAAGTAAAATTTGACATTCTGTCCAATTTGCAAATATTTATCGATAAGGGTTCAAAAGAAAGGCCCATATAGATCAATTTACGTCACCTATAGGGACACTCCTTAATTTTTAAGATTATGAACTGGGACCATTCTATAAGCATAATCTATCAAATTACGAAAAAAATTTTTAAATCGGTTCAGAAATGACTGATTTCTGCAAGCACAAACATTTAAAAATGCAACGTTCAGACGAATCGATAACCTTCTTCTTTCTTTGAAGTCGGTTTAAAATGGAGCCTTGCGGGGCTTCTCTTGAAATTTTTGACGAAGACTATATTTTTTCTCCAGACACAGCGTACTGAAATTTAATTGTTAAAAAGAACCAAATTAACTTACATGCTGATGCGTAAAACGTAAAGTATCTTTAAAGCTTATTATATAACATTGCATGACTCAAAGAGTCAAAAGCTTTACTAAAAAATCGCAAATTACAAGCACTAAGTTGTGAGAGTTGCCAATATTTTTTTCTTACAGTTTCCATTGTAAGCATATTGAAAAGGATTTATCATACCGTTTGAAGTTAGATGATCTTGAATTGAAGTATACTAACAGGTCGATAATCCTGAATTGTTTTTTGTTTGGAAGTTCTTTTTTTTTTTTTTATTTTCGTTTCTGAATGTGAGATTGTGAGTTCGTTTTACGCCGCAGAGATATAGTATTGAGTTCTGCATAGCTGCGCTGGTCAAAAGCGCATATTTGCTTAGCCCGACGTTAAAAAGTTTGTGTTTCGCTCCATTATCCAAATATTACGGTATAATTGTCTTTGAAGTAGAATTCTGCTTTGGCACGTATGTGTACTCGTATGTATCTCTCCAGCCAACTCTTTTAGTTAAGAAATACAGGTTTTAAGATTCTTATCTATAAGATTTTTATAATAGCAAATTATTATCAAGAGACGAAAAGCGTTTAAAGTTTTAAATTCAGTATAATAAAAAAATAAAAGTTTTTATAATATCTAAAAAACTTCTCTAAAGAACAGTGGCAATAAAAGCTTATAATTTTAACTTATAAAAAAATGGAAAATAAGTTGTTGACGCAAAAGAAGTGTTTTTAAAGTTTCATAAATTATTGTGAAAAACTCAAATACGCTATAAAAAACACGAGCATATGATATAAAATAAAAAAAAATATATATTATACATCATATAATCACCAGCAACTATTTAGTATTTAATCAGCAGCACTGCCATCAACATTCACTCAGTTTCGTTTTACTAACCGTCAAGTTAATATTAGAAAAGCAAAAGTAAGTAAAAATAATTTTCGAACAACTCATTGAATTTAAGTTTTGAATTTTTTTATATCCTTCAACTTGGATGGAAAGGAAATTATTAAGTTTCTTAGTCCGTTTTTTACTTTTACAATCTTTTTCAATCTTTCCTGTAAGCAGATTGAAAAGGATTTATCATACTCCTTAAAGTTAGATGATCTTGTATATGTATTTTTAATAATACTTCCAGGACTTTAGAATTAGCATTCAGTATACTAATAGGTCGATAATCTTGACAATATTATGGTGATTTTGTTAAATGTTCGTTCATTATAGTTTCATCTTTGGTATTGGTATAAATTTACCAATCTTCCAATTATTTGGGAAAATTGAGAAAGTTATAAAATTGTTAAATAAAAAAGTAAAGTGCACAGAAATAAGAGGGTATATAGTTTTCAAAAATTTTATTCGTATAACATAAGTAGTGCAATTAACTAAATTTAAACAATACGACAATAATTATACTTGTCTACTTTTTATGTTGTTTGCAATAACGATTAAGTGATTCACTAACTTTAGCTTAACAACAATAGATACAAGTTAAAAATGAGTGGCATCTCCGTAAACAATTAAACAAAAAACACAAAAGAGAAGAGGCCCAACTATTATGTGCATAAGCTAGCTTTAGCTTATGTCAAAAATCCAACGAAAAGCCTGTCAAATGCTTAGATAACTTATTAAAGAAATTTATGTTGGTACAATATACTTACATAAATTTAGTAACTTATTCGCCACAGTTGCACATTTATGTTTAATTCGTACTTTTGACAAAAATAATTTCTATATAAATCAACAAAATTTTAAAACGAAAAGGCTTCAAAGAATATATTTTATATATTTAGTAACATTTACATATTTTGGTTCATGCTCTAAGAAAAAGTAAAAAAAAAAAAATTTTACAAGTTATTTTCTGTTTTGTGTTTGTGGACAACCGTACTAAAAAATGCAACGATGTTCATCGCTTATATCGTATACATATGTGTGTATAAATGCAAATTTAATTTGAATATATTATACATTAATTAAAATTTTTCTTGATAAATGCATAACGCAAAGAACAATCAGCTGTTTCCGTACGGAAAGTGCGATCAGTTTCGTAAAGAAATAAAATTTAACGAAACTTGACGAAAAGTTATCTTATGTACATTATAGTTTACCACATATAATTTAATGTATTTGCACAGTTGTATAAGCTTGCTTAAGTTGTTTTATGCTCATTATATTTGGGCCTAGGAGCAAAAACATGTGAATTCAAGCGAGGCTAATGCAAGCGGCATGCGGCAACAATATTAAAAAAATTGATTTTTAACAAAAATACTCATACAAAATTTTAACACGTTGAATTAAATTTAACTTGGCAATGCCGTCAAAAGCGGCCGAGTGGCAATGTTGAATTTAGTTCAAATTCTATAGTCTTCTTTTTGTGTTTCTTTTTTTCACTAAATCGTTGTTCATTTTATTTATTTTTCCTTTTAAAATTTTTAACAATTAAATTTATTTATTTCTGCGTAAAACAAACTTCAAATGTTTTATATATTTTTACACAAGTTTCTACTTCAAGAAGCCGCGTTCATTTGCCAATGTAAAATAAATTCAAGCGGCAACAAGAACTGCTGATTGCCGCCCGCGTACGCATGCCGCTTACATTGGTCTTTCACTATTAAGGCCCAACTATAATGTGCATAAACTGGCTTATGCCAACTTATACAACTGTGCAAATACATTAAATTATATGTGGTAAACTATAATGTGATTAAGATAACTTTTCGTCAAGTTTCGTTAAATTTCATTTCTTTATGCAAGGTACGAAACTGATCGCACTTTCCGTACGGAAACAGCTGATTGTGCTTTGGTTTATACATTAATAAAGAAATTTTCTAATTAAGACCTAAATTGTTAAATTTTTTAGTTTTAAATTCAATAAAAAATGTAGAAAAAAACAACATATTTCTTTATGGCCAATTTTTTACAATTATAATATATTTAAATTAAATTTGTATTTATACACACATATGTATACCATATAAACGATGAACATCGTTGCATATTTTAGTACGTTTTCTTAGAACATAAACCAAAATATGTAAATGTGTTTGTGAATGTTATTAAATATATAAAATATTTTCTTTAAAGCCTTTTAGTTTTAAAATTTTGTTGATTTATATAAAAATTATTTTTGGCAAAAGTACGAAATAAACATAAATGTGCAACTGTGGCAAATAAGTTACTAAATTTATATATGTACATTGTAGCCACATAAATTTTTTTGATAAGTTACCTAAGCATTTGACAGGCTTTTCGTTGAATTTTTGACATAAGCTAAAGCTAGCTTATGCACATTATAGTTGGGCCTTTAGATGTCAATTTACACTCATGAGTACGTATTTTTCAAAATTCATGTATGGAATATAAGAATAAGAAAAGCAGATAATTGTTTTAGTTGTAGAGTTGTGATTACATCTTCTTTTTTTTGGCAAGAAATTTTTTTTTAAATATATTTTAAATCTCCGTATATCTTATCTACTAAATTAAACAAGTATGTTTAATTTGAATAAAATGAAAACAAACTGTGTTTATTTTGTGTTCCAATATATGTATATGTTTTGTGTTGTATATAGTTTGTTTTGTCGACGATTTAGCAACGCAAAAATTATAGTTGCTTTCTTAACGATAAACAACTTGCTAATTATAACAGCTTGTTTTAAACAACAGTGAATATCGTTAAAATTGTTAGTGAATACAAAAATCGACAATTTTGTTGTTAAGTCAATTAACCAAAACGAAAATCGATAAAAAAAAAAAAAAACGTATACTGAATCGCACTACAGGTCCTCTTCATGGCATCAAATACCTCTAAAACATTAACATTTCAAAAGGTAACTCCTTGATTATTTATAAGCGAATAAATACAGTTACTAATTTGGCTTATTGGAGGAAGTAACTTTTGTTGATTAAACTCCTTTTTGTACTTTTTATGAGCGTAAAAGCTCCAAAAGATCGGTGTGTAAAATTTCATTTCTGATTTATATAGTTTGTTGTAAGTTTTCATTCTACTTGAAGTGTGACAATATAGAAACAAGGCGTACAGCAGCTGCCAAAAGTGTACTATTTTATATTACCAAAGTTCTTATTTTATATTCATTAAAATGGAATTGTAACAAGAGATTTAAATCAATTTAAAAAAGAAAGCTTGTTGAGAACGTTTCAAAAAAGGGTACGAAAAAAGGAAAGATATGGGTATAACTAATTTTGTTATTCCTTGTGTTATTTCTACAATATCCATTTCCGACCCCAAAACGTATATATATTCTGACTTGTTATGCTAGCCGTCCGTTCGTGTAAGCGCTGAATACACGTTTGCCGGTTCGTTTCATCGATCCATGTCTTTCGAAGCAGCAGGCAAAACACCACGCCTACTTTTAATTTTTGCATGTCATTTGGAACAATAAAGTAACTCCAATCCAATAAATAAGAAAAAATATGGGTATTATTTTAAAGCTTTTAAGGGATTTTTAAGAAAATACTAAAATTTTTTTAACACGCTTAACCCATTAGAGCCGACGGCATTTTTATTTAAAATGATATATATGCAGTACCAATTTTTTTTAATTCTCTGTCACCCCTACTAGTCTTACATAGATGGTGAAGGGTATATAAGATTCAGCATAGCATATTTATTATATTCGTTACCATGGTATTTCTAATTTTCTTAAAATTCAAATTTAGAAAAAGAATTTTGAAAATTTTGAAAACTTTAAGCTGATTTTTAAAAGGGACCAATCTGTAATAATCACCCTTCAAATAAAGGGACAACTTTCAAAATCGGTCGAATTGATAACATGCTTCTATTTGAAGTCTGTTAAAAAAAGAAATAATGTTGCCTCGTGTGTATCTGGCAGTAGGAAGCATAAAAAATCTTTAGATGATAAGACTATTATTGAAATATTTATTTAATAGAAAATAATACCATGTTTTCGTTTTAAAGAAATTCTTACAATAAAATATTATCTTTATTTGTTAAAATTAAATACAAATCCATAAACTATGGACCATAATAATACAAAGTATATTTAAAACAGTTACTTTTCGGTTTTCAACAAATAGTAGTAAAATAATTTTCCTTTAAAACTTTGTAGAGCCAACAAACTTTTCAATGATTTTCCGAACTTTTATCATCAACTTCTTAATAGCGGTGATAACAACTGCAAGAGTGAAGGACGATTATTATACGGGTAAGTAAAGATAAATCAAAGCTATTAACAAAATATTTTTAATTCTCTTAACTTTGTAAGCTTACGATGATGCTCGAAATTCTGTTGTGAAAAACGAAGAGCTTGTTACCACCGGAGGGCATTTATACCTAAATGATCGAGAACTAAGAGCAAATGATATATTTTTGAAATACAAAAGCGATGAGTTAAAAGTAGCTCTCCGGAGTCCTGAATATAATGCTGCTGGCATGCATTTCTTTGATGCCAAACAACTTATCGAGCAGAGTAAAGTTTTTAAATTTATACAAAAAATGCCTAAAGGAGCTGTTCTCCATATGCACCATTCATACTCGGTATCATCGCAATGGGTGGTAAAGAATATTTTCTATATGCCGGGTATATTAAGATGCAACAACAAGGACGGCATTAATATTTTTACATTTCGACAACAGCCAGAAAAACATGATTGTGTAACCGGGTATTTAAGATTAAGCGATGAGCGACGAAGAGCAGTTTCAGACGATGCTTATGACAGATATATAGAAACTGTTATAAATCTTAATACACCCCATCCAGAAAGTAAGTGTCAATAAAAATTTGAGCTCAAATCTAAATAACACTTCATTATAATTTAGTTGACTATAATTCGGGAAAGACTGTTCGGACAAAACTTCAAAATATGTTCGATTCATTATCAGATGCTTTACTTTACTTGCCGGCTTATCGTGCATATTACTGGCAAATGATGGAAGAGTTATACAAAGATAATATTATGTATGCTGAAGTTCGTATGAATTTTAATGAGGTAAATATTTTTCCTTTTTCATTTATTTTGGTTGTTTGTTGAGTTTTGTTGTTGATTCTTATTTACAGTTGTATGATATCAATGGTCGCACTTATACCCCCGAACAAGCTTTAGTCGAACTTATTATGTTGGTTGAAAGGTTCAAGCAACAGCGTCCAAAATTCTTAGGCGTTAAAATCATCTGTACAGTAGATCGTAATGCCGACATTTATAAGTTTCGTCAAAACTTTGAAAAGTTTAGGACATTACAGTAAGTTATATTAATATTTACATATATGTGATGTACTAAATTATTCTTATAACTTTCAATATCTATTTCCGATTCCATAAAGTATATATATATATATTCTGACTTCTTATGCATAGCGAAGTAATTGAGCGATTTCCGTATGTGCGTCCGTTTTAGTGTTGAAATCAAGTTTGCCACAAAAAAAAAAAATTAAATATGTTAATTGATTAGATATAGTGTCTAAAGGGGTGCTATTGGAAATCAGCATAATCGATCCATGTCTTTCTAGGCAGCAGGCAAAACCCCACACCTACCTCCAATTTTTTCATGTCATTTGGAAGAATAAAGTAATTCCAATAAAAAATAAATAAATATAAGGGTCTACAAAGAATTAACAAATAAGAAAAAACATCACGTGAAAAAATTTGCGCTCGCCGATATTTCCGAGTTATGGGGCTCTGAAATTTTCAAATTTTTTAAAATATCAATATGGATACTGTTTTAAAGCTTTTGAAGAGATCTTTAAGGGAACACTTAAATTTGTAAAAAATGATAATCCCATTAAGAGCCGATGACATTTTTATGTAAATTTATATACATGTAGTACCAAATTATTTATTTTTAAATTCTCTGTAACCCCAATATTTGCTTTTTTGATTGGAGTTACTTCACTAAACTAGATTTACATCGATGGTGAAGGGTAGATAAGTTTCGGCATAGTCGAATAAAGCACTCCGGCAATATAAAGAAAAAACATGTCGATTACCGGGTGGTCCAAATGCAAGTAACTTTTTAAAAGTTAAATAAACTTGAATTTTTTTTTAGCTATATTGGAAGTGCAAATATTGCAATTATTAATGGATCCCGGTTTTATTCATGTAGCTGCTGTTACTGGCTTTGCAATAGCTTAGCTTGTCATGTCAGTCCAATTTCCTAAGATTTGAAAGAGTTTCTGATTTATTCTCTCAAATCACTTGGAGGATATTGGATCATTTTTGGATTATTTGCATAGCATCAGAACCTTACACCACTCTACAAGCAAAAATCTAAAAGAATCAAATCGTAGCTTAAAAGTGGCAAGGACGACTGATTACACTATATCGTATATCGATAATTCGATGAGATATGTAACACAGTTCTCCAGCTCACAGAAGCCACAAATTATCCAAATTTATATTTTGAATATCATTCCATAAGAAGTCTAAGATCATGACCCTATAGCGGTCATCATGAAACGAATGAGCACTTTCGGCAACAAATTTTTATGTGTTTACTTCCAATAATCACACCAAACTGTCACTCTTTAAGAATGCGTAGGCTTTTTCCGATCATCGAATTCGGCAAATATGTTTTTTTGAAAAAGTTGCCAAAATGAGAATACGCCTTGTCTGAAAAGCTGACTTTTTTTAACTTGGACGTCCAAATTCGGTTCAATTTTTCAAATAGCAGGCCGTATGTAACGAATAACATGAATAATTTTGGCCTCCAAAGTGTCACTTGTTGCTGGTTTATCAGCCTAAACCAGTGACTTCACGCACGACCCTAGAGATTTCAATAATTCGATGGTTGCGGTCGTCATATGACACGTTGCGTCATCTTGTTGAAACCACATTTCGTGCGAATCATTGTCATCCATATTTTAAAACAGAAAGTTATTAGTCATGGTGCGATAACGATTTCATTCACCGTAACGTGAGATCCGGCCTAATTTTTGAAGAAATAAGGTCCGATTATGCCATCAGCGTGTAAACCACATCAAGCGGTGCATTTTTCTGGATGCAATGGAGTTTGTAGGGAAAGTTGTGGATTGTTCTCACTCCATATGCGGCAGTTTCGCTTATTAACAAACCTGTTATGCCAAAAATGAGCCAAATCGCTGAAAAAAATTTGGCGAAAAAACAACGGGTGAGTTACTAACTGCTCGGTGGTCTCGTGGCTTTAATTCCTGCACTAGGTGGATCTTATACGAGTGTTGGCCAAGATCTTTGCGCAAAATGTTCCACGCAGTGGAAGGCCAGAGCCACAATTCTTGCGACCGACGACAAATCGATAAATTTGGATCTTCTTTCACACTTTGGTTTACAGCAGCGATATTCTCTTCAGTACGCACATGCCTTCTACGTGTTGGTGTTAACGCATCCTCTAGAGAGTATATGATACGAAGTTCGACAGATGGCTCAGACAGACGATTATGTGCTCGTTTTGATGACTAATTTTGAAAATAAACTTGGATGATTTTAAAGCGTTGTTCAAGCGTTAAGGCTCAACTATAAGGTGCATAAGATAACTTAAGCAAACTTACACAACTGTCCAAATACATTCAATTATATGTGGCAAACTATAATATACTTAAGAACACTTTCCGTCAAGTTTCGTCAAATGTAATTTCTTTAAGCAAAGTACGAAACTGAGCTCACTTTCCGTACGGAAACAGCTAATTGTGCTTTTTGTTATACATTCATAAAGAAAAATTGATGAATGGATGAAGACCTACAGTGTTAAATTTTAAGTTTGTAATTGAATATAAAATGTAGAAAAAAAGAACATTTTTATTTCTGGCAAATTTTTAACAAACACAAAACTAAATTAAATTTTTAATTGTACATACATATGTGTTTGATATAAGCGATGCATATCGTTGAATTTTTTAGTATAGTTAGCCGCAAATATAAAAACAGACAAAACTTGTAATATTTTTTATGAAAATTTATCTTTAAATGCCTTTTCGTTTAAAAATTTTGTTTATTTATAAAGAAATTATTTTAGGCAAAAGTACGAATTAAACTAAATGTGCAACTGTGGCAAATCTAATTTAAATTGATGTAAGTACATTGTAGTCACCTAAATTTCTTCGATAAGTTACCTAAGCATTTGACAGGTTTTTCATTGGATTTTCGACAAAAGCTCAAGCTATCTCAAGCTGCACATTATAGTTGGGCCTTTAGTCTATTCATAATGATTTGCCAGAGTTTAGTGAAAATATTAATAAAAAAATTTTCATCAAAATTAATTTATAACAGTCAAATTCATAAATGTACATTAAGAGTTTATGAGCCTTTAATAAGCAAAAGTTGACAAGAGAGTATTTATAAACGTTTAATAGCCTATTAAACCCTTTATAAACCTTTAATAAATATCAGTTTTTTATTGTAGCCTCTACCCTACTTTAAACCAAAAATTAAATGAATTTTGTGAAGTTATGTTGTTTAAAACTTTATCATGGAGTAGAAAAAGTAATTTTAAGAAGAAATTGTAAAATGACAAAATCGTCGGTGACCCATAATTTTAAAGTTATGTATCGCTCAAGTGTATATAAATATTTTGCGATCTTAAACACTTTGTTGCGGAATGGAACACTATGGATATCATATAAGATCTTATCAAAATTCCTTTCAGGCACCATACATATCGCAAACAGATTTTTAGCCCAACAAGACTTTCAAATGAAAAACTAGCCCTTAGACCTAGTTTTAGCAAGTGCCCCAACAGATATACATATGTACGTACATATACATATAGTTATGTACATAGGTATAGCAAAATATTTTTGTTACAAATAGCGCAAATTTAGTTAAACAAGGTGAACATATTCGCAAAATCAATGATAAAAACTTAAACAAAATTTAATTGGTTTGTAATGGGCTAACATATTTTTGTAAGGATCCTGATACGTTGTTTAAAAAGCTATCCAATGATACCTACATATGTACATATATTAGCCCATTCTGCCTAAGAATATTTGAAATATTGCAAATTTTATATAACGTAACTCTGAAAGCATGAGGTTTCTACATTACTTTTTCTTCTCAATACTGCTTTTTCTAAACCCCGGACAACTTTTTATTTTATTTGCAGCTACTGGGCCAAAACAGATTTGTTGCATAATATAAAAATAAATTAAAACAAATTTATTTGAATAGTGAAGTATATAAAATGTCAACAATTCGATATAGGTCTCGTTATTCGAGTACTTTTCATTTTACCTGAGACAAAAATAAACAAAAACATATTTATTTATAAATTTAATTATTACATTTCTTGTTCGAATATTTTGCAGTAACCAGAACATATATTTATACTAAAAAGGTTCCTTTTTGGCGTAAAAAAAATATAAAGAGAAAACCATATTCGGTTTTCGGGTTAATTGAGAATTGGTTTTTAAAAGCACTAAGTATAAAATATTAATAGGAGTTGCCAGGTAAAAACGTTAGATTGCTTAAAGTGTAGAATAGTTATTTAACTGTTATTGTGTGTTTTTTTAATACAAATTTTTATAAATGGTTTATTAAACGAAAAGTATTCAATAACTATTGTAAACTTTAAACCTAAAATAGGAACTTTTTATGAATTAGACCGTAAGTATTTTATTTTATAATTTCAAGTTATAGCATTCTTAGAAAAACACCCTTTACATTACGATTTAAGCAAATTTTTTTTTCAAGAAGTTTGTATGATACTGTGACAAATTTGAAATCTGTAATAAGTTACGTACTTAAGTACATAATTAATTTAATTTAACAATAGTCGTATTGTTTCAGAATATTATAAATAATAACTATCGTTTTAGTAACGCAAACCCTAATTTTGTAATTGGTTTCGATTTGGAAGGACAGGAAGACCTTGGAAGATCATTGTACAGTTTGGCTAAAGTTCTTGAGGACAAACCAAGAACTTCAAAGTTTTTCTTTCACGCCGGAGAGACAAGTAATTTTTGATTTTATGCTTTTTAAATCAAAACACTTATGACAATTTACTTTTATAGATTGGTATGGTGCGTCGGCTGACTTAAACCTCGTAGATGCTATTTTGTTAAATACAACCCGCATTGGTCATGGTTACGCACTCGCAAAACATCCTATGCTTTTGAATGATGTCAAGATGCGTGGAATAGCAATAGAAGTTTGCCCGATATCAAATCAAATACTACAGCTGCTGTGGGATTTACGCAATCATCCAGGATCAGTTTTAATGTCGCAGAATGTACCAATTGTGATTTGTAATGATCATCCCGGTTCTTGGAATGCCAAGGGCTTAAGTTACGATTTTTATTATACCATAATGAGTTTGGCACCAAATACTGCCGGTTTAAGAGTGCTCAAACAGCTCGTATGGAACTCCATTAGATACTCCACATTAAATGAATATGAATATCAAAGAGCTAATACGATGTTGCAGTCACAGTGGGATAGTTTTATAAATGATGTCCTACGCGGTTATGTTGTTTAAGCATGCAAATTCAAACAAATACAATTATTGTTTTCTTCTAAAATGTTTATTTTATCAAGCCATTCTTTTAATTCTAGTAGAACAACAGACATTTTAATTAATGAAAATATAAAGTAATTTCCTAAAACATAAAGAAAAGATTAAATTAAAATTAAATTAAATTCTTTTTTTAATCATCAATGCAGTTCAATAAACGATATAAAAGTCTTTCAATCTTGAATCTAACAATTCTGCTTTTTAAATTATTGTGATTAGCTTTTCTGTAACAATATATCAGCTGTTAAGAATAAACAAAGAAAACACAATACAAAAAAAAAAAAAGAAACTATAATTACAATAACAAAAATAGGTTTGTTTACAATTTTTCACTCAGAGTACCAAGCAACTTTCAAGTAACTTAACGTTGAATTCTATTTTCTACAGATTCGAACGGAACAGAACGTCAAAGTAATAACAAACTACAAAAACATATTTTCCATTTAACAGAAACTGATCAGCTGATTCGTTACGGAACCGAAAGTAAAGACTTCTTCTGCCTTTAATCAAGTTTAGCCAGTGCTAGACAATAAAATTATTTATCGTAGTGGCTGTAATGATTTAATTAATCATTTCCCTAGTATACTATCAAGGAGGCCATGTTTTTCCTTCTGAGAGCAATTTAATTAATATTTGTAGATGCCACACGTTTTCAACTACTTGCAAATCTCAATACAAAGAACTTAGCAATATTTTTATTGCTCGAAAGTTGGTTTTGCAAATTTAAGGTTTCACAATACAAAGAATTTTAATTGCCCAGGAGCATCGTTTTACTGGTGTTGTTAAGGTTGCTTCTTTGGCAGCAACTTCAACGTGTAGTTCAGGCGATTTCTGTCTTCTGATTTCTGCATTGCGTGACTCATCGAAATCCGTATCTATTGTTTGCTTGGATGACGACCTTTTCTATAGAAGCTTGCGGAAACATAGTGTACCATCGAGATTAGTAAGACGAAAATTTGAGTTTGAGTTGGTGATTTCGAAACCCTTAAGCAAAAGTAGAATCCCGATACAAGCAAAACTATGTGTTTTTTTTACATGGAACATTGTGTTAAAGAACAATAATTTATTATTTCGTTAAGTTTCTAATGGCTTTCTATTCGAATCAAGAATCAAAAATTAAACCAGCTTTTGAGCGACAAATCAAGTCTTTCTTAAGTAAAATCAATTGAAAGTTTCATATTTTATGGTGACAGCAACTACGATGAATAACAATTTTGTCTGACACAAGCAGAACTTAATATATTGCAGCACCAACAACAATCCAAAAATAATAGTTTTTAACTAAAGATGATTAAAAAGAATTATTATAATTAATTAGGCCCCGTTTTCATGTAGTCGTCGGTTTATGTGTAAGAAAAATGTTTTTCCACAAAAGATAAAGTTTTTTATGCAAAATCAACTCCAAGAGTTTTTACTGTAAAATAAAGAAAACTAATAAAATTTACAAAAAGTAATAAACACTCAAGTAATTTTGTAACACGATTTTTTCTTCTCTCAAACTGATGTCAGTTTTTTTGCCGAAGCAAACTTGATTTCATAAAAAAAAAAATATGTCAATCGATCAGATATATTTCGAAAGAGGTGCTATTAAAAATCACCATGATCCGTCTATTTTTTTAACTCCAATCAAAAAAAAAAAAAAAAATATAAATGGGGCAATAGAAAATTGAAAAATAAGAAAAAAACATCAAGTGAAAAAATTTGCGAAAAGCCGGAAAATTTCCGAGTTACGGGGCTTTGACATTTTCAGAATTTCTAAAATATTAATACAGGTATCTTTTTAAATCTTTTGAAAAGATCTTTAACGAAATACTAAAATTTGTTTAAAAACGCTTAACCCATTAAGAACCGATGTCATTTTTTATGTAGAATGATATATGTATATGCTGTACCAAAATTTCTTATATTTTAATTCTCTGTCACACCAATATTTGCTTTTTTGATTGGAGTTAATTCAGTAAACTAAATTTACATATATGGTAAAAGGTATGTATATAAGATTCGGCATAGACGAATGTAGCACTCTTACTTATTTTTTTTTATTTTAGTTTTGTTTTTGTTCAGTAAATTCAATTCATAATTCAATTCGTCTTAATGTTACTTGAACATGTTGCAGAACTAAGTCATTTCTGAACCGATTTTGATATTTTCTTTCTTTATTTGCTTACAGATTGTTCCCGTTTTAAAAAGTAAAAAGTTTCTCCTCTTCAACAAACATGTTTTTACGTGTTTTGTGAACCGTAAAGGTATCATCTTCAAATAAAAAAAACTGTGTATTATTATAGTTCCCAATAAAAAAAAGTAATACAGAAAAAAGTTTAAAAAATAAAGGGTGACCTATATGGGACTATCTTTTGTATCGTTGTAAACAAACGTTTGCAAATTGGACAATATGTTGATTGCTATGAACGCTGTAATAACATGTGTAAAAATTCAAGATCATAAATTAAAAAGTATTTAATTTGATATATATGGTCATACTCTTGAACAATTGTAGACAGACGGTTGATATTTACAAAGAACCTGATTGCTAAGTCTACAGTTGAACAGTTGTAGATAGCCGATTTTAATTCACACAGAGCTGCAGTGCTAAGTCTACTATAATAATTATAAAGTTTGAAGATGGACTATAAGGGGTTCCAGCAGTTAATGTAATTTGATGCATGTGGCCATACTTTAAAAACGTTATAGGCAGACAGATAAATTCTGTTTTGATGTCGGTTTTTATCGCATTTTTTCTAGTTTTCATGATTCCATTTAAATTAATGATTTTAAAAATCGTTAAATGTTTTCTTTTCTATAATTGAGCATCTAATAGTTGAAGTAATTATGCAAGTTTATTAGCACTTTAAAGTTGTTCAGTCAATGAATTAAAACTCTTTGATACAAAATGAATTTTTAATGGAAGATGACGAGTATTTTGCTGAAAAGCAATTCACTGAAAAAACATTAAGTATGTGTGAACGAACGTATCGTTCACTAAATTCTAAATTTACATGTTTTTTTTTTATTTTTCCTCCCATTGAATAACTTAGAGCCAATTACCACTATGACATTTTTCATGAAAATTGTAATAGTGAGTTGAGTATAGAAAACACTTACAGTCTTATTCACAAAAATTTCTTATTGTAAGCTTAATGTGTACTTTACTTATTAAACACTTTTTGTTTTATTAACCATTAATAAGAATTTTTATTCACAAACGTTTAATAACGCAAAATTAACTATTAAACGATTTTAATAGTATTGTAGTTTTATGTTGGCAACATCATCTCATATTATATGTAAATTTACGTTTAGTGATGCATACAACAATGAACCAAATACCTGAATAATGTTTTTTAAATTAAAAAAGAATAATTAAATCAGGAATAATATTATTTGACATAACTTAAATTATCATTATTTTATTATTATTTATTGTTTTATATCAGATAAAACTTTAAAATAATGTAAAAAATGGTGTGAAACCTTTTTTATAAAATGATTTGCTGAACGAGAACAAAAAATATCCAAATACCGAGCTTGGCATTACTATTTGTACATCACTATATTATTTTGTTTATTTATGATACAAATTTGTGAATTTTTTATTTATTATTTTTATTTTCATATCAATAAAATGCAATGCTTTAATTATGAAAGAACAATTAATTAAATTATGATATTTTCTCTATTCTAAACATATTTTCCCTAAATATTAATAGTTAATTTGTTATTTATTACCTGGAAACGTATCGTTTTCTTTAATTGCAATATTGTGCAAAACATATATTGTATTTGATTTCATTTGCATTTTGTGGTCAATAAGCGTCCTCTTAAATCGCCATTTTTAAAACGTTGCTTGATAGCTGACTTATTAAAGATTCGGCAATGATACGACTGCCCCTCCATCTTGCCACTTGAATATATTTCGTAAATATCTAAAACTATTTGCCTCGCATACTTACTTCTCTTCGGCCCCAACAACGCAAAGCCATCAAAACCTGTAACTTGGCTGAAGCTCCACAACCTCTTTTGTCTAATTCTATCTCATCCTTGGCCATGTTTTTAATTTTTTGGGCCGTTTCCTTATTAAACCTGTATCTTGAATCAAATAGATGATTAGGTAGTTGAAACGGATTACTTCTCCTATTAAAAGTTTCAGGATGTTTTAACATTTTGGGGAAGAGTATCTGCAAAAATTTTCCATTTTATGAAATATTTGCATTTATATTTAACCCTCTAGTGCGCAAGAAAACCAAATTAAGTAAAATACTACTTAAACGAAAGGAAATGGTTGAAAAGCAAACTTTTGTTCTAGTAGTTTGTATAATTTTCATTTATAAGGGCGCAGGAGGCGAAAAATCCCTTAATGCAAATTTGCATCATTGCGCATTTAGCGCAAAGTATTTACCATAAAAAAACAATACACACTATAACATTGTAATAAAAAAATAGTGTAACTTATTTAAACATCAAAACTGTTTATAAACTTGTTGAACTTAATAAATTTTAAGGTCAGAAAAACACACTGTTTCCTCTACGCACAACGAACGAATGAGCAGGCACTTCAAAATTGCACAATAATTCAATGCTGCAATAACGGTACTTGAAAAGCAGAGAAAACGACGTCTATTAAATGGAGACAACATATAATGAACATTTACATAAAAGTGTTTTCGAATTTGGAAGCTACAGAGAGATATTCGGTATGATTCAAATTTGCATCACGGCGCACTAGAGGGTTAAGTATGATTTAAAAACTTACCTATTGTAAAAATTAAATTTATTATATTCGTTGTATTTTTTATTAATAGTTTTTCACACTTTTTCAGTAAAAACATTTACGGGAAAAATGCTTTTCAAAACTTATTAAAGGTTTAAAGAAGGGTAACTGCTACATTAAATATTTGAAATTTATTAATGCTTAATAACAGCGTAATAGTGCTATTAAGCATTTGTGAATACTACTTTAGCGATTTTTTCTTATTAACCTCTTATTAGGCAGTTTAAAACTTTTGTGAATAAGACTGTTAATCTTTTCGACTGTCAAAATTTTATTAAGAACCATTTTATTTAACTTTCATTTAGAGATTTCTTTTATATTCCTAAGATGCCATATCAGGCAACTCGATCATTTTCGTGGCCATAATTAATTACAGCTAAACGACAATTCGACTCTCAAATTTTGTAACTTAATTCATAAAACATTATATGCAAGGGCCATGATTCTCCATTTTTGCACATCTTCCTATGGAGTATAATTGGGCGATTTAGTAAACTAATCTTTTTTTTTATAAATTACACTACTTTTTAGGATCACTTAAGTATTCTCGAGTTATTCGAACCAACAGATGAATTCATTGATATTTCATTAAATTAAATTTTTATTAAGTTATTAGTTGAACTCTTATGATATAACAAATGAATTAAATTAATTTTGTCTCAATTCCATTTTCTTTTAAAAAAATTTTTTAAGAAAGTAAAATTATAAACAAAAGTATGCGGACGTTTTCAAAGAAAACAGAAAAAATAAGACACCAGCATAATGTAATATTGATAAAAAAAAAACGCCTTATATTCTGTTCGCAAAATAGATGATGTTTACAATGTACACAACCTAAGGTACATAGATGCGAAGAATGCTGATGAAACATGTAGCGATCTAGCAAATGCAGCATTACATTTTCTTATTTTTCCCGTTTTCTTTGGAAAACGTCCGCAAACATTTGTAAATCATATTTCTTTCTAAAAAAAAAAATGAAATTGCATGAACTTAAGCCAAACTTAAGACACTTAAGTATCTGCAAATAAATTTTTTTATTTATCATTCAATCAAAAAGTCAAATATTGGAATGACAGGGAATTAAAAAATAAGAAAAATTAAATAGGTAATATATATCATTTTACATAAAAATGCCATCGGCTCTTAATGGGTTAAATATTTAAAAAAAATTTTAGTATTTCCCTAAACATCTATTCAAAATTTTTAAAATGATACCATATTGATATTTTAAAAAATTTTAAAAGTTCAGAGGCACTTAACTCGGAACATATGGACGACAGTCAAATTTTTCTCTTGATGCCTTTTCTTATTATTTAGTTCTCTATCTTCCCATATATTTGGTTTTTTTATCGGAGTTTCTTCAGTAGGCGGGTTGTTTTGTCCACTTTTGGACCGATCTTGCTGATTTCCAATAGCACCTCTATCGACACTATGTCTGATCGATTTGCGTATTTAAATATTTGTTGAAATCAAGTTTGCAAAGGCCAAGGACAGAAGTAGATCGCTTAATCGACTACGCTCTGCTTAAGCACTCTGAATATATAAACTTTATGGGGTCGGAAATGGATATTGTACACACAGAAAAAATATTGGTAACAATTCGCTCGATACGTTAAAAATTCAATTACTAATATAATAATTTAATTTTTATTATTAATAATTTATAGTCTTGACTTATTTTTTATATTAAAAACTAACATATGATGTTTGCTTCTAACACCTCTTAGAAAAGTTAACATGACCGATTTGTGCCTTTACTAAAATCTATTGTATTAAATGGAAGATGCAACTAAATTTATTCAGTAAATTACTACTCGATTGTATATTTTGAAATCGAAAAATGTTTGAAATAATAAAAATAAAATTTGTACACATTACACAAATCAAAAATAAAAAGATTTATTAAAAGTAGTGCAAAGTTCTCCAATATTGGTAAATGGTAAAATTATCTCAGAAAGACATTTATATTGTTACGTTTTTCGCATTTTTCTAACAAACGTACGGATTCTTTTGATTGCAAATACCACTGTGGCTAAATTCTGTCTTCTAACTTTTTTATGGCTCTCTATGGCTACACTTCTCGATCCTACCGGTCTTGTGAACCCTTGGTCTCGTATTTACTAAACATGCGTTATCACCACAAACGCATGCCATCCACGCTACACTAACTACTGTGTTAATCTGGCGAGACATGAACTACTCGATGCCTTGTTTAGTAACCTTAACCATCCACAGACATCTCCACTACTCCTTTTATCCAAGCTAGTCATCTCCTTTAATCCAGTAGCCATAACACACGTCTGCCATACACTGTTGTTATGCTGTTTTTATTATAAAGGGCTTCTTAACAATTATCTGTTGCTCTTATATTAAATTGGACGCCTCCATTAAATTATCTGCCATGGCTTCACACAATTGCCTTTAGCAACTCGGGAGGTTTATACTGCTGTTTACTAATTTTATTTGAATTATAACAATTATTATTTTTTTTTTGTTGCACGCATGTCCGAACGCGGTATCGAACTCGGACCCTCTGTTTTGCAGTACGCACCTCTACCAACGCAGCCATTGAGGCTGTTCAGCTTTTTTTTAGCTAACTTGTGGTTTATTCTATAAACACACCATTAGTTGAATTAGCTTATTCACCACGATCATACGGAAACAACTACAGGGGTTGCCAGATTTCATTATTCGTAACAATATATAAAAATAATTTTATAATATTTAATTTATTTCGCAGCGCAAAACGTGCGGTATGGGATAACAATTTGAAGAAACTGTGTGGAAAAGAAGAAATAATGATGTAAAGGAAGAAAAAAGCTGCATTCAATGGTTGGATCATGAAATTTATATTGTATTATCTTCTTCGTATAATTTATTATTAAAATAAAAGTAAATATTAAAAAATTATTTTGTTTGTTTTAATTCACAATAATACTTTATAAACACCTAAGAATAATTTTTTAAAATAGTTGTAACTGCTATATTTATTCAGTTACTGCAACCGAATTCAAGATAATACACACAACCGACAAAATTCGATTGGGAGCAAATTCGATTCTTATAACGAATTTCTTTTCTCTGTGTAGATTTCCCATTTCCACTTTTTGTAGTGAAGAGTATAAAAACGAACATGTTTATGTTTGCTGTAATAAATTTTCAAATCAAAGCAATTAAAACAAATGTACAAGACGAAATACAGAGAGAACAGTAAAGAAATATGTTGATTTGTGTGTAAATTTCGTCTAACCAAATTAATATTAATATGAATATATCTCGTATTCTTATTTACAAAGTTAGTTGGTTAAATAGATGATGTTTATAAAAATGCACAACTAAGGTAGATAGATGCGAAGAATGCTGATGAAGGTCGTAGCAGTCCAAAAAGTGCAGCATTTCATTCTGCTAACGTCTAATTTTTCTTGTTTTCTTTGGAAAACGTCCGCATACATTTGTAAAATAAAATTTCTTTCTAAAAAAGATTTTTAGAAATTAAAAATAAATGAGCAAAATAATTTCTATTTAGCAATTAAAATTCTTTTTTAATCTGCACCCTCCAAATGCAGAACACTGTGCCGCACATGTATTACTCAGGGAAGTTGGATATCCGTGATTGTTCGTAAATATTTTGCTGTCAGGGCCCTGTAGAGTTTGCAGCTTAAAGCGCCACACTTTGGTCTTTGTGATTTTCAATATCAGTACCCTAAGCGTTGGCTATAACTTCACTTATCCCTTCCATATATATATCGTCGATACGATTAAAACTTTGCTACAACCTTAACCTCTGTAGTGTCTTATGAATTACCACAACTCGAACATGTTTTATATATTTTATAATTTTTTTTTATTATTTTACATATTTTATTTGACAGCCATATTTTTCATGGCATATTTCTTAGCTGCTGCACAGTTGTGATGAAAATTTTTTTTGATTATTTTGCTTTTTTCAATGTGTTTCTCAGTATAAATGGCTCATCCGATTTGTTGACTGTGAAACCTCAAATGATGTGTTTAAATACTAATTTATCATGTCTTATTTTTTTTTTTGTTTATATTAAATAAAATAAAGTTTTTTATATTTAAGATTCTATATTTTAAAGAAAAACAACAAAACTAAAAACAGCTTTGACATTTTACTCTGGTGGGTGTTTTCCGTGTTTTTTTTTTTTAACAATAAAATATATTTTACCCAGAAGCATTTCAGTTATGGAAATTATCTGATCATAATAACAAAAAAAAAAAAAAAATGAATATTTTTGTTATGGTTTTGTTAATTTAGGTAGGTGGCATATTTTCAAATTATAATAATCCCAAAATTTATTTTATTATAATTTCATGTAAATTAGTTTTAAAAATTTTCATTATGTCGTTGCCTTTTTGGTTTTTGTTTCTTTATGTCGCTGTAATAGTTTTTATGCTAAATAGTCTGTGCTGACTTAGTTGGCATTAGTAAGCAAAAAAAAGCCATAAAAATTAAATTAATGAATTGTTTATAAACTATTTTGAATATTTAAATGTTTGTGTTTTGTTGTAGAAAATGATGTATTTCTTGCAGAATAAATTTGTTTAAATAAGCGGTCACTTATTCATAATGAAATATTACCTTTTGATGCATTTCTAAAACTATAAATTAAGTTATAAACTTAAATGAAAAACAAACCAAAGAGGAGTGTTAGTATTTGTTTTTATTCTTAATTTCATAAAGGGAATAAACTATTTAACTTATGTATGTTGCACGCATTTTAGCCACACTTAACTTTTATATAAATCTTATAAATTAGGTCTTCTATTAAAAGAAAATTTCGTAAGCAAACATAAAATTAAGTAATATCTTTCAATTAGGCTTAAGTTTGTAAAAAAAAAAATGTGATAAATTGTTAAGCGAATAATCAATGTGAAATGTAAGCAAAATGAGATGCATTTTTGGATTATTTAATATTTTTAAACGACTTCAAAAAAAGAAGGAGGTCGACTAAATGCTGCTTTTTTTTATTTGTGCCTCCATAACTCAGTCACATCAGGAAAAATTTTGAAAATTTATTTTTTACTTGAAAGTTAATGCTTACAGATAAGTCCGGTTTTAAAACCACTTCATAATCTTAAAAATTAAAGGGTGTTCGCATACAACTAAATTTTTTTTCAGTATATTATAAACCGTAAAGGGCACCACTTTAAAATTATAAAAAAACTGCCTGTCGCTATAGCTCACAGTGGTAAAAAGTAATACAAAAATAAATCGAAACATGAAAGGGTGTCCTCGTAGGTGACGTAAATTAACCTAAATAGGCCTATCTTTTGAACCGTTATAGCAAAACGCTTGCAAATTGGTAATTGGTTATAGTAAAAAGTATTAATATACAAAACAATAAATTAAAGGGTGCCCCAGTATTCATTTAATTTGATGTACTTGACCATGTAGTTGTACACAGACACTTGAAAGTTACAAAGAATCTGCATTGCCAAGTCCGCTATAACATCAAGTATAAAAATTGAATGTGGAAACAAAAGAATGTCCCAATAGTTCATGTAAATTGATGCTTGCGGTCAAACTTTATGGTCAGACACCTAAAACTTACAAAGGACCTATATTGCTAAGTCCGCTTAAACAATAAGTTTATAATTTGAATATAGAAATTATAGGGTGGTAAAAATTTTTAACCTTTAAATTAAAGGGTGTTACAATAGTTGATGTAATTTGATATATATAATAAATAAATATAAATAATAAATTATAGGGTGGTAAAAATTTTTAACCTTTAAATTAAAGGGTGTTACAATAGTTGATGTAATTTGATATATATGGCCAAACGGTTGAACCGTTATAGACAGACTGTTGAAACTTCCTAAGAACCTGATTGCTACTACAACTGAAAATATAAAATTAGAATTTGGAAATTAAAGGGTGCCTTCATAATTAGTTGCTGTAATTTTATGTATATTGCCAAACTGTTAAACAGTTGTAGACAGACGGTTGAAATTAACAAGGAGCTGTAGTGCTAAGTCTGCTGTAGCAAGGAAAAAGTTTGGAGATGGAATATAATGCTGGCTACAGACAACGCAATTTCTTCCTGCAACACGTTTCACATTCAGGTTTCACGTTTTGACACAAATACTGAAACCAACAGTAAAAACATAAACGCAATCTCAATTCTGTTATTTTATATCATAACACTAACATGAAGAGAGGATGCAAAAACTTTTAACTTTTTCAATGCTTGCGTTTATATCAATATTTTTATATTCAATTACTAATTTTTCAAATGCTGCTGCTTTTATAATTTTATTTTTATATTTATCACTTTTCACATCTTATTTTGTTCTTTCTTAATTACTTAGATGTATACAGCTTACTTGTTGTCAATGTACTAAAAACATAAAATAATGAAACAGCGATACAAACAATGCAATCTGTTTCAATGCAACCAAAAAATATCAAAACATTTTGATGTTAATGAAACCTGGATTGCAACCCGCAGTGAAACATGAAACACGAATTCAGACGACACAATCTGTAATGAAATGAAACTGATTTCAGAAACACATTGCATTGTCTGTAGCCAGCTTAAGGGTGTCCCATAGTTAATGTTATTTGATGTATGTGGCCATACTTTGGAGACGTTAAAGACAGACAGAAAAAATCTGTTTTGCAGTCGGTACTTGTTGTTGTATCGGACTTAGCAATGCAGGTCCCGTGTAAGTTTCAGCTGTCTATCAATAACGGTTCAAAAGTTCGTCCATATACATCAAACTAAATGAACTATTGGAGCACCCTTTAATTTATAATTTGAAATATTAATACTTGTTACTGTAACGGTCATAGTGATCGTCATTCTGTCCAATTTACAAGCGTTTATCTATAACGGTTACGTCACCTATGGGGACACCCTTTATTTTTAGATTTATTTTTGTACTACTTTATACCATTGGGAGCTGCAGTGATACGCACTTTTTTAATTTTAAAGTGGTGCTCTTTTTTGGTTTATAGTACAAGTAAGATAAAGAAAAGGAATTTTTTAAAGTCGATCTGACTGAGTTCTGAAGACACAAATATAAAAAAGCAACTGATAAGCTACTCCTTTTTCCTTTCCGAATTGATAAGCTACTCCTTTTTCAAAGTCGGTTAAAAAGGACTCTTTTTACTATTCTTTACCAGTGGACATTTTTTAATCCCTTTTTAAAATTTAAATTAAGGGGCTGTCTTGACATCACTTCCATTTAGTAACCAATTATATATTTAAATTTTTTTTCATGCCAAACTAAAAGAAGAGTTTCCGTTTCCAGTCTTCGCTGCCCTTCTTGAAAATAATTTAAAAAATTCGTAAATTAAAAACAGAGTTTAAAACAGATAGAGGCCCAGACGATCATAAGTTCCAAAATAAGACCAGCCTGTAAGCATAAACTATCAAAAAATAATATTGCGGCCGTAGTAATTCTGCCTTTTACGGTTCAAAAGAAAACCTTACAAATGTAAAACAAAAACAAAGAAGTTAATATTCTCCTTGTTTTTTAAATCGGTTTAAAAGTGTTTCTGATGTAAAAAGAACAAGACACGTGCATACTCGTATGTACATATTAAAACATTTAATTTTTGAGAATTTCCCACTCCACTTTTAAAATGACAAATAGAATTTGCATTTAAATGTTTGATTGCTTATAATTTATTTTATATTTTATTAATAGGACACATTTTAATTCAAAACTAAGTTTGTCAATTTGGCTTATTGAGTATTAAATTGCACACTAAAAACAAAAATAAAATAAAACTAAACGACTTCTTGTCAAAGATTAAAACAAAAAGCAAAACAAAATAAACCCAGTTTTATCTTTCTTGACTTTAAGTCTCAATTATTGAAACTCTTGCTAGTTGCAAATTCAACTTGTTAATTTTGGCTATCGAATATGTGTGATCAGCGAGAATACACTTGAATGAGAATTACAACCATGACATGATCACTGATGCATAATTTAACCGACTGACTGACTGACTAACAAAATGTATGTACGGCTTAATGACACACAGTAGTCATGATCATGATCAAGCAAACCATCGATCAACTGATCGTTTTAATCTGTTTCAATGTTCATTTTCTTTTCTTTGTTTATTTGTGCAGTCATATAAAAAACCAGGGGGCAAATTACGGCATTCGATATCGATCGAAATTTACATTTAAATTCTATTGAAATTTCGATCGATATCGAGTGCCGTAATTTGCCCCCAGGTGTGTTTTATTTATTTCTCGTTGACAAGACATAAGAGTTTCCTTAAGTTTTAAGAGATCAAAAAGTGATTTTAAGTTCTTATTGGAAATAAAGTTTAGCGCAGGAAAGGAACATTGATTTAAATATTTGAATTTTATGCTTCTAATGTGTGCTACTGACATTGCACTTAAGTTTAAGTGGAATTGTTGTTAATTTAAATAGAGTTTACAAAACAATTGATTTGATATTTTTTTATTTTTTATTTTCGAAATTTTTACGAGAACTTAACAGTTTTTGGAATTTTGTTTCTTTGAGCTGTTATTTGTAAATTAAAAACGTCATTCAACACATATTTTTTTATCAATTTAAGACGACTGTTTGCAACTTAACCCTAATGTGAATGGCAAAAAACACCTTTTATAGCATAGCAAAAAGTGAAGAAAATAAAAAAGTTTGCCACAAATTTTTATATAGAATTGTGTAAGTAAACATGAGATTTGTAATAGATATGTATTATACTCTGATAAAATTCTAACTTATTTCTTGTACCTAAAGTTATGCAATATGTCATTAAACAAGATTTTAAAATTGTTGTTTATCAAAGGTGGCAACCAATTCAGGGTTGGGAATTCCCCCTAAAAGAAGTATGGGGACCGAGATCACATTACAAGTCCAATTTTTTACAAACACAATGAATATGAGTGCTAGTGTTTGTTCTAAGAGATTTACACCAACAGATATAAACAACATATTATGTGAGTGTGAGAGCAAAGATTATGATTTTATCCATTCTGAGGATGATGAAGAATATTTCCACCAGTAAATGAAGTAAAAGCCTCAGACAGTCAATTAATATAAACTTTAGAAACTGATAAAAAGTCATACGACTAGAAGACAGTATTGAGTATGATGATATAAAATAAAACTGTGAATTTTATGCTAAGGATGGTACCATTTGGCAAATTCAACCATTTCCTAAATCACACACAATAAATAGAAACATTTTACGACAGCGCGGTGGTGGTGCAGCCCAAAAATACCAACAAATATTTATAATTATTTTGTCTGCTAAAATATGTGATATAATTCTACGCGAAACCAACTGGCAAAACACAAAAAGCCAAAGTTTTTAAGCCATTCAGAGAAGAAGATTTGGATGCATTTTTTGGTCATTTGTCATTGTTCCGAGCAGCAAGATTGCAGATTCAAAATGCTCCTACAATGTATACGTTTCGCTAGTGCTGAAACCCGTATATTGCGCACTAAAACTGATAAAGGTGCTGCTTTTCGTGACGTTTAGATGATGTTTAATGCAAATTTACGTTATAGTTACAAACGTGGTAAGTGCATTACAATTGATGAAGCACTGTATGGCTATCGCGGACGTACCCGTTTTACGCAGTATATGCCGTCAAAACGAGAAGAAGAAAAAGTTAATGGTTTCATATTAAAAAGGCCCAACTCAATTTTTTTCTTCTCCTCTAAAGTAAAAAAAAAAAATTGCGTAGGCCTCTTTTATATTAAGCCATCGATACCCACAAAAAAAATTAGACATCACCCTAAAAGGTACTCGTACTTGCCATATAATGACTTACTTTTGTGATTGGCATATTTTGTTATTCGCTTACAAAACTCATTACGTAGTAGGATGTAGTAATGGAACTACTTTTTTATGTTACAAGAGAATATCTACCTTAAAATACGTACTTATTATAATCGCTATTCCCTACAATAATTAATGTAATCGATTCTCAGTAATTGATTAGTGAAGTCTCATGTCTTGTTAAAAGCATTAAGGCCCAACTATAATGTGCATAAACTAGCTTATGCCAACTTAAACAACTGTGCAAATACAATCAATCATATGTGGTAAACTATAATGTACATAAGATAACTTTTCGTCAAGTTTCGTTAAATTTCGTTTCTTAATGCAAGGTACGAAACTGATCGCACTCTCCGTACGGAAACAGCTGATTGTGCTTTGGTTTTTACATTGATAAAGAAAAATTTTAATTAAGACCTAAATAGTTAAATTTTTCATTTTAAGTTCAATAGAAAATTTTAAAAAACAACATTTTTCTTTATGGCCAATTTTTTACAATTACAATATATTTAAATTAAATTTGTATTTATACACACACATGTATACCATATAAGCGATGAACATCGTTGCATATTTTAGTATGGTTGGCCACAAACACAAAACAGAAAATAATTTGTAATAATTTTTTTTTACATTTTCTTAGAACATAAATCAAAATATGTAAATGTGTATGTGAATGTTATTAAATATATAAAATATTTTCTTTAAAGCCTTTTCGTTTTATAGTTTTGCTGATTTATATAGAAATTATTTTTGGCAAAAGTACAATTTAAACATAAATGTGCAACTGTGGCAAATAAGTTACTTAATTTATATAAGTACATTGTAGTCACATAAATTTCTTGGATAAGTTACCTAAGCATTTGACAGGCTTTTCGTTGAATTTTTGACATAAGCTAAAGCTAGCTTATGCACATTATAGTTGGGCCTTTAGGTTGGCAATCTAGTTGGGAAGTACTTCTGCCAAAAATGCTTAGTTCCACACTCAATTACCTTTTCAAAAATTTTTTGCCTTATTTTTTAACCGCCATAAATTTACGAAGAGTATCGATTCTTAGTTTGCTATAAAAACAAATATAAAAAATTAAAATTGAATGGTGTCCTTATAGTAACGTCATTTTCACAGGGCCTTATTTACAATTTACCCAAAGTATGTTGTACTATCACCGCTGCAACATGTTTAAAAAATAAAGTGAAAAACTAAACCGCGAACCAAAAATGGTAAGTGGGTGAGTAAAACTCACACTTGGCGGATTTATTTATAATAGCGTTCGCCAATGCAAATATTATTGACTTCATTCATATCAGCCTTCAAAACAATTTTGAAATAAAGTTTGATAAAAAAACAAAAATAACCAAATAGAAACTTGATGTGTGGCCACAGCGCCTTACACTGAGCAACAAGAAAAATTATTATTCGAAATTTAAAGAATCATTTCAAATAGCAAATGCTCGACGAAGTTGAGTTAACATTTTAAAACGCTTTTATAGAACAAGTTTCAATAGCTAAACTATTGGTTTTCTTTGAAAGTTGCTTTCAAGAAAATAACTTAAACGTTTAATTCAAACAAGATTGGTTTTATTTAAAGACACGGGAATATTTTTTTAAAATTGGTTTTCGAAAATATGAGACAAGAAATAATTTATGTGGAAATGGTTTCAAAAAATCATTTGATCACTTTGATCTTAGAATTTAATTTCAGATCTGACAACAAATATTTTAATAGACTTAAGGAAAATTATTAACTTCTTCAAAAGTTTGCTTTGTGTATTTTAAATTACAATTTTATATGGAAAACATTAATTTTATTTTTAGAAATCGAAACAATTTATTCACTCCACTTACTATCAAACAAGTCATTATATTTTTGCCGCATTATGGTCGCCACATGTAAGTGTTGAAACCATAATGAAATGAAATCGATGTGATGCATCATTGAAATTTAAAAATACAACAATATTTAACCTAAACAGTAGTTGGAGCATAGACAAATGTCTTATTTTGATCTGCGACACATGTATTATTGAATTTCACAGATAAATTCTAAAACTGACTGCAACATGGTGATGAGAACGTAGAGGAGTGTAAATAAAGAGAGAGAGAGACACTGTACAAGAGGAAAGCGTATGCAGGGCGATCAAAGCTTAATGAACTGATCGATTGTTCATTCGAATGATGCCTCTTTATGATCACAACAAAACCCATAAATGATTTGTTGTGTTTGTTGTGGAATTTTATTTATTTTTCCCATAAACACGACAAATCTTTTAAAGTTTTTAATGACATGACTGATGATCATGATAACGCGATCATGCTTTATTCATACTCTTGTTGCACTCGCATTTAAACTTTTGCCTTCAGAGATTCGCATTTTAATTCATTGCAATTATTCGATTATGACAGATGTAATCGATTAATTGGAAAATGTAGAAAATACCAAGGTCAATTTAATTAAATATATTAATCGTTTAAATAGCAACAGTTATCTTAATTATTTAATTTTTAATGTGCAAATTTTTTATAGTTTTTTTTTTATTTTACAACAATTTATTGTCAATCAACTTTAGAATTTTGTAGTTTTATATTTTGTTAAATTTGTATTTTGGGTTCGAGTTTATTGTTTTAATCGTATAATTTTTCAAAACTATTTGTCAAAATAAATATTAAATTTCCTACCACAATCATAATCATTGATCATTTTAGCTGTTAGTCACATTTATCACGAGGCCTCTGGTGTTATGCGATATTACACCAAACCGATACGATTACAAGAACCACTAAAAATTTTTAGTAGTTTTCTGTTTTTTTTTTATTTTTCATTTTTATGGTTTTATCAATTATGTATATTGGAGGATTTAGTTGACTTTGCTGTTGGATGAAATAACAAATAATAAAGAAATTTATATTTTTTAATTAATTGTTGAACTGTAAGAAAAAACAAAGAATATCACTCTTCAAACTGAGGCAACTTTGAGAAATAAAGAGTGTCATTATCTGTTGAGAATTTGACTTTTGTGTAATAATGTGTGTGTAGAATCATACTTAGGATTTTTTCATTACCAGTGAAATTTCATTGGCATTGTTTCAACTAATGACAATGAAACAAATTTAACTACCATTAAATGCTAATGATTTTATTTTAAATAGAATTGTTTTTAATAGTGGTAAAGAAATTTTAATGAAATCGTTTCAGACCTAAGCCACTACTGTAACTCACACGAAAACAAAAATAGGTTCTCATGGTGTCTCATTTGTTCTCAGAAAGTTAAAACATAAATATGTCACAAAATTTTTCTGCCATTTTAAAATATTGCTCTACTATATTTTTAGATGTGTATTTACTGTAGAAAGACAAGAAACATAATCATTAATGATAATGATTTTAAACCATTTAATCATTAGTCAGTGGTAATGATTTTAATTTTTAACTAATTAACAATGAAAACTTTTTATTAAAAAGCATTACCATTAGTAAAAATAATGATAATGCTAAAAAATCATTAGCATTATTTGTGTTTCAATGCTAATCAGTCCATCTAATTGATTACTTCCATGTATGCGTAGAATTAATAAAAACAATTTTTTTGAACTTCAGCACTAAACAAAACAACCGATCGCCATCTAAACTTGAAGAAAACGGCAGTGTGCAATTTTTTGTATTGCCATCTGTTTCCCTTCCGAGGCCTATCAAATTAAAAATGTCACGAATACGAAACTTTACGTTTACGGAGTTTTAACGAAAAATATATAAATTCATAACAAGAATAAACGTTAACTATTAGTATTTATTATATTATGCTAATATCCCATGAGCAGGTATCTATATGTATTTCGCCGTTTGCTTAAATTTTTAGAAAAGCCAAAAACATTTCCTATAAGTGTAAAAGCTTCAAAAACAAAAACTAAAAAAAATCTGTAGTTTATTTCAAATGTTTATGAGCAATTTTCTCGAAGAGCTAGTGAAATGCTCAATAATCAATATCGGTGATTTAAATAATTTTTCGGAAAAAATAGATTTTTTTAATTAATAAATTAATAGGTGTGTTTCTTATCTCTACTTTGGGATCCCAATTTGTGCGAAAATTGTTTTCTTACTTCAAAATTGGGTAAATGAGAGCGGTTTTGATAGTATACAGTTTTTCTTCTTCTTCTTGCACAAAACAGCCCAAACTTTTTCTTCGTGCAAGTTATTTAAACTTGTGCAACGGCCTTAAAACACAAACAAAATACAAAATAAATTATTTTTTCTTTTTGTTGATTTATTGAAATTAATTTTAATATTGAGTTCTAATTTTGTGTTTAAAATTTAGGTTTTGTGTTCCTGTACTTTTATATAGTTTTTCTCTTTTTGAAAGAAAACAATGCTTGCGCTCATTTTCACGAACTTTACCCAACAAGTAAAGAAACAGACCTTATATAATGGAGGATTCCTGTTGTTTAATTTAATATTTGCAAGATGCCCGTGCATATAAATAAATTATCGTAGTGTTTTGTGATATTTTATTTTTCAGTATCTTTTAACTATAAAAAAGAACCGGAAAAAAGACAGCCCTTTGCAGCAGAGAAAGATATATAAAATCACTGTTGGTTATTGTTGTTTTTGCTTAAACTTTGATTTTTGTCTTTACTTTACTGTTTGAACAAAAATCTTTAGTTTAATTAAAATGTTTGTGAGAAGTTTTCTGAAGAGCTAAGTAAACGGTAGCGAAATGGCCATTGACACAAATTTTGCATTTCGCCTTAGAATGTTCAAATTAAATACCAAGAATTTGTATAAGATTTTTCCCTAACTGGTAACCAACTATCATTATTTCTTAAACGGATATATCGCACAAAAGGAGCTGCCAAATGGCTACAGATATAATTATCTTGCAAGCTCATCTGTCCTACGTTTACCTGAAAAGTCCTTTTAGTGCGACACTTTAATCAGGGATCTAGTATCAGTTAATTACAAAGCAGAAATTTTACTGACTCCAACCTTATGTCTAATCCCTTTATTTTGTGTATTAATTTCAAATAGTTCCTTAATTTTGTATATGTTTGAGAGAAAATATGCACCAAATAGAGGAGTGGAAAAATTATAAAAAAATTAGACTCATTGAAACAGCAGATAATACACATTTTATGTTACAGTTATCTCTTATTTATTTATTTTTTCTGGCGGCATGTCACAGTGTCCAAGGACATAATGTACATGGACTTTATGTCGCACTCAAAAGTGACTAATATTAATGAATTTTAAGTCGCTCTGAAAAGCATCATAATGGCCATAGACATTGTGCTGTTTTTAGTGTGGACATAGTGCCGCTTGTGAAAGTGTCATAATGTCTATACAACAACGGCTTTGCTTATTACAGATTACCTGCATAGCTGGCCTTAGCCGGGTGCTAGGTATAATAGTATAACCAACACCGGCTCTGCTTACTAAAGATTTTCTGCAAGCCAGTTTATAAAAACATTGCATTTTTTTACATATTGTTACGAATAATAAAATCTGGCAACCCCTGTAGTTGTTTCCGTATGAGCGTGGTGAATAAGCTAATTCAACTAATGGTGTGTTTATAGAATAAATAATAATAATAAAATAATAATAAAAATAATAATAAACCACAAGTTAGCTAACAAAAATTGAGCAGCCTCAATGGCTGCGTTGGTAGAGGTGCGTACTGCAAAACAAGGGGTCCTGAGTTCGATACCGCATTCAGACATGCGTGCAACGAAAAAATAATAATTGTTATAATGCACTTAAAAATTAAGAAGCAGCAGTACAAACTTCCCGAGAGGCAAAAGACAATTATTGTGTGAAGCCATGGCAGACAATTTAGTGGAGACATCCAATTTAATATAAGAGTAACAGATAATTGTCAAGAAGCCCTTTATAATAAAAAAAAGTAAGAGCAATAGCGGTTAGCGCAGGAAAGTATAACAGCATAACAACAGTGTACGGCAGACGTGTGTTGTGGCTACTGGATTAAAGGAGATGACTGGCTTGGATAAAAGGATCAGTGGGAATGTCTGTGGATGGTTAAGGTTACTAAACAGGGCATCGAGTAGTTCATGTGTCGCCGGAGTAACACAGTAGTGTAGCGTGGATGGCTGCGTTTGTGGTGATAACGCATGTTTAGTAAATATGAGACCAAGGGTTCACAAGATCGGTAGGATCGAGAAGTAGAGCCAGAGAAAGCCATAAAGTTTGAAGACAGAATTTAGCCACGATGGTAATTGGTTTGTCTAAAAGGGTAAAACGTAACAAAATAATTAAAATTAGAATTATGACTCTACGTTAAAGGACATTATGTCCTTGGACTTTATGACTTGCAACAATTTTTACAGTAGCTCTGAATCTGTGAAAAACAAATTAATTGTATTGCCAGAATTATTTAAGTTTAAGTTCTGCTGTTTAAACAGCATCCTATAAAAACGAGATTAAATCATAACTTTATCTGAAAAACCTTTTTGGTATTAAACAAGTTAATGTTGTTTATTTGGGTTTACCCGAATCTGGCATACCCTTCATTTCAATAAAAAAATTTAATTTGCGAAAAAAGTTTTTACGAAAAAGTCAGCTGTTAGAAATAAAACATTCGTCTTTATTATTATTTTTTTGTGCAATGCAGATTATTGATCCTTAAAAAGTAATAATAATAAAAATAACAAAAATAACATATTGTCTTTAACAAATTGAAAATGGTTTCATGTGTCAGAAATTCAGAATTTATTTTGTAAATTATTTAGCCTCCTTCGGTCAAAGGTTTATAGTCCGAAATGTTTGCTGTGTATTTTTTAAAACTCTTGTATTTATTCGATTTTTTTTTTTAGTTTATCTACTCCTTTTCTGTTGTTAGTTTATTTGCAATTATTTATAAGATTATCTTTGTGGTTAAATTTTGAATTTTTAGGAATTTAGGGAACTTCTGTTTGTTTACACAACAACAACAACTTATTGGTAAAAATCAGTATATTTTCTAACGTAGTTTTTTTTATATTTATGAAACTTCTACTTTTCTTGATTTTTACAAAATTTAAGCTTAAAATTTTTTAATTGGTTTGAATAAATTTCAGTTGTCTTTTAAGTCTATCAATTTTTGGAAATATTTTATCCTTATGCTATGAACACAACTGGGACTAACGACGAATTTGGCCGAACACGACAAAATCACCGGCAAAAATTCGTCACATAAAGCGCAAAATCAACGAAAAGTTATTTACTGTTTGTGAGCTGATAGGGTGACCATATAAAAAATGACATTTTAAAATTTAACATTAACAAAAATGCAACTATAAAAACAATGGTCCATAATCAAAGTCTTATATAAAATTTACTTTTTAAGTTCTAAAGTACAGTTTTCCTTGAAGTGCACTTTTTCTAGACATGTAAGCTTAAAACAACCTAAAGTGTCTTTTAACTGATTTAGTAGCGACTTTATCAAAACAATTCTGTTAAACAATTGAATTGAATTATTTAATTTAAAAAAAAAAAAACTTGTACTGTTTTTTAAATTATCCCGATTTAATTAACAAATCACCGATATTGAAGGTGAAAGCACGTCTCGATGGCCATTTCTCTACCACTAACTTAGCTCTTCGGGAAACTTCTCACAAACATTTTAAATTAACTAAAGATTTGTTGTCCAAACAATAAAGTAAAGACAAAAATCAAAATTTAAGCAAAAACAACAACAATAACCAACAATGATTCTATTTTTCTTTCTCTACTGCATACGTTTGACTCTTTTTCAGCTTTTTTATAAAGTTAAAAGAGGATGAAAAATAAAATATCATAAAACACTGGGACTATAGTAACGAAAAAGTTTATAACAAGTTTTAAAATTAAAGTAGATTCTAAAAGAAGAAAAGTGTGTGACTATGATTATGGGTCAATATTTATATTTAATTACTAATTTGTACACTTATTAAAAATTCTATGAAATAAAAATAAATAAATTATTTAAGTAAAATATCTTTATGTACTAAAATACTCTGCTAAACATTGTTCGCCGTTTCTCGGCGTAAAAAATATAAATAAAATTATTGCAGAGTTCGCTGCGTCGGCACTTTAATATACATAAATATGTTTTATTTTTGGCAACTTATATTTACGACATAAATTCGTCATTTATCATTCATAATTGTTAAATTTTGATGCAGTAATTTTTAAGCGCAGTGTATTTTTGTGATTTTTTAATAAATAAATGTAATTTTATTTAAAGTTTAAAATAAACTTCAAAAATTTGTTAAAACCTCTATTTACCTTTTATTCTAATTCAAATTTCACGTGAATCGTTGTGGTAGTTTTCCTCTCACATCGGCCCTTTAGGACCGAGTTAAAAAAAGTCTATTGCTATTCTAATAAATTTAGAGCACACAAGTATTTTTTAGGTCACATAATACAAGCTTTTCGTTGACACTTTTTACGGATTTTCAATAACCTTATAAACCCTTCATAAAACACTTCAAAATGAACTTTATTGTGATTTTATAAATCACACAAGAAATTGCTAATCCTTCCACCTTCCACCTGTGGCGTGTGAAGTATAAAAACGAAAAGTCATAAAACTTAAACAAAAAGAATTATAATAGACCATAAAATTAAATGTTTTAAAAGTAGATTTTTGTTGCATGATAATTTTTAGTTTTAAACGTAAAAAGCCAAATAAAAAATAACACAGACGTCAAAACAACAAACAAAAACAAAACAAAACAGAAACGAGACGAAATGAAACAATAAACCACAACAATCTCCAAAAAAAGAACATCTACTGTCTAGAGTCTAGACTGATACTGTTTAGAGTGATCCCCTTAAATGGTGTGACCGTGCCATTTGCTGCATGTACTTTTTGCTGCCACAATACACATCCTTGCCATATTAAGTAAAAGAAAAAAGAAAAAAAATATCGGGTAACAATTTCATAAATAAATTATATGTTTTGTTGTTTTCCTAAAAGACTACGAACATAAATTTAAACAATTAAAGACCAACTGTGGAAAAGATAATTACAACTTAAGCTGCAGGCGAATAAATTTGAGAATAAAATAAAGTCAAAAATATTTAAACGTAGAATTTTTAACTAAATTAAAACTGCTGTTCCCTTGAAACCTACTTGTATCTGTTAGGTCTTCAGAACAGTACTCTTTTTGGGTTTAAATAAAATGCATTTTTTTATATTTCTTTCACTATTATTTTTTACGTGGCTACCTCGGTTTTAGTTTAAGACATTTTTAAATTTTTTTTTAATATTGTTCGCAAAGCATCAAAGAGAAGGGACCATCATTAAGTTTGATAATGTGTTTAATAATCATGTCGAACAAGATGTCAATGCTTAGACATTTTCAGTTTCAACTGACAATTTTTGACAGTAAAAAAATCTAAGAAGATAAATTTTGTTTACTTTGTTCTAGGTCTAGTTTGTTACCGTTCGAAAAACCAAAGTGAATTTAAGATATTTCTATTTAAAGTCTAATCGGAGTTGTTGGGGTTGGTATTTATATTACCAATAGTACGCATGGTAGGTCGGTTTTTGCTAGTAATAAGCCTATCCTCTAAGCACTTCTATAAAGGCTTGCGTATTTATCATTGATTTCATTTTATTAAAAAAATTACTTTTGTAATAATTGTTATTTTTTTTATTTTTTGTTTTCATTTTTTTTGGAAATAATACGAGGACTGCTCTATATATTTCTGGCCTAATAGTGAAAATGCGAATATTTATAATCAAAAATTGTTTTATTGTTGTTCGAAGTATTCGCCAGCATGATTTATACACTTTTGCATGCGCTCAAACCAGTTGTCGAAGCACTTTTTCCACTCCGACTGAGACACCTCTAAAACATGGTTTTTGAACACTTCAACAGCTTCTTCTGGCGACGAAAATCGTTGACCACGCATTTTTTTCTTGATGTACGGAAACAAGAAGAAGTCATTAGGTGCCAAGTCAGGGCTGTACGGCGGATGACCCATTAATTCGACGTTTTGGCCGGTCAAAAACGCTCTGGTTTGAGCCGATGTGTGAGAGCTCGCATTGTCATGGTGAACAATGATTCGTCTTCTCTTGTTGGTTTTTCGAATTTCTCCGATGACTTCAGGCAAACAAATTGTAGTGTACCACTCAGAAGTGACCGTCGTACGTTGCTCAAGCGGAACAGTCGCCACATGCCCAGTTTTGCCGAAGAAACAGGCGACCATTTGCTTCGAAGTGCTTCTTCCACGAACAACTTTCGTTAGATTTTGCTCGTCTTTGAAGACCCACACGCTCGATTGTTGTTTCGTTTCGGGCTCATACGCATAGATCCATGATTCGTTACCTGTGACGATCTTATAAACGTCTTTTGAAGCACCGCAATCGTTTTTTTGCAACATTTCTTTGCACCAATCGATACAAGCCTTTTTTAAGCGACTTTCAAATTGTGCGGGATCCAACGAGAACAAACCTTTTTTACGGCCAGGTGTTCGTGCAGTATCGAATGTATGCTGGTGGAAGAAATGTCCAAGGATATCTCTATCTCTCGGTATGTCGCTTGTCGATCTTGCATTATGAGTTCACGCATGGCATCAATGTTCTCTGGCACAACAGCCGTTTTTGACGACCTTCACGGAATTCGTCTTTGAGCGAGCTTCGGGCACGATTAAATTCATTATACCAATTTTTCACAGTGTCGAAAGTTGTTCACGAGTTAATTCCATTTTTTTCTATATTAATTTTTTCAAGTCACTGTTAACAACACAAATAATGGTCGTACGTCAAAACGTTTTGAGTACGATTATGCTTAAAAATGACAAACTTTCCAATGGAAATGTCAGATTGCACTTGGCAGCACTCAGTGTCGCCAGGCCAGAAATATATATAGTAGCCCTCGTAGTTTAAGTTTAAATTTTTACCTAAAAATTATTAATTATTTATTTTTTTCGCTTTGAGATAAAAAAAAATAATTTTAATTGAATTTAACAAATTAGAGCTTATGCATGGACTCTGGAGAGAATTTTGACCGTACATCAGTCAATATTAGTTTTACGGCGGAAAACGCCATTTAAAACTTGCGCTAGTCGATATATACATATATTTTATTTTATCTCTATCAAGTTGTCCATTTTACTTATCTCCTTTTATCTTTTAGCCACCACCATCTAAGTCTTCTTGATCAGAAGCTAGTTGAATGTACTTTAAAAACTGTTCACAAATAAGTTTTACTGCCCGCCAAAAATTAAGCAAAATAAGGAAAAAATACTTGAAAATTAACTGCAATTTTTAAAGCAAAAATTTAAACTTGAACTAAAAATTAATCTTTAAAACGACTTTTTTGGTTCAAAATTTTAAGAAATCGTTATTTACGATCCCAAGAGTTTATCATGCCAGTGATGCCAGAATTTGGAGAAAAAATCCGGTATATTTTCGGCAAAATGGACAAAAGACAAGTTGATTTTGTTTAAAAAAATTGCCTTAAGATGTATCTTGAAAAAATATCAGTCTATGATAAATAATGAGTAAGAAGTTCAGCTAAAAAGACATTTCTTTAAAATAACGCAACGACAAAATATCATTGAAATATTAATAACGTTAGTCATGCCCGCTTGCTTCAAAAAAAGTTTGTATTATTTATTAACACTCTCACAAAGCAGTCATTATCAAAAAATAAATAGCATAAATAATAGCCATATAGATGTTTCGTTACTTTAAGAAACTACAGATACTATAGTCAAAAAAAAATTATGATTGAATGAGAATTGCATTCGCACTTGTGAGAATAGAATAAAATGATAGGTTCATTAGCACGTAATGATCATCCGCTTGATGAAGATATCTGCTGGTTGTTTAATGAGCATGAGTTCAAATCTCAACAAAGCTTTTGAAAAAATTAATTAAAGAATTGTTGTTTATTTGTAGCGATGGATTAGTTATTTAAAAACGAATTGTTGAAAAGTGCAGTACAAGCCTCTCGGAGTCTCGATGATTGTTGCTTATTCGTTACGGATACTGTGGGATTATGTATAACCAGAAACAGAAAGTAATTACACGATTTAAAAGATTTTTCTTCAGAATTTTACTAACTTAACATAACCCTAATTGCTACCCTCGTTAGCTAACCTAGGTCAGACGAAGTGCTCTAGGGGTATAGGGGTAACTGTAGCCCCTCTAAGCATGCACCAAATCTGGATAGGCAGCTGGTTGCTGTCAAAGAACTCACCAGTGTGCACCAGGTATACTGGCGCCACGGTTACTGGTAGCTCATACAGCGATCCGCCCATCTTTGTAGCAGGTTATTGATGAGGTCCCTTCGGGGTACACGTGGCGGCTGTGGTTAAAGTCTATTTCAGCAGGGATGGTGCAAAATTGATCGAAGTGAGCTGCTTCAGCTTAGGGCCCACACGGTAAGGTACTGATTCTAATCTATATCATGTACGTATTACTCTAATTGCGTTTGTCGCCTTACGTTTTCATTGTAAATCTACTTTTTGTTGCACAACTAACCCAACAGATGAAAACCTTGCACATGATATTTTTTCAAAACGAAAGAAAGCTTCATCGAATTGGTTGCATTAGTTAGATGACTGACTGGTTCTTTAGCTGCTTGCATTGCAAACGAATAGTTTTTGCGTACTACTAAAAATTAACTTAATTTAATGAAGCAAAAACTTTGTTCTTTGTATTATTTTCTTTACTTCTTTTGTCAAACTGGACACAAAAAACAAAAAAGAGGAACCACATTAAAGATGCAATAATAAAGAGAACACAAACATGAACAGTTTTTAATGAGGCTTTTATATTTTTTTTTTTTTTTGCATCCTTTACGCAATGAATATTTTATAACTAACGAACTCATGAGACAAAGGGCTTAAAAAGAGCATGGAGTCAAGTCGACCGACCATAAAGACTGGAATTGATCAAATTATCTTTTTAGTTTTGTTTATGTTAATGGTTTATTTTTGTTTCATATTTCTGTAAAATTGTTTAAACAGATGAATTTTTTTTAAGGTTAAAATTTGCTTTAGTTATTAAATTTTATTGCATAATTTTTTGGTCTGCCTAATGCGTGACTAAGTTTTAAAATAAACAATTATTATCCGCATTAAAAAGTTGCCGTTATCTTTTGCGAGTGTACGTACTAGATATAAAATCCTGATATAAATAGATAAGAAAAAAGTATTTGTCTGTTTTTAGACATGTAAATACGATTTTGTATAAATAAAGTCTTTAGAAACGGAGCGTTTTTACAAAAAGTTCATTTGCAATATCTACGTTTTGCAAAAATTTCGATTTTAAAAAATCACCGATTTATATTGGAGGCATAATGCATATCTTATGTGCACTGTACTTCTAAGCAACAAAGACCATTACGAGTATACACGTTTTAAACAATAATTTTTAATTTTAACTAAGAAAGAATTGTAAAAGGTACTTTTTTAATAGTTCCATATATGTATTTAGATTAGGTGTTTAAATAAGTATGAATAAAAAAGTGATTTAAATTTAAATATCCCTTTAACAAAAACTATACTTTACCAATCCTTCATTAAACAAATAGTACTTTTGACAAAAAAGTACTTTTTATAAAACTTAACTTTTACAGAAATATGTACTTGAAAAATAGTACATTAAAAAAGTACTTTTCACAGGACGTACTTTTAATAAAAAGTACCTTTCAAAAAATAATTTTTTAATTCTACTTAAGGTATCCCTGATTCTTTTTCATGAAGCGAAATTAAACAAAACTTACTTTATTAAATATTTCAGCACCTTTCAAAATAACTTTTTAAGAAATATGATACATAAAAAGTTATTTTTATCTTTCAAAATATTTGCCTTTCACTGCAGAAACTCCGTTTAACTGAAAATAGTTCTACAAAAATATTTTTAATGTATTGTTACGACAAACGTACGGATTCTTTTGATTGCAAATACCGCTATGGCTCATTACAAATTCTGCATTAGTGCAGATTATTAGATTATGCAGATAATGCAGATTATTATCTGCATTAGTGTTCATAAGATACTTTTCAGATTATTGTCTTTATTCTTTAATCTTCAAACTATTAAAAAAAAACAGAATTCAGAAAGAAATCGCTTTAAATACTAATAAGGCTATTAGGGTGGCACTTATTTGTAGCTTTCTGGAATTTGTACTGAATTTACAGATTTCATTATGATATTCTGTGTCTTATAAAATCCAATACTGACATTCCTTTTCAGTTAAATGTTTTTCTTTTCTTCAGGCAGTCCAATTGATGTGAAGCATTTATCCATTAATGATCTTTTTCTTCTTTGAAACATTTATGGTCATAACAGCATTTTTGTTATACATATCTGCACACATGTATGAAACCTAAAAAAAGTGTTTTATTTTCCCGTTCTTTTGTCAACATTGTAACATTTATTTATGGTCACAAAAAACATGACAAGATTAAGTTTAAATTGGTTTTTCTTCTTAACAGCATTGAAAAGTTTAACTGAAACTATATTTTTAAAGAAAAAGAAAATTTTTAGAAATCGGCAAAGTTTTGCTCACCATTAGGTTATAAAAATAGGTTTTAAAAATAGAAATTTTATTAAAAATATTGAAAAACATAGAAGAAATTTGCAAATTTATCAAAATCTAAAAAATCTCCACATTCGCAAAAAAGGTTATTCCACAAAAAACTGAGATTAATTTAAATTATTCAGCCTAGAATACACAAAAAAGTGACAACTCACCTAAAAAACTTAACTGTTAACAAAATCGAAATTCTACTGCAAAATCGACATTTTATGAGGAAGACGAAATTTGACTAAAAATTCAATACTAACGCATTAGTGCAAAAAAACTTTCTACATGCTTTAAAAATTATTTTTGCAAGAATAAAAATAAAGAGAATTATTTAAAAAATTAAAACATTGGTTTTAAAAGGTGTCACTCCCAAGGCACTCCTGGCGTATGAAAATTTTGTATACAACTTCAAAACAGTTTTCAGCTGTCTACCAATAAAGGTTTAAAAGTTTGGCAACATGCATGAATTTACGTTGACTATTGGGACACCCTTTAATATCTTAAATCAAAATTGGACACTTCTTGTTATAACGGACAGTTTCTTTGTAAATTTACATTGCCTGTTTACAACTGTTCAACAGATCGGCCATATACATTAAATAACATTAACTTATGTAACACCTTTTAAATTATAATTTCAAATATATATACTTTCTGTTAGACAAGACTATTGGCACACCCTTTAATTTCCAAATCCAAACTTTATACTTGTTGTTATAGCAGACTTAGCAATACAGGTTATTTGTAAGTTTCAACTGTCTATTTAAAACTGTTCAAGTACAGTTTGGTCATATACATTAAATTAGGCAAATTGTTTGGGCACCCTTTAATTTATAACTTTAAATATTTCTACATTTTACTATTAGGTAATATCGTAATAGTAATCGATATTCTTTCCAATTGTCAAGCGTTTGTCGGTTCAAATGAAAGGCTTATTTAGGTCAATTTTCGTCATTATGGGGGCACCTTTTAATTTCTAAATTTATTTTTATAATATATTTTTTGCTACTGGGAGCTTAAGTCATACGCAGTTTTTTTTAGATTTCATAATACACGTTAAAAACAGGTATGTTGTATGGGGACACCCTTTAATTTTTAAGATTATGAATTATGTAAGCATAATCTTCTAATAAAAAAAACTTTAAATTCGGTTTAGAATGACTGAGTTATGCAGGCACAAAAATATAAAAGCAGCACTCAGTCGAACTGATGCCCAACTTTTGCCAGCTGTTAGTAGTCTATTATATAATTGCTACGATTACACCGGACATCCGTGTTATTAAAAATACCTTAGAACATTTCAGAGAACCTTTGCTACATAGTTTCAAGTGCGAGGTGCCATACAGCGTAAAAATATAAGAAATTGAAAGTTTTCGTATAAGTAGCCATTCACTTGCAATCGACACATTCACTTAAAATGCAAAAATTGGCCATTACCATTTGCCCTGTCTACTTCGCGAACGATAAGCATCCACTTACTTAACCATTTTATCTACACCTTAATTTCTTTATTAAAGCTTTTCGCAGTGATATTTGTACAGCACCCAGTCCACATGTGTATCGTTTGCAGGGTTTTAAATCGGTTGAAGTTTTTACCCAAGGAGAAAAAATTCGTACTCGGTTTCAATTTGATACCAACATTTTCTATAACGTTCTAACTTGCTATCTGCTAATATTTTGAAAGTTAGTCATTATCGCTTTCACTCCAAATATCCTCCGTTTCAACACGTTAAATTTTAACACTTTGCATTTAATAGTTTTTCAACAAGGTGATTCAGATATCCTATGTGTTCGCCCTAAAGGCCCAACTATAATGTGCATAAGCTAGCTTTAGTTTATGTCAAAAATTCAACGAAAAGCCTGTCAAATGCTTAGGTAACTTATCAAAGAAATTTATGTGGCTACAATGTACATATATAAATTTAGTAACTTATTTGCCACAGTTGCACATTTATGTTTTTTCGTACTTTTGCCAAAAATAATTTCTATATAAATCAACAAAATTTTAAAACTAAAACCCTTTAAAAAAATTTTTTTTATATATTTAATAATATTCACAAACACATTTACATATTTTGGTTTATGTTCTAAGAAAATGTAAAAAGAAAATATTACAAATTATTTTCTGTTTTGTGTTTGTGGCCAACCGTACTAAAAAATGCAACGATGTTCATCGTTTATATGGTATACATATGTGTGTATAAATACAAATTTAATTTAAATATATTATAATTGTAAAAAATTGGCCATAGGGAAAATGTTGTTTTTTCTACATTTTCTATTGAACTAAAAACTACAAAATTTAACAATTTAGGTCTTAATAAAAATTATTCTTTATCAATGTATAAACCAAAGCACAATCAGCTGTTTCCGTACGGAAAGTGCGATCAGTTTCGTACCTTGCATAAAGAAATGAAATTTAACGAAACTTGACGAAAAGTTATCTTAATCACATTATAGTTTACCACATATAATTTAATGTATTTGCACAGTTGTATAAGTTGGCATAAGCTAGTTTATGCACATTATAGTTGGGCCTTTACTTCCGTCTAAACCTTGATCTGTGTCATTTTCACCTAGCGTAGGCATAGACCAAATATTATTGTCTAGCAAGTTATGTGCCTTCAAACTTTTACAATATTCTGATTAATCTATATCAATTTATGTATACATTGCACAAATTCTAAGATTTATGTTTTCTTTTATAGCCATTTTGTTTGCACAAATAAACACACTTTTAATAAATAAGATCAACAAAGCTTTTTACAACTAACATTCACTAGAGTGTAATATCATATTTTTTTAAATTTGTTTTATTTTATTTCGGCGTAAGAGCACATATGTAACTGTAGCATCCCTTAAATGAGACCGTGCGCACAAATTGATTAATTAAAAAACGAATACTTTTCATACAAAAAAGTTGATATTACAACAACAAATCCATTTTCCGTTCAAAATTTGGATTTCACTGATATGTTCCACTAAAAAATCGAAATTTATTTTATATCACGTTATAAAAAAAAATGTATATAGAAAACTGAGAAATAAATCGCTACAGTAAATGGTACGTGTCTTTTCTAGATTCAATAAAAATTTCTTCAACTGTATACAAATCTATACGCACAATAAAACTGCAACAGGAATATTTCTGTATATAAAATATTGTTACGTTTTTCCTTTTTAGAACAAACATACGGATTCTTTTGATTGCAAATACCACTGTGGCTCATTATTCTGTATTCAAACTTTATGGCTTTCTCTGGCTCTACTTCTTGATCCTACCGGTCTTGTGAATCCTTGGTCTCGTATTTACTAAACATGCGTTAATACTAAAAACGCAGCCACCACGGTACACTACTGTGTTACTCCGGCGAAACATGAGCTACGATGCCTTGTTTAGTAACCTTAACCATCCACAGACATCTCCACTATTCCTTTTATCCAAGCCAGTCATCCCCTTTAATCCAATAGCAACAAAACAAGTCGCCATACACTTTGTTTTTATACTTTTAGACTTCCCTGCGCAACCGCTACCGGTCTTAATTTTTATAATAAAGAGCTTCTTGACAATTATCTGTAGCTCTTATAGTAAATTGGACGTCTCCACTAAATTATCTGACATGGCTTCACACAATAATTGTCTTTTGCCTCCCCGGAGGTTTGTACTGCTGTTTATTAATTTTAAATTACTTTACAACAATTATTATTTTCTGTTGTAAGCATGTCTGAACGCGGAATCGAACTCAGGACCTCCTGTTTTGCAGCAAGCACCTCTACCACCGTAGCCATTGAGGTTGCTCAGCTTCTGTTAGCTAATTGTGGTATTATTCTATACACACACCATTAGTGGAAGTAACTTTTATTCACCACTCTCACACTGTTAAGGGGGGTTTAGACGGTACGACTTTACGTACGTAAAATCCAAGAGAAAATATTATCAATTTCCATCCGTATTTTAAAACTGAGAGTAAAAATCTTACGACAGATTATTTTTGCGTTTACACAATTGTCTTTTGAAAATTTTCAAAAAACAAAGAGAGCCATACGACTGTCAAATTTTCATCCGTATTTTCTCTCAATTTGTGCAGATTCATTACTTATTTAGTTTAGACGATCCCACTGGTCTATTCTGCACGAAAATTTGACATGTCGTAAGACTTCTGTGATCATGTAAACCGCCCTTTAACAATAACAGGGGTTGCCAGACCTTACTTTCGTAACAATATTTGTTGAAAATTTTTTTGGTCGGAACTTTTGTTTGTCGGTCTGCGGTTACATCACGTAAAAACTGTTTGATGTGTCTGAATAAAATTTTGTCAGGAGGGTAGAAATATAACAATGGAATGCAATAATGAATGGTAAAATTAGAGAACTTCCTAAAAGGATGTGCACCGCTGACGTGAATAAAGCGTATTAATAAGGAGTTTTTAAAAGTATTTTATTACGTGAACTTCCTTGAACTCGGGAAAAAATATCAACGAGTATAATGGTTAATAATTAAAATTTAAGCTCAAATTCTTAACTTTGCCGTTCGATTTCAGAGAAAAATTATACAAGAGCCAACATCAATTTCTACTACATAACTTTAAAATTCTTTCATTTGTTCTTTAAAGATTTGAAATTTATCAGAAAATAACTACAAGGCAATTTTTGAAATAAACTTTATTATAAATTCTGTAAATAAAAATTGGGATTTTTAAAATAGATGATAGAAAATTTATCGAAAATCAGTTCAAATTAAGCTTAGAGTAAAGAAATTAACAAATTTATTCCCAAATGTGTACCATTTTCGCCATCGTTGCAAAGCTGTTCCTATCACTTAAACGTGTGTGAGCTTGTTTCGCCGGAGTTATTCACACTTCCAACTCTATTTAGAAGCATTATAAACATCATGTTTAAAAAATGCTTAAACGTTTTGCCCACCACTGTATTTAAGCCCACTATTAAAAAATAAATAAAATAAAATTTAAAATAACTAATGAAAAAATTAAAATTAGTCAAATTAGACAAGTAATTCAACCTACTGCCACTAAAAATACCCTCCAACCATCAGTTAAAAAAAATTTTTTTAACGTATTCAAAACAGTTATAAACCAATAATTTAAATTTAAACTTTTTTTTTTTAAAACGTATTTTATATATTGAAGACAACAACAAAAACTGACAAAAGAAAAACATACATCAACAGCATCAAATTTTACATTTAATCATGAACTGAATAGAGTGTGAACGTTTAAGAAAAACCAAATGAAATAAAATACCGCAACGACAACAACTTCGACACCCACATTTATTTTTGAATAAAATAAAGAACTGTCAACCTCAACCACGCGAATGTTAAGGTGCATCTTTTTCTGTGTTATTTTTTTGTTTTATTTTTTGTGTCAATATTTGGTTTCAAACATTTAACTCCAACGTTGACAAAAAATCAAAACTGTAAGAAATAAGAAACTAGTTAAATTTAAAACCCACTTCAGAAATAATAAAAACTGCCAACATAAAAAAACAACACAAAATTTTGCCAGACAGTCTGGTGACCACCAACTTTATATAATCAGCACTTTTTTCTTTTTTTTTTGCAAATTACACTCACACATAAATGTTCGTTACGATAAAATAATATTTAATAAAAGTTTGCTTTTACAAAAATAGCTGGAGCGGTACTTTAGCCGTTCTTAGTACTTTTCAAATAACAAATATTTGATTTTTGTCTTTAATCATTTCTTTTCAATATTTATTGTTTGTATTAGAAAACACATTTGTAGTGAAGGAAGGCAAGCTTATGTTTTATGTTAAGTTTATCTATCGCTAGCTATCCACTTCGTTTTTGAAGCATCTAAACAGGGGTGTTAAGTGTGTCCATTTTACATTATTTTGGAATTTTTTTTTTTATAAATTTCAAATATTGACTTAACCGTCAATTAAAACACCAAACATCTTTACGTTTTTCTGGCAACGCTCAAATTTTGGTTGTTATATTTATACTATACGCACGTCTTAAGGCCCATCTATAATGTGCATAAGAGCAAACTTAAGCAAACTTAAACAACTGCACAAATACATTAAATTATATGTGGCAAACTATAATGTATTTCAGAAGATTTTTCGTCAAGTTTCGTCAAATATCATTTATTGAAGCAACAGTTGATTACGCTTTCTGTTATACATTCATAAAAAGAATTGAAATGAAGACCTTCAGTGTTAAGTTTTTAATTTCACATAAAATGTAGAATAAAAGAACATTTTTAATTCTTGCCAATTTTAAACAAACACAATTAATTACAATTTTTAATTGTACATATATGATTTAAATAATGTACATCGTTGTGTTTTTTAGTATGGTGTGCCACAAATACAAAAACAGAATAAGTTGCAATATTTTTTATTGATTTTATCTTAGAACATGAACAAAAAAAATGTAAATAATATCTGAATGTGAATGTTATTGAATATAAAAAATATGTTCCTTAAATGCCTTTTTGTTTTAAAATTTTATTTATTTAGAAGTTAATTATTTTTGGCAAAAGTACGAATAAAACAAAATGTGCAACTGTGGCACATTAGTAACTAATTTTACATAAGTAAATTGTAGTCACCTAAAATTTTTTAATAGTGTAACCTAAGCATTTGACAGACATTTCGTTGGGTTTTTGGCACAAGCTCAAGCTGACTTATGCACATTAGAGTGGGACCTTAATTCGCAAATAAAAATATTGTGAGTAGATAATTTTGTCGCATAAACGATGAATTAAATGTTTATTTGCTAATAGCTTACTGCAATCCCTAAATTAGCGCGTAAAGCGTAAGATATCTGTCAAAATTGCTCATGTACATACAAAATGTATGAAGCATCCCTAAATAACACAGCGTCAACGCTTGGCAATTGGAAAATCCAATTTTGACAGTACGTTAGAAGTGAAGTTGGCTGTTTGTTGGTTTGTTGCGTTTTGTTATGGTTGAAAAGTAATGACAATTTAATTATATTCAAGGCAATCTAACGGTTTTATCTCTTCTTTATTCTTATACAACGGGTTTTATAAAATAAAATGAGTTAACATTACTGATAAAGTCACAAAGTTGACGCTCTTATTTAGAGATGACATTCTAGCGCAAAAGCTATGAATCACATTGCTTTGCGTCTTACGCGCTAATTTAGACTGAATTCATACAAGCAAATTTTACTTTGACAAAGTTTTGTTAATCTTCTTTTAAACTTTGTTTGGTGTTCAGACACAAAAAGTTTTCTTTTACAAATTTTTGTTTTCTTCTCTTTGATCGTTCCTTATTTTTGGACGTTTTGTATGTTGTGCTTATATGTATATGTAAGTATATACAACTGTGTATAAGCAACGAAAGAAAACCAAAGCAACTTTGCGAGTACATCAAAGTCTGTACTGCTCGTCATGCTTTCTCCCTCTCTCTCACATAAAATCAAAACTTTGCAAAGTAAAATTTCCCTGTGTGAATTAGGTATTAGGAATGGCAGTAACTCACTACTGTGCAAATAAGATGTAAAATGCTGCCACATTTGTTTTCTCTTTAAGTGTTTTTGCCTATTAGGCCTTAAAAAAAATGTAAAAAGTTATTTTTTGTATGAAAATATTATGAAAAAAAAAATTGTGAATATATAATTTTTGAATATAAAGAATTAAGCGAACAATATTTTGGTGCGTATAATTATAAAATTCTAAAATTTTTTTTGTTTAAAGCCTGGTACTCTGTTCTGTTTTTCACGCGGAATGCTGTCAAACTACATACATAAAAAATTTGTATGAAAAAGTCATGAAAAAATGTTGCAGAAATAGTACTCTGTTTTTACTGTGGAAAAACATATGAATGTTTCTGGCAACATTTTATCAAAGCTGTGAAATAAACCAAATAGGCATTATTTCATGTGGAATTTTTTAAACAACAGCTGATCGTATGTCTTTTACATACATTTTTAAAACAATGATACCACACTTTAAATGTCAAATATTTCACATGAAATATTCAATGTTTCTCAACAATTTTCACAAATTTGAACAGAGTACCAGGCTTAACAAGTTAAATATAAAATTTCTATGTGATACCACTAACATGTCAAAAATATTCTTGCGTGCAAATTGCCGTATAAACAGTGAGTTAAATAATTAGAACGGAGTAGTGACAATGTTTTTTAAAATGGAGTAATTGTGATGTTAGTGATTTACAGAAATAGCTATGTTTGCCTCGATTTTCTAAAATGTTCTTCAAAGAGAACAGATTTATTCAGAAATTTTAAATTTAAGAAACCTATATTTAGTAGCTGTTCGAACTCAAGAACTATGTACGGCCCTATCCATTTATTTTGCTTCGGCTGCTAGTATCAATGACATCTACGCCGCTTAATCTAGATGATACTGATGAACAACTTATGCAATCTTAACTCTAAAAAAATATTTATAAAACATTTCAAAGTGAGAAAGTTCGAATTCATAATTTTTGTGATTAAGAAAGTATCTAACTAAAAAAAGGCTTTATCATTGGTAAATTATTGCTGAAATCAATTGCCCTATTCACAAGCCCCCTAGTACGTGCTAAGTGCTAACAAAATACAACGGTGCTAGCTGGGTTGTTGGTAATTTTCATGCAAACATGCGTTACAACACTTAGTACTTTTTTTCATATGTTTTTCAAACGTTGTATTTGTTTAAATGTTTTATGTTTAAATGAATTATTATTTTTGTGTTCATGTGTGAATTATATTAAATTAAATTGAATTAAAAGATATTTTTATTAGTTTTATTTATTTAATTTATTGATTTGACTGATTTATTAGAAAGTTGAAGTTAAAAGTTGAAAGTTGCCAATATAAAAACTGTTCATTCAGATTTAATATTGCTTTAATGACTCGATTTCTAATATTTTGTATGGTACCGCCATCACCTTTAGTAAAAAGAGATGCTACCTTACGAACGCAAGCACCATTTCCTGAAGATCCCAAGCAGTAAAGTACAATTTTAAGCTGCAAGTCAATGCGTAGTTGGAGCCTTTCGCCAATTGTGTGAAAAACATAGTCATTTTTTATAAGGTTGAACATATAGGCAAATTCCTCTGGCCGTAGTCGTATCATATGAAGAAATCTGTTTGCATCATAATATCTTAAAACTCGATTATGCCATAATGATGATTTTGGTAGCCCTAAATATATACTTCTGCGACTGGAGAGCAGGTACATTAGGTTCATCCTACAAATGTCTTGAATTTCATCTTCACCTTCTTCATCACCTGTATTATTTTTTTTTCATTAAAAATATGTAAACAAAATAAGGAAAACGGTTATAACTTACTTGAGTCAACCATTAATATATCGAAACTATATTTTTCACACAAAAAATTTATTAATTTACTTTTTTCTGTTTTCTCCCCCATTTGGCTTATAAATAACAAATGATGAATAGCACTTTTCTTCTTCTTATTTAATTTTTGACGTATGAAGTACAATGTACAATGCCACATTGATACAATGGTTGTTCACAAAGAAGTAAACAAAAGGTAGTATGCAATACTACCTACACCTTAGCAGAGCTTGTGAATACGGCAAATGTTTTATGCATTTATGCATTAATATATATGGAACCGTTTTTTAAACCTTTACGAGCCAACATTTAGGTATTAAACTCTATACAAGAAGAAGCTTTTGCATATACAGGCATATGTTCTGAGCCACGACAGCTAGACATATAATTTATACATAGCATGCGTCCGCTATAACAACACGTGTAAGAAGTTAAATAAAAACTGGATCTGTTTTTCAGAGCCTTTAAACTTTCAACAACAAATAAAAGAAACATAATTTTAACAAATTAACGAGACCACAGAATCGATTTTCTAATCTTTTAAAATAATTCATAAAATATGTTTCTTCTTATTTTTCTCAGAGTTGATTTTTTTAAGATGAGGAGAAAAAAAACAACTAATTATCAAAACCATATCTTTTTTGCATATTTTTGTATAATAGTGTGGCATCGACGACGCCATTTCGAAACGATATTTAGTGTATAACAGAATTCTGTCAGATTTTTGTGTGATTAAATCGTACGATTGTGTATGAAAGTGAATCCTGGCCTTAACGCGTGACTATATATGCCCCAGGATTTCCGTTTCTTCAAGTTTTTATCATGGTTTTAGTTTGCGCAGGTATTTAAATTAAAATCTACTGTCTGTACTTTTATAAATATTTATTTTGATCGCCGCAAATTTAGAAAGAGACTTCCCACGTATTTCCTGATTTGAAAAATTTTTCATTTTACTAAATTTTGTTTTTGAGTGTAATTTAAACAAAATTCGTTCTTAAGTATAAAAAAACACAAAATCCCAATGTTATTGATTTCTTACTTAAGAACGGAAGTTTTATGATTTTCAGCGTTGGTTTGAATGACAACCAGCAAAAAAAATAGCTATAAAATCTTTTAACTTTTTTAGATTTTTGTTGTTGTTGTTTGTTTGCAAATCTACAAATCTTTTACGCATATTCCACTTAATTCGTAGTAAAACTGCAAGCATTGTTACGTTAAAATGTCAAATGATTTTTATGAATGAATTTCCATCTTTCAAGTTTTTTAAGATTTCATTCCAGTTTTCAAACATTTCATTCATGGGGTAATAATTTTAAGCCATTTGGAAGAGGCAACAGCTGTTAATCTATACGGAGACAATATTTTCTTGTTTCAATTAAAATTTAACTTAATGTATTTTAAAATACTTTAATTAAATACATGCTGTTTGCCGTAACTAAAATGAAAGAGCTAATTTGATAACTAAGTTTATAATTTTATTATTTTTTTATCTCACAAATTAAAACTAATTATTTATAAAGTTAAATTATGTAAAATTAAATTTAAAAAAATTGTTATGTGGGTTTTATATTATTTTTACATTTAAAGTTTGAGTATCTTGCTTTTTTTTTTTTTGGATATGTGATGTTTGGCATTTTAGCGTCAGTGTGATGTCATCCCTAATTAGAGAGTGATTAAATTAACAAATGTGAGCTGGCGACTTTACATGACATGAATGTTTGATTTTCAAAAGTTGTTACGTGTTAGAAGTGTTAAAAAGTTTGTAGTTAAAACAATTTTTTTTTATTTAACTAGCTTTTAAATAGCCATGATGAAGAGAAATATTAGTATTTAATTAAAAATTTGTTGTAAAGAAATGAATTAAAAAACTGTTGTAGGCGACGTGTGTTGATGTAATTATTTATGTTATTGTAAACATATGTTTTTATTAAAAAACAATATTCAATTTAGTTGGTCATTTGTATGAAAAAACTTTCGTCGAATTTATTTAGCTAAATTATAAAAAATAAAAATAAAATTTTCCAAAAGATGGTCCATAACTGTTGTATCTGTCGAAGACGTTTTTAACTTTATATTTGAAAATATTGGCGACACTGTTTAGTAAGGTTGAACATTTTATATTTCCATATTTCGACTCTCATAAATATAAAATACTTCAGGGTAAAAATTGGTTCTAAGAAGTGAAGAAGACTGCTATGTTTATGACGGGTAGCACTGCTAGTGGTGGAAGAACTCTGCGTCAAAACATACTTTATTTATTGTAACTGATGTTACGAGCTTTATTTATCACCTGTAACACAAAATAACATATCTTTTGACACAAAGTTTTTCCACTACTCGCATCTCTACCCATCATAAATGAAGCAGTCTGCATTACATAATCAGGAGCACTTGTTACACTTAAAGTGTTTAATATATATGGGCATCAAAGAAATGAGTGAACGGTTCAACACAAAATCATCGACGGATTCAAATGAATGTAGTTTATGTTACATTAAAGCAATATTAAAGGCTGCTGAAAAAGTTCCCCACCAAAACAGTTTGGGTGATTTGGCCATCACTGTTAATCGAAATACCGGCAATTGCGTAAAACAAAATTTCTATCACATTATTAGAGACAAAATAAAACAAATTAATGAAATCTTTGTAAACATGTGACTTCTGTAGCAACGATGGCACTGGCTGTTTTTCAAAAAAAATTTTTTTTCAAAAAATTTAATTTTAATTCAATCTAATCCTTGGAACAGATTAATTTAAAAAACATTTAATTTAAGCAACGTTAAAGAACCATCTACAAAAGCGAGCCAAAAATTAGACTTAGTCTAATAAAACAATTTTATTCAAGTAATATATGTTCCAATCATCCATTTTCTCCTGAGATGTAAAATCGATAAGATATAAAATGTCTTAAATTAATGAATAATTTGAAACTATAGGAATTGCATTGTATAATTGTATCACACAGCATTTCATCTGGTTCTTAAGCGACTTCGCTTCTCTATGAGTTTTCCACATTAAGAACCTCCGAAGATAAGTATCGAGGTTGATATATAGATAGAACTTTAAATTGTAAAAAATAACACAAAAAATTAAATTGTAATGAAGAATTTTTTTATACGAAATGTCACAACATGGCATTATTATTTAAAAATGATTTCGGACATATGGCCACCGCATCTGCTTATGACAAAGCACATTCTGGACGTCCATCTTCAAGTACTGCTGGTCGTATGTCACGAATAACACGAACCATGTTGGCCTCCAAAGCGTCAATTGTTGAGGGTTTATCAGCATAAACTAGCGACTTCACGTGGCCCCACAGGCAATTATCGAGAGATGTGAAATTGCACGACCTTGAAGCCCAATTGACAGGTTTATTTCTTGTTTTTATTTATTAGGACCAGCACTCAGGTTGTGGGAAGGGGGAGAGAGGAAGTAGTACTTGTTGGCATTTGATTTGAATCTTTACACATTCAAAATGGCAAGAAAGACCTCTGCAGAGAGTTTATTCCACATACGAACTGTTCGTCTAAAAAACGAATTCTCTCTGTGATGAGTAGTGCGATTCACTGGCCAATCGACCACGGACAAAAGCGATCTTAATGCAGAGCGCGTTGGGCGTACAAAATTTCGATTTTCAGGAACAAGTTCTCTGATTTCATAAGAGCACATTTTGTTGTAGTAACGATAAAACAGTAAAACACACCCCAAATTGTGTCGATGCTCCAGTGAATCAATAGAGCCTGATACCCTACTTTCACCGATGAGCTTCTTCGCACTCTCCTGCATGAGGTCGAGTAACTCCAAAATAGACTTTGAAACACCGGCCCATATATGAGAGTTGAGTTCCATTTTTGGTCTGATAAAGGTTACACAGGTAGTAAGGAGATCAGATGGAGTGAAGTATCTCTTACACCGTTTCAGAAAACCTAGGCACTTGGATGCTTCTTATGAGACATGAAATATATGCTGGTTCCAACGAACATCACATTGGATTTTCATGCCAAGAATATCGAGAGATTCTGATTCCTTAACATATATATCACCCATAATTACAGATGAGGTAGCATATTCAGCCATACGCCTGTGCAAAGCATACAGCGTTAAATTGAACCCAACTCGCAAGGCCCTATTCGGAGATTACCAAAAGATCGCGATAAGGGATTTCGTCCATGTCATTGTCATGGTGCGGTAACGATCTCCATAGACCATAACGTGAGAGCCGGACTCATTTTTGAAGAAATAAGGTCCTATGATGCCACCAGCGTATAAACCAAATTAAACAATGCATTTTTCTGGAATCAATGGAGTCTGTAGGGTGTGTTGTAAATTGGTATCAGTCCATATGCGGCAATTTTGCTTATAACAAACCCGTTAGGCCAAAAATGTGTCTTATCGCTGAACACAATGTGGCTATAAAACAACGGATCAGTTACTAACTGCACTAGAGCCCAATCAGCGAAAGAACGTTTAAGCGTGAGTCAATTCATAATGATTTGCAAGAGTTTACTAAAAACAAAAAGAAAAATTTTTTCTTTATTGAATTTTTAGTTTTATTTTTTATTTATAATTTCAAGTTCTATCGGGCTTAAAAAAACACCCTATTACTCGAACAATTTTCAATATCAAATATCTTTTTAGAATTTAAATAAGTAATTGCCATTTCATGACAATATTTCTTTCCTAGAGCGATTTTATACTTGTGTTTAAGGTGAGATGCAAGAGCAGCAAACACATGTGAAAATCAAATGAATTGATGATATTTAAGTTTGTGACGTCATTGGGTAAAATGCGCCTAAAAGGGTCTTTCTTAATATTAATTTAACTGGAAATTGATAGACGAATAAATATTTTTTCGAGATCACCAATTCCAAATAAAAAACTTGGTGTTTAGTTGGGCAACTCGTATAATTTTTGAAATAATTATTGTCGAAATTACCCGCAGCCATTAAATTATGTTCAATCTGTCTTCTTTTAAAAATTTCGTGTTTTATTTTTTTCTACATGTAGAAAAACAACTTACATTAACTTTTTATTTTTCCATGGAGTCAACCATACACACTTTTTTAACTTGTTTAAATTTGATTAAGATGTACATTTTCCTTATCTATTTGTAAAAGCTTTATTTAAATTAATTTCTAAAACAGATACATACTTATCTATTAAAAAAATGGTATTAAGATAAATCTCGATAAAAGTTAATTAAAAATTCATTTGAGTTTTATTCGCCATCCTACTTTAGTTTTGTAGCTTTTTTTTATTTAATACATATAGGCCACAAATTACCTGTAGGTGTTGTTGTTATTGCTAATGAATGATGTACTTTAGCGAAATTTTCCTCATAATATAATGACACTAAATGCCTTTCGGTACAAAATGTTTAAAAGAGTCAATACAAACATGAATATTCAACATGTTGATGCCGCAAAAAGGCGTGATTTACAATTTACTCCTCCAATGACGGAAAATAAATATAAAAAAGTAATAACAATGCAACAAATAAAAAGAACAAGTTAATAAATATTAACACAGCTACTGTTTATTATATTTACATTATTATATTTTTTAAAAGAAAATAATCAGAGAGAAAAATATTGGCAGCGTTGGTTTTTGAAAGACGCTGTACATTTTTTTTTTAATTTTCTTTAAAAGCAACAGTTGATTTACTTTTCGATTTTTCTGTACATTTCATTGATCTTTCAATTTCTTGCTGACTTTTAGCAAAAATAAATTGTCATCTTAGTACACCTTTTATATTTATGTGATCGCTTCTTTGGTGTGACAATTGTACGATTTGTATAAACAAAATCTGATGAAATTTTACCCTTAAAAATCGCAAAAAAGTAAATATTTTAATTTCCACTATTCTGCTGTAATTTTTTGTAGATTGTAAACGGGATAAATATCTGCTATATTAAGTAAATTAAAATTAAACAAAATAAAAATAAATAAATTAAAATAAAAAAAATTAAATCAACTAAACTAAAATACGCACCCACATTTCTGATTTGCTATGAATGCATGATACTTCTATTTATTTACACTGAATTATGTTTTGTCTTATTTATGAACGTGAAAATGTTAAAACGTGTGTCTTGTGTATATATTTTTTATTATTATTTGAATTAAAAACGAAATAAAAAATTATGTAGAGAAGACAAAAATAAACTTGTCATTTATCAATCAGCACTTCAAACATTTATTTTTTTTTCCTTTAGTTAAAATAGATGGATTTTAGAGATAATTTTTTTATTTTTTTTTTAAAGATTTTTTTTTTAAAAGATTATAAATATTGATTTTAATTTTATAATTTTCTTTTATTATTTTCTGCTTTTTTTTGATTGATATCTTATTATTTAAAATATATTTCTTCTAAAATTATTTTTGTGTAAAGGCTGAAGACTTTGGTTAAATTAGTTCCAGAACTTTATTTTTTTTTTAAGATTGCAATAAATAATTTTTATTTGAGATTATCACATTCGAAAATAGTTTTGCACAAACGTAGTGTTATTAGGATCTGCTTCAAAAATCGTCACACTTGCAACCTATACAGAGTTCTTGGAAGCTTTAGTTAAAAATTGCCAAAAAGGTTTATTTTTGGCTACTTAGCGTTAGGCAATCTGCCAGTACACTGAGGTTATCGAAATGCTTAATTTGTTAAAAGGACTGCCAATGTTGGTGAGTGTGATTAAAAAAAACCTAAACAAGGGTTTCTGCTTATTGCCAGTATCTATCTTTCCTTATTAAAACAAATGTGTTAAAAGTTTATGGAGACTAAGTAAACTTTTTACATGCATCAATCGCAAATCATGACAATATCTGAATGGGGTCCAGCGAATGGAGTCGATTTTACTGCTCGTATGCTTACGCACACACATTCGACCAAAAGTGGTGCTTCATCTGTAAGTATGGGTAGTATAATTATTAAGGAATCAGAAGCTTGTAAGGTTCTTGGCATGAAAATTCAGTGTGATGTTCGATGGACAGAACGCGTTTTTCAAGTCTGAAACGGAGCTTTCAAGTGCCTTGGTTTTTCAAACGGTATAAAAGATATTTCACTGCATTTGATCTCCTTACAATTTATATCACCTACCTCCATTCAAGAATGAACTACAACTCTCATAAATGGGCCGATGCTTTAAAGTCTGTTTTGGAGTTAGACGACCGCGTACATTAGAGGGCGAAGAGGCTCATAGTTGACAGTAGGGTATTCAACTCTATTGACTCTCTTGTACATCGACGCAATGTGGGTTTTGTTTCGCTGTTTTATCGATACTACAATGGAATGTGTTCTAATGAGATTAGGGAACTCGTTTCCGATATCCGCACATGCGAACAACATGCTCTTCATTAAGAGCTCATCTATTTGTGGTCGATTGGCACATGCATTACAGAGAAAATTTGTTTTTTAGCAGAACAGTTCGTATGTGGAAGCCCCTTCTTGTAGAGGTGTTTCTTGTCACTTTCAATGTTGGAAAGTTTAAATGGAATGTCCATAAACACTACTCCCTCTATCCTATTTCCCATAACCTAATTTTTAGTTCTGGCGCAAAGCATTTCTTGAGCAGGGGTCATCCCCTGAGTGCTGGTCCAAAATAAAAAAATGTCTCAAAATCACTAAGCGCTGCCATGTTACTCGTGCTAAAAACTGTGGTGGGAAACTTATGCCCTGAATATTTTTAAGGAATGTAAACCGGTTTTGATAACGCAAGTTTTAGAACTGATTATTTTTGAAAAAGTTTTAAAATTTTTTCTGGATTTTTAGAGTAATCTGTTTTCTATTCTTCTATTTTTTTCTCTTATAAAATTAGTGTAGTTTCAAAAATCTTGAATTAAAATTTTAAAAAATATGAATTTCTGAACGGTACTTTTTAATTTATCTATTTCATCCGGTTTCTTGTCTTCATTGTTAAAATGGAAATTATTGGAATTTTCAAAGTATAAATTTTTCCACATCAATAGGTTTCAAGCGAAATATATACTAAAATTTTTAAAATATAAAGAAAAAGCTTCGAAAATTTTTATTGGTGAATTTTTTATCCTTGCAAAATGGCAGCCTTGTGACCATCGCAATTTTTAAAGAAACATGAAGATTTTTACCGGTTAATAAATTAACCCACACAATGCAATTTTTTTTAGCAAATCTGTTTTTTAATTTAATAATTGTGGGCCTCTTATCCTCTACCGTTTCTTTTAAATCCGTTTAAAAGGATGATAATTTTTTGTACAATTGAAACTTATATGAAGCAGTATTCTTTCATATCGAATTAATTTAAATTAAATTAAAGACGGATAAAAGTTGCATCTGTGATCAAACGAAGGTTGGTACAAAGCAAAAACAAATGTACAAGACGAGTTATAGACAGGATAGTAATGAAATTCTTTGGTTTGTGTGTGGACTTCGTCTAACCAAAAATGTAAATAAGTCCTCGTATTCTTATTTACAAAGTTAATTGGTTAAAAAGATGATGTTTACAATGTGCACAACCTAAGGTAGATAGATGCAAAGAATGCTGATGAAGGATGTAGCGATCCAGAAAATGCATTCTTCTGGTGTTTATTTGCTCTTGTTTTTTTTTTTTTTTTTTTTGGAAAACGTCCGTATAAAAACGGTTTTTAGAAATAAAGAAAGTGTACTTAAGCCAAAATCAATTTCAATTCGTTTATAAGTAACGGATGTTATTGCAATGGAAACTCTTGCTAAGCGTGTTTGAATTTGACACAGGTCGGAAATTAAATGGGATTTATCATAACTTTTTCATTAAAAACAAAACCAGCTAAAGAATTGCTCTATAAATATAGCAGAAGTACTTCGTACTATAAATATTTATTTCTCTAGTTCTAAGCTTAATTACTTAGAAAGTATTTAATAATTTATTTCTGAGTATTTTTGTTTGGAGTATTTTTTTCTTTTGTTGCATTTATTTAGTTTGTGATTTTAGAATATATTTTTATAAATTTTACGCAATGAATTGTTAATTTTTAAAAATTAGAATTTTAAATATTTCCATTTTTAAAATCTGCAAAACATTTAACATTAACTCATGACTAAATTTAAATTGTTAAACCAATTTCCTTTACTTTAATTTTTAAAACTTAAAATATGAAAAACTGCATTTTTTTCTAAATTCACTTGTTTTCCTTTTGGCGTATTTCAAAAATAGAAATTTGTATTCATAATTTCAAACTAACCGCTTTAATAAATTAAAAATTTGTATTCTATTTTGTTTTATTTAACGCACTCATCACAACACTTGCTTCTGCTTTTTAATTCTGGTTGAATTATTTATTTTTAAAAATTTTCGTGTGTTATTTATTAATAACTTTATAAATAAATTTAAAATAAAATTGTCACACGTCTAGAATCGTTTAAGTCGTACGCGTGTTTATTTTATTAAGAGAGCGAACACAACTGTTGACATCGACTGTATCTAAACAACTGGCGCGAGAGATATTTACGATGAATTGTGCTCATGCAATTGATTTTTATTTCATTCACGATCACAGGGCTGCCAGTTGCTTTTTTTTCAACCACCACAAACTAAAACAAATTTTGTTTATAAAAAAACAATTTTTTTAATTAGATTTATAATAAAAAAATGTGTAATAAACATTATAAACATATTCGTTTGAAATGAAAAAAAAAATGAAATTAAAAGATACTAAAAAATATTTCGTTGAAATTTCGCTGACGAAATAACCTTGTCCCGGTACAAAATTTCTCATGGAACAGGATTTGTAAATTCATAAGAACCGATCTTGAAATCCTCTGAGGTGAGGCACTACACCTACTATATTTTCTCTTTAAAGTGCTCACTAAAGTATCGATAGTATTTGCTTCTTTCTCTTGATCTTCTTCTTATTTTATAAATACTGTCCATTGTTCCATTGCCATACTGACCAAACTTCTTAGCATTTATTTTTCTAAACTTTGATATAATTAGCAGTATGACTTTAAGGCATTTGATACAAGTTAGAATTAATTTTTTTTTTTTTTTTTGCAAAAATAATCTGGTGTGCATTTGTGTCTCTATTATTTGTGTTTTCTTCTTCTTCAATTATTATTATTATTTTTTTAATTTTTTCCAAATTTCAATTGAGGTAAATCCTCCCATAACCGAATTGAGGTAAATCCTCCCATAACCGAAATCTCGCAGAAAGGAGAGACAACCTAAATTTATAGAAAGATATGTTGCCAGAAATATTTTTCATTTAAATAAACATGGTGCCAGAAACATTTCATAGCTTTTCATTAAATGAGCAGAGTAAAACTTTGAGATTAATTTTTCATACACATTTCTTAAGTCAGTGGTTTGACAGTAACCCACGCAACAACAACAGAATACCAGGCTAAAAAATAATTATTAAAAAGTAATTTTTGACAAAAACTGCTAACCCTTACGATTCCTTATTTTAATAAATCTAAAGTACATGCAATACAAATTACAGCGATAGAGATAATTAGTATTTAAAATCAATATTAATAAGATTTTTTTTTGCAAAGAAAGGCGAGATCCTATGTAAGACTTGAGAATAGTTAGACTTACTGTGCTTGTATGTTATCATTCTGAAATTTTTAAAGTATCGATGTATCGACAATAAAAATATAATGGATACCAATTTTTCGTCAGAAACAAAAATATCGGCATTCCTGCACCCATAAGCTAAAACTAAAAAAAAAAACTTAAAAATTCTTTTTCTTAAAAAGCCAACATTCCTTTTTTTAAATTACAAATCTCTTAAAGGTCCAAAACAAATAAACAAATAACACGCTTTTATCCCCATTATCACTTTAATACTCAACAGTAGCTCCTCATATTCCAAACGGTTCAACACTTATAAAACCACAAAACACATAACAAAAACCAGATGACTCTTTAAAAGTGTGACGATTTTATTGTTTACCATTCTCTCATATTCTCAAGTATTCACACCTTATGGGGAGCTAAAAAAAAAGAGTTCAACATTACACCAGACGGGGTCTAGTTTTCTTGCGTTGGGGTATTACAAACATTTACGACTTTATAGTTGTTTTAATTGTTTGAATGGAAACCGTTTATTATTGCTTTGTTTATAATAAAATGAGAGTTGTATACAATGCTTATAAACATGTTGCAGTAAGTTAAAACTGAATTTTTATTTTATACATATACTTGCTTATAAATTTGTTTTTCCTCTTTTATTTTCTATTATTTCTAAGCAAAATTTTGTATATTATTGCAACAAAAAATGCATCTCTCATGATTTTTTTTTTAATTTTAGACATTTTTGAAATAACAGCTTTTATAGAAGGTATCGCAAATAAGCCCGTGCCTGCTAGAGCTGTAAAATTATCGATAGTCGGCACATTTGATAGCATAGTTTTACATTTTCTTTAACCATCGATACTATCGTTACTATTGAATTTTTTAAGTGTTAATTCTGGCAACTATCCCTTTCCGATACTATCGATTTCGGAAGAAAACTATCGATTATAGCGATATACTGTCGATTGTCTTAAACCTCTAATGCCGGTGTTTCATAAATAACGATTCATTTAACAGCTTAAGCATTTATAACTTAGAGCCTACATTACATTACATTACTCGTATTTAAATAATATATGCACATACAAATTAAAAATGTAATTTTAATTTATTGTGCTTCTTAAAAATGGACAAGAATTAAAATTTTCTTTTTTTAATATTTGCTGTTAAATTAAAAACTTAACACTGTGGGTCTTCATTGCAATTTTTCGTTATGAATATGTTAAACAAAGCATAATCAGCTGTTTCCGTACAGAAAGTGTAATCAGTTTCGTACCCTGCTTCAAAAAATGACATTTGACGAAACTTGACGAAAAGTTTTCTTAAGTACATTATAGTTTGCCACATATAATTTAATATATTTGCACATTTGTTTAAGTTTGCTAAAATTATCTTATGCACATTATAGTTGGGTCTTTTGTTTTGCACCTTTTCAAGAATCATATCACTCGACACTCTAGTAACTAATATTGAATTAAAAAGAATGTGTTATCATTTTAATATTCCAGGTAATTTAAATAGAAAGGAAAATTAAAAAATATATATATTGAAGAAAATACACTGATAAGGAGAATTTTGATTGCCCTAACATTATTTTTTCTCGAAAATTTATCTATGATTGAAACTTAATAGAAAGAGAACATATTTTGAGGGAAAAATATACAAGACAGGTTTAATAGACTATTTTGCAGCTTAAGCAAATGCGTTTCTCTCTCTTTTATTGCTTTTGCTTTTTACTGTTGGTTCGTTATAATGAAATGTTTTGTAAATGCTGAGACATTTATTTATTTTATTTGCTGAAAAACATGTAAGCAAAGCAAAGATTTTAGTGCTGTTGCAATTTCTAAGCAAGCAATTTAAACCCTGCTTAAAACATTCAGTAGTAAAAAATAAATGCTCTTAGAAACATGTAGCTGCTTTTCACAAAATGATCAGGGTACAATATCGGCAACATAATTTTTTTTTTCTTATTTCTCACTTATTTATTTTATACTAGCAGTGACAAAGACTTCGTTTGCGTTTCATTTCATATTTAATTAAAATTCAAATTTAGAAAAATCTGTTTTTAGCTATTTATTCCAGAGTTCTGAAAACAGTGGTAAATATTTTACATTTAAAAAAATAAAATGTGTTTTAGTTCCTTATAGAAATATCACATTTTTACGAAAAAATGTATTCTATATTTGAACCAGCACACAGAGGAGTATTTGACCCAAAAAGCTGGCCAAAAAGGCAAATTTTAATTTGATGAAATCCTAAGAAAAAATTACGCAGATCGATAGAGAACAAAATTCCACATCATATCGTGCAATTTAAAGGGTGTAAGTTAAGATTTATAGTTGTGGGACGCTGTTAAAGTCAGGAAAGTGAAGAAAATTGCATGCGTTTTTATTGAATTTTTTCGATTTCAAGATATTTATATGATATTTTTTTATGGCTAAACGAATAGAGGTATTAGAGGTATAGAGGTATTTTTTTTTTGCCTGAAAGATTTCATCAGCAGCTATTTTCAATATTTAAAAAGAAAAAATTATCTTAAATATTTATTTTTAAAATTTTAATTATAATAAAAAACTATGTATTTAAAAATATTAATTCTTACCAAAAACAAAAAAGGAAAAGCTTTTTGAAAGTGAAGGTAGCTGTTGTACAAAAAATGTTATATACCACAATAAAATATGAAATCTCTAATTTAAGAAAAAAGAAAAAAAGTTTGCGCAAGTTTGCGCCAATATTTTTGGTGATTTTTTGAAAATTTTACCTTTTTTCTATTTTTACTCATAAGGCACTTTTTCTTACACTTTATTGTCGTCATAAACTTTTGTGTTTTTCGAATTATTGCTGTAAAATATTATTTAATCACTTTTAGCAACTACCAACATGATGGGTTACCTGCCCTTAAAAAAGGAATTTTTTTCAATTCAGTTTTTACTTTATAAATTCAAATTTACTAACTGTAAGTTAACCCACGCATACACACCTATTAAACTGTTTTTGTTTATATGCGTTCTATATAACACTTCATCGTCTTCAGGACACTTTACTTCTTCTGAAAATATAGTTAGCTATAAACATACATAATTTAAAAGGGTAACAAATCAAAATTACATTTAAAAACGGTGCAGGTATATAAAAAATGCACCCAAGTATCAGGTTATTAACTAATTAACGGAAAAATGCACTTTGAAAAATATACGTATATGGCTTATTGCGCAAAATTCTTATTATAAGAGTTTTGCAACTTTGAGAGATAACATGGAAAAAATTACACAAGATTTGAGTTATTCCAAATAGTACAGGAATTTAATGCTAGAATCATTGACGGATAGTTGCAGTTTTTAGCTAGTAAATTGTGTGTGTTTTCAGAATGCCAAGGAGATGGCAGAGCCAGAGAGCAGCGGGACATAGTGATGCGGCTAAATTAATAATGGATATAACACGATCTCCAAGAAAAGCAAAAATTTTCAAGCGATCGTTAACAACTTCCGAGGTCCGAGTTAATAAGCTTTCAGCGGAGGGTGCTTTAGCATTGTTTATAAATGCTGATTTTACGAAAAACCAATATGAATATTATACATACCAACAAAAATGTATATCCATGCTACTCATTGCTAAAAAATGACATTAGCGGAAGTGAAGCTGCAATCTCTCCTCGACCACACAGCAACATGCTTATGTACATACCTTGGTGATGTATTACCGCTGTTGGATTATGAAGAACTTCAGTTTCTGGAAAAGTTTTTGAGCAGTGACCCTTTTTTAAGCTGCAATACACAAAAAACACGAAAGATGAAAAAACCTTTTTTATCAGATACTATTCAAATACTACTTCCTGATACAGATGATGATGCCCATGATGAAATACGTATGACATTACCATAATTTTGAATTTTTAAATTAGTTTGATTCTTTCATGTAATGAGGATTTAATAATATTAAATAAATATTAGAAGTAAACACGTTTTTGCTTATTTGGTTGTTTATTCCTTATAGAAAGCCAAGCTACGAAACCAATTTTTTTAAATATTTAATATTGGATAAATTATAATTTTGAGAAAGGAGACATTGTAAAATCCATAAAAAGCTATGTTTTATTTCCGTGTAACTACACAACTACAATACTTCGACTATCTAAATTTAATTTGAATTACTCTTAGAATAAAGTACAGTTGCAAACGAAATTTTGGCGGAATGCGAGGGGAAGACCGGCATACATAATAATAAATAATTTTTCTAAAAATACACAACAAATATATAAAAATAAATTCTCTTCAAAATGAAAAAAAAAAGTTCTAAATAGAGGTTGGGTGGGTGGGGGGTATCAAAAATAACACTAATCCAATAATAATCTGCCACTACCTTTTTTTTATCGAACTAAAGCTAAAACTATCAAAAAAGTTCAAATTTTAAAACAAAAACCACGCATAATAATTTCGGCCAGCTTTTTGGGTCAAATACTCCTCTGTGCAGCAGTCAAATCATCCAGCAGTTATTACGTGTTGCAAACACAGATAGACGGTCGGACGGACGGACATACAGACAAAAATAAATTCCAGAAATAAGTGTTTAGTATTCCATATTGATTAATTTCTACACCAACATACAAATTTGCAATATTTTGCAAATGAACAGAAATTACCGCTCAACAGTTATATTATTTCTATAGACGATTGGTACCATTTCGTAAAAAAATGATAAACAGAATACAACAACACACTATTCTTCTTTTTGCTGTCATAGTCGGCTAAAAATTAATGTTATTACATTACATTTTCAATTCTTGTCCTTGTTTAGCAGACTAGAAAATTTAAACTCTTTTCACTTTTCAACACATTTTTTTATCGTTCCTTAATTGTCTAAGTTAAAATTACAACCACAATTACCTGATGAGAGTTTATATAATTTCCTTTTATTCAACACATTTTTTTGAATATCATTCTCATTATGTATTATTTTCAAGGTTCGATTGCCATTTTCACTCTTTAAATTCTGGATAATTTGTTAATTGCTAGTGTCTGGTAATTTTATTTAATTGAAAAAATTATACATTTGGTATTGTCGTTTTAAATTCAAATCGATTTGATTGTTTATATTCAAATACTCACAGTACACAGTGGGGCAGAATAACAAAAAGTTCTGCAGAGTCTGCAAAATTTTATATGGTAATTTTATATGGTAATTTTAGACTATTCATTTAATAATTACCTTGCCTCCCAGCATCAGTGCTGCGGGTTGTTAAAGAAGGGTATTTGGGGCTTGGAATTGTTGAATCGGTTGCATTTTTTAGTTTGATCCGATAATGTGTTGAGAGTTATAAGTGTAAAATTCTAAAAAAAAAAATAAATTGAGGAAGTCTTTTTTGTTAGTTTTTTCTTCTTTGCTATTTCGAATGATCAGGTTCATAAGTTATAAAATTTTCAATTGAGCGTCTTTTTTTTAACCGACTTCAAATAATAGTAGGTTCTCAATTTGAATGACTGTTGCTTTTCTTATATGTATGTGTGTGTGCCTCCATTCTGGACTAATTAAATAAATTAATTTTTTTTTATTTGAAATTTATTACGAATTCATCCCGTTTAAAAAATAAAGGGTGTCTCCATTTAACATATATGTTACTTACGTGTATTATGAACCGTAAAGGGCATCACTTGGGCTGACAGAAAATTAAAAAAATAAAAAATATTATTTATCTACGTATATATAATTAAACATAAAATTTTCATCGGCTCTTAACGAATTAAGCATTTTAAAGTTTTAAAACGATACCCATATTGATATTTAAAAAAAAATGAAAATTTCAGAGGCCCGTAACTCGATAAATATGGGCGAGCGCCAATTTTTTTACTTGATGTTTTTTATTTTTAATTCTTTTTCGACCCAATATTTATTTTCTGATTGGAGTTATTTTATTGCTCCAAATTACAAGAAACATTTAGAGGTGGGCGAGGTGTTTGCCCTCTGCGTCTAAAGACATGGACCGATCTTGCTGATTTTCAATAGCACCTCTTTCGACACGATTTTCGATTATCTTAAGTTCATCTACTGCCTTGACTTGATTTCAACACTAACACGGACGGACAGACGGACATTGCTGAATCGACTTTATTTAAATTATAAACGTTTCATTTATGAGTTCTTTATTTGCAAAATAATTACACACACAACTTTTAGAGTTAGATTTTAATAAAGCATCATTGTAACAATACTTTATAGGGTCAGAAAAAAATATTGTAGAAATTACAAACGTAATGACAAAATAAGTTAAATTCTTTTTCGTTTTTTGTGGTGAAGAGTATTAAGGAAGGATGTCCAATTTTTTACAGAAAAATGCTTGCAAATTGAGCATAATGTCTATTGCTATGACCGTTATAGTAACAAGCGTTGATATTCCAAGATATAAATTAGAGGGTGCCCCAATAGATAGACGCTTGAATTTTATAAAGATAATGTATTTCGCTATAGCGACAAGTATAAAATTTGGATTTGGAAATAAAAGGGTGTCCCGATATTTGATGTTACTTTGATATATGTGGCCAAATATTAAAACCGGTATAGAATAGACCTGTTTTGCTAAGTACGCTCTAAAAACGAGTTTATAATTTAAATTTATAAATTAAAGGGTGTTCTCAAAATTAATGTCATTTGACCTATGTAGCCGTATCTTTTAAGCCATAATATACTTTGCTTGGTATAATAGAAGGTATAAATATTTCAAAATATATATTAAAGAGTGTTACCACAGTTGATGTAATTTGATATATATGGGCAATATAGACAGACGGATGAAATTTACAAAGAACTTGATTTCTAAGTCTACTACAATAGAAAGTATAAAATTTTAATTTGGAAATTAAAAGGTGTCTCTATAGTTTCTGTAATTTGATATATATTGAAAAACTCTAGGACGGTTATAGCCAGACGGTGGAAATTAGCAATGAGCTGTAGTGCTAAGTATACTATAACAAGTATAAATTTTGGAAATATAATATATTCAAAAAAATAATTTATGAAAAATAAGAGAAGGTCAATTATTAAATGGGTATAACTCGCTTACTATGGATAAGATTGTTTAATAAGAGCTAAAGAATCATATTGAATAGAATAAAAACACAGAAATTTTTTTCAACATTATGTCCAATATGATCAATTTTAAGAGCACCTTCAGAGCCATCTCTAAAACACCGAAATAATTCCGCGTATAATATTAAATTCTTTTTAACTTAGGTATCTCCTATTTTGCCCTTAGATATTTTTATTCTATCCCACTGTGCAGTATATGCAATACCAATTATTACAAACACGTAAATAAGTGATGTAAATAACAGCTGTGGGAGTTCTAAGCTGTTGTTTTATGAAGCAAATTCGTTTAGCATGGGTGGATAGATCTCTGAATTATAAATTGTATAGAGTAATACAGAAATTGTTAGTAGAATATTAATAATGTATCTTTTATACAAAAGTGGCCTTCAATGAAGGTAGATCGATTTTGAAAATTAGATGACTACGATGATATTTAGCATCGAGGAAGTAATCTTGAGCTTCGATGTCTGACTTCATTCTAATTCAAGCGTAATCTCAAAAGTTATGTTGCCAGCTGCCGCCTCCAGGTATGCGCTGGTCTCCCGACTTGACTGCATCTCTGCGAGATCAATTCCAAGCACTTTGGAAAAGTTTATTAAAATTCTCCACTGTACAATTTTTAATTTTCCTGGACCGAGATCGCTTTTACCCACATGATCTGCAAAACATTTATATTTTATTTTTAAGTCGGGATTAAAAAAAATTTTCATAAGTTACAAGTTATCTTATGGCTTTTGTGTGTATTAAAAACATAAATATACCAATTTTATAAGGATTAAATCTAAACAGATTGCTGGGTTGCAGATATATTTAATTATTTTGTTTTACTCTTAATGTAATAAACTTAATTGCTTAACAATAGCCATATTTTTATATTTGTTTTTGAACTTTAAAAAGTTCACTACATCCCATCTCAGCGGCCTGGAAGTTTAGCTGAAATTAAGTTATCAATAGCATTGCTGAAATATGAATTCTGTTGCTACATTACAATTCATTTAAATTTATTTTCCATTTCAAACGTATGCACTCATCAAGTAAAGACCAATCAACTTGAAATTATGTATCGCTGCAAACAAAAAAATTGAAAACAAAATCTTTATCAAGAACATGTTACTATTTTAGGTCTTGATGTGGGGTCAAGTAAAATACTGAAAACCTTATTAGAAATACACTTTACTCATATATATTTACATAAATTACAAAAATATGAGTGTACGTTTTAAAAGTGCAAATTAATAAGTCAAGGGTAGATGATGACAATGATGTCTGTAATATAGAATATAAATAAAAAATACAAAAATATAAAAAAAAAATTAATTGATATAATTACAACTTTAAGAAACTCTGTTAAAAAATTATTAAATAAAAGTTTAATTATCTAAAAAAATTTAATTTAACTTAATGTTTTCTATTGTCTTTTACTTTTCGTTTTATCTTGTTTTTTTAAAATCCAAATTAGGTTATGAACATCATTAGAATGTTATTAAAGGTCGTAAATTAATAAAACAACAAATACAAATAAAATTCATTTTATTATTTAGCTCTTTTTATCACGTAAATTAAATAAACAGAAACTTGAATTAAAAAATATGTATTCTAAAAAAAATCTATAAAAATTAAATGCAATTTTACTATTGAAAACAATGCCACATGGCAACACGTTCATTTAAGGCTGTCTCTTTCAGTGTAGCTAAATGTTGAGCACCACTTTGACTTACTGGCGACCCAGCACTAGAGCCACCTATTATCACTGTGCCTAATACTAATTTCTTAGCCATTTTAGTTTTGGTTGCCAGGGTGGTTCTTATTAAAATGTTGTCTAAATTATTTAAATTCTGCAACGGTATTGTGATAGTGGGCTCTACACTGCCCACCTCCCATTTGGTAGAGAGTGAGGGATAAAAATTACTTGATTTCCAGGAATCAATATAAATGCCATGTTCGAAAACTGTAGTCTTAACATAAACACTGCCAGCTGTCGCCTCTAACTCATCTTTGACCTTATTCGTACATCTCATGCGTGCAGTGGTGATTTTAAGCGCCAAACAGTGTGGCGTCTTTGTGTTGACATTTCGTATACCCATTTTACGTTTCATCTCAGAGGTCATACGGCTTTTGGATTGAGCGGTTTGGGCGGCTTCTTTGCCATTAGATAGACTGATATTGGAAGAGTCCATATTCACTGTGCTACTACTACCATTATGGGTGGGATCAATGGGTTCGCCGCAATCTTTTATTTCGAAGATTATTTCCACAACCCCTTTAGTCGAGTTGGCCAACTAGTGAAAAATAAAACAATTAAAAGAAACAAAAAAAGTTTGCTTAAGTAATTTTGTCAGTTTACAGTTTTAATTGTTAAATTAAACCAACTTAATTATGAATATTTAAATAAAGAAAAATACATTTTGTCTGGTCTGACCTTAAGTAATTGCAATGTTTAATTCATTTTCTCATATTTTTATTATGGTTTATGTAATCAGTTAAAACTTTCGCTGAAATGTTTTATTTTAATGGCTTAAATAGATGACTTGCTTGCTTTATTGCACACTTACTTATAAAATAACTATCACTTGAAGTATATTAAATTTATATTAAAAATAATTAAACAGTTTTTCAATTCACAACCTATTGTATGTGTGCTAAGTCGTTAGAATCTACAACACAACATTTACCTAATTTTTCGGATGTTTACTGGTATTTGGGTAAGAACATATTCCCAACGTTTTTTCTCATTTTTATTCGTATTTGAATTATTTTTTTTTATTTAAATTAAATTTTTTTTAATTCGAAATATTTAGAAATTTAGATACAACATACAATTTACAATTGTTGTGAACTAAAAAAAAAAGTTTTGAAATTAATAACAACAAGTAAGAGTGCTATATTCAGCTATGCCGAATCTTATATACCCTTCACCATGTATATCTAGTTTATTGAAGTAACTCCATTAAAAAAAAAAACAAACATTGGGGTGTTAGAGACTTCAAAAGTAAGAAAAAAAAAATTTAAGTTCTATAAATAATTTCACATAACAATGTCATCGGCTCTTAAAGGTTTAGCATTTAATAAAAAATTTTAGTATTTCCTTAAACACCTCTTCAAAAGCTTTTAAATAATACCCATATTGATATCTTGAAAAAAAATACTTTTGTTTGAAAAACTCCGAGCACCGATTTTTCATCTGATGTTGTTTTTTCTTATTTTTTGTTTTTAATCTATATCGCCTCCATTTATTTGTTTTTTTATTTTTATTGGAGTTACTTCATTGTCCCAAATAATATGGAAAAATTAGAGGTAGGCGTGGTATTATGCCCGCTGCCTCGAAGGACATGGACCGATCATGCTGATTTTTAATAGCACCTCTTTCAACACTTTGTCCGCTCATCCAGTGCCTTGGCAAAATTGATTTCAATACTGACACGGACGGATAGACAGACATCAGTCGACTAGAGTTGGGCTTATTAGCTCTTTAAAGTGAACGATCTTTTCAGCTGAGCTCATTAGAACGAACTAGTTTGTTCATTTAGTTCAAAGCTCACTTACTGAGCTAAAACATGTGAGCGAATCCAGTTAATATATTTATCTCAACTCTTACAATTTTTAGTGTTCTGTGATAAATTTATTAGACATTAAAAACATATTCACACATACTAATGAAAAAGTGTGCAATTGAAAACCAATTAAAGAATTATTTATATATTTTTTATTTATATATATCTGGCTTTATTTTTTGTAAACCGTTAAAATGAAAAAAAAAATATTAATTCATAATGATATATTTTCTGATCAGTAAAGGAGGTTTCTGCTTAATTTGGACCAAAATAAGATTTAATATTTCACTCAAGTTTAATTTTATATTTGTTTTAATATAAATAATGATGAACTAGAAAAGGGGCTCAGTAACTAAGCTAAAAGAGCGCTTCATACAGTTCAATTAAGTGAGTACTTCAACTGAACTAGGTCGTTCACGAACTACACAACTCTACAATCGACTTTGCTATGCATAAGGACTCAGAATATATATACTTTGTGGGGTCGGAAATAGATATTGTAGAAATTACAAACGGAATGACAAACTTAGATTTACCCGTTATCGACGTTTTGCGGTGAAGATTTTAAAAATGAAGCATACGAGGGCTGCTCTACATATTTCTGGTCTAATAGTGAAAATGCGAATATTTATAATCAAAAATGGTTTTATTGTTTTTCAAAGTATTCTCCAGCATGATTTTTACACTTTTGCATGCGCTCAAACCAGTTGTCGAAGCACTTTTTCCACTCCGATTGAGACACCTCTAAAACATGGTTTTTGAACACTTCAACAGCTTCTTCACGCGACGAAAATCGTTGACCACGCATTTTTTTCTTGATGTGCGGAAACAAGAAGAAGTCATTAGGTGCCAAGTCAGGGCTGTACGGCGGATGACCCATTTATTTGCCGTTTTGGCCAATCAAAAACGCTCTGGTTTGAGCCGATGTGTGAGAGCTCGCATTGTCATGGTGAACAATGATTCGTTTTCTCTTGTTGGTTTTTCGAATTTCTCCGATGACTTCAGGCAAACAAATTGTAGTGTACCATTCAAAAGTGACCGTCCTACGTTGCTCAAGCGCAACAGTCGCCACATGACCAGTTTTGCAGAAGAAACAGGCGACCATTTGCTTCGAAGTGCTCTTCCACGAACAACTTTCGTTGGATTTTGCTCGTTTTTGAAGGCCCACACCGCCGATTGTTGTTTCGTTTCGGGCTCATCCGCATAGATCCATCATTCGTCTTCTGTGACGATCTTATAAACGTCTTTTGAAGCACCGCAATCGTATTTTTACAACATTTTTTTGCACCAATCGACACGAGCCTTTTTTTGAACGACTTTCAAATTGTGCGGGATCCAACGAGAACAAACCTTTTTTACGGCCTGGTGTTCATGCAGTATCGAATGTATGCTGGTGGAAGAAATGTCCAAGGATTTCTCTATCTCTCAGTATGTCGCATGTCGATCTTGCATTATGAGTTCACGCACGGCATCAATGTTCTCTGGCACAACAGCCATTTTTGGACGACCTTCACGGAATTCGTCTTTGAGCGAGCTTCGGCCACGATTAAATTCATTATACCAATTTTTCACAGTGCTATAGGATGGTGCTTCATCGCCATACAAAGATTTAAGTTCATCAATGCAATCTTGTCGTGATAATCCACGTCGAAAATTGTGAAAAATGATGGCACGTAAATGTTCACGAGTTAATTCCATTTTTTTCTATATTAATTTTTTCAAGTCACTGTAAACAACACACGTCAAAACGTTTTGAGTACGATTATGCTTAAAAATGACAAACTTTCCAATGGAAATGTCAGATTGCACTTGGCAGCACTCAGTGTTGCCAGGCCAGAAATATATACAGCAGCCCTCGTAGAAACAAAAATATTTAATTTAAACAAAAAAGCTAACGCTTGCATATTTACAAAAATTAAATTAAATCCATCAAGTGTGTGTTAGGCGTATTTAGTGCTGAAAATTTAAAGCGGTTGAAAAGACAATATAAATCAAAAGTTGGTGTTCTAGGGTGACATCCTGTAAATCTTAGTTTTATTATTGATTTGCTATTATAGTGGGCAAATACCCTATTTAACACCTGCCTGCTGTGGTAGTAAAGACAATCACATATGAAAAGTGACGCCTTATATAGAGCACCCTTTCATTTTAAATGTTAAATTTTAATACTTTTCGTTATAACTTAAAGCAGCACACATTCAGGCTGACTAAAAAAAACTCAATTGCATTGCATTCCAGTAAATCAAGTTTACCGCTAGGAATTTTCAAAAAGTGGCACATAAGGTCGCAGAAAAACGTTGTTTTGAAAATAAAAGTGGATATTCACCGGATCGTTTAGTTTCCTAATTAAACATTTATTGAAAGAACATGTAACGCTGCTTCAATTTTTTGAGTGGGACTCAGTGGTTTCATCTAAATGTGACCACATATATATAGTAGGCGTACAACCAAAATAAGGCCCCATCACCACGCTGTAGCCGATGTTGTGCTAAAACCGAAAAATGTTACCTCAGGTCATTTCGGAACAAAAACGTTTTGCGTCGAAGCCGATTCCTAAAAGCCCTTTAAGATTTTTTAATTTTTTCAAAATTTTTTATTTTATAATTACATTGCTTAATGTAATTATATGATTATAATCAAAATCACAATCTAAAACTAGTGAAATTAACTTAAGATTAAGAATTTGTGTTGATTTGCATTGGAGGAAAAATCTGGTACGACTTTGATGGCGCGTTTCGCACAAATGTATGTAAATGTTAATTGCATTTATACAAAATATTATTCAATATTTAATGGAAAAATTTATAATTTATTTATCAGTTAATTAATTTATAAAGAAAATAATTCTATTTTTTTAGAACTTACTGATTCCAAACTTAATTGCATTTGACGCGGAACCTTTTTTAACGATATCGAAAATCTAAAGATGATGTTCTTGTTGTTTTTTTATGCACTACATGGTATTTTTAAATTTTCAAAACTTTTAAAAAAGTTGTATTCCTTATTTAAAGCTTTATTTGCTTTTTTTTCTTATTTTCAGCTTTTTTTTTTGGAGAATTTTTAAGAAAACACTGCCGAATTCAGAAATTAATTGCTTGAACTTTTGAAACTTTTAAGTTAATCTTTGCAAAAAGTTTGCCTTATTTTTAAAGAAAGAAAGAGCTGTCTAGTCTCCTTTCATAAGAATGTTGCAAAAATAGTTTAATTTTAATAAATTAAAAAAAATTCTATTCAAATTTACAATTTCAAAATCGCTTGCGCTTTAAGAAAAGTGCTTTTAGTAAACATATTTAATAGATTTTTAAATATTATTACAAAAAAACTCACATTATTATTGCTGTCATTACTTGGTTTTTTAACCGTCGTTGTTATATCCTTTATAGGCATCCACAGCTCCTCTGTTGAGAACATGCCACGAGAATTACGTTTAAATAGTTTAGGCTGCAAATAGCAAGTGACCGAGCCTATAATTAACAAAAAAAAAGATTATAACATAAATTTCCATTACAAGTATTGCTTTTTAGCTGGCTGCTATATCTTGCTATATCTACCTATATTTCTTCTCGATTCAGTTATTGTTAGTGGAGGCATTGAATCTTTTGAACTCACATCCAGCGGTTTACGTTTGGTTTTCTTTTCTTGATCTTTGCTTTTATTCTCCTTGTCATCTATTATTGACTTGTCGGGACTAGTTTCGAAAATATTTTGCACTAAATTCGAACTTTTATCTTTTAGGGAACGATAAGTTTTGCTAAAGCGATTAAATGACTGCAATTGAAAGTGACCAATTAAAAAAAAAATATTATTTGCTTATGAAATGTTTGTTTATATATTTTTTTTATTTTATTTATTGATTGTTAAATTTACCGTTGGCGGCAATTCCAATAATGCATACACTGTAAAAACCACAAATTGTCCAGCAAATAGCTCCTCAGGCGTGAAATCAGTAACTGCTGCTTTGCTGCCACGACGTGATGAATGTTTCATGGAGGGTCTGTAATATATTGAAAAAAAAAACAGTAAGAAAAAATTAGATTGACTGTTAGATAAATGAATTTCTTGAGTGATTTCATGATTATTTAATAAAAGTTGCATAAGATCAAGTAGCCACAGATATTTTGTAATAAATTTTTACTTCATAAAAAAACTGTTGTTTTTGCTAATCAGAAATGCTCTTTTTATACCCTTCACCACAAAAAGTGGAAAAAGGGTATAACTAAGTTTGTCATTCCGTATGTAATTTCTACCATATCTATTTCCCATCCCATTCAGTACATACATATATTTTGAGTTCTTAAGTATTTGGAATTCGATTGAGCGATGCATGTCATTCGGAACAATAAATTAACACCAATCAAAAAATAAATACATGGTGCGAAAAAGAATTAAAAATAAGAAAAAAACTCGGCAAACTTAATTTCAACACTAACACGGACGGACAGACAGACGGACAATCAACTTCGCTATGCATAAGAAGTCAGAATATATATATTCTTTATGGGGTCTGAAATGGATATTGTAGAACTTAGATATACCCAGTCACCACTTTTTGTGGTGAGGGTTGTAAAAAGTCAGTACCAATTTAGGATATTTTTAAAAAAATATTAGCAGAACGAATTTTAAAAGTATCTTTAAGAAAAGTTTTAAAATTTCTTAAAGAAAATTTTTAAAATTGACCAAGAGAATGATTTTGCAAAACCCGTTTGAAATTAAATAGTTCTTTTGACATTTAGGGTCTTTCTTTCTTTTTTGACCGACTTCGAAAAAAGAAGGAGGTTTTACAATTCGGCTGAATGTTGCTTTTTTATATTTGTGCCTCCAGAACTCAGTCATTTCTGATCAGATTTTGAAAATTTTTGGTAATATGATAGACTACGCTTACAGATTAGTCCCGTTTTAAAAACGGTTGATAATCTTAAAAATTAAAAATTAAAGGGTGTTCCCATACAACATACATATTATTTACGTGTATTATGAATTCTAAAGGGCATTACTATAGCTCCCAAAAACAAAAAATTATACAAAAATAAATCTAAAAATTAAAGGGTGCTTCCATAAATGATGTAATTTTACTTATATGGGCCTATCTTTTGAACCGTTAGAGACAAACGCTTGCAAATTGGACAGAATATCGATTGCTATGGCGTTATAGTAACAAGTATTAATATTACAAATTATAAAATAAAGGGTGCGCCAATGGTTCATTAAATTTGATGTATATGGCCATACTTTTGAACAGTTGTAAACAGACGCTTAAAAATTTACAGTGAACCTGTATTGCTAAGTCCGCTTTAACAACAAGTATAAAATTTGGATTTGGAAGTCAAAGGGTGTTTCAATAGTTAATGTAATTTTGTGTACGTGACCAAACTTTTGAATTGTTATAGACAGAACGCTGAAACTTAAAAGGGATCTGTATTGCTAAATCCGCTATATCAACGAGTTTATAATTTGAATTTAGAAATTAAAGGGTGTCCCATAATTGATGAAGATTAACTTATATGAGCCTATCTTTTGAACCGTTATAGACAAACGCTTGCAAATTTGACGCAATATCGATTGCTATGGCCATTAAAGTAACAGCTGATAATATTTAAAATTATGAATTAAAGGGTGCGCCAATAGTTTATTTAATTTGATTTATGTTGCCGTACTTTTTAACAGTTATAGACAGACGCTTGGAATTTGCAACGAACCTATATTTGTAAGTACGCTATAACAACAAGTATAAAATTTGGATTTGGAAATAAACGGATTTGGAAATAAATAGTTGATATAATATGGTGTATGTGGCCGGACTTATAGACAGACAGCTGAAATTTACAAGGGACATGTTTTGCTAAGTCCGCTATAACAAGAAGCTTATAATTTGTATTTAGAAATTAACGGGTGTTCCCAAAATTAATGTAATTTGTTCTATGTGGCCGTATTTTTTGAAGCGTTGTATACAAACATGTACAAAAATGTTATATTACAAAATAAATAATTGATATATTCTGATGTATATGGGCAAACCGTTACAGACAGACGGTTGAAATTTACACAGAACCTGATTGCTAAATCTACTAAAACAGCAAGTATATAAATTGAATTTGGAAATTAAAGAGTGACCCTATAGTTGCTGCAATTTGATGTATATTGCCAAACTATTGAACAGTTGAACTAGTAAAAAGTTTGGAGATATAAGTGTGTTCCAATAGTCAATGTAGCCTAATTTATGTGGCCATACACTTGAACTGTTATAGGCAGACAGATTAAATCTGTTTTGAAGTCGGTTTTTTTTCGCAAGAATTATACAAGAATTGCTTTCGTTTTAATGGAATATTATTTCACTTTGCCGAAATTTAACATTTAACTAGGGTGCGATATTTAATGCTGGAAACATTTTTATAGCTTTCACAAGAGACATAAAACGCTTCAAAGGTAATGTAGAACCAACAAAAGAATTAAACAGAAAGTTTTACTAAGATAAGGTGAATTTAGAAAAAGTTTTGCAAACCAATTTTAGAAAAAGTTATAATTCTGGAAAGTATTTTTAAAAAAATTAAAAAAACTATCCTGAACAAGAAGGTCCTTTAAAAAAGTACCTTTTGAAAACATATTTGTTACATAAACAAAAAAATTTTTCATAAAAGACTTTTTCAAAAAGTAAATTTTAAACATAAAAAAATACAAAAATAACATTTGAAATAAGATTCAAAATAATACATTTTAAAATGGCTTTTACAGAAACACTATTAATGAAAATCACTCTTAGAAGAATACTAAGGTTTGATTGTAGTACTTCGCGAAATGTATTTTAAATATTACATTTTTTTCAATATCTTTGAAAATTCTTTTAAACAAACGCTTCTTAGAAATGCACCTTAAAAAAGCATCGTTTAAAATAAAGTATATTTTGAAAAAATTTAATTAAAACTTCTACTCGGGGACAAAATACAAAGTTATAATTTTTAAATAGAGCCTTTTTATAAAACATTTCCAAAATTACTAAAAATTATTTTCTAACATATTAAAGAAAATAAAAACATTTAACTAAACATTTAGTAAAAATTATTTATTTCAATAATTTTTTTTCTTTATTCTACTTACAAAATATGTTAATAAATGGATGTTTAAAAATGTAGGCTATGTTATTAAAAGAAATTTTTTAAAAAGTATTTTATTCACAGAGATTAAAATTTTCTATTACAATTGTATTAGATTTTAATAATTGCAATTTTATATTGCGATCAAAAATCAGTGATTTTTTTTTTCTTGTGTCATGCGCTCCTTCAATAAAAATATTGTTAATGTCATAACAATTACTTACTTGATATCTGGTGCCAAGGGAAATTTAAAGGTTTCATTAAATTTCGGCCATGAATTTGTTTGTATGGTGCTGTCTAACCGTTTGTGGCCAGGAAAAAGCTTCACCTACAAAACAAGAAATACAATTAAGGTTCTTATCTTTGCTTAAAAAAGCTTTTTTCATTTAGTTTTGCAACATACCTTTATTAAATAACCCTGAACAATTTTAAAACCAAATAAAGTCGGCAGATGTCGTGCTGCCAATAAATGTACATTCAGTTCTGGTATAACGGTTTTAGCTCCATTCTGTTCGCTGGCATTCGCTTCAATGGAAATCTGAAAACCGATTTCAGGTTCCAAACTTGCAGATTGTTGTTTCGAGCCAGTAGTACCATTTTGATATCCAGGTAAAATTGATTTTAATTTATTCATAGAAAAGGGCATCTTTCATTGAGAATTAAGCAACCGTGTAGAAAATATGTTTGTTTGTTTGTTGTTTGAAAGAGAATTCCCCCTTTTATTTAACATTTATGATACTGAAAAAAGATAAGAACGAAAAACATAATATTAATTAATACATTTTGTAACACTTGCTTTTTTATTGTTTTGTCAATGTAATTTCAATTTAATATTATTTATTTTATTTTTTATTTTTTCTTTTAATTAGCAACATCAAGTAAAAAAAGTATTCAAGTTATAAGTATTTAAATGTACAAAAAGATTTTGTTCTGTTTTAAGTTAAAAGCAGGTATTTTTGCTTTTAGTTCTTTTTTCTTTTTAATTTCATGTTTTTAATAGTTTATTTATAACATTGAGATTTTTTGCTTGTTTGTGCATTTAATTAATCTATAAATTAATACAATTTTAAAATTCAAAATGCAAACTTAACGCGGTGTTGCTTTTTTATAAATTATGATAAAAAAGTACACAACAATATAAAGTTAAGCCAGTGTTGTCAGATTAGGGGATTTATCTCCAACTCAGGGATTTTATTTTTAAAAGGTTTTTTGGAGATTTTTTTTTTAAATTTTTTTCTGGTTATTTTAATTTTACAAATTTCCTAGTATGGTAACAAAAAACATTGGCCCTAATCACGATCTTTGTGCAATAGTCTTGCATCATAGCATTTGCAAAATGAGTGTTTTGGTGGTGTAAACTAAAAGTATGCTACACAATTTTGCAAGTGCTATGATGCAAGACCATTGCACAAAGATCGAGAATTGGGCTATTGTTAAAAATTATGACGGATATCTCCCTAAATTTAAAAACCAAATTCGCCTTTTTTTTAAAAGTGAACTCAATAAAAACCAAAATAAGAAATAAACTGTAATATGAGCTGATCGAATCTTAATAGGGAATTAAAACACATCTTCAGCAATGCCTTAAATGTTTAACTCCAAAAAATTAAAAAAAAAATAGCTTCAGACAACGAGGTGGAGCATTTTGATTTAGAACTTTTCGATTTTGTTAATCAATAATAACAATCAACAATAATATTTATAGCTTATACATTATATAAAACTTGTACAAATACATTACAAAAAAAAAAAAAAAATCGTATTTTAATCAGTGATTGAAAATGCTTGACTATTTTCAATGCATATGTAGTTGCTTAACTGTTGCTTTGGAAAAATGTGCAGCAAAAGGCAAATGCAAAAAAAAAAGAAAGAAACGCATTTGCTGACTATGTGTTTCTTTCTGCAGCAAAGCAATTAATTTGAAAACGTTTGCTGTTGCTTAAGCAATCAGTTTTTCTTTATTTTTATTTCTGCTTAACTCTTTACTATGAAGTTGTGGCTGGCTACGTTGGCTGTTTCTTGCTATAACTCCAGCTTTTCATCCCTTTTCATTTCCCATTAGAAACGTATTTATTTATTACTTAAGAAAATACATACAATACAGACACAGACGTTGTTTTTATTACACCATTAAACCCTTTTTTTCTTAAGCAACAGCTGTTTTCAATTAACTTATTGCTTAAGCAACAGCACATGTTTTCAAAATAAATGCTTGGCTTATTGTTTTGCTGAAGAAAGAAAAACATAGTAAGCTGAAGCAAGTGTGTTTTTTCTCTTTTTTTTGCATTTGCTTTTTGCTGTTGTTTCGTTTATAATGAAATGTTTTGTAAATGCTGACACATTTACTTTTTTTATTTGCTGAAAAACAGTGTAAGCAAAGCGAAGATTTTAGTTCTGTTGCTATTTTCAAGAAGCAATTTAAGCACTGATTTTAATACTTAAATTCAAATATAGTATTGTTTGTAAAGGGGATTTTTGGGGATAGTTGAAACGTTTTTGGGAATACGACTTGAAAAAAATCTGGGAAGCTTGAGTTAAGCACAACGGTAAGTGCTGCCAGATAAACTTTTTTTTGGGGTTTTGAACATAAGGTGTTAGCTGCCATTAAAATTATGTGCGCTGTAGCAACGAGTTGAACAAATATTAAAGGATATCGCAATAGTGACAAGATTTTCAAATACGTGGCCTTAAAATTTAATGAGGGTATCCTGGTAGTGGCGCGATTCTCACACGTATTACCTAATTTTTTTGAACCCTAATAGTGCGAGATTCTAAATTAACAAAGAGTACGTATTGCTAATTTCTTATAAAGGCATGTAAAAAAATCTAAAATTAAAAGGTGGTCCAATATTTATCTTATTTTAAATTAAGTCAAGCTTAAGATATAAAATGAAAAACTAAATGTTGGCCTATACAGGGTATGGAATCCACCAATTCTCACTTGGTGGTTTTCTTTAATATTATTTTTTTTTTTTTTCAGAAGCAACTATGCATTTCGATTCAAGTAACATTCAACAGATTGAAGTAATAATATAATTAAAAAAAAACACCTATCTAAAATAAAACATAATTCAAACTGATCACATCCGCAAGTTAGAAATTTTTATTGTTATAGAGGTGTGACTAAGGGTTTCGTGCAGCTGGGTTAGAAAGTTGGACACAAAAATTCCGCTGATTTTAACGTCCGATAATTGTCAATAATATAAATTGCAATTTTATTGGAACTATTAAAATAGATAACACAATTTCTGGTCAGTCAGGTAACAAAAAATAAAAGTAGTAACTCAGAACGGTAAAGTATTATTTTAACGTTAATAAATTTGTATGAATATTTACATTGTTTTTATCTTTTCTTAATTATCAATGAGGAGAAGAGCGTTTTAAAATTTTCTAAAAAATAAATCGATTATATTCACAAAGAAAACTGTTTTAGTTACAATCTGGAAACTTTTGTATAAAACAACGCTACGAAGGAATAATACTGATAGAGCTCACAAACCAGGAATGTATTTTTATTCTACAAAAAAAAAAATAATTAAACCTAATGTTCATTTAAAATAATGAACATTAGGTTCCAGAGTCTTAAAAAAGAACCTTTTCTGTAAGGATTAATATTCATTAGTAGAAAAATTACTTGTAAAAAAATCCAACTTCAAAACGGATTTTATCTGTCTGTTTATAACGGTTCAAAAGTATGGCTACATACATCAAATTACGTTAACTATAAAGACACTCTTATATTTTATCTCTAAACTTTATATTTGTTATGCTATAAACACAATCATGTCCACCGACCATCGACTAATAGATGTAAAAAATAGAATACATGCGTACTTATGAGATTAATTCTTTTAGCCTCTACACGACTACACGGCTACATTGGTAGCCAGTAGCCAAATTAGGCTAATTTCTATTTTTCTTGGGTACAAAAAACAGATTAGTACTGCCAATACAATAAATGCATGAAATGGTGGTTTTAAAAACGCAATTCATTAAATATCGCTATTAAAAACGCAAAAAACTTTTATAGTGTCACCATTGAAAAATAATAATCATCTGTTCATTTGTTTACATTTTTCATTTACTTTTTATTTGGCGAGTTTTTTATTTACTTTTTCTTTGTCGAATTTTCCATTTACTTCTTTTTTTCATCAATTTCTAATTTGTTTCATTTATATTTATTTTTTGGGTTTTTTATTGAAATTGGTAAGTCATTTTTACTGTTTATATATATTTATTATATTGTTTAATGTAAATGTTTAGTTTACATGCAAATATGGACGTGGACACTTCATACACTGAAGTCGTTGTTTCCACTATTTTAACAATATTACTTATAAAGTTAATTTAATTTTCTTGAGACATTTGATTTTTTTCACACAAATTCACTTTTAAAAAATCAAGTTTCTTCGTTTTGGTAAACTTTAATACATATGTCAAAACAGATGTAGCCAGCTACTTTTGTAGTCGGTAGTCGATGGTCGGTTGCCTTTGATTGTGTTTATAGCATTACAGCGGACTTACCACTGCAACTATTTGTTATTTCATCCGTCTGTCTACAACTGTTCAAAAGTTTACAAGTACAAATTACATCAATTATTGTAACGCCCTTTAATTTTTAATTTAAAATATTTATACTCTTCTTATACTAAACAAAGTAGTGCACATTTTGTTTAATCTTCAAATGTTTGTATATAACGGTTCAAGAGATACGGCCATATAGATCAAACTACATTAATTTTAAGAACACCCTAAAATTTTTAAATTTAAATTATAAATTTGTTTTTTTAGCGGACCTGGTAAGTTTCAGTTGTCCGTCTATAATGGTTCAAAAGTTTGGCCACACACAATTAAATCAGCTAGGAACATCCTTTCATTTGCTAATCCAAATTTTATACTCTTTGTTATAGCAGAGTTGCCAATACAGCTTCTTTATAAATTTCAAGCGTCTGTCTACAACTGTTCAAAAGTATGGCTCAATATATCAATTATATGAATGTTGGGGCACTCTTTAATTTATTATTTTGAATATTAATACTTGTTACTATAATTTTGTCTAATTTGAACGAGTTTGTCTATAAAGCTTTAAAATATAGGCTCATATAGGTCAATTTACATCAATTATGGGAACAGCTTCTAATTTTTAGTCAGCTAAACAGTACAGGTCCCAAGTAAGTTTCAGCTGTCTGTCTAAAATAGTTTAAAAGTTTGGCCACATATATCAAATTATATAGATTATTGAAACACCCTTTAATTTCCAAGTCAAAATCGTATACTTGTTGTTATAGCTGAGTAAGTAATGCAGGTTCGTTGCAAATTGCAAACATCTATCTACAACTTTTTAAAAGTGTGTCCATACAAATCAAATTAAATGAACTATTGGGGCACCCTATAATTTAGTATTTTAAATATTAATACTTGTTATGGTCACAGCTATCGACATTCTGTGCAATGGAAGCATTTGTAGGCAGGTTCGGTATCTCTAGACAGGTTAATGGAAAATTGGTGAATAAATGCGCTGCTAAGGGAACAGTCAGAACGTAACGTTGGCCTTGTTGGTCTTTATACCACAATTGGTCTATTTTTACACCATTTCTATTGGATTTATGAACATGTCAATTAACACAGCAATTACTTAACTACAATACGTCTCTGGACAGGCCGTTTGCTTTCAGTCTCGAGGACCAGCCTCAAGAGTTATTTTTCGCATAATTTCAAAATTTAATGAAATTCTTTCGTTGTTTTAGATAAAACTATAATTATTTTAGATAACAATGGATTGACTTTCGATTGCATTTTCGTTGTTATACTGTATTACACTTCTTTATTTCTACTTTCTCTAATAATGTTTGTGTTCTTTTATTAACTCATTTGCACAGTTTGATATTTAAAGTTCACGCTTGTATAAAACAAAACACATCTAATTTATTCTTAATTACTTTCCTTTCTATTTTTAATTAAAATTCTGTTAAGATTGAAATTTTATAATAAAAATTTATTATCTTAGTGTTTTGGCGGATGTTAGTGAAAAAAATAACACAAGTATTTTTGTTTCTTAAATTAGCAACTTTTAATACATCTGTTTGCTATTTGAACTCTTCCTAGAAGCTTAATAAGTTTTCTCATTGTGGATACTAATTTCGTTTAATTTTGTTGCAAAACACTTTATCGTTTGACCTCAAAATGAGATGTGATTGGTTCTCCAAGAGAGACCGGTAGATTTTGTATTTTATTTACGTTTATAATGTGTTGTCTTTTGGTGTTTCTTTATTTAACATTTTTTAATTAATATATATTTTTTATTTTTGAAACAATAGCCACAACTGACAACCAAAAGCTCGTCTCGCCCGTTCCACATAGTCTCATGCTTTCTAGTCGACTATTTATCGCTCGTCAACAAAAAATCGAAAAATTGTTCTGTTAACGATGATTCAACGTCGCCGAAGAACAAGAGACAGGTGACTCTGACCCACACAATTAAACTTGTCATTTCGTAGACATCAAATTAATCGATGTACATAAATGCGAACAAAAAGAAGTTTCAATAGATATTATCTGCAATAGAACTGACATCATAATGGACATTCTGAGCAAATTCCAGTCCTTTTGGTTGCTCCCATTAAAAAGAAAACAATCAACTCAATACATTTTAGTCATTATAAAAATAAATGTATGTTGAAATATTATTTTCGTTTTAAACTCGTATGCATTTTTGTTGCATTACTTGTCTTTTTTGCACTTTTGTCAGCCAGTCTTTCAACGATTCGTGTGGCTGATGTTTTAAGGTGTGTTGTAGGATGATGTCTATGATAGTGATGAGGCTATTTGTGTTGCTGTTGATTTGTTATGATCATTTGTTACGTCTTCACGGTTTATATTTATTTGTTTAGTTTTTTATTTTTATTTTGTCTTATTGAGGTTCATTGCTCGTGTCATGAGAGAACAATAAAATAGCGGGTTTTTTTTCTAACAGCAAATACAAAGCGACTAACGTCAGGCGACAGTAAAAACTTAAATTAAAGTTCTCAAGGTAAAATATTATTTTGACTTTTAGTTCAAAAATCATTGATGCCTTCAATTAGTTAGTTATTGATGTGAAAAATAAATTTCTTGCACGAATTTGTTTAGATGTAACGGACGCTCTTGTTAAACAATTAACGCTTATATGTTAAGTTTTACAGCTTCTTCTTAGAAAAACTATTTAGTTCGTTGTCATTGAGAAGAGCTTAACCTTATAAAAACAAAAATGACAAGAATATTTTTATAGATTATCTAAACATAATTTGGTATTAAAACAGTTTTCAAATTTTTGACTCATGGTTTTTCGAAAGTTTGAATGGATTTTTCCATGTTTTATTTTTAAGCTTAAAGCTTATCGCTTATCGTTTCAATTGAATTTTCTTTACATTTTTGCTGCACTACAATTTGCTTTTTATAATTTGAGTGCTGCTTTAAGTGTCATACAGACATTATTTTTTATATTTTCTGCTTCTTTTTTACCCCATTATTTTTTGAACAAAGATGATTTTTATTCATTCAACTGCTGTCATGGGTATTATGGCTTTTTTTTCTTAATTTTAAGTAGATTTTTTTTATTAAAGAAAATATTTCATATTGACACACATATACGAGACTTAATGTTAATTTATATTAATAAAAACTGTAACCTTTTATGATCGGAGTGTTGCCAGAAATCTATCTGATATATTTCGATAGTAAGTTCTTATAATAAAAAACCGTTAAAAGACAGTTTGATATAAAAAAGAGGAAGTGATTTTTTTGAGTTGCGCCTATATGGTCTACTATTAAGCTTAAACGCGGAATACGTTTTCAAACTTATGCAATTTTCGTTATAGGATTCTTCTATTGATGGTATAATATTTCTGTACTTTTGTTTTTAAATTAACAGAAAACTTTATGCTAAATAATTTAGTAAAAAGTAAATAACTGTTGATATTGTTTAAAAATGAATTGCAATTTTAATGTTAGACTAAAGTTAGTTATAATCAGTAAAACCTAAATTAGCCCGTTATATCCAAACCTTTATTAGCGCGTTAAGCCCAATATATCTGTCAAAAATTCTTATGAAAATACAAAATATATGAGGCAAACCTTACTAGCGATGCAATCTGACAATCTAGCGGTTTCATATCATTTTTTATTTTTATATAGCGGGTTTCATAAAATTAAATGAGTTATAGTTACTGCTGACGGTCTTATTTAGGTTAGACATGTCAGCGTAAAAGCTATGCGATAGGTAGCATTGCGCTTAACGCGCTGATTAAGGTGTGTCTATAGGTGTTTTTGATTGAAAGAAGAAAAGAAAACGTCATATCAGCAGAATGTATTTTATCTCTGGCGTTTGTAATGTTTTTGTTCTCTTACATTTCTTTATACCCTTCACCACAAAAAGTGAAAAAAGGGTATATCTAAGTTTGTTATTCCGATTGTAATTTCTACAATATCCATTCTGACCCCATAAAATAGATATATTCTGAGTTCGAAGTCGATTGAGCGATATCCGTCTGTTCGTTTCTGTGACTGTTAAAATCAAGTTTGCTAAGGCACTATATCATCTACAGAAAATTTAAATATGCCAATCAATCAGACACACAGGCATGTCACAGAACTCAATTCCGATCGAATGGTTGTGGTTTCAATTCCGCAAATTGGTTCTTTAGAAAACGAAAAACGAATAATTTCTTCGGAATGAAGCCACTTTTAAATTTCAAACTGGAATAAGGATTCTTTGAAATTTGGTTACTAACGGTTTTCAAATTTACTTTTATTATGTGTCCTTATTAATATTAGTTTTGTTGTTTACTTAGGTGTGCGCAATATTGCAACATTTATATAAAAAGGTGGAGCTCAAGCATTTTTTTTAAATAAGCAAAATCGATCGGAATTGTTAATACGGAATTAAAACTATTCCGATTGGAATTTGTGACATGCCTGATAGTGTCGAAAAAGGTGCTATTGAAGATCAGCAAGATCGGTCCATTTTCTCTAATTTTTCCATATCATTTGAAACAATTAAGTAAATCCACTAAAAAAAATGCGCCCATAAAGTACCATTTAAAAACTTTTGAAGAGATCTTTAAGGTAATACTAATATTAAAAAATATATATAATTTTTAATTTTTTTCTTTTTTCTAATTCTCTTTCACTCCAATTTTTGTTTTTTTTTTTTATTGGAGTTACTTCACTTAACTAGATTTACATATATGTTGAAGGGTATATAAGATTCGATATAGCCGAATATAGTACTCCTACTTATTTTCATTTTATCTACCCTTTAATGTTGATTTCATAATTTCAAGAGAAGGTAATGAAAACTTATTAATTATATATATCGCTTTTTAAAATTTATTTATGAAATAAGTTGTAATAAATAAACTTTAGTGTGCACTTGGGAAGGGCTGGATGGTGACAGTGATCAAAATTTAAGAATTTCTAGAATGGAGTTACCTTTTTTAATGCAACAATCATTAAGGAGTTGAATTAACAGGCATGTCAAGCGATATATCTATAAATTGAAGAAAAATAAACAAAATTCACACCTCACAATTTTCTTACGCATTTTCTTCAATTTTTATTTATGTTGTATATTTTCACTTTGCATTTTTTAATGCAATCAGACTAGCCATTTTTTAAAAAAAGAAGTAGCACTACTGGCAACAATACCTTATTAAATATTTTTGATACCGTTCTATACTCTCTAGGAATGGGATCGATAAGAGATAAGGTGATAGCCATTTTAGTAGTTATTTTACTTCGTCGGCGAATGTGCTATGAAGTAGTTCCGACGAAGGAGGCTGTATGCTGTAATGTATTTATACCATTAAACAAAAAAAATATATATATTTTTTTATTGCCACAGGTGTTGAACTCTGGCCTACCAGATTTATATTCGTCGTACTCACTACCATGACTACAGCAGCCTCTTGACTTTCTTTGAATCGTTTTAAAATTGTTATGATAATTTTGCAATATATTGAATAAAATATTATATATATATTTGTAGGTACATATTTTTATGTAAGGTTATACATACAAATTATCAAAAAAAAAAGAATTAAAAAAATTTAAATAAAGAACTAAACAGTGTTCCTATAGTGATATGATTTTAGGGTATAATTATAAATACAAGTATGTATTTATAATTATTTACAGTTAACATTTATTTTTAAATAACTTGAATAATTATAGGTGCTTTTAATAAATTAGTATTGAAAGACGAAGTGGTCGATCATTTTTTCACAATGTATTTTTTAATGTGTTTTTAATGACTTAAAAAAAAATTGCAACTTTGCATATGTATAGTCTTGTTTTAAAAAAGAAATTAAGTTGCAGTAGCGGTAACTGCTAGCGACTAGCCGAAGAGCTATTAGTTAATGTTACATAAATCGTGATTTGTGAGTTTGTTATAAATTTTTAAGTTTGTTATAAATTACAATATCAATACAATATCGATGACAGAACAGCACCGATTTTAATACAGTTAATTCTAGGATACTTTACTGTCTGACAATGTTTCCAGATTATTTTAGATTCAAATATCTTAAGGTGGCATCACACCGCAGCCAAGTCTCACGGTTGTGAATTGTAATTATGAAAATCAGCTGTTAGGAGAACTTGAAAATTTAGTTCATAAATTTGGTTTGTTCTTTAAAACGAAAAAAAGCTTAAGCTTTTTATATTATACTTTTTATATTACGAGGGCTGCTCTATATATTTCTGGCCTAGTAGTGAAAATGCGAATATTTATAATCAAAAATTGTTTTATTGTTTTTCGAAGTATTCGCCAGCATGATTTATACACTTTTGCATGCATGCGCTCAAACCAGTTGTCGAAGCACTTTTTCCACTCCGATTGAGACACCTCTAAAACATGGTTTTTGAACACTTCAACAGCTTCTTCTGGCGACGAAAATCGTTGACCACGCATTTTTTTCTTGATGTTCGGAAACAAGAAGAAGTCATTAGGTGCCAAGTCAGGGCTGTACGGCGGATGACCCATTAATTCGACGTTTTGGCCGGTCAAAAACGCTCTGGTTTGAGCCGATTTGTGAGAGCTCGCATTGTCATGGTGAACAATGATTCGTCTTCTCTTGTTGGTTTTTCGAATTTCTCCGATGACTTTAGGCAAACAAAATGTAGTGTACCACTCATAAGTGACCGTCCTACGTTGCTCAAGCAGAACAGTCGCCACATGACCAGTTTTGCCGAAGAAACAGGCGACCATTTGCCTCGAAGTGCTTCTTCCACGAACAACTTTCGTGGGATTTTGCTCGTCTTTGAAGACCCACACGGTCGATTGTTGTTTCGTTTCGGGCTCATACGCATAGATCCATGATTCGTCACCAGTGACGATCTTATAAACGTCTTTTGAAGCACCGAAAACGTATTTTAGCAACATTTCTTTGCACCAATCGACACGAGCCTTTTTTGAGCGACTTTCAAGTTGTGCGGGATCCAACCAAAACAAACCTTTTTTACGGCCAGGTGTTCATGCAGTATCGAATGTATGCTGGTGGAAGAAATGTCCAAGGATGTCTCTATCTCACGGTATGTCGCATGTCGATCTTTCATTATGAGTTCACGCACGGCATCAATGTTCTCTGGCACAACAGCCGTTTTTGGACGACCTTCACGGAATTCGTCTTTGAGCTGGCTAACGATTTTAACACACAAAAACCTAACAGTATTCTGTTCTACTTTAAAAATAGTTCTCAAATACCGCCATAAATGCCACACTTTTATCATCTTACAAAATTCAATTCTGATCGCATAGAGAAAATAAATTTATGAATTATTTGAAAACATTACAAAATCGTACAGATCTGTCAAAATTTCTGTCACACACATACTCTTTTAATCCACACCATTATAATTTTTGAACACACATGCAATTTTTGACAGATCATACGACACAATATAATAGTAAATCCGTGACTTAAGTAAATATGCTTGTAAAATGTTTAAAAAAATTTTTTTTTATATTAGAGCCGCTAATTACTTGACCTCCACTGAAACTGCTTACAATTAATTATTAATTATTTTCACAAATTCTATTTTTCTAGCATTATCTTTTTTATGAATACTTCAATTGCCAAATCTATTAACTCTACTAGAAAAAGTATACACCGTTTTAAGTATTTCTTTTTAAACGTTAATTTACAACAAATCAATAATATGCCATTTCGGAGTTATAACACTTATCACTTAAGATCTTGTTTAATTTTTTCTTTTTAATTTTATTTAAGTTCAAAAAGAGTATTTTGAAATTATACTTACAAACGAAAAGAAAGTGAAGTATGTAGATTTCATAGTTGAAGCATTAAAAAAAGTAAATAAAATAATGTAATTTTTCATTAAAAAAAACGTTTATAGGAGAGAGTTTTAATTTTCTAGTTTACATACAAATCAATTTACAAATTTTAAAAAGCCATTCTCCCCTTCACCATTAAACACCAGAACGAAAGAAATAAAAATAAAATTATTTGTAGCTCCATCAAGTACTTGTTCAACAATAAAATTCATAATCATCAAAATAAGCATGTTTTGGTTGCCAGTTTTATGGGTTTGTTTGTATGCATGTTTGTATATATGTATATATGTTTATTAATTAAAAGTCTACTCAAAATAAAAAAGGGAAAATTAATTGTGATTCTAAAAAAAAAAATGCAACAAACCTACTTAACTTTTTCCATAATTACTTTACCACAGCTGTGACTAAACAAAAGTTATATTCAGACTGTTTGTTAATTATAAATTTTATAACTTCATGATAAACCCGACTGTCTTAAAATAAACAAAATTTTAAACAAAAGATGCAGTACTTGAATAAAAATCAGCACAGTGGGTTAACAACAGTAGATGTAATTAAAATTTTAAATGAACAAAACAAAAATTGTTCTAACTTGGAAACAAGTTTCATTATTTTAATGATCATTTCAAAGTGTAAACTTAAAATTAACATTTTAACAGCTTTTACTTTGTAAAGAATGATGAAATCATGGCAATTTTTTTCTCATTTAAGAAATTTTTTATTTTTTAATGATAAATTTATTATTTACAACACTCAAGAAAATGGCTTAAAGCGCGTGGAGAAATGTTAACCTTAATTTGTGGTGTTAAAGTAAAATTTAAATTTATTACAAAAAAAGAAAACACAGAAATTGTGGGAATAATGAAATCGATAACAGAAAGTTTCATGCAAGCAGTCTTAGTGGTATTTGAAGAGGCTTGATCTTTTTATTGAATCTGGAAATAAAATTCGGCTATATTTTCGATAATGACTTCAAATCAGGTTGCTTTTAAACATTTTAAAAAATAATGCTTAAAAAACTTTTTTCCGTAACGCTGGATGGTGATTATAACTTAAATGATATGTAAAAGATAAATCAAATCTGGCCCGAAATAAACTATTGAAATTTATTGAACTTTTTTTATAACGGTATTACTATTTAAAATAGTTTTAGTTATATTGGATTGAGACGGGCTTCATATGTGACTGTTGTCATTGAAAAACCATTTACTAATATATCAAGTAATAGATACTTTTTTGAGCGGCCACGTAGGTGTGATTATTACCTTTGGGTTACAAATAAATTGTTCTGTACAAAATCCGTTTTAAAGCAATCACAAGACACAAATTTGTTAATATTTATAAATGTTCAACAAAATTTATTAAAACAAGTAAGAGTGCTATATTCGAATCTTATATCTATGCAAATCTAGTTTAGAGAAGTGAGTCCAATCAAAAAAGCAAATATTTGGGTGATACGAGATTAAAAAAATGAAACAAAATTGGTATTATTATTCTGGCATTTTTTAAAAATTTTAGTATTTCCTTAAATATCTCTTCAAAAGCCTTAAAATGATACCCATATTGAGATTTTAAAAAGATTTGAAAATTTCAGAGTCCCATAACTCGGAAAATAATGGCGAGCGCTAATTTTTCACTTGATTTTTTTTTTTCTAATTTTTAATTTTTCTCTGTCGCCCCATTTATTTTTTGACTGGAGTTACTTTATTGTTCCAAATGGCATGAAAACATTAAAAGTAGGCGTGGTGTTTTGTGAAATCAATTTGCCGACGGATAGACAGACATCGCTCAATCGACTTCGCTATGCATAAGAAGTCAGAATATATATATATTTTTGGAGTCGCAAATGGATATTGTAGAAATTACATACGAAATGACAAACTTATATATACCCTTTCTCCACATTTTGTGGTAAACGGTATAAAAATACGCATTCAGCTATTCAACAACTCAATCATTAAATATTTAACTTAATCTTATAAATTGTTATAACTGTAAGTCAAAACAATTTTTCTGTACAAAATCCCCAATACATTCTCATTTAAAGCACACTCTGTTTGGTGATCACTGGTTGTAAATAAATTCATAAATTATCAATTTTCACAAACACAGAAAACACAAAATCCTTTTGCCAAGCTCTTCATGACGTAAGGGAGCAATATTGAGCTCATTTATGGTACTTTATTTGATGTGTAATGGTAACTTTTTACTTATCTTTTTTTACTCCAGCAACTCTCCTGCCTTTGTCCATGTTTGGAGGAATGCTTTCTTATAAAGGAAAATTATACTCTTAAGACTTTAATGATGTCAGGTAAAAGTATGCGCGACCAAGTGATCTAATAAGAGTTATAAAAACATCCTCTAAATAATTTCGTCTTTTAAAAGCAACTCTTAGATGCAACTGTTAACTTTAATATTTGAAATAAAAAATACCTCTACGGTATTTTAAATTAAAACAAAGCAAAACGATAATCTGAGATTCTGCCAAAAAATAAATAACTGTTAAAAATATTTTGCTTAACTGTGCAAATTTAAAAAGCAACTAAATGATTTCATTTATTAAATTTTAATTTAAATGTTTGTATTCGCTTTAATTCAAAACAATAAAGCAATTTAATGTGAATAAAAATTAACTGAAATAAAAAAAGAAAATTTCAATTTTAATTTATTTCTATATTTCTTTCATTGAAAATGTCATTTACACTGCACTGTGCTGTTGTTCATAAAATAAATTCAACTGAGAATGCAGGGACCAGAAAAAGTTTTTTATTTTGTTTGTAACAAAAATTTTTATTCATTAAAATTAAAAACACGGAATTAATCACACTTTAAAATAATATTATTATTTTAGTTGAACAAATATTTAAAACTATACGAATAAAATTTCAATATAAAAAAACAAATTTAAATAAATATCTCTCAAGTAAGAAAATTTTTTTTTTAAGTTTTCTTAGGAAAATATAAATAAGAAACGTTATTTTCTTCCCCATTGTATTTCAAACAAAAAATTTATATATCTTTAAATCTTTCAAGTGATTCATGTTGATCTGTTCAGGAATCCATTAAAACGTTATGTAAAATTACAGTGGTTCATGTCCTTCGTGGCAGCACGCAAAACACCACGCCTACCTCTAATTTTTTCATATCATCTGGAAAAATAAAGTAACAAAAAAATAAATATATGGATCGATAGTGAATTAAAAAGTAAGAAAAAAACATCAAGTGGAAAAATAGGTGCTCGCCTATATTTTCCAAGTTACGGGACTCTGAAATTTTCAAATTTTTTGAAATATCAATATGGGTATCATTTTGAAGCTTTTAAAGAGATCTTTAAGGAAATACTAAATTTTTTAAAAAATGCTTAACCCATTAAGAGTCGATGGCATTTTTATGTAAAATAATATGTATGCACTACCAATTTTTTTTTTTATATTTTAATTCTCTATCACCCCAATTTTTGTTTGTTTGTTGATTTGAGTTACTTCACTGAACTAGATAACATAGATTATAAAGGGTATATAAGATTCGGCATAGCCGAATATAGCACTCTTACTTGTTTACTTTGTCGACGATTTAATGCTAAAGAGAAGGAGGGCACTGTGTTTTGTATAAAAGTATGAAAAACCTTATAATATATAGAAAAATTGAAGTTGTTAAAATGGGTTGTGGCTGGGCTACAAACCCAGCCCAAGAAAACCGATAACAGCTTAGTAGTCAACAAAAATTATTTTTAATTTGATATTTAAACCTAAAACAAATAATAAAGTTTTAAGACCAAAAAGCAAGTTTTTTTTTAATTCTTTATAACCAAATGCAAAATTGTATTTTTCTTTTTTTTTTACTAAACTAAGATAAAGTAATGGTTTTTCCAAAAGCTACTAATAGTTTAAAAATGTTGTTTTTGTGACAATATATTTTTTTTCTATCAACACCACTGTTCATTGCATATGCACCTGATTAAAACAGAACAAGCTGTTTAAATTCCTTAAAATAAATCGAATGTATGAATTAGTGTTGAAGAAAACTAAATAAGTTTTGAAATTATAATTCAAATTTCTGTGTCACAATGTGAATGACCAATAAATTTTCGTTTGAAATGTAAATTCTGTTGAAAAGTGAGACAAACAAATAATTTAAATAATTTGAAATAAAAGCAAAAAATAAAAAATAAGTTGATAAGTTGAAAAGTAAATGGGGATTATAAAAGCAATAATTAAATATCAAAATACATACATATTTATTACCTTAAATTGTAAATTGCATTAAAAAAGTGCTAATTACAGTCTGCTTAGCCATATTGAGGACATCCTTTCAATTATTATTCTAAATGAATTGGATACAAATTTTTTAGTAAAGAGTACAATGGCTACTATCTCCCACTATTAAGCAATTCCATACAATTAGAACATGTGACCTGCGAGTATTAAGGAATGACACCACTCTAGTGTAAAATTTTTTAAAAATCAGAAAGTTCATTGCTGCGATGTACATCAAGCCCTACTCAGCGATGTCATGCTCAAAATCAGAAAAACTTAAGTGCATTCAAACCTAGACCAGTGATAGGCTTGAATATTTATCTCATTCAGAGATATTTATAGATCAATAGTCGGCAAGACGCCCTTAAAATAACTTTTTTTCCAATTAGAAAAAGTATTTTTTTTTTTAATTTTTATTAAATTATTATTTGAACTGTGAATATTATTAATGAATAGAAATTATTTTGGCTTATAATGATGTTTGTAAAATGCACAACTAAGGTAGATAGATGCGAAGAATGCTGATGAAGGTTGTAGCTATCCAGAAAGTGCAGCATTTCATTCTGCTAGCGTCTAATTTTGTAAAAATAAATTTTCTTTCTAAAAAAGATTTTTAGAAATTAAAAATAAATGAACTTAAGCCAAAATAATTTCTATTCATTGAAAAAATTTTTTTTTTGCAAATATAACACTCCTTTTAGCAGTGACCCCTACCTAAGATCTTCACACACCAATTTTTTCCAAAAATAAAACACAGATTTCTTTATGCTAGAGTGTCCAAAAATCGGCTCATATCACCAAACTTTTAAATATAAAATTATAAATAAGTAATTTTTAAAAATGATAATGGTATCTTCATTTAAATGTTTACTGGGTAAGTACGTACATGAATTGTATAGTTTTTGAAAATGTTTCAGTTTCAACCTTAAAAACTTTATAACTTTTAATACTGATCCGATTTCAAAAAACATTATTTATGCGCAACTGCAACAAAACGTCTTTAAAATGGTTAATTTCATTCATCGAAATTCGATTGTATAATTTAAGCGTAAAAAACCTCTTTGCCAGCTAATTATGTAGACTAATACATTTATCTCGATCAAGGCTTAACCTTTGAGAAACAAGCCAAGGGCCAAATTACGGCATTCGGATATCGATCGAAATTTCAACAGAATTTAAATGTAAATTTCGAGCGGGGCCGTAATTTGCCCCCAATTCAGGTTTGCGATGAGTTTAGCAAGGATAACTGGAGTACATCTTTAGCACGCCAAAACTAAAATGTTACAAAGGCCAAATTGATTAACAAACATTCATCTTGTACCTTTTTTGTTGAACTGCGATATAACTTGCATTGACAGTATATAACTTGCATTGACCAGTTGATCTCAGGTTTTAATATAAGCTTACCTTTACAATGCATCTCAAGTATAAAGAGTTGAATCTCTTAGATAAATCGGAATGCGATATGAGAGAGTGATTACTTCGGAATTAGGTGGGGCGGGATTTAGAGTTGATACCATCCATAAGAAAAGTAGAACTTCGGGCAACAATTCCTATAAAGTTATTTTTGTAACCGGGCTACATTCTTTAGAAAAGGAATAGAGGTGACATAAGACAGGTGGTGAAGGTAGAAAGATAGAGAAAAGATTAATTTTTTATTATAAGCGTTAATGCAGTGGACAGTGGATGAGACGCCCGTTATATGTCGTTGATTAGGCAGATGCTTTTAAAGAAATTAGCTTCAAAAAGCTTATTTTACTTTACAGATGAATGCGCTATGAATAAGTAGAAACGTTCTTAAAAAAGTTATCCATAGGCTAGCATGAAACTAAAGAGCTCACCCTGAAAACTGCTAAAACTACATGCCGAGGTCTTCGTCTTTAGATAATTTATTACTTAGATCAACATCATGGACATTTTTCGGAAGTATGAGCCGTTATATGAGCCGTCAGTATCCCTGTTTAACGATTATCATAGCATAAATTTGTATAGTAAGGTTTTATTCCTTAGTTAAATGTACACTACGAGGGCTGATATATATATTTCTGGCCTGGCAATACTGAGTGCTGCCAAGTGCAATCTGGCATTTCCATTGGAAAGTTTGTCATTTTTAAGCATAATCGTACTCAAAACGTTTTGACGTACGACCATTATTTGTGTTGTTTACAGTGACTTGAAAAAATTAATATAGAAAAAAATGTAATTGACTCGTGAACATTTTCGTGCCATCATTTTTCACAACTTTCGACGTGGATTATCACGACAAGAGTGCATTGATGAACTTAAATCTTTGTATGGCGATGAAGCACTATCCTATAGCACTGTGAAAAATTGGTATAATGAATTTAATCGTGGCCGAAGCTCGCTCAAAGACGAATTCCGTGAAGGTCGTCCAAAAACGGCTGTTGTGCCAGAGAACATTGATGACGTGCGTGAACTCATAATGGAAGATCGACATGCGACATACCGAGAGATAGAGACATCCTTCGACATTTCTTCCACCAGCATACATTCGATACTGCATGAACACCTGGCCGTAAAAAAGGTTTGTTCTCGTTGGATCCCGCACAATTTGAAAGTCGCTCAAAAAAAGGCTCGTGTCGATTGGTGCAAAGAAATGTTGCAAAAATACGATTGCGGTGCTTCAAAAGACATTTATAAGATCGTCACAGGTGACGACTCACGGATCTATGCGTATGATCCCGAAACGAAACAACAATCGAGCGTGTGGGTCTTCAAAGACGAGTAAAATCCAACGAATGTTGTTCGTGGAAGAAGCACTTCGAAGCAAATGGTCGCCTGTTTCTTCGGCAAAACTGGTCATGTGGCGACTGTTCCGCTTGGGCAACGTAGGACGGTCACTTCTGAGTGGTACACTACAATTTGTTTGCCTGAAGTCATCGGAGAAATTTGAAAAACCAACAATAGAAGACGAGTCATTGTTCACCATGACAATGCGAGCTCTCACAAATCGGCTCAAACCAGAGCGTTTTTGACCGGCCAAAACGTCGAATTAATGGGTCATCAGCCGTACAGCCCTGACTTGGCGCCTAATGACTTCTTCTTGTTTCCGCACATCAAGAAAAAAATACGTGGTCAACGATTTTCGTCGCCAGAAGAAGCTGTTGAAGTGTTCAAAAACCATGTTTTAGAGGTGTCTCAATCGGAGTGGAAAAAGTGCTTCGACAACTGGTTTGAGCGCATGCAAAAGTGTATAAATCATGCTGGAGAATACTTTGAAAAACAATAAAACCATTTTTGATTAAAAATATTCGCATTTTCACTATTAGGACAGAAATATATAGAGCAGCCCTCGTAAATATAGCGTAAACCCCTAAAAGCCAACATCCACCAGCATGTTTTTCTTTTCATAGATCATGATGATATTACCCACCTTAAAACATCAATCAGCCTAAAGGTTCTTCATGAAAATAAAAGCTGATAATTTATCATAATTTCAAGATGAATTTCTGAGACTTTAGACAACAAAGTGTTTTAAGAGTAATATTAATCAAGATAAAAAGCATTAAAATTTTAATTATTATAATTAAGATAAACAATATTACGTAACTTATTAAAAATTTGTTGGTTGCAAATAAAAAAATTTCAATACATTCATATCAAGATTTTTTAAATATTATAAATGCGCCATGTGACATTTGTTAATGAATATCGCAAAGAAATGTTCTTTTAAAATCAGGATGCGCTGTATTTTAAAATTGAGAAATTCATGTTTATACGACAAAAACTGGTAAAAGAACACAATTTAAATTTTTTAAAAAGTGAACAATTGTAAAATGTAAAAAAAATTAAGTTGAAGATCAATAAAAGTTAAACTGGATTATCGTATCTCTATCTTGTTTAAATAAGCTGTATTTAAAAAAAATGCTTCGATGATGTAGTATTAATTTTACATACATGAATATGAAAATTCGTAAAATCTTTAAAACTTCTGATTATGCGAGCTTTTTGCAGTTGAGCATTAAGGAACCAAATGCTTTTCAGTGACTTACTCATTAGTCTTCACCCAAAAATATCCCCTATTGGACAATTATTAAAACTAATTCACAATCATAATTTTGTAATTTTAATCAGATGGAAAAACAAATAAATTTACAGATAATCGTTTTTCAATTTGTTTCATACATTTTCAAAAATTTTTGTTTTTGATTTATATGCCCTTCACCATCTATGTAAATCTAGTTTATTGAAGTAGCTCAAAGCAAAATAGCAAATAGTGGGGTGCCAGAGAATTAAAAAATAAAAAATTTGGTACTGCATATATATTTTTTTTTTACAAAATGCCATTGGATCTTAATGGGTTAAGCATTTTTTTTTAAATATTAGTATTTCCTTAAGATCTCTTCAAAAGCTTTCGTTATTATTTCCCATATTGATATTTCAAAAAGTTTGAAAACTTCAGAGGCCGGTAACTCGGTAAATATGGGCGAGCGCCAATTTTTTCACTTAATATTTTTTTCTTATTTTTAAATTCTATATCGGCCCATATATTTATTTTTTTGATTGGAGCTATTTTATTGTTCCAAATAACTTGAAAAAATTAGAGTTAGGAGTGGTGTTTTGCCTGCTGCGTCGAAGGAAATCGACCGATCATGGTGATTTCTAATAGCAGCACTTTCGACACTATATCTGATATCGATTGACATATTTACTTTTCAACACTAATACGGACAGACAGACGAACATCGCTACATAGACTTCGCTACGCATAAGAAGCCAGAATATATATACTTTATGGGGTCGGAAACGGATATGGTACAAATTACACACGAAATGACAAACTTAGTTATACCATTTTTTCACTTTTTGTGGTGAAGGGTAAAAAAAATACCGCAATCGGTTAGAGAATATATTATTAGATTTTATCAGAAAAATAAATAATAAAATTCTCTTTTATTTATTTATTTTTTATATCAAATTTATAATAGAAAAAAATCCTAAAATCATAGGGTGCACCCATAAGTGACGCAAATTGGCCTACATATATGGTCCTATCTTTTGAACCGTTATAGACAAACGCTTGAAAATTGGACAGAATGTCGATTATAATAACAAATATACATTTTCAAAATTATTAATTAAAGGGTGCCCCTATAGTCATTTAGTTTAAAGAACTTTAATCAGTTGTAGACAGCCGGTTGAAATTTATAAAGAAACTTAATTGTTAAGTCCGCTATAAAAACAAGTTTCAAATTTGGATTTAGAAATTAAAGGGTGCCCCTATCTTTTATCTAATTAAATGTATATGACCTAACTGTTGAACGTTTGAAGGTAGTTTAAATATAAAGAGGTTTAAATTTACAAGAAGCTGTATTGCTTATATAACAAGTATAAAATTTAGATTTTTACAATTAAACGGTGTCCCAATAGTTATTGTAATTTAATGCATGTTGTTAAACCTTTATAGATAGAAGTCGACTGAAGTCGACTTTTTTTTTTTGCAAGAACTATTTTTCATATTAACCTAATTATTAAATCTCTTTAATCAGCAACACTAAACTTTCGAATTTAAATGAATAGTTCGTAGATAAAAAAAGGACTATAAAATAATTATATTTGTTAATCACACTTTCGAGGTTAACCCAGATAACAAATGTTTAATTAATTCATTTAGACATAGGAGCGTTTATACACACGTATATTAATACATTTTTTACAAAATTATATTTAATGTATTGTTTTTTATATATTATTTAATATTGAAATTTTATACACAATATTCAATTAGTCACTGGTGATTTTTATGATGATTCAAATTTAATACTTAAAAATTCAATAAAATCAATAAGACTCAATATTTAATTAAAAATCTTTATTATGCCATTAAAATGTAAAAAAAAATATTGATAAAAAGTTTTCTACATCTGTTAAATCTCTTTGTGTTTGTATCAAGTGTCCAGTGGAACACAAAAGATGATCAAGTGAATTGAAAAAGAAAAAAAAACAAATCAGTCAAAAACAAATCACTTAATGTAGACAACAATAAAGTAATGAAACTTTTAATTTTAATTTAAAGTACTGACACAATATTGATTGTTGCAACTTTAAACTTATTTACATAAATGCGTATTGCATTTAAATGATGCTGCACAATTTGCTTAAAGAAACTTCAATGACACGCAATGTACATACACACTGTATATCGCCGCACATAAGAAACACTAACAATACTCACTACGACAATTTTTTGCGTTTTAATTGCTTCAAGTAAGATCGTTTTAATGGTTGGAGGAAAAAAAGAAACACTTGTTTTGTTATCTCACTAGTCTTTGCTTTGTGATATGATAACAGTTGCTTTTTATTTGCTTTCTTTTACTTTGTTTAGTGTGAAATTATCAAACACTTGTGATCTTTTGTTGGATCTTTTTCTTTTATAAATAACAAAGATTTTTCCTTATGTACCTATTAAATATGTATTAAAGAGATTAAGTTCTTTAAACCACAAAGGTATTACTTTCTTATTCGAAATAATAATTTAGTTACAAAATATTTATTTTACTTTTTTTCACAAAAATATACAGACTTGAGTTTTAAAATATTATCAAAGTTTCCGTTTAATTTTTAGTAAATACTTTGTCTTTTCCGCAATAAAAATATTGCTTACACTGTTTGCATATTAAAATTAAAAAGTTTTCGTTTATTTTACACTTCTTTAGTGTAAGAATGGCACGCGCTTCTTGTCAAATAAACTTTGTATGGGCGAGAACACTTTTAGGGCAGGTTGATTTCGTAAGCTTCACACAATGCTTTCCGATCGTGATCAGTAAAGCGACAAACCGTAACTAAGAATCTTAAGTAACAACAACAGAAACTTAAGTTAAATAAAAACTTAAGCTCTTTGCTTGTATTTGCGAGAGTAACGTAACTTTTATCGCACTGTGGGTCGCAAGATCGTAAGAGGCAAATAATAAATATTTTTATTATACATGTTTTTTGAAATATGACCAGACTGCCATTTTACCTCGCCATTTTACGAAATCAATTGCTACGTAACAAGAAGGAGAGGAAAGTCTCATCAGTTTGTAGTAAGAGTAAGGTATAAATTAAATATTTTGGTAAGTAGAGCTAATCGATAATGTCTCGAATTTAAATTACGAAAACTTATAGTCATTATAGTAGATATCATTACGATTGAATTTCACTGATTCAAAATCTTTGTGCAACACGTTTGTCAGGCCAGCAGAAGATCACAATTTATATCAAGAACTTTCGATTATATATTAATGAAAATACAATGTTATTTAGAAAATCGCTAAAAATGGGCGTATATGTGTGAATTTAGCATAAGTTTTTAAAGGCGAGTTAATAACATTTGTAACTATTAGACCAGCAGCTTAGATGTTGTGATCTGGGAACGTCAAAAAATTATTCAAACTTTGTTTGTCACCAGCTATAATTTTAGACATTTTTTCGCTAAAATATTTTAAGTATTATTATAGCGCTTGATATTAAATGATACTAGTGTTTTTAATATTCATCTCAGACTTTAATAAGAAACTTTTATAATCGAAATGAAAATTTCTGTAATAATATAAAATAAATATAAAAATAAAATGTAGACTGAAAAAAAACATTCTATAGCTGCTACACAACTGTACCAATCATCTTGAAATTTGCAAAAATTCTGCACAGACGACCTTCTCATTAATATATAGCATTGCAAAGAAAAGACTAGATTGGAACAGTAGGCGTAGTACCTCCTATACAAAATGAAAAAATATTGTCATGTATCTAGAGAACTAAAATGGGTACAATCTTGAAATTTTATATGCGTAACCCTCTTATTAGTGTGCATAACCCACCAAAACAAGTCTGGATTGCATAAGTGGGTGCCGTACTTCCCTTACAAACAGAAAAATTATAATCGGGTTCTTAAAGAATTATAACATGCCGCTTGAAAGCTGTCAACTTTTGTATAAGTATCTCCCTTATTAATATGCATAGTCAATCGAAACACTGGCTGGATTGGGATAGCAAACATGATCTGTTGTTATCATGTTAACAGTTCTTTAAATATATTTTGTTAAAGCTTTTGAGAATTTAGTATATAAAAAATATTGAAGTTTTAAATATAATACAAGTGTATCATTGCTATCTCAATTGGTGAGACCTATTCCAATTGCTCTTTTAACAGACTTTAATATATTGATCATCTAGAATGTTTTTTGTTAATAAGAATAAAAAATAACACAACAATAAAATTAAATATTTTAGAAAAGCAACTTTTAATAAAATTTTACTTTTTAGTCGAATCCTTTGCGATGAATTTCTAAATGCTTCTATGTGACTGTTATATTCCTGTACGGTTTTTTGGACAACTTAATAAAAACCTAATGCTTGACTGGCTCTTTAAATTTTTTTATGTTTTACAACATTTTTTATTGTATCTTTTCTACTTATTATTTCTCCACTTGCAGCCCACTGTCTCAAGTTTATATATTTTTTTTGTACTCAGGTTCTCTTTATATTCTATACATTTGATTTAAGTAGACTGGAAGTGTTTGTTGTGAGTATTGAAAATAAATACAAAATAAAAAGGTAAAGAAAAACAACAACAACACGATGAAGAAGTATGCACATATATTATTATTTCAATCGACCAGATGATTGACTAACTCACCGTACTTACACATTCAACAAACATTTATACTTAATTTTTGTACGTACTACATTTAAATTGAATCGATCTAATGATTCGAAAAAAAACAACAATAAAGTCTAGAGAAGAAGCTTTATTTTTTTTTAACACTTGAACTAACTCGCTAAGCAAAAGCATTGCAATTACATGGCACACAACTCATGCAAACGCTATATTTATTTATTATAACATCACTTTCAAAATATTCTTAATATAAATGCTAGTACGAGTACATACTAAATTTGTTGCTGTTGTAGCTGTGTTCGTTTTCCAACTTGCGGTAAATTACGATGCATTTTTAATCCCTTAAAATCCGGCTCGATCTCGAAATAATAAAGTTTATAATACAGAGATTTTGACAACAAACTGGTGACTTTTTCTAATTTATATTCTAGTTTTCATTTATTTATTAGTTTAAGATTATAATTTTGATATACAAAAAGCAAGTTCCTCTCAGCCCATAAACTCATTATGTAACATTTTAACGTATTTCCCATTATTTACTGTTACGCGAATTTTATGGGCTGATGAAATTTGCATCAGAATAATCTTTGTTCCATCCTATTTCCATACTTCACACGATGACCTAAATAAGAGAGTTAACTTTATGTGTTGAACAGTAATGTTTACTCTTTTTCTTTTATAAAGCGCACTGTACAGAAATAAAAATACTGACAACACCGCTCGATTGTCCTTAAAGTAACCAAATTGTCATTACTGTTCAATAGTAACAAAACAAGCAGCCAACTTCACTTCCTAATTCACTGTCAAAGTCGGATTTTCCAACTGTGAAGCGCTCACGCCGCGCTACTTAGGTGTGCTTTATATATTTTTTTTATACATGAGAATTGTTGACAGACAGATTTCGCTTAGCGCGCTAACTTACTTTTGGCTGTTAGTTGACTTACCATTTTTAGTACTATTTAACCATATGCGCACCACACTTGTTGGTAGTGGAAAGGAACAACTTATTCAACACTATTTACCAAACACAAATCGACATGTTTAACCCTTTCGGGACTACTGGGATAATACGTCCCACTAATTTTCAAACTGTCTTTTTCTTTATTTTCAATGCAATCGCCAGGGAGGTAGAACTGCCAAACGTCCAAAAACGGATAGCATCAATATTGGAGACCACTTGCCAGTAGAGCAAGAGAAGCGTTGTCGCTGTGTCCGCTGTTCTTCACTTGGCACAGAAAAGCGAACAAAGATGATATGCTCAGATTGTGACAACGCCTTATGTTAAAAGTATTTTGGGCCATTCCACAAATAAATACCTAATTACATTCCTAAAATGTTAAAAATAAATGTAAACTTTTATCTCAATCTAATAATATATATATTTTAGTTGCCTTTTTAATTTCGAATCGCTCTTCGAGAACACTGATTGTGATTTTATGCCCGATGAAAACACTTGTTGGGATTATATGTCCCAGGATAAAAGGACGAATTTAAAATTTTTAAGTATGGAGAACATTATACTTTTATCATACCTCTTAGAATATGAAAAAAATTTTACCATACATAATTTGGTTTGCAAAATAAAACTCCGTCCCGAAAGGGTTAAGAGAAAACAACAACAACATCGTTTAGCTTTATTAAAATAGATACAAAAAGAATTTTAGGGGGCAAATTACGACATTCTACCGAAATTTCGATACATATCGAATGCCGTAATAATAAGTATTTTCAAAGAATAAATATAAATAAAAACAGCTGCTTTCAGTGACATAAGACGACTAAAAAAAATATTACTTTTGGAAAAATTAAAAATTTTTCTTGTATTTTAAATCTGCCAAATTAAGTCATAAGATGACTTTCCTAAATGTCCATTTAAAATTAATTTTAAAAATAACCGGATATTCATTTGCTTTCTTATTTCCTTAAGCAGCCTAAATTTATTATCAGTGACTTAGCAAGGCAAGGCAGGCCCATCCTTAGGGCTCAAAAGTTTTTATTATTATAAGAGACTATCGTTTGAAGCCCAAAACTTATATTTTAAAACTATTGGAAAATAATAACATTATAAAAATATGACATGACAGCATGAATCCTCCAAATGTCTTTTATCGATTATTTTTATTCACTGATAGTAGGTGTAATCAATCAAATATTTAAGATTAATACAAATACAAATTAGTAATGTCATTTAATTATCTTAAAGTACGGTAAGATTAGTCAAATAATGGACCAAAAAGACGTAACCGCTAAATTATGGAAACAATTTTTGACCGTGTCAAATACTTATTAAGAAATATAAGATGCAGTCAATAATAAAAGTAAGATATCACATTATATTATAAATCGACAGTTGTAATGCTACATGTCAGGAAAGTTTGAATGAACATTTTTTTTTAAAGTCGTTACGTTTTTTTTTGGTCAAATATTTGAAAAATCTGACCGCACCTTAAGAATAAATTTTTGTGTGTGTATCTTATTGACACGTACAAGTACTTAAATTCGTTTTTATTGTCCATTTTGTTGTTTATTGTTTGCACAGTACTGTATAGATGTATAAGTGTTTGCACGCAGGATTGAATATAAGTGAATAAACGTTTTGCACAACCTACACATTTGTTTATTTATACTTTCATAAATAATATGTGAGATTCGACTGTGCCGAAAATAGCCCTTACAAGCGCATTCGTCACCTCTTTCTACACAAAAGCATGCAACACCATTTCACCATTGAATATTAACAATACGTGATTGATGTGTTGCTAGTAAGTTTTTATATTTTTGCTCTAATTTAAGAAAAATTAAAAATTTTGTTACTTCTACTGTGTAAAATTGATAATTTTTATGTCGATTCGAGTAGATTATAAAAGTATTCAACAACAACAACAATAAAACTTTGTAGACTAACAAATAGAAAAGAATTTATTTATTTGAAAAACAAAACAAAAAGTACTTAATTAATTATTGCTTGCGTTGACTAAAGCCACAAATCGCTTAAGTAACTGCTTGTTTTATTATTAAGTTTTTTTTTTTCTTGTTTTTTAGTGTGACGAAATGTTTGCAATAAAATTATGTATAAAAAATAAATAATCATGTTGTTTTTTTTCTCACCCATAAAATTCTTAGTTTAAAATTTATTGAATAAAATTGTGCAACTAAATTTTAGCTGAAAATAATTATTATTAAGATTTTAAATATACTACTATCCATGTACATATTTATGTATACACTGCAATAAAATACATTTGTTTAACAATTTACTTCATTTTATTTACGGTCTTGTTTACTTCAAACCTCTACCAATTGCACGTTCAGTTTTATTTTCTTTAATACAACTTTACTTGTGTTTTTCTGTTATCTATAAAATATTTTTATAAATATAAACATTTTTTCTTCTTAAAAAGATAAGATAATAAAGTTTGATATTGTGTGTATAAATTTAGTTTGAATTCCAATTGATTTCGTCATTTCTGTTTAACAAAATATATATATTTTCCTTAATTGCATAAGAATTAAATATTTTTATTAAAAAAAAATACATTATGCATTTTGATTGATAGTGGTAGACAAATACAAAGTGGACATGCCACTTGTAATGACAAAATGAAATGATGTGTTTATGAAAATTTTTTTAGAAATAAACAAATGTGTGGAAGTCTTTATATTTAGTTAAGTATAACAAATTTCCAATATTTTAAATAGGAAAACAATTCAATAGGTCTTAACAAAATCCAACAACGCACAATACAAAGAATATCTATATCATGCTCTAAATACAATCAAAGGCTACCGACCATCGACTACCGACTACAAACGTAGCTGGCTACAAAAATAGCCAAGTCGCCAGCGAATTAAATCTTTTACAAAAAATAAACATCTGTTTTGACATATGTATTAAAGTTAACCAACACAAAACAAACTTAATTTTTTTAAGTAAATTTGTGTAAAAAAAATTTTAAATGTCTCAAGAAAATTTAATTAACTTTCAAGTACTATTGCTAAAATAGTGGAAGCAAAGACTTCAGAGTATGAAGTGTCCACGTACATATTTACATGTAAATTGAACTAAAAATTTACATTAAACAATATAGTAAATCCATATAAACAATAAAAATGACTATTATATACTTACCAATTTCAATTAAAAGACCAAAAAATAAATATAAATGAAACAAATTAGAAATTGATGAAAAAAGAACTAAATGCAAAATTTGACAAAGAAAAAGTAAATAAAAAATGCGCCAAATAAAAAGTAAATGGAAAATGTAAACAAATGAACAGATGATTATTATTTTTCAATGGTGCCACTATAAAGGTTTTTCGGGTTTTTAATAGCGATATTTAAAGTATTGCGTTTTTAAAACCACCATTTCATGCATTTATTGTATTGGCAGCACTAATCTGTTTTTTGTACCCAAGAAAAATAGAAATTAGCCTAAGTTGGCTACGGGCTACAAAAGAAGTCGTGTAGCGGCTAAAAGAATTATTCTTATAGAGCCTTTTCACACTGGACTAATTGTGCTGGCATAAAATCGCAGTTTGTAGGCTTTTCGGTGAGGAGAGTGGTTTTTGACTGGCACAATTTTTCAACCAGCTTCAACCCCGCACAAGCAGAACAAAACTAACACATACACACTTATGAAAACACAGGTTCTGCGTTTGTTTTTTGGAGAGCGATTTTTAGTATTAAGTTGTCCATCGACGCGTAAAGATGAATATGAAGAAAATGATATTAATTATGTACATGATTGAGATTTGTTATGATTGAATTCAATTTTCTTATATTTTATCAAGGGAAATTAATGCGCTGTTTCTATATTACAGGCCATTAGGCGATTAACTCGTCTGAAAAATTTATATGGAAATAAAAAAACAGTGCTTTTCATATAATTTTTTCAGACGATTTGATCGCCTGTAATACAGAAACAGCATTTAAGTTTAAAGTTGAGTTGATTTTTACATGTATTTTACAGGGAAAAACTTGGAAAACGAACTTTTTGTCAAATATGAATAAAATATTAATTGAAATCTTGTGAAAATGTGGCATAAGTTAATAAGTTAAGAAATTCCTCCTAAAATTAATTGCCAATTTATCATAACTTATTTTAGCCAAGTATGTTCCGAAATTTATGCATGTGTTTAACGAACGAAAGGCAAACGTGAAATAAACAAAGAAAATACTAACACACACAAAGCTTTGTATACGTGCACAATTTTATGCCCGCATAATTAGTCTAGTGTAAATAGGAAAGAACAAAAGTTGTGCGGATTAAAAATTAGTCTTGTGTGAAAAGGCTCATAAGCACGCGTGTACTCTATTTTTGACATCTTGTAGTCGATGGTCGGTGGACATGATTGTGTTTGTTTAAGTTTCAAGTATGTGCAAGTCTACAAAAAATACAACATTAAAACAACAACAACGGTCAATTTGTTTGTGTAAAAATCATGAATTGTGTCAAAAGCTGCAATCCATGGTAAAAATTGTACTTTCTTGTTAACAAATATTTTTCACATTTTGCTAAATAATAATAAATAAAATAAAACAAATTGATTTTAGTAAAAACAACAAACAAATTGATTTTATAAAAACAATGAAAATAAAAAGAATTGTTCAAAATGTATTAAGTGTAATTTAAGATCTAAAATTTGTGCTTACCATCTCTGATACAACAAGAGAAAAATGTAAAACATGTACAAATATGTGTGTTGTATGGCGGCAAGCATCACCTTTCAATTAAAAGAAAAAACTATAAAATCGGTTCATACAATGACCGTGTTATCTGCCTGCGGGCTGAAATAAAAAAACAAAAAAAAACAAACAGACGAGTCGCAAAACTTCTTCCATTTTGAAATCGGTTTACAAAAGGAATTTTGCAGAGCCCATTAGACCATTATCAAGTCACTTAAACCCACCTTTTGTATCTAATATATCCAAAAGTTAAGTTTTTTTAAAGAACTAAGTTGAAAAATGAGGTCGGTACCTTAAACGTAAATTATTAATTCGTAAATCGACTAATTTCAATGATGATGATTTCGTCATTATTAAAATATGATGTAACCTATCTATCTTCTTCTTCATATTGCCTATCCCACATTAATTTTTTTTTACAAAAATTTTAAATCGTATTATTTTATTGAGTTTTAAATTTACATACTCGTATTTATTTTTTATTTATTTATTATTATTTTTTTAATTCATTTGTTTTTAATAGGACTGGAGTATTAAATATATTTTAAATAAATTATATTTAATTCAACTAAAAGCTGTGTATAGTACTATGAATGACTATGTATGTATATATGTAAATTTTGTTTCATGCAAACAAGTACATACTCGAGCGCCTAAGGTATGAGTCATATGAGATCGACAAATTGTAAAATATTATTTGAATATAAATAGATTTTGCATTACAAAATTTCAGCACTCGTACAGCTGTTGTAAAATTTGTTTACATACAAATCATACAACATGTTGTGAATACACGTTAATTTAATATTGCTACGTTCTTTACTTTATAAACGTACGAGTTCTTTTGGTTGCATATAAAATTACGCAAATTTTTTAAGTTTTTTGAGAATAGTTATTTTATATATATGTGCGTTCCCATACTGAACTATGAGATCCCGCGGCATCCCAATGTTACCGAAAAATATTCCCATACTACAAATATGAGAGGTTTTAAGACAATAACATTCTTCTTCTTGCACTAAACACAGTTGGAAAAAAATGTTTACTGTTTTTAAACATGAAGCGAGAAACATTTCGTGATTTCTTACGCATTGAACAGAGTAAAACTTCAGAAGCATTATTTTTTGTTTATATCAAATTAACCTTTGTTATTAAAATTAAATTTATATGTTACGAAAGGTTGATATGTTATGAGAGATTCTTACTGAAATAAAAACACAAGTACTCTTTCAAAAAAAAAAAAATTAAAAAACGTCACAAACGATGTTATACATATATGTAAAAACATACAAAATATTTGTGTTTTAGATAGAAAGTTGGTTTTTAGTGTTCTCACACTTTTCGGCGTTTTTTTCTATATTTAAGAATAATTTTTGTTTACTCTCAGATTACCGAACTTTATCCAAAAAGCACGGGAAAGCAGCTATTGTTTCAATTTTCAGCTTGCTGTATTAACCTTAATGTCATTTAAAATACATACGAGGGCTGCTCTATATATTTCTGGCCTAATAGTGAAAATGCGAATATTTATAATCAAAAATGGTTTTATTGTTTTTCAAAGTATTCTCCAGCATTATTTATACACTTTTGCATGCGCTCAAACCAGTTGTCGAAGCACTTTTTCCACTCCGATTGAGACACCTCTAAAACATGGTTTTTGAACACTTCAACAGCGTCTTCTGGCGACGAAAATCGTTGACCACGCATTTTTTTCTTGATGTGCGGAAACAAGAAGAAGTCATTAGGTGCCAAGTCAGGGCTGTACGGCGGATGACCCATTAATTCGATGTTTTGGCCGTTCAAAAACGCTCTGGTTTGAGCCGATGTGTGAGAGCTCGAATTGTCATGGTGAACAATGATTCGTCTTCTTTTGTTGGTTTTTCGAATTTTCCAATGACTTCAGGCAAACAAATTGTAGTGTACCACTCAGAAGTGACCGTCCTACGTTGCTCAAGCGGAACAGTCGCCACATGACCAGTTTTGCCGAAGAAACAGGCGAAGTGCTCTTCCACGAACAACTTTCGCTGGATTTTGCTCGTCTTTGAAGACCCATATGCATAGATCCATGATTCGTCACCTGTGACGATCTTATAAACGTCATTTGAAGCACCGCAATCGTATTTTTGCAACATTTCTTTGCACCAATCGACACGAGCCTTTTTTTGAGCGACTTTCATATTGTGCGGGATCCAACGAGAACAAACCTTTTTTACGGCCAGGTGTTCATGCAGTGTCGAATGTATGCTGGTGGAAGAAATGTCCAAGGATGGCTCTATCTCTCGGTATGTCGCATGTCGATCTTGCATTATGAGTTCACGCACGGCATCAATGTTCTCTGGCACAACAGCCGTTTTTGGACGACCTACACGGAATTCGTCTTTGAGCGAGCTTCGGCCACGATTAAATTCATTATACCAATTTTTCACAGTGCTATAGGAAGGTGCTTCATCGCCATACAAAGATTTAAGTTCATCAATGCACTCTTTTCGTGATAATCCACGTCGAAAGTTGTGAAAAATGATGGCACGAAAATGTTCACGAGTTAATTCCATTTTTTTCTATATTAATATTTTCAAGCCACTGTAAACAACACAAATAATGGTCGTGCGTCAAAACGTTTTGAGTACGATTATGCTTAAAAATGACAAACTTTCCAATGGAAATGTCAGATTGCACTTGGCAACACTTAGTGTTGCCAGGCCAGAAATATATATAGCAGCGCTCGTATATTTAAAATTTCCTATTTCCATTTTACTGATAGGTAAACTCAACTCTGAGGAAATTCGAATTAACCGTCAATTGTTTACCCAATTAAGTGACGTTTTGCAACACAGTGTGGCGTTACTTCCTTTTCTAGAGATCTGCCCTAAACCTAATATCGTTTTATTATACAGTCACCTTCACCAATCATCAATTGCGGGTACTCAGCAACAATAACTTTTCTTTATATTGGCATTTAAATTCATTATTACCGAACAATTAAGTGTCTATTGATCTAGGCAATTGCCTCAAGCTTTGTGCCGAAAAATAAAAGATGTGTAATTAAAAATTCTGACATTTCAGACGACGGAATTAGCTCTTAATTTGCTATATTCACGGAAAAATTAGTCAAATCAATTTTTTTTGCAGAATAAGCAATTTGTAACAAATGCTTAGAATCAGTCAATAAATTCCTTATGGATTCTTATTCACTTAACACCTTTCTAAATATTTTTTCTCGTGGTTAACTTAATTAAAATAAATTTTTTACTTAATTTTGTTTTTATTTTTTTTTTTTGTTATAGACCAAGCCGAATTAAATACAAGGTGATAGCGGTGGCGAATTCAATTCTTTTCCCTGGTATTCTAACTGTCAAACTCCATATATAAAAGTTCTGTATAACAGTTAGATAAATTTTTTATATATGGAGTTTGACAGTTAGAATACATGGGAAAAGAATTGAATTCGCCACCGCTATCACCTTGTATTTAATTCGCCTTGTTATAGACTATTTTGAAAATCTGTCTTTTTCTAATAAAACATATTGAAATGTTAACCCAGGTATTTTTCAAGAATATAAATTTAGTTTTTAACTAAATGTTACAAATAGTCTTATGTTTTCTTTTTTATGTGCAAAAATAAAGAGCAAACGCTTGTGGTTTGTGGTCTTAAAGTAGATATTATTTTTTTTAAATAATAATGTAATAAAACGAATTTATATTTGAGTTATTTTATTTATTCGTTAGTTTTTTTCTCACATTTGTAATAACTTAAAGCTGATAAAATTTGTTTTAGTTTGAAGTTGTAAGCACTAAAAATGAGGTAATTTTTTTAATCAATTGAGAAACAACTATTTAGCGGATGTATATTGATTACACTGTTCTGAAAAAATCTTCTTTAAAGAAAATATAATGAGTATGGAGTGTTACCATAACTCGAGAACGAGTTGTCCGATTTGGATAAGTAAAATACCACAAGATGCGTAATGCGTTTCTGATGTATTAAAGAATAGGTGGCGGAAAAAAATACAACATGTTAACGTTAAGAATTTTTCTCCTAAATTACAGAAACAAGATACTGAGTAAGTAATGGTAGTAAGTAACCAACAAGGGTACTCTCCCCTTGCTAGTAAACAAACGAACTGCAGTATACGTGCGGTCAGATTAGTCAGTGACCAAAAAAGCGTAATCACTATTTTAAAAATGTTTTTTCAATCTTTCCTAAAACATGTCATTACGAATAACGATATATAATATAATATAATAAATTTTATGTCTTACCATTTATACTTTGTAGGATCTTTTGTTTGCTATAAATATTTGAGAAGGACAAACAATTTTTTCCATAATTTAGTGGTTACATCTTTTTGGTCAAATATTTGACTAATCTCACTATACCTTAAGAACCTATTTTTGTTATAAAAAGTTTTAACAAACATTGAAAAAAAAACTTTGAAAGTACATTTTAAGTCTCGAAAACAAATCACATCTAAGTTTGTTTGTTTGCATTCTGCACAAATAATTTGCCTGCTTTTAAAATTCCTATAATAAAAAAATTCCATTTTCCTTAATTACACTTTCACTTTTATTGAGATTCATACACAATTCCATTCTCAACCAGATCACTGAACTTGACATGATTGTTATCATGATTAGTACACTCAATACAATCTTTTGTATTATCAGAGCCATGAGAACATTTTGCACAGACTTTTTGTTGACCGTTTCCATTATGACTGTCAATTGGAGTTGAAGTCTTTGTGTCACATTTTGAAGTCAGTGTGGGTTTGTAACAAAAGCGCCAGATAATAAAGACTAGAGAAATAAGAAATTTAAATAAAAGAAAAAATAAAAAATTAGGAAATACTTAATAATAACTACAAAGAAAAGAAAAACACTCACTTAGAGAAGAGCAGCTTATTAATGAAAGAAGAATAGTTACAATTAAATAACTAATATTGTTATCATCTGAAAGTGGGGAATGGTGAAGAGCCTCATTGTAAGCTTCCATAATCACTATGTTATTCTCAGGATTCTTAACAAGAATTTGCCTAGAAAGTATATTTTTTTTTAAATCTCAAACTTATTTTATAATCATTAAATTAAATGTACTCCTGCATTTCCTTGTAAGTCACTAATTCGTGTTTGTGGTAGGCATAAATCCAAACCTTGCAGCTTAAACTTTGGTTTACATGCGATCTGTGTTGTAGCGGCTGTGGCACATAAGATATTTTTAAAACATTTATGTCATAACCCGTTCCCTGACTCAGTTCATTTTCCAACTCTTGTTTAGTTTTGGCAGAATACTCTTGTAATGTTATTAAACTGTAAAAGTCTGGACTCAAGCCTTTTACCAGTACAACTGTATTGGACATTAATCCTTCACCATATTGATCAGTAGCCGATATGATTAATTCAACTTGTTCATTTTTGCCCAGGACCTCACCTTTAGGATATATTTTACCCGAGTTTGGTTCAATATAAAAATAACGATTATCTCTCATGGTGAATAATATTTTAGCATTGAAACCTAAATCTTTATCAAATGCTTCTATTTGGGTTAAATATTCGGGGTATATATCCAAAGCGGCATTGCCAGATGGATATCCCAAATAAATAGGGCCTTCGGATATTTTGAATTCTGGTGGATTATCGTTTATGTCATCGATTATTATGTAAAGCCACATAACATCGGGCGAATATGGTATGTCCGCTGAAAATGTCATTTGTGAAGAGCGATTTTCGTTCGGCTGGTCGATATCTATAGTGAGGTTTTGTTCGTAGTTCTCCCTGTCACATTTTAATCTTAGTTTAACGATAATTTTTGGCTCTGGATTATTTTCGAAAATTGTATCCTCTCGATCTATGGGTATAGCATCCAATATATTAAAAATGTAGTTGACATGGACATATTCTAGAAAAGAGAAAATGTAAGTGAAATATTAATTAAAGAAATCATTAATATAAATTTATAACAATAATCATTAAAAAATGTTAGTTAGCAGAGATGTGGACTCATAACCTAATGTACTCGTTATTTTAATTTTTATTTGTACAAATCATACTTCGGATATTTTCATTACCATTGAAATTAAAAATTTAATTACCATTCAATAGTAATGATTTTATTTTAATTATAATTATTTTTAATAACGGTAATGAAATTTCAATGAAATCGTTTCATTACTAATTATAATTACAATAAAAATTTTATTGTTTCTATATAACACAAATCTTTGATCGCAGAAACTTAAAAAAACTATGCAAAATTAATAAATCTTAACAGTCTTGTAGATAGAGATATATTTGAAAATTTTAATACTTTATCATTTTTCACCGAGATAGGTATAAAACTTGATGTCTGAAATTCACAGTCACCTAAAACTTTAACTAGCAGATCTTATAACTTACACATAAATAAGTTCAGAAAGTACACTCATCGTACACACAATGTTTTGTTCAAAACCAACCCGTATTTATTTTTCTTTTTATAACAATTATGTGTGTTTCTAAATTTAGAAGTTTTCCGAATGTGTGTTATTAAAAATATTTATTTGTGTACACGTACGTGAAAGTACGACTGTAGCTATTATTAGTGTACGTGTACTCTATTTTCAGTACGTGTACACTATTTTCAGAACGTGTACTGAAAAAAGTACACGAAAAAAGTAAAAAAATGTGTGTACGAAAAAACGTACATGGAAAAATAACACGAAAAAAACGTACATATAAAAATAAAAAATAACTGCGTGTATGGACGGCAAAAAAGTGCACGTAAAATAGACAAAGTATAATAACATTTTTTATTGTTATTATTTTATTGTTTTTTTAGTTAAAATTTAAGCCTACCATTGCAGTTTGTTTGTAATTATTGGTAAGTGGTGGCAAAAAAAAAAAAAAAGAAACTTACCTTTATCATTTGGCCACATGTCTTCTATATAAAAATAACAGTTCTTATTAAAATTCAAATCCAAAATACCATAATTGGGCTTTTCTTCATCCACGTGCACAATCAATAAAGTTTTCTCCACTGTTACTCCTTCAAAAAGCTTACACTCTTCTTTTTGTTGAACTTTCAAAAGTGCTTTTGCAACTGTACGCTCACTTGTTTCTTTATTTTCGGCCGTTATATTAAACAGATAATTTCCCTCTTCAATAGTTCCATATAGAGTTAATTCTCCCGTAAATGGATTTACAGAAAGACGTTGAGCTAGCTGATCTATAATAATAATGAATCCATAAATTTTACTGATCGAATTAATATTAAAAGTTAAACAAACCATTTTCTACACCTAACGTGTAGTGAAATGTGGAATTATTGCCTTTAGTGAAAACGTTCACTACTCCCAAAATTCCGGTTTGATTTGTTAAGACTGTGAATATATAATCGCTGCTAGAGAATTGTGGTGGATCGGAGAGAGGTGTATAAGGTGTGGGGCATTCTAGAAACAAAAATAAAATGCTGATAAAAAAATAAGTTCAAAAGAATAAAATCGATGCTTTTTAGTAGGGTAAAAATAATATATATATATATATATATATATATATATATATATATATATATATATATATATATATATGTATGTATGTATAAATATTAAAATAAAATATTGCACTTAGATTCAAATTTACCGACTCAGCGATTTCTTTTCATGCTCTTTGTGGACTTAGGTATTTTTATAATAAAAAAATAATTTATCTTTTATTGACATATTAAGATTATCTTGGTACAGGGTTAGAAAAATACTTTCTCTCTACAGGTCTACCATTGGGAATTTTATAAAAGTCGCACAAAAAGTTTTTTTTTAGAAAATAAAAGAAGGAAATGCAAAAAGGACGCTTAACCCTTTCGGGACGGAGTTTTATTTTGCAAACCAAATTATGTATGGTAAATTTTTTTTCATATTCTAAAAGGTATAATAAAAGTATTATGTTCTCCATACTTAAAAATTTTAAATTCGTCCTTTTATCCTGGGACATATAATCCCAACAAGTATTTTCATGGGACATAAAATCCCAATCAGTGTTCTCGAAGAGCGATTCGAAATTAAAAAGATAACTAAAATATAAATATTATTAGATTTCGATAAAAGTTTACATTTATTTTTAACATTTTAGGAATGCAATTAGGTATTTATTTTTGGAATGGCCCAAAACACTTCTAGCATAAGGCGTTGTCACAACCTGAGCATATCATCTTTGTTCGCTTTTCTATGCCAAGTGAAGAAGAGCGGACACAGCGACAACGCTTCTCTTGCTCTACTGGCAAGTGGTCTTCAATATTGATGCTATCCGTTTTTGGACGTTTGGGAGTTCTACGATTGCGTTGAAAATAAAGAAAAAAGACAGTTTGAAAATTGCTGTGACGTATTATCCCAGTAGTCCCGAAAGGGTTAAACCATTCATACTTAAGTTCCCATTCTCTGGAATAATGCCGCAAAATATACCATTTCTTGGAAGAAAATGTCGCGTTGTTACAATTTTGTATTCGAACTCTGTGTCTTATTAAGAAAACTCTACCAAATTTATAGATTAATTGTTTTAATTTTTAAACGCTTAAATCACAAAAGATTTTCACATTTACTTTATTTCTAAAGAATTATTGTTAAAAGCTGTCTAGTATTTCTTCATGCCAGTGTTACCAAAAAAAGTATAAAGAAATTTTAAGATAAAAAAAATTATTTTCGTTTTACATTACGACACCATGCCAGCCTACTAGATCGATGTTCGTTTTTTTAACGAGTTTTCGTAAACAAAAATACCAAAACGTGCTTCTGGGCTAAAAATACGAAAAGGAAAAAAAGTAATAAAAATTATCTGAGTCATAAGAGAAAACAGACGCCAAAAAAGCACCAAATTGCGACTTTAATTAAAGAACGCTAACGCTGCACTGTGTCGCGATTTCATACAACAGGTGGCTAAAAATAGAAGCAGCTATATTAAGGAGGTAAAATTTGGCAAAAATGTTTTTCTTAGAAAATAAAGTATTTATGCGAAATTTTGCGAAAATCTAACAAGTGCCACGCCCACCTCCTATACAACCTGGGTTTAAAACTTGTAATAATTTAGAAATTAGTGTTTCGATAATATTGAAATTCTGCATGTGATATAGTCATTAATATTGTAACATCTGGCTACTTTTCAAACAAATCTGTCAAAAAATTGTCATAACTTTGAAATTAGTAATCAGATAAGAGCTTCAGTTTACATGTGAATATATTGTAACATATTTCCAATTTTCAAAAAAATCCGACAAGCTTCACGCCCACCTCCCATACCACAAGCGACGAGTTCTTCTACTCACCTCCTCATAAGAAACATTCGGTCGGCCTCTACCATTTGTATTTGCTTCCTAATATAGTATACCACAATTTAGTTTTATTGCAAAGGCAGAACTTTATACGGAAGCTTACGTTACAAATGGTACACCAAATAATTTGCTATCTGCCAGTCACCCAACTCAGTTTCAAATCTATCTCAACTATAATGTGCATAAACTAGCTTATGCCAACTTATACAACTGTGCAAATACATTAAATTATATGTGGTAAACTATAATGTGAATAAGATAACTTTTCGTCAAGTTTCGTTAAATTTCATTTCTTTATGCAAGGTACGAAACTGATCGCACTTTCCGTACGGAAACAGCTGATTGTGCTTTGATTTATACATTAATAAAGAAATTTTCTAATTAAGACCTAAATTGTTAAATTTTTTAGTTTTTAATTCAATAAAAAATGTAGAAAAAAACAACATACTTCTTTGTGGCCAATTTTTTACAATTATAATATATTTAAATTAAATTTGTATTTATACACACATATGCATACCATATAAACGATTAACATCGTTGCATTTTTTAGTACGGTTGGCCACAAACACAAAACAGAAAATAATTTGTAATAATTTTTTTTTTTACATCCCAGTAAAAAATATATGGATTAATCCATAATCGAGCAATAAAAGAGTAATGACTTGTTCATCCGTTTGGAGTAATAAGCGAGCTATCGAAACTATTTTCTGTTTTTTTTTTTTTGTTTATTCCTCGCTTATTACTCCAAATGGATCAATGGGGGATGTATCAGTTCGGTTTTGTTTGGGACATAACTTTTAATTGTTGATGTTTTCGTTTTGTTTTTATATTTAGTCAGTTTAGTTTTAAAAAGTGAAAGACGTGTTTTTAATAAAAGCGAAAAGGTACGGGTATAGTAACAAATTTGTTAAAAATGTGTGAAAATTTAGTTTCTAATCGTCATATAAGACGACTAGTTAAAATAGAAATTGAAAAATTCTCAAATTGTAATCGGGAGACTTAAAGTGAACAAGAGGCATCAGTACCTCACAAAATCAATGAATTAACAAATGAAGATAGCCAAACGGAAAAGTTTGTTGTTCATTATGATATCAGTGAAAATTTTAAAAGAAGCTCACTTCTTGGGTAATTGAAAGTCGTGTTTCGAACGAATGCTGTAATTCACTACTCTACATTTTAAAAAGTGAAGGTATGGACGTTCTACTATGTAGATAAACATTGTTAAAAGCAGTGCATGAAGAAAACCCACGCTGCTTCACAGGGAGCCCAGAAATAATAGATATGGCACCAGGTGAATTCTTTCATTGTGGCTTAGAAAAAGCACTGATGATGCACGGCCAATACATATCACCTGATGCAAATGCCGAACTATTGATCGATATAATTGTGGATGGAACGCCGCTTTATAAAAGCTCAGCAAAGTCATTACGGTTTGTGGAAGAACACATCAAATTAAAGAATAAAAACTTTCCCAAATGATTCTTTGAAGGAATTAAATTAGGCAGAACGGCTGATTAAAACAGAGCCTGATTCAGAAATGGTAAGACTGAGTTTGTTTTTAATGCAATCAGTTAAACAAGTATTCAAAATTCTTTGTTTTTTATTTTAATTTATTTATGATTTCGTACATTAAACTGCGGTTTGACAAAATCAAAATTGAAAAAGCAATACGCAAAACAGTCGGCGAAATATGCTGGTCAAATTAAATTGGGATGGATCAAAACAAAAAAATACAAATTGTTTAACTTTTTTTATTTTGGTAATAGCTGAATTTCTGATATCATGTCTTAAATAATATTTACGTGTTATTTTTTCTTTCAAGGTGGCATTTCTAAAATGTAAAGCAACTGTTTACCAACAGACCTACTTGACAAAAACTACGACCTCGTCGAATGCAAAAAAAATAGCAACATTAAAAAAATTTTTGAAATAAATGAATATTTTCTTGTTTTTGTAAAAATAAAAAAAAATGTATTTTAAATGGATGTTTACTCCCTTTATGCTCTTTTAGGAGACAAAAACGATTACTCCCTCTGTCGTCATTTCCAAGATCAAAGAGAGTACTCCATAAGGAGTTTAAAAGGAGTACTCGTGTCTGCGGACATGCTATGTTAAAAATCCAATGTGTTTCGGAGTTTTATGGAGTAATCCATTACTCGCAAAGGAGCGCTCCAAGATTACTCTTTGTATGATCCTATTTATTACTGGGATTTTCCTAGAACATAAACCAAAATATGTAAATGTGTTTGGGAAAGTTATTAAATATATAAAATATTTTCTTTAAAGCCTTTTAGTTTTAAAATTTTGTTGATTTATATAGAAAGTATTTTTGGCAAAAGTACGAAATAAACATAAATGTGCAACTGTGGCAAATAAGTTACTAAATTTATATATGTACATTGTAGCCACATAAATTGCTTTGATAAGTTACCTAAGCATTTGACAGGCTTTTCGTTGAATTTTTGACATAAGCTAAAGCTAGCTTATGCACATTATAGTTGGGCCTTAAGCCTTATTTTCTGTTATTACCTTTCTAATAATACTCCTTTAAAATGATTTATTACAAAATCTTTAACATAATCATAACGCATAACACGGCAGGGTTTATTTTGCTTTATCTCAAAAAAAGGAATTCGGGCAATATTGGGCAGCTGAACTTTAAATATATTAAAATACATACTTAAAGCTACTAAATACAAAAAAAACATGAAAATTGTTATTTCCACTTATTTAATTCTCTACGAAAGTTCACGGTTGCTGAAAAATCTTGACAATGCCTCATCTTTTATCTTACAATGTCTGACATATGATCAATATTTGTAAACAAAAACAGTCTTGTAATTATAGCTAGAAGCATCAGTTACAACCCTGTTACAAATTTTTGTTATCGTTACATTAAAATACTTAAATTCTTGTATTCTAAATGAACATAAAATTTGTCTTTTTCCCAATAATTTCGTATGCTGTACACAAACCTTAACTTTGAACTACATACTATAACTTTAAAGTTTATAAATATTTTAAGAAGTTATGTTAAATATTATCTAGCCAGAGCGTTTCAAAAAAATTTTTTTAAAAATCGTTCAAATTCTTTGACTTTAACCATTTTTGGTCACCGTCGTAACACAGTACGCTGCTTCTATTAGAATATGTTGTTAATACAAGAAAATTACCAAGGAGACATGGGAATTATAAGAATAGCAGCATCCATTTATAAAAAATTAATTAATATAGTGCATTATTTAAAAAGCACCTCGCCAGGCACATAAAGGGCGTGGGTAAAACGATAGCAAAGTAAAACGGTTCAATAAATTTTTTTCTATGGGGAGAGAATTTTTTATTACTGCTGTGTGAAATGATATTTTTGTTGGCGATATAAAATTTTGACTTTTCTATAGAAAAAAGTAAAGTTTATATTTTTAAAATGAATTAATTAAAAAATAGTTTCCGTTGCTTATTTCAATTTTTTTGGGAATAACATCGTAGCAGTTAATTAATATTTTACTTTTCATACAAACCTTCATATGTATGTAGATACATTTTATGTACATATGTTAATTAATCTTCAAAAGTTACAATTTTATTTTTAAGAAAATTATTTATTCTAAAATTTTCACAAAACTATTCAAATTTTTGTGTCATAAATTTCTATGCTTTTGTCAAAAATTCTACTAGGCCATGGCGAAATAATTTCGACGTAAACGCTAAACGTCAAACTTCATATATTAAAAATATCATGGCGAAAATATACCAGGTGGCCGCAATGGCGAATTCATGAATTTCGCCGTAAACTCTAAATGTCAAACTCCATATATAAAAAATATGTATAACAGTTTATTGTATGGAGTTTGACATTTCACGTTTGCGGCAAAAATTATGAATTCGCCATTGCGACCACCTGGTATTATTTCGCCATGAAAAATATGTATAATTTTTTTTTGTGGTGTTTACGGCGAAAATTAATGAATCCGCCTTCGAGACAATCTGTATTTTTTCGCCATGTACTAGCCCTCAGGGCAAGGCGAATTGATAACCAGGTGGTATCATCAGCATGAAGTACTGTTCGAAATAACGTCAAAGTTTGTTTTGTTTTTCGTTTATTGAATTTTCTTTATTTGTTTATATACATATGCAAATACACTCTCGATCAAATGAGTAGAACCACTTTAATTTCCGTGTTTAGTACGCTTTTGTTTCTCCAGAAAGCTAAGTTTTACTACTATCCGAAATAAAATTTTCTTAATATTCCAAAAATAAATACAAGATCAGAGTTTAAGGCAACTGTTTTTCTACAAAAAAAAAAACGTTATATATACAATTTTGTTCCCTTCATATGCTTAGACCCATTTTTCGTTTTTTAAATTTTTTCCAAGTATGTAGTCGTATTTAGTTTAAACATTAATCTAATATTAAAAACAGATTACTTTCTACTAACGTAAGTGGAAAATGGGCAAGAACAGTATATGATAGTTAATGACCTATCAGGCCATTGCGCGTTAAATTGGGCGATGTCTCAAAATTGTGCTCGGAAACTTAAAGAAAAAATTCAAAACTATGGAATGCAATACAAAGTGTTATGTAAAAATAAATTTATATATATTTTTAAGTGGTTCTAATCATCTGTTCCAGATGTACCGTTTCATGCACGCCCGAAGTAAAGAATTTTAAATAAAGTCAACTAATAAAATAAAAAATGGAAATATAAAAATTGGATCCTTTAATAATTTCTTACCTTTAATAGGCAATTCAATAAAAATCAATAAGGTGTCATTAAATCCATTTGGTTCAGATAAAATCGCTTCTAATGTCATATTCATCAAATGACTTGTATCCAAAATAACAGATGTTAAAGGAGTTTTTAGATCAATTTCAATGGATTGATTATTCCAATTTTTCTTTACACCAAAATACAAAGAATTATCTAAAATCAAATAAAGTTTAAATAAAAAAGAAAACTACAGACGGCTTTAGAAAAAATTAAATACCTCCTATTAAACTAAATTTCAAATCATCAAATTTATCTCTCAAATCGTTTGCCACAGATATGGATTCAATGGCAAGTTGCTGGGTTGCATTATTTATCACTAAAGTTCCTTTGATTAGGGGTAAATGAAACACCTTTTTCTTTATTTCCTTATTGTTTGGCGGTGCATTTATGACAATAGTAGCAAATGTTTTAAAATCACGATATTCCGCTTTCAAAATTAGCAAATGAAAACTTTTAACTTTTTCTATTTGTTGTGGTAAAACCTTAAAAGCTAATTTAATTTCCAAACGATTTTCATGTGTTGATATATAAAATTGATTACTGTCATTGCCAGCCAAATTGTATTCTATGTCTTGATTATTGGGGACATCTGTTTTTAAAACTATTGTTTCTAATTCCAAGTCATTGGTTTCATTAAGTTGGCCCATATAAAGAGGCTTTTCAAATTGGAACATGTATCTTAATGTTACATTTTTTGTTTGCGGCAATTTAATAACAACATTTGTCAAGGCTGTTAAATGCTCCCATGATGCTTGCAATTTCAGCTTTATATATCCAATGCCATCAACAGGTTGCCATGTAAAATTTTTATTTAATTGTAATTGAATACTAAAGTTTTGTATGGTCAAGTGGAAAATGTTGTGCAAACTTTGAATAGTAAATTTCATATCTGGTTGATAAGTGTTGGGATTAAAGATGATGGGTTTAATGTGTAGTTCACCCATTTCATCTATCTTGCCTTCGTAAAATGTACTGCTGAAACTAAACTCATCTGTAAAGATCGTAAATAAAATTAAAATAAAAATTTTTTTTCTCTACCAAATTAAATAAAAGTAACTCACTTTCAAGATCAATCATTTTCACTAAAACATTTGCAGTTCCCTTATCTGCTAAACTTTTATGTTCGGCCTTCACTTCCAATTCCCAAATTTTGTGCTTAAGAATATCACTTCTATTAACGTTTTTAGGATGCCACATGATGTCGATACTACCATTTTTTTTATCTTGTAAATAAAAGTTTTCTACACCAACACCATTTATAGAAAATTTTACTTCCGCTGTATAAGTGCCATTTGCAAGTCGTATTCGTAATGGCTCCATTTTAAAGTCAATGTTTATATAACCCTTAAAAAGAGTTTGTGTAAACTTAGGTTTCGGAGGCAAACTACGCTTGGGATCAGAACGTATGATAACGGTTGCCTTAGAACTTTTAGGTGGAATGCCATTATCCTGTAGATGATAAAGAAAAGAAAATTGGCTTTAAGACATTGCTTTAGAAGAATTAAAAAAATCTTATTTTTAATTTTTTTCTCAATCAGGACTTGAAAGAATTGAGATTGACTTATTTGGTTCATTTTTTAATTTAATTTCTAAACATTTTTAGAAAGAAAAATTATTGACAAATTTATGCGTCCGTTTTCCAAAGAACACAAAAAAAATTAGATACTATCAGAATGATATGCAGCTTTTCTTGAGAAAAAAAATACACATTCAAACTTAACTCATAACAGTCAATATGATGCTGGAACAGCATCTATAATGCTGTGAGCAAACAAGTATGAATGAAATGAAATTAAGTTGCATTTTGTGGCTATACCGAAGGTTAGTACGAAGCAAAAACAAATGTACAAGACGAGTTACAAAGGTTGTGTGTGGACTTCGTCTTACCAAATTAATGTTAAGATTAGTTGGTTAAATAGATGATGTTTACGACGTACATAACATAAGGTAGATAGATGTGAAGAATGCTGATGAAGAATGTAGCGGTCCAGAAAATCAGAGTAAGTAAATGCGCAGAGCATAGCAGCTCTTTTCTGCTCTTTTGGCTCTTTAGCGCAAAGAGCAGAGGTAACTTGTTATTGCGCATTGCTCTGCGCCAATATGTTTGCTCAACGCAATGAAATAGCAGCGCATTAAAAAGAGCAATGCGCTTGGCTCCTTTTATGCGCTACTCCTTTTTTGTGCGCAATGCACAACAAAAAATAACATACGCAAATTTAAAGCAAGAAAACAATTGGAGAAACAAGAAACCCAAATGAAAATAATTATTTTATGATACTTACAAGTAAACATCAAAAATTCTAAGCTAAGCAAATTATTACCCTAAATCCTTACTTTTTATAACACCAGTTATTGCACATTTTTATTAATGAGCCATTCATATAACCTTTGTTTAAATTTACAAGGAACTCCATTACGTACCAATATTCAAAACCAAACTGCAATGGTAGACTTAAATTTTAACTAAAAACCCAATAATAAAAACAATAAAAAATGTTATTATATTTGGTCTATCGTAACATGTACTATTTTGCCGTCCGTACACGCAATTATTTTCATTTTTCCATGTACTTTTTTTTTTCAACCACGAAGTTAATTTAATTTGTCAAACGAACCACTGTTACTATCAAAAGGAGCACGAGCAAAAGAGCTCGCTCAATGCGCCGAGCAAAAGAGCCAAAAATAAAATGCTCAAAGAGCAGAGCATGAAAAGAAGGAGCAAGCGCAATGCGCATAACGATTGGCTCTTTTTTCTGCTCGCTCTTTTGCGCATAGCTTGAAAGAGAGAAGAGAGCAGAAGAGCAAAAGAGCGAGCCAATCTAAACCCTGCAGAAAATGCTGCATTTTATTCTGCTAGCCGAAAATAAGTCGATTTTAATTTATCTTATTTTTAATTTAGACAGTTTCTTCGACAATACGTTTGCGGGCAAAATGTTCAGCAATTAAATACAGGTAACGTCCTTTTTACATAGAATTAAATTTTTAGGTTTGATCTACTTTCCTATTAATATTAATCATGGATTGCAATAATCACAAATCGTAATTAGTACTCCGTCGTTTTCTTTCAAATCTGATTTTAAGCGTTTTCTCAGTGTTTTCAAATTTGAAAATTTAATAATCAAAATAAACTTTGCTCCAGAAAAATTAACGAGATAAAACATTTTAATCGTCGATACCAACCCGTAATATTTGTACGTGGTTGCGAGCTTAGCACTGTTAACGACAAGCGTTACAAGTAGAGATGAACGATATTTCAGTACCTGTGATTAAATCACTGTGATTAAAAAATCACTGGTCACTATAGTGACTGAGTTGATCAAGTAACAGTTCCGCGTAAGAACGTTCTTTTATATTTGCACCAATACAAAATTTAGTTGAACTTTGTGAAAGAGAAATATATTCTTTCTTTCATTCATTCATATGTCAAAGCAGCTTCTTTGCTGTGTAGCTTCTACTTATTAACAACAGATATTCTTCTTCCAAGTTTCACGCATACATATGTAACCGAAAATTTTGTGTGCTTTTTTATTTGAACCTATAATCAATCAGTGTTAGCAAATTCCATATTTTTAGGCAAATTTAATTACAGCTACTTTAGAGATCAAAATACCTTTTCCATATTGATTACTGTTTGTATAAAATATTATGTATTTAGTATTATATACTTCCTATATATTTATGGGTGTTTAAATAAAACAGAAGTACAAACGGTGATCACGGTAACTATTTTAAAGAACGGTGATTTGAAAGTCACGTTCACTGTTAACGATGTTCTTCAAAAATCACGGGATCGCTCATCCCTAGTTACAAGTCAGTTGTAAACAATTTCATTTTGTGTCAATTGCATGGCGCGGATATGGACGACATGTTGCTCCATCAGAATGGAGCTAAGTGCGAATGACCAAACGCAAATTGGTCGTTTTGCTTGAACTGTTTAGTGCAATTGTTTTCTTTTGTGGAGGAAACAAGTGTTGTTCATTAAGATAGTGACACTTCACTCATTAAGCGTTATATTATTGGGGTTTTAAAGTCGAAAGTCTATGCAATTAAACTGTCATTAAAGTTAAGTCAACTCAGGCCGGAATAGCAAATAATTTGTTTAATGTGATAAAATTATTAAATACTGAATTGTTAAGTACCATATAATATTTCATTTATAGATTTATAATGAGAATGAAATAATTTAATGATTTTGCCAGTTCTACTTCCTTGAATACAAATTTGATTGGCCAGGTTCAACCCTTGCAGCAATCAAAAAATGGTAGAAATACATATTCAGATTTAGCATTACAACACGCAGCCTCCTTCGTCGGTACTTCTTCATAGCACAATCGCCGGCGACGTAAAATAACTATTAAAATGGCTATATCTTTCTCCCTTCACCTCCTGTCTAATCTCTAATCTATCCCTTCCCTAAAAAATGTACCACGGTAACAAAAAATAAATAGTTGTTATTGAGTAAAATAAAGGATCTCATCTATAAATTTTTACATTTTTATAAACTACGTAAACGCTATGGACGTCCTTAGAGAGCAACCATCATCACGTGTATTGTAAGCAGCGTGGCCGCTTTGGTCCAATCGGACCAAACTTGGTAGTTTTTCGTTTTTAAAAAACAGTTTGGTACTTTGGTTGGTTTGTTGCATTTTTTTAAATTTTTGGTAGGTTTTCCTCCTGTAGCAATTTTTTAGCAACAGTAAATTTTTTACCTTAAAAATTCAGAACATAAAATAAAAAAATGTAACTTTGAATTAAATAAACAATAACTGTGAATAGTTTTACCACTGTTTTCAAAAACTGTTTTAGGTGTAATAAAAACATCTCTGCTTTTTTGCATAAAGATGATTAAAGCTATAGCCATCTCGGGTTTAAGAAACGCGAACAATATTATGAAATTGAAGTTAACAATATTTTTGAGTGAAGGCTTATTTACAAGTGTTTGTATTAAAAAAATTAACAGACAAAATGGAAAAGTAAGTAAACTTTTTTAATTGTATATATGTACCTATTAATTACATAAATATTTACTAATATTGCATGTAAAGAAACAGTAAAAAAAAAATTTTAGAACCGAATGGTTGAGCGAATTTGATTGGCTCCAGGAAAGGGATGGGTGTTCATTCTGCATAGTATGCTCTAAAACTATTTTAAATCATAACATCCATCTTAAAAATCACCAAAAGACAAATTTCCACCTCAAGAGTTACGGAAAAAAACCAAGTGAGTATAACAGAGTTTATGTGCAAGAAACGCATTTTTAAATTTTTGGTAGGCTGTAAACGATTTTGGTAGGATTTTTGAAAATTATTGGTAGGCAGTCAATTTCTTGTGTGGCAACGCTGATTGTAAGTATCGTCAACCATTAAGATACGTTCGCTCTTTGTAACAGCAAGTAGAATTTAAGGCTTAATTTTAAGTTAAACACCCGAATTGCTCAGATTCTCTCGAACTATGACTTCTTCTTTAATATAGAGTTCCCCAATAAATTATGTATTAGCACGTGACTAAACGCGAGTTTGCAAAACTTTAGAAAAAAGGATTACAGATTGAGATACTATAGAAAACAAAGAGTTTGGAAAATAACCCAATACAGCAAGGGCTCTGAAAAATTTGTTGCCAATTGTAAAGAACAGTGGAGGATGTGATGTGGTTTGTGGACTCATATCAGCTGCTGGAGTAGGAAACTTGACCTTTATTGACACCACCATGGAACATTACCTTTACCTTCATCTCAGCAAAGTAAAATCGGGCAATTAGAACAGGTTACGATCCAAAATACACATTCAGTGTACACAGAAAAAAAAAAACTCGTATTTAACTAATCAATTCATTAAATCAAAAAATTTTCAAAGTAAAATTGAACCCATGACAAAATAAGTAGAGTCAAATACACAAATTCGTACAAATTACATTTGGGAAAAGAAGTTTATCGGAAACACAAAATGAAAGGGAAAATATAACAAAATAATTTAATCATCACTGGACATGAGTTTGACTGAAAACTAAACAGTTGTTTACTAAAAGAGTGCGATAAAATTGGTGCAGACGTGATACAAAACTTGTTCTTTTCAATGACAAGAATTATGCAATTATGGATCAATTACAATTTTATTTGGTTTTCAGAATGAAAGACGATCAAAATCCAACGAAAGTTGTTCGTGGAAGAAGCACTTCGAAGCAAATGGTCGCCTGTTTCTTCGGCAAATTTGGTCATGTGGCGACTGTTCCGCTTGAGCAACGTAGGACGGTCACTTCTGAGTGGTACACTACAATTTGTTTGCCTGGAGAAATTCGAAAAACCAACAGGAAAAGACGAATCATTGTTCACCATGACAATGCGAGCTCTCACACATCGGCTCAAACCAGAGCGTTTTTGACCGCTCAAAACGTCGAATTAAGGGGTCATCCGCCGTACAGCCCTGACTTGGCACCTAATGACTTCTTCTAGTTTCCGCACATCAAGAAAAAAATGCGTGGTCAACGATTTTCGTCGCCAGAAGAAGCTGTTGAAGTGTTCAAAAACCATGTTTTAGATGTGTCTCAATCGGTTTGAGCGCATGAAAAAGTGTATAAATCATGCTGGAGAATACTTTGAAAAACAATAAAACCATTTTTGATTATAAATATTCGCATTTTCACTATTAGGCCAGAAATATATAGAGCAGCCCTCGTAAATGTACATTTTTGATTAATATTTTTCAGGGGTAAAAATTTATTTTTCTTTCATTACTTCATTTTGAATTAAGTAAATTCTACAGTTGTATTTTAATATGCAGGAAATAATAATTTATCTTTTATCTTCACTTTATAGGGCCACTGCACATTTATATAACCAAAAGTGTAGCCGTAGGAAAAAAAAGGTTAGATGTGTATGTTTTGTTTAAATTAAGTATTTTACTCACTGTGGCTGTAATTTCAAACTCAATCGGTTGTGGCAATTCCAATAAAATCTTCTCCAAAATTAAATTGGCAAAATAAGTCTTCTTATCAACAGTTGTAGCATTTTTAGTGCCAACACTAACGAAATGTTGCAGTGAATCATTCGAAGTAAACAATATTTGATTGTGAGTTAAATCGTTATCTTTTGCCGCTATTTCTAGAAATGCGGTCAAATCAAAACCAGCAAAAATGGGTGTGGGTACAATCAGTTCATAAAACTGCTTAGAAAATATGGGACTAAAATAGTTGCCTTCTTTTAGGGGCTGAAAGAAAATCTATTATGAAATAGAAAAGAAAGCAAAATTGTTGATTTTAAAATGCGTCAACTTTATATATTTCTAAAACTACTTACTACAATCCTTTCTTTGCCCATGCCACAGCCTAAATTAATTTTTAAAGAAATTCTAGCAGCCGTTTGTTCACTGGCATAATTTTCAAAATGTTCGCTGGTGTAAAATATTAAGTTTTTTGTCTCATTTGTTCTAGAACTTTCCAAACGTGCATCAATGTAGTTAAGCTTAAATTCATTATTTGTGGTCGATAGAATTTCATTAATAGTAACATTTTCATAAATTTTTATTATACCACGCAAAGTTAAATCAATGGGATCATTAAATATGGAGGTGACTAATTCATCGCTTGTACAATCTAGAAAAAAATTAAATAATTAAACTCTCATTAAATTTAAAATTAATAAAAATTTTAATCTTACCAATAACATCCGATTTTTGTCCCAAGCACTTTAAAATTGTGCTCATCCAATATAAGATCCATACAATTAGTTTCATGTAGCCATTCATTTTGCAAAAAGGACCACTACTTTAGCTGTATCGTAGATGACTTCTGCATTAAACCCCTATCGAACATTAAATGATTCTTGTCTTATTTGTTATTGAGATGAAATTTCATATAATTGATATTTTTATCTAAAAATTAAGAGCAAAAAATAAAAACACAAAAAAGCAAAATTATACATTATTGATAACGTACTAATAGTCGTATACTTATCAATTTTATACTGTTAGTAGAAACATGTGTATATAAAATAAATAAATATTTATAATATTTTACACGCAATAATAGTTTTACAAGAAAAAAAAAAAAATATATATATATATATATATATATATATATAAAAATTAAGTACTTTAATATTTAGAGTTTTATGGTATTAACACAACTGGGACTAACGGCGAGTATCCCACAGTACTAAGAATTCATCAAAAAGTATTTGCGTAAATCCCACGACTGAAATTAAATTAGGACGACAAAATTATTAACATATAAATCAATAAAATACGTTTTTGTTTAAATATGCCAGACTGATAAAAAAAAGGAAGCAAAGGAATTTAATTCCATATGTCTGAAAAATAGAAAAAAGGAAAAATCTAAAACAAAAACAAAACGATAGGAATAAGAAAGCTTAAAATTTAAATTCATATTGATTTAATATTTGATTGATTTTTTAACGTTAACACTTACATCTTCATTTTTAAAAGGCGGCATGTTATAACGTCCACAAACTACGATCAACGTAAAGCCATAACGTCATAACATCTATGTAAGAAAGAAGCAATGGTTTTATAAACTGGCTAGCAGACAATCTCTAGTACCCGAAGCCGTTGTTGTCCTACACAACACTTTTATAAATGACAGTGTTTTTATACTAAAAAACACACAATGTCTATGGACATTATGTCACTTTTGTCCATGGACATGATGTCCGTAGACACTGTAACATGCCACCGTTTACAGCATCTAAAGTTTTAATGATAAACCAAAACAACATTGTTATCGTTTTAACACCCTGTACAGACATACGCTTTAATTACGCAATTGAGGAATTTACGCAATTAAGGCCTTAATTGAGCTCAATTTACCATATAAAATGTAAATTAATAAATTAAGCAATTAGTAATTAATTGCATAACTAATTGATTAATATACGAAATTCAATCCTTGCCAACAAGTATGTTTATTCTGGGAACATGTTTAGTGAGAAGAAAAAATTCATAAAATTGACAAGTGGCAAGTAAAAAATATAAACAAACAAAAAGAAAATGGCAGGTCATACGAAAATGGCTTTTGACACTTTCAACTTCAAAGCAACAACAAAAAGCCATGTTGTTTTTGTAATAAAAATAGAAATCAGCTGGGCGAACGACACTTCCTGTAAAATAAATATGCCTTGTGTTAATTGAGTAAGTTTAATTTAGCATGTGTGAACACCAAATTAAATTGCGCAATTAAAATTAAATGATTTCAATTAAAAAAACATGTCTGAACAGGGTATAAGCTGCTTATATTTTATTGATATTTTATTTGTATGAAAAAAAATTGTAATTATACTTTTTCTTTTCAAATAAATTTATAAATGAAAGTATACGTGAACTTAAGCCGAATTAATAATTATTTATTTAGTTAAAATACTAAAATAGTTCCAATAATAACTAATATTAAAAAAATATTGAAATTGCATTTATCATGTTTTAAAAATTAAAAAATCTAATATAATCTTCCAAACTTTACCACTTTTTGGTCTACACGTGGAAAACGGACAGAAAATGAAAAACAAAACAGAATACAAGGGCTTTCCAGTTTGGTCCCCATTTTCTATTCTTCTTTTATTAATAAACTCGATGATTGTTTTCTTAAACGGAGTTCACTTCAGTTATAAGTTTTTGCAGAAATGCTTAAATACCAGCAACTCCTAGTTACAGCCTAAATTTTCAACTACAATTTGTTACAACCGAAAAAATTTTTCTATTTAAAATTTGCTATTTAAATTGAAGTGCATTTCAGTAATAACCGTCTGTCTACGTTATTGACAATGAAAAAAATTATTTTCAAATAAAAATGCTCATATTAAATGGTCATTAACCCGAATTATAAATTAAGCAGAAAAAGAATAACATAGAAATAACATAGAATTTTAATATAAAATTTCATTTCATAATAATCTTGAACTACATATTGAAATAATAAACTAAATGCTCTTAATTTAAAAAAAAGTACTCAAAATTAACATAATAAATTGTTAGGCATCTGTGATAAAAAAGTCACTATAAATACGAGATTCTAAGACAAAAATTAAATTAGTTGATTTTGTCAGATTCTGTTGTTAAGAATAAAACTTAAACGCTTAAAAATTAGTTTCAAAATAAAAATGTATTTTTTCAATTGTTTAGTTGTTGTAAATATTGTTTTGATTGTTTTAAATCCTTGTAAAGGACAACAAAATCAGAACATAGAAACCTTAGAGAAATTCCGGCAACAGATTGTACTGCCGGCAGCAGTAGCACCTAACTGTACTTTAAATGCTTGTGAGGCTTTAAAATTAGTTTCTCAATTGCTAGTTCTGCTTCAAGCTTTCAACATATTGCCAGCACAAAAAACACCACAAAATGATTACACCACCTCCTCACCGGATAAAAATGATTACGACAATCGATTGCCTAAAATGGTTCGTCAAATCGAAAGTCGTTTACGTTCTGTGGAACAGCCTGTATGGCGTCTAGCGTTAGGCAGTCGTGTAGAATGGGATCATTGCACATCGACTGCTTGCCGTTGTAATCCAGATACGAAAAGTTTTAATTGCTGGAATGCAAATCTTAAATCGGTTCCAGTTACCCAAATAATACCCATGAATATGGTGTCTATGTAGGTGTGCGGTGTATTTTACACCGTTTTTTTTTTTACACTGATTTTTAATTAAACATTTTTTGTTTTAATTTAAAGAGATCTGTCTCGCAACGCGCTATCAACTTTACACAAAGACACCTTTCGTGGTCTCACCTTGCTCAAGGAATTGGATTTATCTAACAATCAATTGGATTTTTTGCCATTTGATCTATTTCAAGATCTGGACAGTTTAATACAGCTGTAAGTTTATAATTTTTAATTAGTTTCAGCTACAGGTTTGATTCGAGCGGCGACCATGATCATAAATATTAATCCTTTTATTAAATCGTTCTTTTCAAGTAAAAAAAAATTAATATTCTTATTTTAATATTTTCAAGTCGCATTCAGTACAACTTAATCGAAGAGTTGGATTATCGCATTTTTTGGAAATTAAGGCATTTAAGCCTTTTGGATATAAGTAAAAACCGCTTAAACAGTATCGATGAGCAGCTATTCAATCATTGTCAACGTTTGAGAGTTATCAATTTAGCCGATAATAAAATCAAAAATTTTCCCTCGGATCTATTGCGTGATCAGTTGATTTTAGAAGAGCTCGATATGTCACGCAATGAAATACAAATTTTGAAATCGAGTAGTGTTTTAAAATTGGATAAATTGATTATTTTAGATTTTTCGGCAAACGCAATTGGTAAATTTACTTTTAAATCCTTTTACTTTTCTATCTTCGATACAAATATTTTTTTATTTTTTTTTTTATTTTTTAGCTTCAATATCAGAGGACTTCTTTTCAGGTCTCATCAGTTTGAGAACACTTCTATTGCACAGCAATCATATAACAACAATATCCGGTACGATTTTTAAAAGTTTAACAAAACTTATTTCGTTGGACTTGACCATGAATCGCATAAATAAAGTAAGTTTTAAGAATAACAACTGTCAGGCCAACAAAATATATTTTGTTGTTGTTGTTTTAACTGTAAATTATACGAGAGGAGTTTTGTTTTAAAATAGTGGTCCGGGTAATTAATTAAATGGTATTTAATTTCATTTGAAAAGAAATGTTTCTTAATTGTGCAAGTGACTAAGTGTGGACTGTAGGCATCAATACAGTAAATGCTTTGTGTTTTTATACCCTTCACCACAAATGGGCAAAAAGGGTGTGTAATTTCCACAATATCCATCTCCGACCCCAAAAGGTCGATATAAGTCTTCTTATGCATAGCAAAGTAGATTGAGCGATGTCCGTCTGTCTGTCTGTGTTAGTGTAAAAAAATAAATATATCAATCGATCAGATATAGTGACGAAAGAAGTGCTATTGGAAATCAGCATGATCGGCCTATGGTCTTCGAGACAGGAGTCAAAATACCACGCCTACCTCTTATTTTTCATTTCATTTGGAACAATGAAATAACTCTAATCAAAAACTAAATATATTAAGCGATAGAGAATTCAAAAATAAGAAAAAACATTAAGTGAAATAATTGGTGCTCGCCCATATTTTCCAATAACGGGGCTCTGAAATTTTTTTTTTTTTTTAAATATCAATATGGGTATCATTTTAAAGCTTTTGAAGAGATCTTTAAAGAAAAACCATAATTTTTTTAAATGCTTAACCCATACTTTACTAAACTAGATTTACATAGATGATGAAAAATGTATAAGATTCGGCATAGCCGAATGTAGCACTCTTACTTGTTTTAGATTGGATTTTTAAGGCGTAATAGTGTTTTCGATACAAAATATATGTAGCATGCCTTGCATGACGGCATGCTTTTGGAGTATTAAAAACGCGTGCCAAATTACGGCTGAAGATAAGTTTTAAATGTTTTAAGGCTAATAGCTCCTTGAAAAATATTACATCTTATCTGTCGACCGCCTGCCTGCGTGATAAATAAAATTTTGATTTAAATATGAATATTCGTTCCTTTCCTAAATCCGCTTATCTTTCGCCACTCTTATTACAGAACGATTGGCTTTGTTATCTAAATTTATCTTCTAGTTCAGTTATAGGCCCAACTATAAAGTACATAAGCTAGATTTAGCTTATGCCAAGAATCCAACGAAAAGCCTGTCAAATGCTTAGGTAACTTATTAAAGAAATTTGTTATGGCTACAATGTACTTACATAAATTTTGTAACTTATTTGCACAGTTGCACATTTATGTTTAATTAGTACTTTTGCCAAAAAAAAAAAAATGTCTATATAAATCAACAAAATTTTAAAACGAAAAGGCTTAAAAGAAAATATTTTATATATTTAATAACATTCACATACACATTTACATTTTTTGATTCAAGAAAAGAATTAAAAACTAAAAATTTAACAATTTAGGTCTCAATTAAAATTTTTCTTTATCAATGTATAACACAAAGCACAATCAGATGTTTCCTTACGGAAAGTCCGATCAGCTTCGTACCTTGCATAAAGACATGAAATTTAACGAAACTTGACGAAAAGTTATCTTATGTACATTATAGTTTACCACATATAATTTAATGTATTTGCATAGTTGTATAAGCTTACTTAAATTGTTTTATGCACATTATATTTGGCCCTTATCACTTAATTTTTGGAATAAAATTCAATCCCTGGAGCAATCTTTTCAGATCTACAGTTATTGGTGATTTATAAAAAAAAAACTCGAAACACAATTTGTTTTATTTTGACATCGCTGGAGAGCAGATGATTCTAATAGTACGAGCATTAAAGCACACACCTTAAAAACCACAATGTTTAAATTATTTGTGGTTATTGCCAGCTTTAACTGGTTGCTTCCCCACCGCCTTCAGAATTCTTTCTATTCAATAAACGTTTTTGCGAATTGCAATTTAATAAGTCATTTTCTTAGAACGCCATTTGTTTGATCCTAATACATACCTTTAATATCTGGATTAAAAAAAGCATCGGAACAATCCTGACAAAGTGCAGAAAATTATGCTCAAGTAGATCATTGACATTGTCATGTATTGTCTCAATATACAAAATATGTGCTAAAACTAGTCCAGCCTAGTTTTATTGAAAATAACAGTTTATATATTCTGACTCCTTATTCATAGCAAAGTCGATCGAGCAATGTCAGTCTGCCCGTCTGTGTTCGGGTGAAAATCAACTTTTCTAAAGCACTAGAGAGCTAGAGCTAGTTTCGAAAATTTTGCTTTTAAAAATGAGCAAGATCGGTCCATGTCTTTTGAGGCAGCGGGTAAAACATTAATTTTTTTCTTATTTTAAAATTCTCTTTCACCCCAATATTGGTTTTTTGTTATTGGAGTTACCTCACTAAACTAGATTTATTACATAGATGGTGAAGAGTATAAAAGAATATTGCACTTTTACTTGTTATTGAAAATAATTAGTAAAAATAAAAACACAAAATCGTAAATATTTAATCGGAAAATAATCATTTTCATAGCGAACGCAAAATGAAATAAAAAAATTACATTACAACATTATTAAAAGCAATTAAAACAGTAATAAAAATTAATAGTTAAAGTTCAAACAAATATTTGTTAAAATAAAATAGCAGATTTTCTTCTCAAAGGAAGTATTTCGAAAAAAAAAACTTTTATGGCCGCTCACTTATTACACGAAGAATTAGCAAACTTAAGAATAAACTTAAACAATTTTACGCCCATTTCATCTACAACTAATAAAAAGTATTGTTTAATATAATTTAATTTAATATTGTTTAAGATTAACAACGGAGCCTTTGATGAATTGATTAATTTAAAAGAATTATTTCTGGGACAAAATGCTTTGTCAAATATACCGGATGGCATGTTTATAAACTCCAAGTCTCTGATCCGTTTAACATTTTTTTCCAACAATCTCACTACTTTGGAATCAGGCGACTTCGAGGGTCTAATAAATCTACAAAATTTGATGCTTAACAATAACAATTTAAAATATTTAAATGCCAAAGTATTTTCGCCATTAAAGAATTTAGAGAAATTGTAAGTAAAAATAAAAATTTGAAATGAAAAATATTAAATAACTTGTTAAAATTTGAATAGACGCATTGATTCCAATAAACTACAATATTTACCACACGACTTATTTGCCGATTTGCAAAAACTAATTTCGGTTAAATTGGATAAAAATCCTTGGCATTGTGATTGTCGTGCCTTGTATTTGGCTCGTTGGATACGTGAACACAATTCAAAATTATGGGATGGTGCTCCAATGTGTCGTGGTCCTGGTGATTTAGGTGGCCGTGAGGTGGGTTTGTTACGTTACGATGATCTCTGTGATGGTCAGTGGGCCAGTATGTTGTCACTATCACCACGTTTACCCGTACGCAATAATCGCATTTCAACGCCCATGAATTATACTGATTATTTTAATTTATACTTAAAACATATTTACACATCCTCACCCGACCTACAGGAAAAAGTTGATACATTTCTAACAACCGAGCGAAGCGCTGAACGCGAAGGTTAAGGAATTAATCATACACAAAAACAAAAACAAACAATGACTTTGGAATCGGTAAGACGAATTTTAAGAGAGAAAAGTAAGTAAAGGATAATGATGTTTGATGAAATGAATTTATTTATTTCCTTTTAGAATTTTCGTATATAGGTGATGATGGCCTTAAATATTTGTTATTGTTTATATTATTAATTATGAAGACTCTTTAAAATGTACATTTTAGCTTATTAAAGAAAAGAAAGTTATTTAAAATCCGAAACTTTGGATCCCTTATGTAGAAAAATTAAAGAAAAAATAAAAATAGTTTCTGACACAGCAAACGTTTTTGTATAAAACAATTTTGAGTTGTTAATGTGTTTTTGTCTTGTTTATTCAATGGAATTCTCATTTAATCAATTCGACTTTTGATATAAGACTTTCATGTTTTCTATACAATATTTGGGTAAAATCCACTGATGAGGTATTTGAGCAGTAGTGAAATGGCCATATGGATATGCTTTCCCCGCAGTAATACATTTCAATTTGTATTTTTAACTAAAAAATATTTCATGAGAATATCATGAAATATTCATATTTGAAGGAATTAAGCAGGATAAAATTAAATTAAAATCAAAAAGATTCCGAATAATAAGTTTTCAAATTGTTAATAAAAAATATATATTTAATTATGTAGAACAATGCAATTTCATTCTCATTATACAGGGTGTCCGACAGGAAGGTATACTACTTGTTTGTTTATAATTTTAAATGATAGAGAAAGGATCTTATATTGATAAGTGTTTTATTTAAGGTCGGCAGTTATGTATGGAATACAATATCATATAAATGACCGACTCTGTTATTCCCACAAATGCGAGCCCTTTTGAGCACATTTTTCATTACATTCCCACACATTGCAAGCGGTATTTCATTGTTGCTCAAGTGCTTCTGGTTTGTTTGCATAAACTTTGCTTTTCAGATACTACTACAAAAAGAAGTCCGTAGCAGTAAATCAGACGCCTGTCGAGGCCAGTAAACATCACCATTTCTTAAAACAACTTTTTGTGCAGAGAGGTCTCGTAGCAATTCCATTGTAATCCTGGCTGTATGCGATGTGGCAAGACTAATGTTTACTTAAATGGCGGTTAAAGAAAGTTGTATACCTTCCCGGTGGACATACTGTACTTTCTTTTGATTACATTCTGCTTATCCACGGCGAACTTGAGAGAATCACTGTACAAGATTATGGGAGGATGGTTCTGTCCTTCTACTTAGTATAAGCAAATATATGTTGGTTTCAGTTAAGCGCACCCAATTGATAAAAGATGCACTCTTATACTTCCCTTGGTTTCCAAAAAAAATCAAAAGTATCGGTGACCACAGTTGTTAGTTTAAAAAGGTTCTCCAATTTATTTTAAAACAAATTCAATTTTATCAAATATGGCGTCTTGCCTTAACAAAGGTTGGTTAGTAAGTAATACAAAAAAATTTAAATGGCGCCTAAGTGCCTGATTGTTAAAAAAAAACTACAAAGTTATCCAAAAAATGAAAAGAAGGAGATAATAGTATAATACGATCGGAGAGCCCTCATCGCACACTTGGGCGAATTCGCCGACGTTAGCCAAGGATGGGAAATCACCATTGTACAGAAATAAACATCCCGGCCGCCTTGCAGTACTGCAATCAAAATTCTTTAAATAATAAAACTGAAAAGTAAAAGTAAAAGCAACTATCAAAAAAAAACTTAAGAGATTAGCAAAAAATAAAGTAATTAAAATTCAGCATAAACCATTTCTTTTAAAAATCACAACATTATGTTTAAGTATTGTTTTCATGGGCTCCACTCACTGACTATTTTGAAAATGATCCAGAGATAAGATAGCCAAAAACCGAAAACTGCGCCAACGGTTGGCCAAATGCACCACCTGCTATTCCCTTCCGAATTATCCTTTGATAAACATCAGCTCCTAACATTATAAAGGCCCGAGCTGACACATTAAACTTAGGGTCCGCCAGTTGTAAACCAGGAAATTCGTCGATGATCCTGTCATCGATCGATTTACGAGGAGTAACCACACTGTACGTACGTTGGACTTTAGCAAATGTCTCGACCGTACTACTCATTCCAAAATTGCCACGCATATGAATTAGACACATCTCATCTTTGCCTACTCTCATAGTCCTCGCATCTAAACGCCTCACCACATCCTCAGCTATGATAGAAAACTCCGAACTAGGGTCAATTAGAGCTCTTTCTAGGATATACCGGTCTTTAGCAATAATTTGGATTATTGCCGTTGGTCGTAGCAGTACCTTCTCCGTGAAGTGATACATTGGTATCGATGGCTTATCAGCGTAAGCATCTCGCTCCATTGATCTGGTTATATTCTTAAGGTTTTTTGGATGGGCGCGGACTAAAGCTCGAGACGAACTGGGTCTCTCGCTTTCACTGTGGCATTTGGACGAACTAGGTCCCTTGTTACCATTCTTAGATAAGCTACACTGCCTTTGTTTTGGACGGTTGGACGTACTAGGTCCTTTCCGCAAACGTTTTACTTGCATATTATGGTTTTTCCCAGACGAACGAGGTCTTAGGCCTGGCTTATGTAAGAGAGTATGGTGCATATCACCACAACGCTTACATTTCCCTGTACTTTCACACGTACGCCACGTATGATCATGACTTAAGCAGCCAGCGCAATACTTATAGAAAGTTACCAAACGCATCCGTTCTCGGTAATCTTCTTTTAGAAACCTCTTACAAAACCGTAGGGGATGATCTTTCAGGCAGACTTTACAGACCATTTTCTTTGTTGTTCGATTACCCTCAGTGTATTTTTTCCGGGAGACCATGACGATAGAAATTAAAAAAAAGCTACAAAAAAACAATTAATTAGTTGGAAGCACCACTAGCTTCACCACGGGTCTAGTAACTAAGCCACGCGCTGTCTTCAACTCTACAACTCTTACATGACCATCTTTACCGGCGTGGACTTTTTCCACTCGACCTAAACGCCATTCGTTTGTTGGTAAATGGTCCTCTCGAATAACAACCATATCGCCAACTTCAAGGTTCTTCTGCATAAATTTCCATTTATACCGTTTCTGCAGATCTTTCAAATACTCCTCTTTCCACCTACTACAAAGGCGTTGATTTAGCGCTTTCACCCTTTGCCAACGATTCGTAATGGAAAGGGGATTTTCCGTCATCTCAATTTCTGGAGGGGCCAAAAGTGGGCCCCCAATTAAAAAATGACCAGGAGTAAGTACGTCAAAAGAATCCATGTCCTCCGTCAAAGAACACAAGGGTCTAGAATTTAAACATGACTCAATACGAGCCAATAATGTAACAAACTCCTCAAAAGTATACCTCAGCCCTCCAGCGATCCTCCGGAAATGATGCTTAAAACTCTTAACCCCTGCTTCCCAAAGCCCCCCCATATGAGGTGCACTAGCGGGATTAAAATGCCAATTAACGCCATGATGTATATATCCTGAATTTACTTCAGCCCCTGCGTTGCGTAAAAAACGCCGAAATTCTTCTTTTAGTGCCCTAGAAGCACCTACAAAATTTGTGCCATTATCGGAATACATGTCCCTTGGGTAGCCACGGCGTGCTACGAATCTAGAAAATGCTGCTAAAAAAGCTGGGGTTGATAAGCTACTAACACCCTCCAAGTGAATCGCTTTTGTAGCAAAACAAACAAATATGCACACATAGCCTTTTGTTATTAAGCATGCGCGCCCTGTAAAATTCCGAATATCGAAGGGCCCAGAAAAGTCTACTCCTGTAGCATTAAAGGGACGGGAAAGAACTGTACGAGACGAAGGTAACGCAGCCATAATCTGGCTTTGAGCGTTTTTTTTCTGTATGACACAAACTTTACAGCGACTTATAACCGTTTTGATTAGATTTTTTGCCCGAGGGATAAAAAACTCGGTTCTTAAGACCCTAAGCATTACCTGGTTCCCTCCATGTAACGTAATTCTGTGGATAAAGTTTACCAAAAGTTTAGCGTAATGACAATTCGAAGGCAACAAGATAGGGAACTTTTCATTATAAGCGAGATATGGCGCATTTGCCAACCTACCTCCGACTCGAATTATGCCCTGGTCATCAATAAAGGGATTTAAGTTCAACAAATTTCTATCTAAAATGGTCTCTTTTCTTGAGAGTTTGTAATATTCATTGGGAAACGACACCTTCTGAGCTACTATTATTAACCTCTCCTTAACAAAACGTATTTCATCAGGTGAAATTTCTAACGATGTGTAACGTGGTTCCCTCTTTTTAAGAATTGCATTAATACCTCTAAACACCCATGCCATTACTCTTAGTGCTCGCGAGTATGAAGAAAAATTTGTAATCAGGTCACAATGAGATTTAAAATATGTAAAAAAAACCTTCTGCACCCTTTGCTCCTCATATGTTCCATAATTTGTATCCGAAGCTACTTGCCAACAATTCAAATCTGAGCACAGCCACGAAGGACCATGCCACCAAAGACTATTATCCACTAAATGTTGAGGGCGAACCCCCCTACTCAAAAAATCAGCCGGATTGTCATTGGAACTGACATGTCTCCAACAACCCTTCCCGATTTTCTCAACTATTTTTGCTACTCGATTTGCTACAAAAGTCGTCCAAGAACTTGGTGGTTTCTGTAGCCAAGCCAAAACAATCGTTGAATCGCTCCAGGTAAAAAGCGAGGTTTCAGTTTCATCTATACTTAAATCCGTTTGTACGGCGTGAATTAAATCAGCGAGCAAAGATGCACCGCACAGTTCCAATCTCGGCAATGAAACAGTTTTAAGTGGAGCTACTTTTGACTTAGCTAGCAGTAAGTGGGTCTGTATAAACCCGTTTTCATCCTTAATACGAACGTACACACAAGCACCATATGCTTTCTCCGAAGCGTCACAAAACCCATGTATTTGTAATTTAGCCGAAGGCTTAAAACCTATCCAACGCGATATTCCTATATTATTGATTGCTTTATAATCACCGATAAATTGAGCCCACTTAAGTCCACTGGATGCCGACAAGTATTCGTCCCAATTTGTCTTATCACACCAGATTTGTTGCATTAATATCTTTGCAATAATCACAACGGGACTTAACCATCCAGCTGGATCAAAAAGTTGTGCGATAACGGACAAGACTTCTCGTTTGGTGAATTTTTCTTTATGCGGTATTGGAGCTGCCTCAAAATAGAACTGATCTAACCTAGCATTCCATCGTATTCCTAAGGTTTTAGTCGTACTCATATCGTCAATTTTTAAAAAGCTATCTCGCAGTAGATGGTCGGTTGGCAGGCCCTGCAAAATTCGTTCATCGTTTGACGTCCATTTCTTCATTGAAAACCCGGCCGAATTTAATGCTAATATTAACTGGTCGCGAGCCTTAATCGCAAGGAAAATATCATGGGTGCCTACTAAAGCATCGTCTACATACATCATGCGACGCAGAATGTTGGAGGCCATTGGCCACTTGTCATTAACGTCATCCGCCAATTGAAGCAAAGTCCTAATGGCCAAAAAAGGAGCACAGTTAACCCCAAACGTAACTGTCTTTAATTCGAAATCCTTGAGATCACTACCAGGATCCTTACGGAAAACAATACGCTGAAAACAAGTTTGCTCAGAGTCTACCAGTATCTGGCGATACATTTTCTCTATATCCCCGTTAAAAACATACCGATAAAATCTCCACCTGATAATTAGCATCATCAAATCATTCTGCAGAACAGGCCCTGTGTACAAAATGTCATTTAAACTCAACCCAGAAGAAGTTCGACTTGACGCATTGAAGACAACTCTGACCTTCGTGGATAAACTTTCAGGTTTAAAGACAGCATGATGTGGCAGATAGAATGACTTTGCAACGTTTTTCCTATCAACCTGAACCATATGACCCAACTCTTCGTACTCTGATAAGACATTGTCGTATGCTGCTTTAAGGTCTGGGTTCCTTAAGAGTGAAATTTCGTTTCTTAGAAACTGTCGGCTTGCTTTTTCCCGGGAGGGCGAAAGCTGATTGTCGACAGCAAATTGTGGCTTAAAAGGTAAAGCAACGATATACCGACCAAAACTATTTCGTCGTGTAGTTTTCCGGTAAAGCTCTTCGCAATAATCGTCTTCTGGCGACCATTTCGATGCATGTGGTGGCTCTTCTAGTTTCCAAAAATTCTCTAATTGTTTATCTAAACTTACTTCAGTGTAAAAGGAGCGGACTGTCGAACATGATGTATAGTTACCCTCATACGAACCAATTAACACCCAACCAAAATGGGTTTCATGAGCCACAACATTTCCCAAAACCCTTTGCCTAGAACCGTCACACACAATCTTTGGATAAAAATCAGATCCAATCAATATGTCAATTGGTCGACTCACGGCGAAGTTCGGGTCAGCTAATTCTAAGTCAAATAAGGCCTCCCACTTTGAAATGTCAACCGTTTTATTTGGCAGATTTCCTGTCAATTTGGGCAACACTAAAGCTACCATTTCCAATGAAAACTTGTTATTATTAGGTGAACGAAGCGTTATTCCACATTCCTTCAAAGCACGACCAGGAGTGGCGTCGTTTAACGAAGAGATTCCTATATTTGTTGGTCTTGTCGGCAAATTCAATTTTTTCTGCAATTTTTCAGAGATAAAACTTGATTGGGAACCGGGATCTATTACAGCTCTTGCCATAAAAACTTCTTCCCGACATAGGATCTGAACAAGGGCTGTACCCAAAAATATATGCTCTGAAGTAGCAGCAAAACAATTCTGCACACTCGTGGTCGGCTGATCAGCTTGATCGTTACCCTCACTGCCTGAAGGACTTAGAGTGGAAGTAAATGTAGAGGCTGCCCTGTGAAGCATCGAATTATGCTTTAATTTGCATATTGAACAACTAAAATTACTTCGACAATTATTAAGCCTATGACCTTCAGCCAGACAATTTATGCAGAGATTATGCTTTTTTACAGCCAAAAATCTCTCCCCCGGATCCATATTGATAAATCTGGAACAAAATCTTATAAGATGGTCTCTTGAGCACAAAGGACACGCTTTGCTCACCAGCTTTGTTTGAAAGCTCTTAACTTTCCTACTATATGAACCGCTACTACCAGAACCTGTTATCAGAGCTCCGGCCCCTGACCTCCTGCTGTCGCAATCCTCAAAATTTCTCAAATCAAAAACCGTTTCCAACGACTGAAAACGGCCAGTTAAAAAGTCATCTAAGTATTTCCATTTAGGAATTTCTTTTTTATTTTTGACCGACTGTTCCCATAGTGACAAAGTCAAAACTGGCAAATTTATTGAACAAAAAAAAACAAATACAGCATCCCATCCAGATATATCTACTCCATTTAGTGTTAAGACAGAGATGCAATTTCTAATATCCCTCTGGATCCGCTTAATCTCCTTAGCACATTCAGTCCTGACAGGTGTCAGACTATACAAAAGTTTTAACTGATTATTAACCAGGATTCTTGTATTTTCATAGGTGTCAAGTAAATTAGCCCACGCTCCTCTAAATCCGTCGTTAGTCCATTCAGAATCGCTAACAATGTCCTGTGCATCAAGACTTGTGTATTGCCGCAAATAACATAGTCTTTGCACGTCTGTCAGTTCCTCACAGTTAATATAAATCGCCGTGAACATATCACGGAAAGTCGGCCATGATTTGTAATCACCCTTAAAAACGTCTATTTTGCATGGTGGTAAATTTACGTGCGCCGGCAAAAAGATCTTAACGAAACTTTCATTTACACCGAATTCCTAATTTGGGGAATTATTATCCGAAATATATGAAAATACCACTATTATTTCTGCCTTTCCAGAGAAAGTTACAGTTATTAGTTGAAGCCTTTTAATAGAAGTATAAAACCGACAACTTAATGTACAAATTAATTGCTGTCGTATAGACATAAATGCAAAAACCATACAAAAAACAGAGTTGTAGAATTGAAAACGAGGTGACCTGTTTTTGATTCTCGTCGATAAAACAGTTTGTAATATATTACCTCAAATATTATAACATAACGAAAGTACAATATTGTTTTAAGATATTAATGTTATCTTTGACTTTTTTATACAAATATCTTGGTCATTTTAAGAGCAATCTAGACACTTAAAAATCGAAATAAATATCACCTTATTTTGTCGAGTTCCTCCTAAGAGTCCCACTTTCTTCAGGATCCGGCTCGATTGGACCAAAAAAAATGTACAAGATTATGGGAGGATGGTTCTGTCCTTCTACTTAGTATAAGCAAATATATGTTGGTTTCAGTTAAGCGCACCCAATTGATAAAAGATGCACTCTTATACTTCCCTTGGTTTCCAAAAAAAATCAAAAGTATCGGTGACCACAGTTGTTGGTTTAAAAAGGTTCTCCAATTTATTTTAAAACAAATTCAATTTTATCAAATATGGCGTCTTGCCTTAACAAAGGTTGGTTAGTAAGTAATACAAAAAAATTTAAATGGCGCCTAAGTGCCTGATTGTTAAAAAAAAACTACAAAGTTTTCCAAAAAATAAAAAGAAGGAGATAATAGTATAATACGATCGGAGAGCCCTCATCGCACACTTGGGCGAATTCGCCGACGTTAGCCAAGGATGGGAAATCACCATTGTACAGAAATAAACAATCACATTTTTATTATTGAAGTGGGAACTGCAAGAGTGTAATGGTTTCCATTATTTTTGAATTTTCTCTATTACTTTAATAAAATACAGTTAAACCTCGATTAACCGGCTCGCGCGGGACCGGGACTAGCACGGATAATCGAAATACACGGTTAATAGAGGTTTTATTAAAACGTATAAAATTTCATTTTTTTTTAAATTGTTTTTATTCAAGAATTCAATTTATGTATATATTTATAGATTCAAATATACCACATATTTTAATTTAAAACATACAACTATTCGTTTATTTAAAATATTCTTTTATATAAGTTTGTTTCATTGTTTTTAATTGTTCCTTAAATAAATGGTTTTGAATACGATGTATCTGAAGTTTATCTGTTTCTGATATAGCTGGAGAATTTTCTACGAACTTTAACAAAACATTACAGGCCTCTATTGCCTGTGATAAAGTTGGAGTTTCAATTTCAGTCTCTTCATCTTCGGAATTTGAGCTATGATCACTCTCCTGAGCTTGATTGACCATGTCAATGATTTCATTGTCTGATAAAATAGCAAACGGCATAACATCAGTATCGCACTCCATCCACTCTGATAAATTATCAATGGAACAACCAGCCGGTATTTCTATATCTGATTGTATTTCAGGACGGCCACTTAGTTCATTTTCAAAAGCTAGTAAATTAGACCAAACATTGATCAAAACCTTGGCGGATACTGCATCCCAAGAAGCAGCTGCTGTCCACATTGCTATTTTTATATTTAATGACTTTACGAATTCATGTCTGCTGTTTGCACATAAGAGTTTCTGCACAATTGACTTGCGATAATTGCATTTAAAACTTCGAATCACTCCTTGGTCCATGGGCTGAATCAAAGATGTGCAGTTGGGAGGAATATATTTTACTACAACGTTTTCAGACATCATTGCGTCCACATCTGGGTGAGCTGGGCAGTTGTCCAGAAGTAAAAGAATTTTACAATTTCTTTCGAAACCACTTTGTTCCATATGTTCTCTAACTTCTGGTACGAAATTATTATTGAACCACTCCAAAAAAATCTGTTGGGTTACCCAAGCTCTTTTATTGGATTTGTAAATTACAGGAAGGCTCTTAACGTTTTTTAAAGCTCTTGGCTTCGCACTTCTTCCAATAATCATTAATTTACACTTATGAGTCCCAGCTGCATTGGCACATAACAAGGCTGTGATTCTTTCCTTAGACTCTTTGTATCCCTCAATGGAACGTTCACTTCCACAGGCTAAGGAATATTGAGGTAAACATTTCCAAAATAGGCTGGTTTCATCCGCGTTGTAAATCTGCTCGCTTGTAAGTTTTTCCTTCTGAATATATTCCTTTAAATCCTCCACGAACATTGTAGCAGAAACATAGTCAGCACACTCTTTTTCTCCCGATGACTTCAGCCTTCGAATTCCGTTCCTCTTTTTGAATTTCTCCAGCCGTCCAGATGAATAACGACACTCGGAATTAATGTTTAACTCAGCATGGAAAAATTTTGCTTTTTCAATAATCATCTCTCCTAAAGTTTAAAAAAGTTGTTGCTGATTCCATACTACACCATTTTAAATTGTAAATGAGAAATTTAAAGTTGAAATAGAGAATTTTAAGTTGAAAATGAGAAATTTTTAATTGGAAATGAGAACTTTTCAAATGAATTCAATTGAAAAATCCTCATTTTCAATTCAAAATTTCCCATTTACAATTTTAAATTTCTCAATTAAAACTTAAAATTTCTCATTTACAATTGAAAAAGGTATATGTGCGCCCTGCTTTGAAGTAAACTTACCTGAAACTGGTGTTCCCTTAAATCTTTCTTGTCGAAACCAATTACTTAATGCCAAATCTACTTCCGGATTTTCAGAATTTTTGAGCGTATATCTATTTTTTAAGCCATCTATTGAATCACTTTTAGAACCATAAAGCAAAATTTCTTCTTTCTTTTTCACTAAATCGCGCACAGTTTGCTTACCAACTCCATACTGTTCAGATAGTGACCTTACAGGTATGTTCTTATCGTAATCGTTAATCAAAGCAATTTTGTCTTTAATTGAAAGAACTTTTCTCGCTCTCTTTGGCAATTTGCTATTTGAAGGAGCCATCGTCCCAAAACAAGTGCTAAAAGATCAAATTTCACTTACATAATGAATTAAAATAGAAGCACGTAGTACAATTGTGTCCACACATTAAAAAGGGCAATCACCGGATTCAAATTAATATATGTAATAAAAAATCATATGAATGCTGCACGGATAATAGAGGTAAAGCACGGTTAATAGAGGTAAAAAACCAAAGCACGGATAATTGAGGTAAAGCACGGATAGTAGAGGTAAAAAATCAAAAAGATCTGCATGCCGGTTAATAGATGTAGCCGGTTAATAGAGGCCCGGTTAATAGAGGTTTAACTGTAGTTGAAAATAAAAACAACTTTATTTTCTTATTTTTCAAAAAAATAAAAAATAAAGAACAATTAAAAGTACAACGGAAAACAAATTAATTTGAGGATAATCAGTAGCCCGTACGACCGAAGTGAGACCGTAGGCCTCCACTGCGGAGTATTTGCGACATTATGTCTAAACGTAGCTTTGAAAATATAAGTGGTTGTATCAAGGCGTATTAATACCAAATGTGGTGTTTAACAATTATGGTTTTCGGCAAAAATTAATGAATTCGCCATCGCGACCACCTAGTATTGATTCGCCTTGAGTGGAATAAATTCTTATAAATTTTTATTGATGTAAAAAGGACATGTTTAAAAAATTTGGACAAATTTTCAGGCAGACAGTGGCCAAAAATACTATTCACTATGACGAATTATTTTTCTAAATTTTATCAAATTATTTTTAAACGCACGAATTTTTACTTTTGATTACTTTGCTTTCTTGCATTATTATTTTTAATGTATTGTTACGAAATTTTAAAACAATATATGATATAAGTAAATTTGCGACACTAAATTTCCAAAGCAGAAAAGATATTCGACATTGTTTTTCATGGAGATTCGAAAATCCATTATTTGATGAGAATGGTAAGAAACTGAATATATATATAAATATTTTTCTCTTATTCTATAACTCACAATATTTTGATAGTTACGAAAACTTTACAATATAAAATATGACATTAAAAATAGTAATTCTTGCGAAAAAAAATGAACTTCAAAACAGAAATTACATTAACTATTGGAACCCTCTTAATTTTCCATCTCCAAACTTTATACCATTTATAGCAGAGTTAGTACTACAGCTTCTTGCTTATTTTAACCTTCTGTCTACTACTGTTCAAAAGTTTGACAATATACATTAATTTACAACAACTATAGGGGCACCTTTTAATTTCGAAATTTAATTTTTACTTTCTATTGCAGAAGACTTAACAATCTGGTCCTTTTTAAATTTCAACCGTCTGTCTATAACGGTTCAATAGTTTGGCTATTTACATCAAATTACAACAACTATTATAACACCCTTTAATTTATGTATATACTTCTTCGTACGCCAAACAAAGTAGTGGACATTCCATCTAATTTGCAAGTGTTGGGAAATAACGGTTTAAAGGACACGGTCATATAGGCCAAACTACATTAATTTTGCGAACACCCTTTAATTTCCACATTCAAATTACAAGCCTGTTGTTTTAGCGGGCTTAGCAATACAGGTCCTAGGTAGGTTTAAGCTGTCTGTCTAAAACGAATCAAAAACATAGTCCCATAAAGGTCAATTTACGTCACCTATGGGGACACCCTGTAATTTTTAGATTTATTTTTATATTACTTTCTGCCATTGGGAGCTTTGTGATATGCAGTTTTCATAATACCTTATGAACTGTTTTTAAAACGGGACCAATGTATAAGCATCACAAATATAAAAGAGCCCAACATTCAGTCGAATTGTTAACCTCCTTCTTTTTTTAAGTCGATAAAAAACAAAAAGTTGATCTTCTGATCCCGACAAAGAATTACTTTCTGTTATCTGATTTGTTACCTGCTCAACACAACGAAAAATCTTATCATTTTCTTGTCAGTAAAATGTTTACATAGAAAACTCTCTGTGAGAGAGCAATGGCCATCGAGTTGAGCTTTCACCTAAAACAATAAAAATCAGCGAATTAATCATTTTAACAGCTAAAACTTTGTAATTATCAAGTTATTGGATAGCATTGAATCCTTTTCATTTTTAATCAAAATCGCTTGCAGTAAACATATCAATGTTTGTTAGCAATCAGTCTGGCACCACCTGCTAAATGGGCTCCAACAGTGCTTTTCTTGATTGAATGACTAACATCGTTGTACTGATAGTAATAACATTTGTGACAATAGAAACAATTTGCTATAATGAATTTCAAAAGATCTTTTTTAGAATGACAGTTTTTATATTATAATAACAACAAATGAATGATAATTGTCATGAACTCCAAAATAGCATTGTAAAAGTCAGAATTTTTGCTTAAATCACTGGTCGGACTGTCAATAAATTTATCAACGCGCCCCAGGGTATGCTTCAAGTTTCTAGTATATTTTTTAGCACGTAATCGGGTGACCACTTAAATATATAAAATTATTAAAAAAGCTTTAACGTTTGCTTTAGTTTTCCGAAGATAATTCATCTTATGAGCAGCGTTGCCGTTTTGATTTCTTTAAAACAAATTCGTTTATGTTCTTAATGCAGTGTACACAACTTTAGAACGAACAAACTATTTATAAATCAATTTGAAAATAAATTTATTTTTACATATGCCACTTGTTAGAGTTTCTTTGGGAAAAATATTATTTATATCAATCCAGCCGTTCTCAAACTAGCAACGAACATTATTATGTTTTTTTATATACATACATACATATATATACGTATGAAGAAATAAATATCAGATACAGCTGTGTAGAAATTTTTGCTTACAAATGTAAAATCAAATTTATTTAGCTTATTTTAATTTTCGTTATTTTCTGCCTCATTTGCTTACTGTTAAAAAAAATTTTTTTGGTTTTAAAAATTTCTTAGTCGTGGAGTGATTATAAGAAACCAAAGCCAAATAGTAAAATAAGATTTTTGTTGGATTTTAAAAAAATGTTTTATATAAAATATTTCAATATAAACAATTGAGGAGGACCATTATAAAATGCGATAATACCTTTTTTAAGATTTTTTATTTACTAAATATTATTATAAATATGTTAATCTACTTTAATTGTGCTCGATTCCTTTAACAAAATAATACTTCATGATATTCTCATAAAATGTTCTACTCTGGGGAAAGCATATCCATGTGGCCATTTCGCTACTACTCATAAAGCTCATCGGGATTCTACTCAAATTTTGTATAGAAAATTCAAGAGTATGATAACTCAAGCCAAATTAATTGCATAAGAACTACAATTACTTAACAAAACAAGAAGAAAACAAAAACTCAAGAAACATTTATAGAAAAACACAATAACCATTGAGTAACTGTTTTTATTTTTGTAAATCTATACAACCATTATTATAAAACTTGCAAAAGGTCAATAATTATATTGTTATTGAAATAATGAGAAAAAGAAAAGGACCCGGAACGAGAGTTTAACACATTGATAAACACCCCTATCGTGAATAAGAAGTGAAATTTTTAATGCACCCGAATAAAAAATTGGTATTCGGAATTATACGTGAACAATTTTTTCCACAACTCGAACAGATTTTAAGCAAAAAATGTAAAGTGAAATTTATTTTACTTAAACATTTTTTTAATTTGATTTATTTTACTAAACATTTTACGCTCAAAATTGCATTTTAGTTTTTGAGTTGTGAACTAGATTTAAGCCCTTAAGAAATCCATAGGCAATGCACCTGTCGAGAAATTTATTAAGCGATTTTCTCCTACAATTCTTATCAACCAAAAATTTCTAATTAGATGAAATATACTTATATATGAATTCCACTACATTCTACATTTCACGCAAAAAGAAAAGTGGAGTGACAAGGGGAATTTTATTTTGAGTAATTTTTATCAGGGATTCACGATTGCAAAAATGTGGAGTGTGAAAAATTTCATATGGAAATTAATTCTCGATAGGGCTAAATTTCGTTGTATTTTGTATTTTAAAAAGTAAAAGTGTTGTTCAATTACTTAAATTCGAAACAATTACAATATTATTGAAATGAAAAAGTAACAGTTCTGCACCAAATTCAGATCAAGCCCAAGATTTTCAGAGGTTTTATAACAAAACGAAATATTTACTACGAATTAGATTAAAACGCAATCATTGCAAATTTATTTTCTTATAACTTAAAAACTAATTGCCAGCTGAATTATATATTCATCATTTTCAATAAGCTTGGAAGCCATTATAGAACACCAAGTGCTTAAAAATATGGATACACTAATGATTTTTAATTAAAGTTTATTCTTTCTCAGTTTAATATATTCATTGTATTTTAATCGTAAATAACAAACTTATTTGTTTCTTTTTCGTGTAATAATTTTATTTACACTACATACTATTAATAAACAAAAAAAAAACCCTAAACAATAAAACATTAAATAATATTTAGTTTAAAAATATTATCATAATCAAAACAGCAAAACAAAACTTGTTTGTATTCGTTTGTTTGCTTGTTTATGATGTTGTCAAAAACAGTGGAGCAGAATGGTGGTAAGAAAAAAATTTTGTCAGTATCATAAAATAAAATAAATATTATGTTATAAATCGTGGGAATTTTAATTTACTTAAATTGTTAAAATAAAATATTATAATAGAAATAACGAATGTTTAAATATACAACGATACTTTAGACATTTACATACAATAACTCTTAATAATAACGAAATGTAAAAAATGTAAGATATTTAAATTTAAATCTAAATATTATGACAATAAAAAATTATAAGATTTGATTTAATTTCTTCTTTAAAGTTTTATAAAGCGTTTTTCAATGCATCAATATGCTGCGCATGCTTTTAGTTCAATCAACTTCTAGTTTTCTAAAACTACCCACAACACCAGCTTCAATGTCACCAATATCGTTGCCTGCAAAGTTAGCCGCATCTTTAGTCAATTCAATCTGCATGTCATCTAAAGCCAAAATGGCTGCCCGCTTTTGTTGTAGTTTTATTTTAAATTCTTTAATCATATCATCTAACGGTACAGTGCCACCATATTCTTTAGGTAAAATAGCAGGATTTATTTTTGTCTTTAGGGCTTCAACATTTTTATGAACCTTGAAGTAATAGAAACATATTTAGTTATTTACGATTTAAATAAAAATTATTTAAGAAAAAAAAAAATGGTGATTTAAAATGAAAATATTTCTTTTTATTCTTGACTTTCTTTTTTAAAAACGCAGTGAAAACATTGAACACCAACCATCTAACCTTTACTAATAAAAGGCAGCTCCTTGGGTACATGCATCGTTAGATATTTTGAGTGCTTTCTATTACCGGCATTTTATTTTCGTTGATATGTAATTAGATCGAAATTTTTTTCAGATATTTTTATACCTCTATTACCGTTTACAACTTAACTCTACTTTAATTGAGATTGAGCAATTTGGTATTATCAATTACAACTCAAGCTGAAAAAAAAATTTGAATCTGAAATTACATTAGCCCAATTCACAATCTTGTGCAAATGGTCTTGCATCATAGCATTTGCAAAATTGTGTAGCATATTTTACTCATTACTGTCCAATGTACAATTTTGCAAAATGCTATGATGCAAGAGCATTTGCACAAGATTGTGAATTGGGCTATTTTGTTACAATACGTCTCCTTTAGCCATCAAATTGGTATGAACATCATGTCGCACATGAATTCGGCTAATGTAGACTCTCAACGTTCATGTGCAACCATCGTTGTACAAACATTTGTTTGAGCAATGATGTTCGCCATTAAATATGGCTTTTAGTATGAATTCTCTATTTCGAATTAAAGCCATCTATTGATCAACAATGCGAATAATCTCTTCTTTGTTAAAATCATTGAAAAAACTCTGGCGACAAACAGAAAATTATGCTCAAACAACCTGGACAAAATAATACCGTTGTTCTGCCGGCGTTATGTGCATAACCCTGGAGTTAATGTCGACGTCGTTGACGGCGTCAAATGTCAAAAAAAAAGTTGAATCGTATGAAATTGTATGAGAGCAGTTAATCTCAACGCGTTGCAACGCCGTAAAAGTTCAATCTGTTTCAACTTTTTCGGCGTTGAAACGCCGTCAACGACGTTGACATTAACTCCAGGGTAACTTGTTCAATTTGATGGCTAGTGGTGACGTAGGGTTATAACTTTCTTGTGGTATCACCGTTTACAATCCTGTGTTAGTGCGGTTAACAAAAGTATCAAAAATTACAACTCATCAGTGTAGCAGTTGTTTAAAATTAAATTAATTAAGAAAAATGGAAAACGGATGGGTGAAATTTTAATCGCTCTTTAAATACTTTGCTATTCACAGATTTCGAAAAAATTTTAAGAAAAAATAAAATTACAGCAAAGCACCAGTTTGAATAAAACTTGAAGAACAAATGGAAAGGCATCCATCCTTATACTGGACGAGGCAAGCCACAACTTGAATTCAGCAAAATAAAAAACCAAAGAGTTGTCGGAGAAATTTACTTTAGAACTTAAGAGCATGGGAACGCCGTTAAGAACTGCAAAAGAAACGAAAAAGTGTAATTACAACTTACTTTCTTGTAGTTGTGGATACACTCTAAGACAAAAGAGAAAGCTTGCCGACAACAGAAAAATATTATCTTTCCTCACTGGAAAAAAGTCTAGTGCAACTAATCCAAATAAGGAAGCAGATTGCACATGATGGTAATGCTTTTGAGGTGGAGAATATACCACCGGCGATTGATAATACAGCCTCCTCTACGGGTGGTGAACTTTAGATAGCATGCCTTCTAGATCGTTCAACTTCATCAGCGTCGCAAGTAACGATAAATGGCCGCTGAAGCTAAAATTACGAAACAGAGCCTGTAAAGCTCTTTAAATTGCAAGCAAAATCAAAATACTAATGTCCATTTTAAACAATTTTAATTGTAAAAGAAAACCTTTTAAATTTAAATATAAACTTGTCTTTATTCTGTCAAACTTGATACTTAAAGTTGGTAACGCCGTCGCAGCTTCAAGCTAAAAGCAGTTGCATTTCATAAATTATTATTTTTAATAATATGAATCATAATACTAAAAAAGAGTTTGGGTGTTTTTTTAAGCCCAATAGAACTTTAAATTATAAAAAAAAATAACACTTAAAATTAAATTTTGATGAAAAATTTTTTCTTATTATTTTCAGTAAACTCTGGCAAATCATTATGAATAGACTCTTGCTTTAACAACGCTATCAATTCATTTAAGTTTTCTTTGAAAATAACACATCAATTTGAGTAAGTTATAGACAACTTTGTGATTTTTATGGTGCACATAATCATCCGTTGAACTGTGGATAGATTCTTACTTTATTCTCTATGGAGGATAAAATATCACCAACACGTCGAAGCAATGTGCGTACTAAAGAGAATATCGCTGTCATACCGCGACCGCAACTATCGAGTTATTGAAATCAAAATTTGGCGATAAGTTGATTTCGAAAAATAGACCTGTCAATTGGCCTCCAAGGTCGTACGAATTAACACCTTTCGATTATTTCCTGTGGCGCCACATAAAGTCACTGATTTATGCTGATAAACCAGCAAGAATTGACGCTTCGGAGGCCAACTTTGATCGTATTATTCGTGACATACGGCCAGCGGGACTTGAAAAAATGATCCAAAATTAGACGTCCCTTCGTCATGAGAACCTCCGGCGGCCATAACCTCGAAATCACTTTTAAATATTAATGCCATGTTCTGATCTTTCGTATAAAAAAATTTTATTTCAATTTAATTTTTTGTGTTATTTTTTACAACTTAAAGTTCTATCGGGATTAAAAAAACACCCTTTATGAAAGTTGAGTTGTCTCTCATATGACCAAACTGAGTTGAGTTGTAAACTGTGATAGGGGTATTATTTCTTTAGCGATTTTTACTGATATTAAAGCAAAGAATTATTTTAGAATTTTAAGTGAAAAAAGGTTTATTCTGTTAAGGCCAGGATTCACTATCATACACAATCATACAATTTAATCACACAAATATCTGACAAAATTCTGTCCTACTTTAAAAATCGTTTCAGAATAGCGTCGTAGGTGCCACACTTTGATACAAAAAAGATGCAAAAACATATGGTTTTAATATTTTATTGTTTTTTCTCCTCATCATCTCAAAAAAATCAACCCTAAACGCACAGAGAAAAATATTTTATGAGTTATTTCAAAAGATTATAAAATCGTACAGATCTGTCAAAAAATCTGTTACACAGACACACACACTTTTAATCCACACTATCATACTTTTTGAGCACACATGCAATTTTTGACAGATCGCACGACTGGGTACGTACTGAATCCTGGCCTTTAGCAAGACACTTTGTAACTTATTTACGATTTGTGTTCACTATTAGCATTTCGTTTCACTATTAGCATTTCGTTTTATGTCACTTAATTTAAAACTTTTAATGCAAATTCATTATTTTTCAATTTTAATACTTACAAAAATACGCTTCTTTAATTTATCGCTTAACATTGACACAGCCAGTTCGATTATTCTGTTGGCATAGTGAGGAATATTTATGAAATGTGTTTCCTTATGTCTCATAGGTGTCGAGTTCTGTATACATTTAATTATGCTTCTCAAGTCTGTCAATGACCACAAACTAACAAAACCCATATTCATGCCACTCTCATCATTAACGTACACATAACCGGCCACTTGAGATTCTTCATCGTCTAGCAACGCCTCACAGATCAAAGAATGTATGCGTGCCATTTGTACCGAAGTAAATTTGTAGGGATCAAATTTGGCTGCCACTGATAATATAACTTTACGGCCATATTCATCGCGTTGGGGCAGTGGCACTAAATAACCATTTTCAAAAATTTCCTTTATGGCTGGATCTTCTATGTCGAGTTTACTAAACCATTGTGGAAATAGTTGTCTGATGGTTAAATAACGTTCCAACATTTCGCAGGCACCTGGTACTGAGAATTTTTTTGTGCGCAAAAATCTTAAAAGAAATACAGTGTCTGTCCGGCATTTTTTGATGTGAGGATGTTTAGAAATCCATTCACGAAATTGTCCCAATGCTTGTTTGCGTATATTTTCATCTTCGTGTAATTCTTCTTTGGCGATTTTTTTCAAATCTGCTGACAGGGAGCAGACATAGGGATCGAAATCCTCACCAGAACTGGGACCATTTAAATTTGGACGTTGAATCACTTCAGTTTCCAACACTGAAATATTAAATTAAAGAATTAGTGTTTCTTATAAAATAAAGATGATACAACTATTTATAAAGAATTTTAAATTACTTCTTTTAATTTACTTTTGTTAATATTATAAATATTATTTTAAAATTATTTTAAATTTTTAATATGCAAACATCGTCTTATTTTGTCCGTTAAACTGCTACTGGATACTGCTACTGAATTTTTAAGAATTTATACTAATCAAATGATAATTTATTTGAATACATTTAATCAAGCAAAATAGTACCGGCTAATCAAAATATTATGAATTTATTTGATTTTACCAATTTATCAAGGCCACTTAACAAGGTAGTATCATCAGCCTAGACTATTGTTCAAGGAAATGTTCAAGGCGAATTCATAAAAAGTGAATGCATTAGCTAATGCATGCATTTAGCCCATGGCGAATAATACAGGTGAACGCACGGGCGAAAAAGCCAATCAGCTGTATACATTGCAGTTGTCAAAAATAAATTATTTGTTACATTTTTTTTTAATTTAATTTGATTGCTACTCGTAATAGAAAACAAAGTAACTATTAAAATTCTTAGAGAAAACTACTACAATATGGAACCGTATTTGCAGTTCCTGATGTGTATAATCAAAATTTGCGTAAAAACATAGTGAAATTATTGTAAACACATTTATAATTTCTTGGTTTTTTTGTGGAAGATTATGTTAGTCTTGAAATGGTCAACGTACAAGAATGGAACGATGCATGTGATTTGGGCAAACTAATGGTATAATAGGCTTTTGGTCACACCTTGCCTGGATTTTCATTTTTATGTCACTTAATTTTTATAATTTTTTTATTCTGAAAATTACAACTACTTTTTTTCTTAAAAAATAGTTTTTTTTAATATTTTTTGACAACACACCTAAATTTTGTAGCAACAAATTGCCTGTTGGTTTTTGTGTTGTTGGATTGTTGTAGCCGTGCGGTCACCTGTATTAATTCGCCTTAATTTAGCCTGTTTTAAATTTGCAAATACCGAATTTCTTTCGTTTTTATTGTTAATGTTTGACAACTAAAGGGTATATTTCAAAAGCTAATACAGTTTCATACCCTGTCTAAGATTTAAATTTTATGCTTTTAAATAGGTCTGTCTGCGTACACATATTTTGCATCATTTTCTTGCAAAAAGAGAATTTTTTGACAGTTGGCAGTTAGAGAACTTGCAAAATGTTGCTGGAAAAATTTCTGCTTGCAAGATTTATTCTTTTGCTTTGTTATTTCAATTGTTTACACACCGATCAGCTGTTTTCTTGCAAGATTTTACTGGATACTGTCTGCCGACAGAGTAAAATTGGTCTTACTCTCCCAAAAAAATTCACTGAGTATTAGCTACTGGAAAATTACCCAGACATTGGTAATTAATATTTAAAATGTCTGCTTAATATAATACGGTCCAAGTGATAATGCTATAACGTTAAAATTATCTCTTCAAGGGGACTGCCTTTAATTTTTAATCTATGTAACTTTCACGTGCCTGCCTACAACGGTTTAAAAGAAAAGACAATCTACGTGAATAAGACGTCTCTATAGTTACACCGTTTCATTTCAATAATCATTTTATAATTTTTACCTAGTGTTCATAACAATACAACTGCTGTCACGCTTCTTCACATAGAGGATCTCGACAGTTTCAAAAACAAACATTTTGTAAATTTGCTTCACCACTGGTGAAAAAAAGATATATATAGGGTTGTCACTCCGTGTGTAATTTCTACAATATCCATTTTCGACCCTATAAAGAATATATATTCTTAGTTCTTATGCATAGCGCATCCGATGGAGCTATATCCGACTATCCGTCCGTATTCGGGTTGAAATCAACTTTACCAAATCACTAGATGAGCTACAGAAAATTTAAACACGCAATCGAGCAGTTTCGAAAATTTTGCTGTTAAAAATCAGCAAGATCATCGGTTCACATCCTTCGAGGCAGCGGCAAACACAAGCCGATGACATTTTTATGTAAAATATATATAATTTTTAATGGTGTCTGACATTTAGCATAAACGGCAAAAATTAATAATTAATTCGCCTTAGTTTCTACTATAAATTATAATTTAAACTTACTGCCATCAAAGCAATGTAATTCATAGCTTTTGCGCTGGAATGTTATAAGAGCGTCAACTTTGTGTCTTTAACCGTTATGTTAACTCATTTTATTTTATAAAACCCGCTGTATAAGAATAAAGAAGAGATAAAACTGCTAGATTGCCTTGAAAATAATTAAATTGTCATTACTTTTCAACCATAACAAAACGAAACAAACCAACAAGCAGCCAACTTCACTTCTAACGCACTGTCAAAATTGGATTTTCCTATTGCTAAACGTTGACGCCGTGTTATTTAGGGATGCTTCATACATTTTGTATGTACATGAGCAATTTTGACAGACATCTTGCGCTTTACGCGCTAATTTAGGGATGGCAGTTAACGATTTTTTTTACAAAGATGACGTTTTCCGCTCGTCATTCACTATAAAGTTCATAAGTTTTACTATTGTTTTCGCAATAAACTCAGTTTGCTGAGATAAATACTTTCACTTAAACAAACACGTGAAAAGGATAGTGATTGTACACTTCAAAGTATCACACGACAAGTCTATCGGAAGCTTAAATTAAGTCACCAATATTGAAAGTTTCGCAAGTCAATAAACCAACAGATTGTAAGAAATATTAGTTAATAAAAGCCTGGAGGATAACTCTGAATTTCGATTCGAAAAGAAAATCATTCGATTTTTCTTGGGTAATATATTGTGTTTCGAAAGTGTTTTTTTTTTAATTGAAATACGGAGTAACCTCCCTAATATGGCATTCGATAAATCTTCATGTTAGAGGGAATATGTTTTTAATGAACTCAGCGGTCATTGCATGTAATTACAGACGTGTTATTATGTCGGTTAAGTCGAAGAGATTATGAACGAGAATAAATATTGCTAAATACTAGATCAGATCTTCTGCCCCCCGAAACATATAGAATCTTTGGAATGCTGAAGATCAGGAAGTGTGACAGAAAATTCAGTATAGTCGAAACGAAATTAAAAAAAAAAATTTTAATATAAGATTTCCGCGTAATATTTCATAAAACCATCACTTCATTAATCATCCAATGATTTAATAGCTTTAGCCTTCTACAAGAGTTAATAGCAAAAAATGGCTACGTGAGAAATTTTTAGTGACATGAATAGTTTAAAAGAAGCTGACAATTTAAATTCAAGAATCATAAACAGTTGCATTTTTTCTACTCACACAAATTGTTGCTATTAATAAAACATAAAAAAAAAATATTTGTCAGTAACATAGTAAACTTAAACAAGTTTTTATCACACATACACGCATAAGTATCGTATACATAAATAAGCTAGCGTTGCATTTTTTTTTCCTTTCTCGCAAATGTATGTTTATGATAATTACTACAGAGGTAATAAAATATCTTCAAACACTTGGAAGATTAAAGATTTACAGTTTTTTTTTAAAAAACTAAGATTAAAAAAATAAACAATATTTTTCACTTAATTTTCATTTTTGTAGCCTGAATACAGAGTTACAGCTACAATAAATTTGAAGATTGCTTTTGTATCGAATTCCACTCTGACCTTTTGTTTTTCATTATAGTAAGTTTATTAAGTAACTTATAGATATGTACATTGTTTCTCAAGGTTAATCAATCAATAAAAAAAAAAAAAGAAATCAACCGATATAATTTAAAACATTAAAAGCAACAGAGTCATTTACCCAAACACATGATTACATTTTATGCATTTAATTCGGAATAAATTTATGTAAAACTACCAATTTAAAAGAAACAATATAAAAACACGTTATAAAATAAATAACGAGCGCAATTTGATTGTATTTAGCGAGGGAGCGATACCCCAATTAAGGCACAAGAAAAAAAAAATATTGCTTGTATGCAAGAAGAAGAAGAAGAAGACAAGACAAACATAAAACCTTAAAATATTTAATATTCTGTAACTTTCTGACCTTCACACAATTTGTTTTTTTTTATTCATTTTTGGATTTCCATTGGTTTAAAACTCGTAAGTTTGGTAGTTTTTATTATTTAGGTTACAAATCGTCTGGCACCATATATTTTGCGTGCCTGTGTGCGTGCTGTTGTTATTTTGGAAATCATCAACACAAAACAAACAACTGAATGGAACCGCAAGAAAAATAACGCAAAAATACACATGCTGTTAACTTGGTTATTGCATTTTAAGCCAAGTTAAGTTAAACAATAAAAAAACACGTTACATAAACATAAAAACACAGCACAAAAAACAACTCATTGAGAGTACATATGTGAGCGGTTATTATATGAGTTTTGAATTTAAAATTAAAAAAAAAAAATACTTGTCTAAAAATGATTGAAAAAAATTGAAAAACAATGGTAACGTGATGCTTGTATTATTTAAAAGTTCTATCAATGACATTTTGATAATGTTTATGTTTGGTGAAAGCAACAGTTTCGCTCGCTATTTACACTTGTAGATGATCCTTGCGATCTCAAGAAATCGAAGAAGAAGTTTCCGCCTAAAACAACTAAAATATCGCTAATGCAGAATGTCTATTGTAAGATTTACTGTGTTGCATGCAGTGGCTGTCTTTATAAACAAAAGTTTGGAATCTTTAAAAGGTCGACTCGTTTGGTGCTCCTGCTCGCTTAGCAACTTGTTTGGTTTACTAATTTTTTTTTTTTTTTTTTTTTTTTTGGAAAGGCAAATTGCGAAAAAAAAAATAAAAATAAGCAAGCAAATCTTTAAAATTATTTTACAATTAACTCATAACTTAACACATCTTGTATTACCCGGTTCATAATGTAAATGGCTTCATTTAATGCACATACACAGATGGACAAAAGTCAACGTCATTTGGTATCTAGAAGATTATAACAGCTCCCATTCCCAGACAATAATGGAAGCATAAAAAGTAGTTTATTTAACAAAAAGTATTATTTGTATAATTTCTATTTTAGTTAAAATATAAGGCAAATTCAAACTGTATTTTTAAAAATATAATAGTTACAGTGTGGATTTTTGTTGGACAAAAGTCACCGTCACTTTATACTAAAAATTATTTCCTTTATACTAAAAATTATTTTAGTATAAAGTGTGTTTGCTATTGTTTTTATTAGCAGCGTTTACTCTATTATTTTTAGGAATACAATTTTTTTTTTTATTAACTAAAAAATAAAAACTTATTTAAGCACCCATTCACTATATTTCTTAATTAAAAAAAATTATAATAAGAAAAAAAAAAACACATTTCTTTAATTGAAATGAATGTAAAGAACAGTATGCAACAACTGTACAGTGCCTCACAAAAAAAAAAAACAGTTAATTTTTTAACTTCAATTTACAACAATTAAAAGAACGTTAAAATCTTTAGTTTGTTATTTATTAAATTACTTGCTATTCCTTGTGCATTTCGCTTTCCCAATGAGAATAATCGTACCAAGATAATACACATAAATATTGACGTTACAACAGATTTCCTTTTGCGTACTGGACCTTATGGATCAGGACTTACCAATAATTTTGAAATATCTTTAAAATCGCTTTTTGTTAAAATTAGTGCAGCTGTAAATGCCCGCTTTTCCCCTCTGCCTCTCATCTGAGTACTAGCTTTGGAAACAGAAATTGCTTATTAGAGCTTAAACTTGAGAAATTTAAAATCGGTTTGCCAAACAAAAAATTCTGAAAAAGAGGATGCTTTTCTCCCCTCCTGGTTCGCTATTTCTGTTCAATCGTTTAGCCGTGATTTACGCAATAAAAAACACACAAACTTACAAAGAGATTTACAATATTATTATAAACAAATTTAAAACTGTTCAATTTTAAGATGTTTGAAGATTGTTCAAACTCGAATCTTTGCTTCACTTTTTTTATCATTGCAATATCAGTTAAAATTTTATTATTTAAAGAATTCTTAAAATTTTAATAATAATATTTTTTTTGAGTCCGAATAATTTCATCTATACATCTAATAAAACTGCAACGGGATCAATTCTGTACATGAAATATTGTTTTGAAAATTTTGATGTTATTGTAGTTAGTATTCGATATGGAATACAAAACACCTATTTTTGGAATTATTGTCTGTCTGTCCGTATGTCTATGTTTGCATCACGTAAAAACTACTGAATTGATTTGAACGAAATTTTTTTCAGGAAGTTGCTTAAAACCTTGATTCCAATAGATGCTACACATTTTAGTATCATATTGATTGTTATGAGTTAAGCATTAATGTACATGTGCCGTGCGTTTTTATAATTTATGCCCCTATTGTCGTTCTCAACCCAACTAAGTTTGGTCGTCTTTCAGCCAACACGACTTTGACTCAACCAAATTATTTTTTTTGGTATTAGGGGACACAACGATTTTTAGTTGTGTTTGTTATGGTGTTGCCGCATGAAATGTTGATTTCATGTTGGCAGCACCATACATTTTATTTCTAAAGTGAAGAAAAGAAAACGCAAAAAGAAATTTTAATCAAAATTTTATAAAATAAAAATAATGATGGATTTATTTTTTGAAGACGAAAATCATGACGCTTACACAAATGTACGTAAAACAATACGCGATGATTCCAATCCTCTTGAACTACTTAGTGCAAAGTAAAAAATGTCCAAAATAAGTAACAAATATTTTTAATAAGTCAGAAGCATTTTGTTATGTACTAAACGAAATGAAGGATCATTTGAAGAAAATTGTGCGTATTGTAGCTATACCACCGACATTAAAACTGTGGGCTGTCCTCCGGTTGTTGGCTACGGAAGCTATCAAAAACGCAGCGGTAATGTCTTCAATGTTTAAGTAGCTCAATCTGCGTACACGCTTTATACGCGTCTGTTAAAAAAGTAGAATCAATGTTAATATATGTGACAAGTTACACTGCAAAAAGCGTAGAAAGCATGAACGCATAAAACGCAAGAAGTTCGTTTGCTTTCTACTTTTCTACGCTTCGCAAGAGTCATGAAAAAGTGTCAGCTATGGATGGTATCGATAAATATTTTTGTGCTAATGATTACTTTTTCTGTTCTTTGTTTTAAAAAGCCTTTTTAATAAGAAAAAAAAACAATTTTTTAGTAAAGTTTGACGATAAATTCAGAAAAATACGTTAATATTAAAAATTTACAACAACTCTTTCATCAACAAAACTAGTGTCTTTGCTATCGATTACTTTTACGTACTGAGTTTCATCTCTAATGTGTTTATTTATTTTATAAAGTTTTTAATACAAATGCAAAAATCGTTCCCTTTTCTTCTGAAAATTTTCATAGATCCTTGTTACACAAAATATTATGTGCATAAACTCAATATATACCATAAATTCTTTAAACATTACGCTTTCCATTTTTCCAAAAATATAAAAATATTTACAATACACCTGATCAAAACAAAAACTTGGGGCATAAAAAGGGTTGCATGTAACTTGACGTTTAAGAAGTGTAGAAAGCATAAAAAGTAGGAATAACTTAAAAAGCGTGTACGCATAGAACGACATGTATGGACTTTCAGCTTTATAAATCCTTCGCACGCTGAGTTGTAGTCATCTGAAATTTTTGCTTTCCTAATTTTTGGATTTTTTTTTCCATCAGCTGCACTAGTCGCTTAAATTGGGCTTTGGTTTTAAAAATCCTACGTATGTGTATTAAACATTTAGTTAATTATATTAAGATCAAAAAACACCTATACTTAAGAATTGTCCTTTTTTTATATTATTTCTATTATTTTTTAAAGAAAATGTATTAAAAATTTAATTGAAATCTGTTACCGACAGAGACTCAACTGCTTATAAGCAGTTGTATATATTAATCGTTTTTGTCAACCAAACTCATACAAAATGGTGAACCGCAATACCATTAAACACAACCAAAAAGTCAACCGCCTTAAAGTTGTGAATGGCAATACCGATTAATGAAAGACAACAAAATTACTAAAAAATTTGTGAACCGCAATAGGGGCCTTAATTTTTTATATGATACTGAAACAGCATCTTTAATGTTGTGAGTAAAAAAGTAAGAATGACTAAAAAAGTAAAAATTGCATTCGTGTCCATTCGATGGTTGCAACAAAGAGCAAAAAACAAATGTACAAGACAAAGTATAGAGAGAACAGTGTAGAAATACTTTGGTTTATGTGTTAATTGTGTCTAAGCAAATTAATATTGATATGAATACTACTCGTATTCTTATTTACAAAGTTAGTTGGTTAAAAAGATGATGTTTACAATTACACAACTTTAGGCAGATATGTAGATGCGAAGAATGCTGATGAATCATGTAGCGGTCCAGAAAGTGCTGCATTACATTCTGCTGGCGTCTAATTTTTCTTGTTTTCTTTGGAAAACGTCCGTATACATGTGTAAAATAATTTTTCTTTCTAAAAAAGGTTTTTGATAATTAAAATAAATGAACTTAAGCCAAAAACAATTTCGATTCATTTATAATAAAAATGAATTTAACCCAAAAGTGCTTTCAATTTACTTGTAAATATCAAAAAGCTCAACAAATGATTTCAATAAAATATAATTAAATAAAATGATTTTAACTCCGGCTGATATTAAGTTTTTATACCGGAATTTTTAATGGGAACAGAATATTGTTATAAAATGTTTTAGATAAAGAAAATTTCTTCAAAAAATCAGACTCATATTTCAGCGCAAATTATTTACACAAAAAATTCCACTTATTTTAAGGTAGGTTCAAAACTTATTGCTTTTGGTGTCGGTAATAGTTTCTTTTAATTTATATCGAGCTTTCTCTGTGATCGCACTATACGTGTTGTTATATATGGGATTTCATCAAAGTTCAAGGTAAATTCAGGGTACCGCAAGGTTCCGTTCTTTCCCCTACCCTATTTCTTTTTTTTCTCAATGACCTTCTACGTCAGACTTCGAAATCTTTTTATTCTTTTACAGATAAAAGTACCATTGGCCATTCATTTTGTTTCGCAATAGACCACTCTTTCGAGAAGTTGGGGCTATGCGAAAGCACATGGATGATACCCTTAATCGTGACCTTTTGGTAATCTCCGAATGGGGCCTTGCGAAAAGGGTTCGAATTTAACGCTCATAAAACTCAGTGCTGCGTGTTTTCGCACAGGCATACGGCCGAATATGCTACCTCATCTGTAATTATAGGTGATATATATATATATATTAAGGAATCAGAAGCTCTAGATGTTCTTGGCATGAAAATGCAATGTGCATATTTTTCATGTCGCCTAGGTTTTCTGAAACAGTGTAAGAAATATTTCACTCTATCTGATCTCCTTACTGGTTCTATGTCACCTTTATCAGACCAAAAATGGAATACAACTCTCTGCTTCTAAGTCTATTTTGGAGTTACTCGACCGCTTGCAGGAGAGAGCGAAGAAGCTCATCGGTAACAGTATTGTATCCAGCTTTATTAATTCACTGTAGAATCGACGAAATGTTGGGTGTGTTTCACTGTTTTATCGTTACTACGCTCTGCATCAAGAGCGCATTTTTTTGTGGTCGATTGGCCAGTGAATAGCACTACGCATTACAGAAAGAATTCGTTTTTTAGCTGAAGAGTTCGTATATGGAATAAACTCCCCGCAGAGGTCTTTCCTGCCAATTTTAATGTGCAAAGATTCAAATCAAATGTCCACAATCACACACAACCCCCTTCCCACAACCTAATTTCCTAGTTCTGGCACAATGCACTGAGTGCTGGTCCTTATAAAAACAAGTATACACATACTTTATATAACTAAAGGACAGCATAAAAGATTTTTAATCTATTTAAACAAGTTTAAATTACTGCTTCTATTAAAACAGCCTTTAAAAACAGTTATGAAATAATAAAACCTTGTCAAGACCCTTCTATAAATAAAACATGAAAATCCAACTTTTAACAATTTCAAAATAAAATCATTGCCTTTAATATTAAACTAAAATAAACATTACTTTAAGGAAAGTCTAATTAAGGAATTAATCAAGTTTCTATATCTTGATATAAACATAATCCTCTTTGTTCTTCTCCTCTTAGTAATTTTATTATTTTAAAATTAACGATATATGATAACATTCTTAAACCTTTAATGGTCAATAAACGATTATTAATTTTGTATAAATTAATTTAATGGCCTCTTATTTTATACCGCTTAATAATACACAATCAATCTTTCAGCTTTATTTAATATAAATTGGTCTATTTTTACGCATCAGTTGTTTTTATTTTTTAATTAAAATTTCAAGTAATTGTAACAATTATATTTTATTTAGCATAATGAAGTTTTAAATATATTAGTTATAAAAAAATTACAGTATAAAAAACCCTTTTAACAAAACAAAAAAAAAATAATTAAAAGATTAAAGTATAATAATATAAATTCAATGACTTTTTAACTACGACAGTTTTAAATTTTCTAATTTGAAAGTGTCCAATTAAATGTGGTTTAACAAACTTATTAATAATTTTATATCTTTTTAATATTTTTGTAAAATTCCCCAAATTTGTTAAATATTTTTATATTATCTGAATTTATTTAATAGTTGCGGGTTACAACACAATGAGAAACAATAACAAACTTAATTGCATTTTGGCAATTAAAATTTTGTGTACACCCTTCACTACACAATTGGAAAGGGAACAATATATAGGGGTTTCGATTTAGCGATTTCCGTCTGTCTGTCTGCAATCGAGTCTAAATCTATTTTGCCACGTCCCCACATGAGCTACAAAAAACTTATGACTATCATTCTCTCAGACATAGTTTTGAAAGAGAGTTGCAATTGAAATTAACCATAAATGGTGGAGATATGTTTAAAAAAGCGAGCGACTCTATTTTCCGTATGTTTTTAACCGACTTCAAAAAAAGGAGGTTATACAATTCGGCTAAATGTTGCTTTTTTATATTTGTGCCTCCAGAACTCAGTCATTTCTGGGTCAATTTCGCAAATTTTTGGTAATATGATAGATTATGCTTACCACCAATCTGGTCCCGTTTTAAAAACAGCTCATAATCTTAAAAATTAAAGGGTGTCCCCATACAACACACATATCTTTTACGTGTATTATGAATTGTAAAGGGCACTTCTGTAAAATTTAAAATAACTGCGTATTACTATGGCTCCCAAAAACAAAAAATTACACAAAAATAAATCTAAAAATAAAGGGTGTCCCAATAATTGATGTAAATTTACTTAAATGGGCATATCTTTTGAACCGTTATAGACAAACGCTTACAAATTGGACAGAATGTCGTTTGCTATGGCCGTTATAGTAACAGGTATTAATATTACAAATTATAAATTAAAGGGTGCGACAATAGTTCATTAAATTGGATGTATATTGCCATACTCCTGAACAGTTGTACACAGACGCTTGAAATTTACAACGAACCTGTATTGCTAAGTCCGCTTGGTTTTAGAAATAAACGGTTGTCCCAATAGTAAATGTGATTTTAAGTGTGTGGCCGTACTTTTGAACCCTTGTAGACAGAACGCTGAAACTTAAAAGGGACTTATATTTCTAAGTCTGATCTATATCAACGAGTTTATAATTTGAATTTAGAAATTAAAGGGTGTCCCATAATTACTGTATATTTACTTATATAGGCCTATCTTTTGAACCGTTATAGACAAAAGCTTCTAAATTTGACGTAATGTCGATTGCTTTGACCGTTATAGTAACAGCTGATAAGATTTAAAATTATAAATTAAAGGATGCACCAATAGTTAATTTAATTTGGTATATGGCCATACTTTTAAACAGTTGTAGACAGACGATTGAAATTTTCAAAGAACCTATATTACTAACTCTCTATAGAAATAGTTGATATAATATGGTGTATGTGGCCGGACTTTTGAACCGTTATAGACAGACAGCTGAAATTTACAAGGGACATGTTTTGCTAAGTCCGCTATAACAAGAAGCTTATCGTTTGAATTTAGAAATTAAAGGGTGTTCCCAAAATTAATGTAATTTGTTCTATATGGCCGTATTTTTAAACCGTTGTGTATAAACACCTTAATTTTAGACAGAATGTCCACTACTTTATTTGGTATAATAAGAAATATAAAAATGTTATATTATAAATTAAATAGTTGATATTATCGGATGTATATGGGCAAACTGTTGAACCGTTACAGACAGACGGTTGAAATTTACACAGAGCCTGATTGTTATATCTACTACAACAGCAAGTATATAATTTGAATTGGAAAATTTTAGGGTGACCCTATAGTCGCTGTAATTTGATGTATATTGCCAAACTATAGAACAGTTGAACTAGTATAAAGTTTGGAGATATAAGTGTGTCCCAATAGTTAATGTTATCTAATTTATGTGGCCATACACTTGAACTGCTATAGGCAGACAGATGAAATCTGTTTTGAAGTCGGTTTTTTTCGCAAGAATTATTACAAACGTTAAGCAAAAAGCACAGGATCGCATCTATGTGTGTATAATTAGGCTTCAGCAATTTTAGGTATAAAAATTATGACACCCAAATGTAAATATACAGATGACAGCTTACCTTTCGGTTTTGTAAACAAGTTTATGGCCGTTATGGGATTTCTTCCCTTTTATTCTTTCAAACGTTATTCAAAATATATACTGAAACGCATATGTTATGTTTAAATGTATTTATGTATGTATGTTTACATCTTAAATATGTTTATTAGTTTTTTAATTTAACCTTTAACTTGAAACTAAAGCAAATATGTTGATAAATTTACGATATCACTTATTATAAAATTAAAATTTAAACATCATCCGTGTGACAAGGAAATAATATTTAAAATGCAAATTGATTCAAGTACAAAATGAAATAAACTATGAATTAAAAACTAAAGCACGTTTTCTCTTAAAACAAATGCATTTGTAGACGGTTGAACCTTAAATATTTGATATGAATAACGAGACAAAGCAACAACAAACAAATTTTAACTAACATATATTAACTAACATTGGAACTTTTTATTTTTGTCAATTCATTGGTTTGTCATCATATTGTAACATCATTTTGTTTCAATATTTCAATTAGGCAAATGCACTTTTAGAAAAACTGTTTTTAATTTTTGTTTAATGGAACGTCACTGTTATTCCCAAAGTTAAATTTACAAATTAATTTTTTTTTTTAAGACAGGGGACTAATAAATCAGATACGTGAATATGTGTTAGCACTCGTCACTTAAGCATCACGTTCAGGGTAAAAATTTTTTTTGGCAAATAAATTAAAAAAACACAAGTTATGATTTCAACGCCTCGACATCCCTTCCTGTACTATTGATTCGATTGTAATTTTTTATTTTTACAATAAGTCCGCTTGTTAACTTTTTCTGGTAAAAATAATAATAACAATAACTGAAATAATGCTGACTAAGTTAAAAAACTTAATTTTTACAAAAAGTAAGTAAGTGGAAAGTTTTTAGTTTGTTTCTCAAAAAGTAACTTATATTTGCTTAAAATAAAACCGGCGTAATGTTTGAGCTTGGTATCTGTTTTGAGTACTTTAACATTTTTCACCAAAGAGTTTTCCAATGAAGACATTTGTTGTTATCTGTTTTTATTTTGTTGGGTATTTATTAACCTGTTTTAAATTTTTGCAAAAAGATCGCTTTATATATATTTCAGTTACCATTCTTTGGAATAATACCCCGAAATATTATGTTTCTTGGAAGAAAATGTAACGTTGCTGCAAATATCTGGCTCCGACTCATTGCTTTTCTTCTCTGATTACGTATCAATACTTTTGTTTTCTCTTTAACCAACTTCAAAAAAAGAAGGAGGTTATACAATTCGGCTGAATGTTGCTTTTTTATATTTGTGCCTCCAGAACTCAGTCATTACTAATCCGATTTTGAAAATTTTTGGTAATATGATAGATCATTAAAACAGTTCATAATCTTAAAAATTAAAGGCTGTCCCCATACTACATACATATTTTATACGTGTATTATGAATTGTAAAGGGCACTTCTGTAAAATTTAAAATGACTGCGTATTACTATAGCTCCCAATAACAAAAAGTTATACAAAAATATATATAAAAATTAAAGGGTCTATCTTTTGAACCGTTATAGACAAACTCTTCTAAATTTGACGCAATGTCGATTGCTTTGACCGTTATAGTAACAGCTGATAAAATTTAAAATTATACATAAAAGGGTGCACCAATAGTTAATTTAATTTGGTATATGGCCATACTTTTAAACAGTTGTAGACAGACGATTGAAATTTTCAAAGAACCTATATTACTAACTCTCTATACCTATCCAAGACTAACTCTCTCTACAAGAATAAAATGGAAATAAACGAGTGTCCCAATAGTTAAAATAATATGATGTATGTGGCCGGACTTTTGAACCGTTATAGACAGGCAGCTGAAATTTACAAGGGACATGTTTTGCTAAGTCCGCTTAAAATTTGAATTTAGAAATTAAAAGGTGTTCCCAAAATTAATGTAATTTGTTCTATATGGCCGTATTTTTTGAACCGTTGTATACAAACACCTTAATTTTGAAATTTACACACATCCTGATTGCTAAATCTACTACAACAGCAAGTAAATAATTTGAATTTGGAAATTAAAGGGTGACCCTATTGTCGCTGTAATTTGATTTATATTGCCAAACTGTTGAACAGTTGAAAAAATATAAAGTTTGGAGATATAAGTGTGTCCCAATAGTTAATGTAACCTAATTTATGTGGCCATACAACTGAGCTGTTATAGGCAGACAGATGAAATCTGTTTTGAAGTCGGTTTTTTTTCGCAAGAATTATTTATTTCCATCTTTTCTTTTAGTTGATGAATTATTAAGAAAACACTGCTAAAGGCAAAGATTAATTATTCAAAATGTTTAAAACTTTTAAATCAGCTTGTGGGAAAGATTTTATACTTTATTTTGAAGACACATCATTAACAACCATCTCGTCAATTCATGTCAATATCACAAAAAAATAAAACTAAAAGAAGTTACCAAATAAAAAATAAATCTTAAGTGCATTATATTCTATAAAAACGATGCCAGCCATTTATATTCGCCCCCTCGAAGATTTTTTTTAAAGAAAATTAGTAATAAGCAAATTTACGATGCGTTGATATGTTATGTTTTAGTGGGTAAATTCATAAAAAAGAGGGAAACTACCATCAAAATAAGAAAACAGCTGATTGCATATTTAAATAATGTTGAAAGGTTTTTGTTTCTTTGATTAATTAAAACTTTGTTTTTTAGGTACTCGATACAATCTTTTTTATAATAAAAGTATTTTAAGAATAAAAAGAAAATTATTTATGACACGTTTTTTTTTTAATTTTCCTTCATCTTCTCTTTTTGTAAAAATATCATTAAAAAATCACATGTCTTTTGTTTGTCTACCTTTCTCAAATTGTGCGCAGTTAAAATTTTTAAGAACTCAGTAAATGATGTCACTTTATTCTCTTAATTTTTCGTCTCATTTACCAGTTTTTAAGAAAACGAACATAATCCACTGACACTAACGATTGGTATCGAATATTCACGGACGAACAATAGAGCAATAGAGAATAAAGACCTTTAACTAAAATGATTAAATTTCATTATTTAATTGCGTTGTCCTTGTACTAGGTCTCTTAACTCTGGGGCGCTTACATATTATCTCTAGTTTTAAAAAATACTTGCTTAAATTTTATTACAAGAGGTCGTCTTCCCCTTTTATGGAATTAAATTTTTTGATAAAAACTAAATAAAAAATGTAGAATAATAATAAAAAAAAATTAAATAAAATAACAACAAATATGCCATAAAAGACACTTTAAAGTGACGTTAACCTTAAGACTAACATTTTTCATTGATATGTGGGTATTTCCATACCATTTGTACGCGTATAGGGTAAAATACATTTTGCAATACTGCGAAATATTACGTTTCTTAGAATTACATGTAGCGCTGTTGTTAATTTTTGACTTGGACTCAGTGTTTTTTTATGAGAGTCATTTTAATATTTTAAAATTGAATAATTGTTATGAAAACATTGCCAAATTCAAAGTTTAATTTCATACATTTTTGAAACTTCTTTTAATCACCTTTTGCAATGAAATATTGTTAAAAGCTGCTTCAGTCCATGTTGCAAAAAAAAAAGAATTAAGAAGTTTTCAAATGAAAACTAAACCTTGATTGCTTTTTATGTTAAGAACACGATATCAGCTTAGATCGATGACCGACCTCGAGACGTGTTTTTGAAAAATTAAGAGTAAGGAAATTACTGACCTTTTGATAACAAAATTTGTTTTTGTGAGTACGCTAAAAAAAAAACTCGAGGAAAGTCGCAACATAATAGAGAAAGTCTCAAGACTAGCTAAGGTTAAAACAGTTCCAGACTGCCAAAAAGGATTTCAAGCAAATAAAAAAATGCAATTATCTATTATCACACTAAGTCCTACGACTGTTAAGAATTGCATGTGGGCTCAAAAAGTATGATCGTTTGGACTAAAAGTGTATGTGTTTGACATAACTTTTGAGAGATCTGTACGATTATTAATTACAAATCTTATTAAATAAATTACAAAATGTTTTTTTGTATGCAATTAGAGTTGATTTTTTTTAAGATAAGGAGAAAACAAAAAACAGAGTATTATACCAGTGTTGCCAGGGAAATAGTAATTAAATGTAATCTATATAAAATATAGTAAAAAGTTTTATTCCATATTTCAGAGAAAATAACAAGGCAACAAATTCACTTACTGAACAAAAACAAAACAAAAAAAATAGAAAAGCGTATGATGAAAAATTTCGGTCCGATGATACTCATGAGGATTTAAATTAGGACTCAAAATTAATATTTCGGTATGGAAAAGGGCATTCAATTAAATTAGTTAAAGTAAGATTTTTTTTAATTAGTTCGTTTAACCTTTTTCTTTTAAAGATTGAGCTCCAAAAGATTTTTTTTTTAAATTGTTTATTTTTTTATTTTAATAATTAAGTTTAAACTATTATAAACACTTGTTAATAATAACAAATTCATTGATACAATGTCTCTAAATCGAGCGCTCTAGTATTAAAAAGTAACATACATAATAATTGCTTTTAACAAAAAAAAAAAAACAATGTTTATATAAGTCTGTTTCTTTACTTTTTAGGTAAAGTTTGTAAAAATGAGAACAAGCATTGTTTACTCTCACAAAGAGATAAAATTATATAAAAGTACGGGAACACAAAATCTTAATTTAAAACACAAAATAAAAACTCAAAGTATTTTGACTGTTTTAATAAGAAAAGTTAATTTCAATAAATCAGCAAAAAGAAATAATAGTTTATTTTGTATTTTGTTTGTCCTTAAGGCTGTTGCCAATTTAAAATTACTTGCACGAAGAAAAAGTTTGGGCTCTTTCGTGCACAAAGAAGAAGAACTTTGTTCTTTTAAAACCCAATTTTGAAGTAAGAAAACAATTTTCGTGCAAATTGGGATCCCACGCGATCCCAGAGTAGAGTAAAGAAACAGACCTAATATTAACACAAAGTTAGTATAATTTTTATATAATATATCATAATGAAAAGTTACAAAAACGTTATTTTTATATCAGCAAAAACAAAAAAAAAAAAAAAAAAAAAACAAAAAACATAAAAATCAAGACAAAGGGGTAAAAAAAGAAATCGAAAAACTTTATTTTGGTAGCCACCAAAATATTTTGTCATTAGATTTTTGTGCTAATTTTAGGTCCTTTTCTGATATACTGGTACTGTATCTCATAACTAATTGATTTAAATTACAATTAATTGTTTTTATATTTTCCCGTCTATAATTGTGATATAAGATGGGAACACCATTAGCATTTTGGACAAAGCCTTTACTATCCAGACATTCAAAAGCTTCTGGTGGAACAAATCCATTTTCTAAGGAGCTAGTTATGTATTCGTCGTTTGTGTAATAAAGAGCTCCAAAGAATTTATTACACTAATTTTTTTAAATATACCGTTATTAAAGACAAATTTGAGCCTATTTTACTTAAAACTTCAACATAAAACAACTGACAATTTTTCTGAATTTCTGAAGGAAATAAAAACGCAACTTTCTTCTAAATCGAGATATTGTTACGGTTGCCAAATTTTTCAAGCGGAATAACTAAAGTTGCTAAAAATTTTGGTAAGTTGGAAAAGAATGATTAGTTTTCTCATGAAATGCAGCTCACATTATTTTACAGTTGGGAAAAATTGTTGCCAGAAACATTTTGCTGTTTCTAAACATGCAGCAAGAAACATTTTGTGATTTTCACAAATTGAACAGACTTAAACTTCAGCAATGTTATTTTTTGTTTATTTCCAACTAATTTTTTTCGTGGATTTTGTTTGGATTTGTAGGTAACCTTTGTTATTAAAATAAAATTGATAAAATCGATTAATATGTTTAGAGAAGTTGATATGTTAAGAGAGATTCTTACTTCAAATAATGAAACAAGTAACAAGTAATTTAATTTATATAGAAAAACCAATAAAGTAGTTTTCAATTGGTATAAAAAAAGTACAGCATCTGGTAGAATTATTAATTACAACTCTACACAACCTAAGAGCCAAATAGTAAACACAGCAAAAAATTTCATTTACAGAATATTAAATATAAGTGACAAACAGTTTCATGAAAACAACATCCAACAAATAAGAAGAACACTTAAAGAAAACAGCTTCCCTATGAACGTAATAAATTCTTTAATTAATGAAATATTTAAAAAAATTAACGACAATAGTAGAATTTCAAACTCAATTGACAATAATCCGAAACAATTTTACAGTGTACGATATATTCCAGGCCTGACTGACAACAAAAACATCAGAAACACAATTAAAGAGAAAAACATAAATTTTGCTTACAAAGCAAATACCACATTAAACACAATATTCTCTAAAGTAAAAACAAAGATTGACAAACAACAACAAAACAATATTGTGTACGAAATCAAGTGCAAAGGAAATGACAACAGTAATTGTAATATGATTTAAGGCCCAACTATAATGTGCATAAACTAGCTTATGCCAACTTATACAACTGTGCAAATACATGAAATTATATGTGGTAAACTATAATGTGATTAAGATAACTTTTCGTCAAGTTTCGTTAAATTTCATTTCTTTATGCAAGGTACGAAACTGATCGCACTTTCCGTACGGAAACAGCTGATTGTGCTTTGGTTTATACATTAATAAAGAAATTTTCTAATTAAGACCTAAATTGTTAAATTTTTTAGTTTTAAATTCAATAGAAAATGTAGAATAAAACAACATATTTCTTTATGGCCAATTTTTTACAATTATAATATATTTAAATTAAATTTGTATTTATACACACATATGTATACCATATAAACGATGAACATCGTTGCATTTTTTAGTACGGTTGGCCACAAACACAAAACAAAATAATTTGTAAAAAAAATTTTTTTACATTTTCTTAGAACATAAACCAAAATATGTAAATGTGTTTGTGAATGTTATTAAATATATAAAATATTTTCTTTAAAGCCTTCTAGTTTTAAAATTTTGTTGATTGATATAGAAATTATTTTTGGCAAAAGTACGAAATAAACATAAATGTCCAACTGTGGCAAATAAGTTACTAAATTTATATATGTATATTGTAGCCACATAAATTTCTTTGATAAGTTACCTAAGCATTTGACAGGCTTTTCGTTAAATTTTTGACATAAGCTAAAGCTAGCTTATGCACATTATAGTTGGGCCTTTACATTGGCACTACTAAACGCAATTTGGAAACAAGAATGAAAGAGCACAAGAATGACATAGAGAAACAAAAACAAACAACAGCTTTGGCGCAACACTTATTAGAAACTGGTCATACAGCTGATTTTGATCAAATTAAGATATTGGATAAAGAAAACATTGAAAAGAAAAGGTACACTATAGAAAGTTTGAGAATACAACAAAAAAGGGAACATACAATGAATTTAAAAGAAGACACGGACAACATAAACGCAAATTATAGAGTAGCAATTCATTGGAATGGAAGTTAATTTGTGTTTTTTTTTTGGTTTAAATTAATGTATTTGTAACGTTTGTTTTATATGTTACTTATTCTTCATGTTGTTTGGAAAGTTTTATATCTTAAAATTGTTTTGTTTGTGTAAATAATTTAACTTTAATTTTAATTTTAAAAGTAAAAACAATTTTTATAAATTTAATAACATTGTAAATATTTTGAAAAAATTAAATAGATATTCCCTTGAGAAAGTCAACAAATAATTGACGAAACGTCGGGAAAAAATGTAAAAATAAATTAGTTTTATTTACATTTGGAAACACTGGTCATACTAGCTTATACACGGAACTTAAAAACAAAATAACATTGGCCAAATAACCCAATAAAGAAGTAACAAGTAACTTTCAGTGATATGACTTTATTTCGTGTCTGTACAAAAAGTAATGAAAATTTTGCCAAACAAAACAAAATTATACACGTTATGTGGAGCCTTCAAAAGTTACAAAAAATGTAACCAAACGGCAACACTGATTAAAATCATATTTGTTTTGCATATTTTTGTGTAGCGCCTACGACGCTACAGTAGGACGAAATTCTGACAGATTTTTTACTTCGGGCCTTATTCTTCTTCTCCTCACTCTTTGAATTTTTTGTGTCGCTAGATAATAAATTTAAACTGTTATTTCTGCTCTTAAATATTGTAAAAATCCATAAAAGTACTGCCACATAGAATATTTTTTCCTCTTTAACTCATTTTGAAAAGAGTTTCGAGAGTTTTTATTTTTGTGGAATTGCCCATATGTTTGTATTTGTGTATGTAGGTATGCAATTAACTACCTATTTTTGTGTATTTAAGAAGCATATAGTGTTAATTAAATAAACAATCAAAATATTGCAACAAATTTGCTTAAATTATTAAGTTCAAACTTCTTTTGGCATATTTTTATTATTTTTTTTTTTTTTGTTTTGTACTTAGTAGCTAATTTATATTTAAGTTTTTTTTTTTGTTAATATGTATGATAACCTTGATTATGTCTATAGTTGGAATTGTACGAGTGGTAGAAGAGTTAATAAATATTTATTTTTAAATATGCATATCTACAATAGATATACATACATATGTACATACATGCATACTTGCATTTATATTTACATGGACAAATGCTTAGCAATGAAACCAACAACATATTTATTAAAAATAAAAAGAAGCCAACAATAAAAACAAAAATTTAATACAAACTATATTGCATCATTTTGTTTAACTTGGCATATTAATGATGTCTTGTTTAAAATAAAGTGTTCACAAAAAAATTGTACAGAAAATTATTTCTCTGCAGTTATTTAATATTCAAGTTAAACTCAAGTGTCAAATGTTGTTATTGGTGTTTTGTTGTGTGTTTTGTGTTTTTATTTAAAAAAGAGGTTTCAAATACATTTTATTTATTTAATTGTTTTGTTTGTAAATTGTAAAGACTTGGTGTTATCTTTTGTTAATGATTATTGTTAAGGAATTTTCAAGTTTTCAGGGTCTTGATGGAGTAAAGAAAAAAAAAAAATTAAACAAACATAATACACCAAAAAAATAGTCCTCCAAAGATTCAGACAGTAGGTTCATTTTTTTTTTTTTTTTTATTCAGATTCTTTAAAGTGTGTGCGTTATTACAACAATAAAAAAATCACTGAGTTCAAACGTTCATGTATAATTATGTCTGACATAACCTTAAAAATTTTAGTTTATATTTTTGCCGCAAATAGCTGACAAAAAATAGCTGACATCAGATAGTTGCTTTGTCGAAAGAAAGGAGAACATGCTGGGTTTTGTAGTTTTGTTATGTGACTACGCACAGTGGCGTGAAATACAAAACAATGGAATAAACGCTTTTAACTTCTAAACTACTTCCCCGATTTTCATGAAACAAAATGCAATTTATAGAGAACGTCATACACACTGTGTCAGCACAGAGTAGTACCACAGGGCGTCAAAGTAGGTAACCTCGAATTTGAAAAATGTTTCAGAGCTTATAACTTTATCAATAGTAAATCGTTTTAATTTTTTTTAGTAATGTTCATAGATAGATAAAAAACGTGCTTGGAATTTGCATGGTATCTTTTATACTTTTCGAGAATTTCGAATTTTTAATTTAAAATACAAAATTTTTACCTTGAAATTTTTTAGTTTTTCACCTGTAGTTTTTTTAAAATACAACTATTTTAAAACAGATTTAGAAAACTAATACCATAAGAAATAACTTGTAGAACAAATTTTTTCTTTAGCTTCATTATTTTAGTGCTAATAATTTTTTAATTTAAAATTTCATAAAAAGTCCTAAAAAAGGTGAAATTTTGTTCAAAAAGTTTTTTTTTGGTTTTCTTAACCCTTTTTAGTAAATTTAGGCCTTGCGTAACCCATCTGATGTGTTTTTATGAAATTTTTGTGAAGCACCCTACAGTCAATATGCACAATTTTTTAACAAAAATCAAAATGTTCGAGACTGTAAAAAAAATTGAACGCGTATTTTTAATATTTTTATAGCCAAGTATTCTGGTACGATTGGTTTTCAGTGGTTTCCCAAATTTTTTAGACATCCTGCGCATATTTTTTGTTGGGTGATATTTTTTATTGGGTCTGGGAAAGCAATTGAAGAAAAATTAAAATTTTCGGGAACAAAATTTTTTATCTACACAAAAAATAATCACTCTTATTCTAGTTGTCGGCGTCGTCACATATCATTGTTGATAGGTGTCGACGCATTCAATTTGTTATTCTACTTGTCGTTATTGATACTTATCATTGATACTTATCATTGCAAAAAGGCGTCGACAAAAAACAGATTCACGTCAATACAATATCGTCGTCACATTTGTTATAGAATACAAAAAATCGATAAGTGTCGACAAGTAGAATAACAAATTGAATGCGTCGACACATATTAACATTGATATGTGACGACGCCGACAACTAGAATAAGGGTGAATATAAACAATTTTTGTTCAATTTAATAAAATAACTTAACATTTTTATTTAATACTTTGTTATTTATAGTAAGAAAAACAAAAATCAATATTAGTTACAAAAGTAGGTACAAAATTCAAAATAATAACATAACTTAAAAAAATTCACTTTCGTAAGTCATCGTACCATTAAGGCGCTTTTAAACGGTCAGGCATAGAATGGACAAGCTGTCAGGTCAAATCAAGTGTAATTTTGTCACATTTGAAGGCAGCTCTTATTTAGGAAATTTCGTTATAAGATTTGCCTTCTTCCTGGCAGTTTTCTATTTTTTTATTTTTTTTTTTATTTTGTTAATTTAATATCTTTAGTTATTTCTTGAGTATTTGAAAATACTTTGATATCTTAAGCTCATAATCTAATAAATATCATATTAAGAAATAACTAATAAATATTAGTGGAAAAATAAATAAGGTCTAATATATGAACGAATTTAACAAAAAAATATTTGAAGCTGCTGAGTACCAAGACTTTTGTGACTCACTGTAAATCAATTTCTTATTATAACTTGTACAAAGTACTAAAGAAGCTACATTATTCTAAATTAATATACATTATTGCATTGTAAATTGGGATAAAACGAAACTAAAAAAATCATCTCATTCGAAATTAAGTACAACTAAAGAGATTATTTTCCAAACTTGTCTATTCCAAATTTTGTGTTTTTCAACAATTTAACAAATAGTTTTTTCGTAACGCGTTTTAAATGGGAATAATCTACTTTTGATGAATTCATGCCTTTTTTCTGATATAGAGTTTTCGCTTATTTTATTTTCGTTATATTTTTATTTTAATGTTACCAAATAACAAAATTAAGTAAAAATCAATTCTGTCAAGAGTGGAAGGAAAAGCTAAATTCTAAAAAAGCTTTCTTAATTACATCCATAATTCATTTTTTTTTTTTTTTTTTTTTTGTTTCTGGAAAAGTCAAAAAATATTTTTATTAGTACAAAAACTTTAACGACAGAACGAGAATTCTGCTTGAAGCAAAATATAAAAGCTTTTGCAGAAATAACCACTTAGCAAACTTATTTATTATTTATTTAACATTCTCATATAGTTGTTGAAGTTTCTTTATGAAACGAAAAATATTTTTAGCTTTTTTGAATATTTGGATAAATCTGCAGTTTAAAGCAACCAGGGAAATTTTTCCCCAACAAATAAATTGCTTTTTTTTATATAAAATATTACGAACTAAATAATTGCACTAATAATATTTTTTGAGTGTTTCTTCTAAGTTTTCTTACTTTTTATAAGCATTGTAGTGATAATTAATATAATAATTAAAAAAAAAATTAAGCCCAGTAATTATTGAATTGAATTTTAAGCTTAATTTCTTAGTTGTTTCTCTCTTTATGTAATGAAACTATTATTTCTATTTAAAAGCTTTAACAATAGTTTTAAATTAAAGAAAACAATTTTTTAAACTGCAACAAAAAAACTCATTTTAATATTTTGCTTAAAATATTAAATAATTAATTTTTGTAACGCCAACCAAAACGCAACAATAAAAACTTTAAACAAAAAATGAGTGGGAGTTGTATTTTGGTCTTCAAATTACAACCGCATCTATCACAAATCCAAAACAAAAACCCAAGCAAAATGAAAGTAAAAAGAAAAGCAAGAAAACTTATTTAAATTTTGCAATTTAGTGACTCAGAAAAGAAGAAAAGTAGTAGTAGACTTGGGATTTCCTGTTTATTTAAAACAACCAAAACAACAAACTGAGGAAAATGTGAAAAAAGTGAAAGTAAACTCAAGATATAAGGCACCAGCTTTAAGAAAAAATCTCCAATAATTTTATGAAGGAAATTCACTTAACAACAAACCATAGATCTTTAATCCGTAATAGTTATTTTTAATTTTTTTATTTTATCATGCAACATTTATATTAAATATTTTTTAACACAAAAACTCACTTTTATATAATTTTATGCAACTTTTGTTTTTTGCGTTTATTATTGCAACACTGAATGTGTTAATTGTGTTACGTTTGTGTATTATTTGTTTTAATTATTTGGCTAAATAACTCTTTTTTTCAAACTTCAGTTAATCTTTTTCTTTTTATTTTAATAAATATATTTAATTTTTTAATTTTTTAAACCCTCTGTTTTCAACAGGTTGTTAATTTGTTGAAGTCTCTCTTCAAACTAAATGATTTTAGGAAAATGAATTAATATTTAAAAATCTACTTCAATTTTACCATCACTTCACTATTCAACAGCAGCTCCACTCAATATTCAGGCTTAAATAAGACACACTATGTTAACAACACTCAGGTAAATACTTTTAACAGTATGTTAAAGCTAAACAACAAAAGCACTCAAATGTCTGAAGCATTTGTGAGAATGTTAGTAAATATAAAATTGAAACAGAAAGAGCATTTTAGGCTGAAATTTTAACCGTAAACAGAGAATTTTAGTTACAGTGAAAATGTATAAGTGCGCTTGCAGTTAAAAGATTAGGAAAAAAAGTGTGGACAGATTTTGATAGTTTTTTCTTACTTTGAAGGTAATTTTTTTCTATAAATTGGAGGCAGTTAATAATTACATACATATTTATTTATTTTGTCTTTGTAAATGAAAATGGTATATTTTTTTAAAGATTTCATTCCAATAGAACCATATAAAAGATTTATGTGATTCAAGTAAAGTGATCATGAATTGAAATTGTAAATGATATTTGAAATATGTTGAAAAATCATTTACTTCATTGAGGACTGTAATAAGATTTTAAAGGTGCATACAAACCTATTTTCGTTGCAAATTTTGTCCTTATTTTGCTTTTACTTCAAAGTATTAAGTTTGACCAAACATATTTGAAAATGCTGTGATATTATAATGATTTTATTTATAAAAAATACTATTGCTAAATTTTCCAACTCAGCTTTTTTAATTCTAATGACTCTTTTAATTAAACTTTAATTTTTATTTCAATCTTCTGTTTTTTACTCGGTGACTCTGGCTTGATTTGTACTCACTACCTCTTGTTTATTAAATATTTGCCTCCACACTAGAATACTCTATCGCTTTGACAAGACTCGAACTTAAGGTATGTTGTTTAGCCAACACTCGCCTTTAATCAGCCTAGCGATATAGTTTGTTTCCTTTCTAGCTAAGGCTATGTCTTGGTTTCAACCACGATTTCCTTATTATACACACAAAAAGTGGGAAAAGGGTAAAACTAGATATGTCATTTCATTTGTAATTTCTACAATAAGGATTTCTGACCCCATAGTGTATATGTATATATTCCGAGTTATTGTACATAGCAAGGTCGATTGAGCGATGTTCATCCGGCCATCTGTCGGTCTCTATTTTCCATATCATTTTTTAAACTTGAGTCTGTCTTCCTGAAGGTGGCTGTATTTTCTACTTATTCACCACAACTATATTATCTAGGACAACAACCCTAAGCAAAACTTGAAATTTTCGACGCCTTCTTGGAACAAAAAAACTAAATGCTATGAAATATTTTTTAACCCGATTTACGAGGTCTGATCAAAAAACAAACGTTATTTTCAAATTTCGTAAGTTACGTATTTTCGATTTTCGCATTTTTTTCTGTTATGTTGGTACAAATGTCTGTTATATATATTGCCAATATCAGCCATTTTGGATTGTCAATTTGTTTTTGACATATAAAAAGTTAAGTCGTGTTTTGGTAAGCTCTTCGATTTTTTACTATTCGAAAAAATGGATCAAAGAAACTGTATTAATTTTTGTATAAAAAATAAAATTAAATGTGCAAGTACATTTGAAATGTTGACTATGGCGTTTGGCGAGTCTACAATGAGCAGAACACAAGCAGAACCACGTCAAGTTCGGTCAAATGTAAAGGTTTTGCACATTGTTTTCTTCGACTGTAATGGCGTGGTGAAGCATGAATTCTTGCCACAAGGTCGTACGATCAATAAGAAGAAGTTATGTGCCGTTTGCGCGAAGCAATTCATCACAAACGCACAGAATTGTGGAAAAACAATCATAGATTTTGCACCATAATAACGCAGCAGCTCACACATCGATGCTTGTGTGTGAGTTTTTGGCCAAAACCAAAACCGATATCATGCCTCAACCACCGTATTCACCTGACTTGGCCCCGCTGATTTTTTTCTATTCCCAAAACTAAAAACACCGATGAAAGGAAAGCGTTTTGCTGCGATTGAGAAGATAAAAAAATCGAAACAGGAGCTATTGGCGATACCAAAAAATGCGTTTCAGATTGAAAAAAAACCCTGGCGTGAGTGTATTATATCTGAGGGAGATAACTTTGAATAGATCAGACCTCGTATATGTACATGTGGTGTTATACGTGTACAGTGAGAAGTACATAAGATTCGGCATTCTATGAGTAAATACATATTTTTTTTGCGCCATTATACACATAGACCTTAAACATAAACCCTGCTATTTTAATTTTTTTAACAAAAGAAAAAATAAAAGAAACGATCATGGCCTTCAAAAGTTTGGAAAAAAAACCACACAGACTAATGTAGTGTGTAGTTGTTTCAATAAGAAACCGTAACTGATTTTAAAAACTAAAGAAGAATACAAAAATTATGCAACTGCACATGAGCATACGAAAAGAAACAAAACAAAAGAGTACTTTTGAGTCATAATTTTAATACACTCTGAGTAAAACTAAAATTACTGTTGACCTGAAGGCGATGGCATGGCCAAACGAACAACTGAATGAATGTAACAACGAATCGACTAGTATAATTAAAAAAATTGGAGTGACTAAGCGCCGTAATGGCTGTTATTAAAATTTTATTAACAACTTCCAAAATAACAGTACGACAACAGCAGCAACAACAGAATCTTATAAGTGACCTCCACAACGGTCAGTAATCCTTATTTCTAGTTAACTGATTGATTTATGATTTAATTCTGCTTTCGGTTTTAGACAAAAAGAACGGTACTCAAAATGAGTACAAACAACAAAAAAAGTGATTCATTCAAGTTGTATTACAAAGAAGTTTTATTACAAAAGCTGCTTGTAGCGATTTTCAAAAACACTAATTAATAAATTATGTAAATAATTAATGGATTGTACTTATTACTTTAATACAACAATATAAATTGATGTAAAAAATTAAATACAGCAATAATCAGAACTTTGACTTTAGAAAACGTTTTAAATGAATTAAAGTGTTTTTTTTTAATGCAAGCACTCTATACAACCCAAAAGGCACTTAAACTATATTATGTAAATGGAGCTTTTTTTAATCGACTTCAAAAAAAGAAGGAAGTTATCAATTCAACTAAATGTTAATTTTTTTATGTTTGTACCCGCAGAACTCAGTCATTACTAAACCGATTTGAAATTTTTTTTTCTTTTTTTGAAAGGTGATGCTTACAGATTGGTCCCGTTTTATAAACGGTTCATAATCTTAAAAATTAAAAAGTGTGCGCACACAACAAACGTGTGTTATGAACCGTAAAGGGCACCACTTAAAATTTTTAAAAGTGCGAATCACCCCCAATGACAAAGAGTAATACAAAAATAAATCTAAAAATTTAAGGATGTGCAAATAGGTGACGTAAATTGATCTATATGCCCCTATCTTTTATATCTTACCGTTATAGTAGCAAGTATTAATATTCAAAATTATAAACTAAAGTGTGCCGCAATAGTTTACTTACTTTGACGTATATGTCCACACTTTTAAACACTTGTAGACAAACCGCTATAACAACAAAAATAAAATTCGTATTTGGATATAAAAGGGTGTCCCAATAATCGATATGACCAAACTTTTGAAACGTTATAAACAAGCACTAAAAAAATAAGAAAGAATGACCACTACTTAGGTGGATTTAGTAAGAAGTGTAAATATTTAAAATTATAAATTACAAAATTACAACATTTGGTAAATTCAAAATTTTTTTTTCATTTTTAACAACAAAATAACGCATCAAAATTAAAGATTTAATACTAACATTTTATAATTGTATAATTAAAAAAAAAAATCTCATAAGCTTGACAATCTTTTAAAGGACAACAAAATCTTTTTAAATCAAAATTCAATATTAAAGGGATAATATTTGTGATTTTGTCCCTTAATTAAATTAAAAGGCACCAAACGTTCGCCTGTATTAAAGGTGTCCATTACTGCAATATCTTCCGGGAATAATTTAAAATCAAATATATTAAAGTTCTCTTCAATACGCTGGGGATTTGCAGATTTGGGAATTGGTATAACGCCAATGTCCACCTAAAATTAAAAACATTTAATTTTTGAAAAACAATATTTCTTAAAACTTTTCAAGTTACTAACCAAATAGCGTAAAACAATTTGAGCAGGTGTCTTTTTATACTTTTCAGCCAAGGCCTGAGTTTTATCAGAATAATAGAAATCTGGTTTCTTTTCATCGGGCTTGGGACGTCCTAAGGGCGAATAGGCAGTCAAGGTAACGTTATGCTCCTTACAGTATTGCGTTAATTTACGTTGATTTAAGGCCGGCGAACATTCGACTTGATTAGTGACGGGTTTTATTTCACAATTATCCAAAACACGTTGCAATTGTTGGCTATTAAAATTAGAAACACCAATACTACGCACTAAACCAATTTTAACTAAATTCTCCATGGCCTTATAGGTATCCAAATAATCAACATCGCTGAAATAAAGAAGCTTTGAGTAATTGTATGTATAAAATATTTGTTCAAACAAAAGACACGCCTACCTTAATTGCAATGTACCAGTCTCATCTTTAGGCAATAAATCAGTTTCGCTTACATATTTATAGCCCACGGGCACATGCATTAAATACAAATCAATATAATCTAGATTTAGTAATTTCAATTGCTTGCGACATGCACCTTCCACACGTTCAGGTTCATGGTATATATTCCATAGCTTAAAATTTTGTTGAGGTTAGTTTTGTAAAATAGAAAAAAAATTTAAATAGGATGGATATTGACTTACTTTGGTGACCAAAAAGATGTCTTCTCTTTTAACCACATCCTCAGCTATTTTATCATTAATGGCTTTACCAATCTCTGCTTCATTTTGGTAGAAATAAGCGGTGTCAATATGACGATAACCCACATCAATGGCATGTTTTACGGCTATTTCACCTTCGTTGTTCTTAGACTATGAATAAAAAGAAAAAGATGACTTTTCTAATTTCCATTAACATTCAAATAATATTGAATAAAGTAATTTTTTGTTATTTTTATACCCTTCACCGCAAAAAGTTTGTCATTCTGTTTGTAGTTTCTACAATATCAATTTCCGACCCCATAAAGTATGTGTATTCTAACATTTTATGCATAGCGAGGTCGATTGTGCGATGCCTGTATGTCCGCCCGTGTTAGTGTTGAAATCAAGTTTGCCTCGGCAAAAAAAAAAAAATAAATATGTCAATCGATCAGATGTACCCCCCCTATTCTAGTTGTCGTTGTCGTCGTCGTTTTAGTATCATATCACTCCGCTTTATTAGCAACCATCTATAAAAGTAAGTTTTACAAACTTTTTTTATAAACCCAATTCGATTCTTTATTTTGTTACCTTTTGCCATCCATCTGATAATCTTCCAAGCGGACCAAGATAATTTAGAATTTTTCCAATTTCTTTTCATTTTTCTTTAAAATTGCATGGAGCAGTGCCTCTGCGAAAACCTAGTACAAGAGATGGTTTCGTTTGCAATTCTGCCACCAATTTTTTAAATTAATTTGCATTTGTTACCGTCACTTTTTTACATTTTCAATGTTATATTTGGTTTAAATCAGTTCCAGTCGTCATGCGAACAGGTGTCGACAAAACACAGAGTCATGTCAATAAAATATCGTCGTCACATTTGTTATAGAATACAAAAAATCTTTGAGCAGTAATCGATGAGTGTCACTAACGACAAATATATTTTTAATTTCTACAACATCCACTTTCGACCCCATAAAGTATAAATTTTCTGAGTTCTTATGCATAGCAAAGTTTGCCAAGGCAGTAGATCAGCTAGAGAAAACTTACATACGCCAATCGAAAGAGTTGCTATTGGAAATCAACAAGATCGGTCTATATCCTTCGAGGTAGCGGGCAAATCACCACGCCAGTCTCTAAATTTTCCAACTTTCTAAAAAGTTACTTTACCAAACTAGATTTACTTATATGGTGAAGGGTATATGATTCGGCCGAATCATGTATATCCTCTGGGGGACAACCTTTAATTTTTAAAAATATAAACTGTTTTTAGAAAGGACCAATCAATACAAAAAATCTTTGAGCAGTAATCGTTAAATGTCAATAACGACAAATATATTTTTAATTTCTACAACATCCACTTTCGACCCCATAAAGTATAAATGTTCTGAGTTCTTTGGCATAGCAAAGTTTGCCAAGGCAGTAAGAATAACCTTTCAAATAAAGAAAAAAATGTTAATATCGATTTAGAAATGAAATGAGTGGATAACCTAGCTTCGTTTTTGAATATCTAGTGCCCATAAAGACGCTTAAATTAGGCAACGCCGGGGACAATAAGCTAGTAACATATAAAATAAATCAAAAGCTAAAAGCACTAGCAACACTAGCTATCGGCTTATAAAATTTAAATCTGCAATTTACAGTGGAGAAACTAATTATTTTGGATGAAAATCAGCAACCTCTAAGCGGCTGGACCGTGTGGAACATTTTACACTCTAATAGAGGCTTGAGTAGTTCGTAAACGAACTAGTTCAATTCAACTTTTTCATTGCTTGAACTCAATAAACTATGCTTTGTGTTTGAACTTTTACATGGTGGATTAAATTGCACGCATATTTCGTTGTTCACTGTCTCTGGCACTATTAATAAAACAAATTTAAATATAATTTAAGACGATAGTTCCTTTTTGCCTTTGTTTCTGATATAATAAAAAAATATATTAGAAATTAAATAAATATAAATTTTATTACCTAATCGATGTGTTGCTTGTAACAAAAATAGAATAGATTTCACTGGCAGCAGTTGTAAATTAAACACAAGAATGTTACCAGACCAGGAGCTACAATAGTAATTAATTTTTGTTTAGATTGGAACAAAAGTGCGAAAGAACATTTGAACTAAACGAGCCTTGAACTAAAAAGAAACTAGAAGATCATTTAAACTCAACGTGCTTTGAACTAAAAATTGAACTAGTTCATTTTAAACTTTGGACTAAAATGAGCAATCACTAAAATAAAATAAATAGAACAAGTCTACTTTAGTACCAGAGGAATGGTCGAGTTTAAGTTTTGAGTTTAGGCTTTCTAGAACTTTTAAGGTAGGCGCCATACCATCCAAAAGAAGGAGAACACAAAATGTAAAATTGTTTTTGATAAACATAATTTTTTTTTTAATTTTTTTTGTTTTGTTTTTTGTTAGATTTAAGCCGAATTAGAAGAGTAATTTATAGTTTCAGATCCCTTGAAGAAGCCCTCGAAAGAAGTTTAACGTTTATCGTCTAAAGTTAATGAGCTTTCCAAATACTGGACACAACTTTCAACAAAAATTAGTAACTTTTCCTGTTTGCATCCTAATTTATACAACTTTCGACATAAATTTTGTGAATTATTATTACTACATTCAAAAATCTGCGATTCTCAACCTAAAATTTATAAAAATGTTACATTTCTACATATATTTGGTCAAAAAGTTATCATTTACTTTTATTACTTTTCTTAGGCAATTACCGCTTAAAAAATTAAACCAAATTTAAAACTTTTTTGCTTGAGTAAGCATCTCCTCGAATTCGATTTGTTTTTTACAAAAGTTTTTTAATGACGTTAGAGACAAATATGTTTTTAACTTAAAGTGTGTGCTTTTTGGACACGAAGTGGATTTCTTTTAATATTCATGGAGTTTGTTTTTTCACTTTGACTCGTTAACGAAAACACTTTATTTCACGAATCTCTTTTAACCTATTAAAAACCATAATTTTTACTTTCGAGCACATTTTTCGGATTTAATTAATGTAAGAAATTTTTTGTTGTATTTAATTAATGGAAGATTTTTTCTGCTATATAAAATAAATTTTATTGATAACTAACACAACTTAAACTTAAGGCTAATTAAAACTCGTTCAAACTTCGGTAAAAGGCCAATACTGATGATGTTTTGCTTTTTCATCGCGCCAGATTCTCATTCCAGTATTAAAACTATCCATTATAGAAAGTTCCTCAATAGAAAGATGAAAATTAAAGACATTCATATTTTCTAAAAGTCTTTCGGTTCGTGAAGATTTGGGTATAGGAATGGTACCAATATCAATCTGTAAACAATAATAAAATGTTGTATTAAAACATGCTTTCACACTTAACAACAAGAAAAAGTTCCCACTAGATATCTTAAAATCACTTGAGCTTCTGTTTTGTTATATTTTTCAGCAATGGCTTTTAACTGAACTGATTCATAAAATATCGGCAGAGGTTTTGACGGTTTAGGTCTGGCCAGAGGAGAGTATGCGGTAATAAAAATATCATGTTGCTTGCAAAATGTTCTTAATTTCTGTTGATTTAAACCCGGATGGCATTCCACTTGATTTGTTACCGGCCTTATTTTGCAATTATCTAAAACTCTTTGCATTTGTGGAATATTGAAATTTGATAAGCCCAAACTGCGCACCCAGCCTAGAGTTACTAACTCTTCCATGGCCTTATATGTATCCATATAGTCAATGTCACTTAAAAGAAATGAAGTATTTATTACAGTTTTATTTAAATATTTTAAACTAAAAATTACTTACTTGGTTTGCAATTTATCCTCAAAATGGGGCTTTAAAGCTTCATCATTTTCATATTTATAGCCAAGAGGGGAGTGCATTAAATACAAATCTAAATAGTCTACCTGTAATGCTTCCATTTGCTTTTTGCAGGCATATTTTACCATTTTTGGTTCATGATAAATATTCCACAATTTTGTTACCAAAAATATTTCTTCACGTTTTAAAGTTTTAGTTTCAAATGTTTCTTTTAATATGTTACCAATTATTGATTCATTGCGATATAAATAGGCTGTATCGATATGACGATAGCCGATGTTCAGAGCTTCTCTTAAACCATTTTCACATTTTTGTTTTTTCAGCTTAAAAATATGAAGCAAAATATTTTCATGTGAATAGTTGGGTAAATTTAAACTTTTCACGTTTCAGTCAACTCAAGATCATTTGAAGTACAAATTTAATTTAAATAAAGTGATGTCGTTATAAGAAGTGTAATAAAATCACAATATTAATCATGGAGTCGTGTTTTGCATAATACATATCATGACATTGACCCATTTTATTTATACTCGCAATTTCATTAGTTTTTAATTAAAAAATTTTATTGTCAATTTACGTTCAACTGTTTCAGTTTTAAAAGTGCCAATCTGAAGGGACGCGATGGAGAAGAAAAATAAAAATTACTTGCGTGTTTTCGAGCTTAGTTTTGTTTTATCATTTACAATTTTAAACACAAGAATTTAAGCAATTACAATGGCATTGCTAAAAAGTGAAAAAGAAATTAGAAGAGAAATTAACTTAATGAAAATGCAATTGTGTTTAAATTTTATATAAATCTCTGATGTTATTGCCTTTTCAATTCAGTTGTTCACTATTTCTAAGAATCATTTCTATCCCCACAAAGTTTCTTAACACAACATACAAATCATATTTAAACACATATGAAAATAATGAAACAGGCTTAAGGTAAACAACATATAAGAATTAATGTTTGATGCCTGAAGGTATGCTTCAGTTAAAAAGCTAGGGTTAATAATATTTTAAAACTTGTGTCCTGTGATTTGAATTATCCAAACTTTATACTAACAGCAAGTATTCCCAAACTGTTGCCGAAGCCGGTATCTAATCATTGCCAACTTCAAACAAAAAGTTGTATAGCGGAGGCACTTAACAGCACTGTTAACAAAATAGTTTCAGCATTTTTGCATACATATGTATATTCTGTTTTATAAACATATATTAGATTTTAGTTTGTTTATTTGTAGGACAAGACTTTTTTTTCACCTATTTAATATTAAAACAAATCCCCTCCAAACATAAAAAACTTACCTCATATGTACCCAATCCTAAAACAGGCATTTCGAAGCCATTGTTTAATTTCACTGTAGGTGCCATAATAGGAGCCATTTTATTATTATTGAATTTTGTAGTTTTTATGTTAGTTAAGTTACTAAAATTTCTTTTCACTTTACTTGGTATATTTAGTCTTATAGAATAATCAAAATGTGTTTTTAAGCGAATGAACATCTGAAAGAAGAGGCAAATGAAAGACAACTAGAAAAGCTCAAATACGAAAACTTAAAAACAAACAATGCCAAACAGCGTTACCATTTATTTTTTATTTTGCGATTTTTAAAGTTTTTAAATATTAAATTTTTTTATGTACATTTTTTTAATTTTTTTCAGTCATTTAAAATATTCAGTATACTCAAAGAATTAGTTGATATTATGAAATGATAAAAAAAAGTGAAAGGCTAAAGAGAGTTGAAAAGTAAGACAGAAAGTAAATTATAAAAATTGGAGGACCCCCATATTTTCCGAGTTATGAGCCTCTTCATTAAAAAGTTTAATTGTGGACTATTTGGACGCATCAGGTCAATATTGAAATTGGAAAATGTCTTTCAGGAGGATATCCACAAAACATTTACTGCATTTAATTTCTGTAATTTGTTTTCTGACCGATCAAGGCATTTTAAACAGGTGTACTAAAGGCGAATCACTTACAATTACGGCGAAAATTAATGAATTCGCAACTGCAACCACCTGGTATACATGATTTCGCCATGCCAATAGAACTTCATTTTAATAAACAAAAATTTACTATAATTTTTTACTTTAGGAGTTTGACGTTGTGGAAAACGTGAGTGTCTGAAATCGTCTTATCCAAGGCGAATTAATTACTAGGTGGCAGCGTAGGCGAATTCATTATTTTTTGCTGGTAAAAATTGGTGTCAAACCTCATATATAAAAAATATACACAGATTTCTTATACATGGAGTTTGACAGTAGTGTTCACGGCGAAAATTTATGAATTCGCCTACGCTGCCACCTGGTAATTGATTCGCCTTGGTCTGATCGACATATGAAATAAAAATGGAAATTATTTCCTTTCTTCTTTAAAAAAAATCTTTTTTCCAAAACTTGAAAAAAAAACTAGCAAAATTAGGGGCGGGCGTTGTGTTTTGCGCGCCGATTTTGCTAATTTTCAATAGAATTTTTTTTTAAACATTGTCTGATCGATTGGCGTATTTAAATTTTATTTAGTTTATCTAGTACCTTGGCATGATTGTTTCAACACGAACACGGACGGGCGGACATCGCTCAATCGACTTTGCTATACATAAGAACTCAGAATATATACATATATATACTGTATGGGGTCGGGAATGAATTTTGTGGAAATTACAAACGGAATGACAAAATTAGTTATACCCTTTTCCACTTTTTGTGGGGGTAGGGTATAAAAATCTAGAAAAATATCAAAATCAATACATACTCATATACTTATTAATTTTGTTAATGCCTTGTTTAAAAGTACAACTATAATGTTGTTATGAACAATTATTTTTAACGAATAACACCTGTTTATTTAGTAAATATTGTAGGTTGAACATTGTTTAAACTTAATGCAATAGATCTTATAAATAAAAAACAATTTAAACGAAATTGAATCAAACAACATTATTGAATTTAAATTTCCACAACTTCTCAATTATATTCACAGCATTCAAAAGGCATATAAAGCATTTTTTTTTAAATTAGTTCATCATTAGCCAAAGGTTAAATAAACTAAAATAAGATAATGGCATATAATAAATTTTTTCTTAATATTCAATATTAAACGGATAGTGAATGCTCTTCTTAGCATGTTCCATGGGTATTAAGCGATCGCCGGTATTGTAGGTATCAATAATCTTATGATCTTCAGGAGAGAGTTTGAAATCGAAAATATTTATATTTTCTATTATACGATTTTTACTAACGGATTTAGGAATGGGTACGGCACCGATTTCAACCTAAAATTAAAAACAAATCAATAGTAAGAACAATTTTTTCTATATTAATTGAAATAATAGTGTTACGAGTATATTCGAATTTACCTAACATTTCGTGATTTTAATCTAACGTACGTACATTAATAAATATATTAAGAAATTTATAATCTACACTTTCTTTCAAAACAAAAAACAAAATCAGTGAGATCAGTCCAAGGGTCAAACAAACAGGGTATACCTACTCATTTTAGTCTATGTTATACATGTATATGTATATAGTCGCCGTTTTTATCTGCACATATTTATGTATATATATAAATCATTGCTGCACTGAGATTTCTTATAAAGAGTTGTCCTTATTTGCTTGTATCTCGGCACCCATTGATATATTTTTCCGATTTTTCATTTAAAAAATCTTATATATTTTTATTTTAAAAATAGCTTACCAAATATCTTAAAACCACTTGGGCTGCTGACTTTTTATATTTGTCACCAATCGCTTTGACTTTGTCATCAAATAGATAAACAGGAATTTTTTTAGCTGGTTCAGGTCTACCCAAGGGACAGTAGGCAGTCACCACAATGCCGTATTTTTTGCACAATGCTATAAGGGGCTTTTGATTAAGACCGGGATGGCATTCAATTTGATTGTGTATCGGCTTAATTTTACAATGGCTTAACAGACGTGCCAATTGTTCTGAATTAAAATTGGAAACTCCAATACTTTTAACCAAACCCTTTTCCACCAAGGACTCCATAGCTTTCCAAGTATCCAAGTAGTCAACATCACTTTGCAATGATATTTTAAGAAAAAATAATGAAACTTTAATTAAAAGCAAAAGGTTTTTTTAAAATTACCTTAATTCAACTTCACCCTTGGCATTGGTGGGCATCATAACATCATCGCCTCTATAAAGATACGAATAGGGCCAATGCATTAAATAACAATCAATGTAGTCGAGATCAAAATTTGCTAAGCTTTTGCGACAGGCGTACTCAACACGTTCGGGTTCATGAAAGTGACACCACAACTGTACAAGAATAAAAATATTTTGGATAAGGTTTTACTTTTTAACTTTTTTTAAAATGAATACCTTAGAAACAATAAAAATATCCTCGCGTTTAATAACACCTTTAGCTATTTTATCCTTTACTGCTTTGCCTACCTCATGCTCATTTTCATAGAAATAAGCTGTGTCTATGTGACGATATCCAGCATCAATGGCATCGCCTACAGCACGTTCACAATCACCACCCAGTGACTTTATAGTTCAACAAATGGATACCGCAAATACACATTCAGTTAAAATTCATAAAAAATGTAAACAAAAATTATTTAGTTTAAAAAAAGAAAAACAAAACTAAAATATTAGATTCCTAATTTGAAAATTTTGTATAATTTTCTGTATGTCTGTCTGTAGCTATCAGCTTAATTGAAATGTATGTTATAAAAAAGAAAAATATAAGCGAGAAAGTTTAAGACTATATAAAATTATGTATTTACTTTAACAGTGCTTACATAAATAATTCCAACTAATAATATAAGTAAAATATAACAAGTGTGCTATGTTCGGCCATGCCGAATCTTATATACCCTTTACCATCTATGTAAATCTAGTTTGCTGAAGTAACTCCAATCAAAATTGCAAATATTGGGGTGACAGGGAAATAACAATAAATATATAATTTTACATAAAAATGACATTGGCTCTTAATGGGTTAAGCTTTTAAAAAAAAAAGTTTAGTACTTTCTTGAAGATCTCTTCAAAAACTTTAAAATGATACCCATAATGATATTTAAAAAAATTAAAAATTTCTGAGCCCCGTAACTCGGAAAATATGGGCGAGCGCCAATTTTTTTACTTAATGATTTTTTCTTGTTTTTTTTTTTAATTCTCTATCGCCCTATTTTTTATTGGAGTTACTTCATGGTTTCAAATGACAAAAAAGAATTAGAGGTAGGCGTGGTGTTTTGGCTGCTGCCTCGAAGGACATTATCGGTCCAGACGGACAGATGGACATTGCTCAATCGACTTCGCTATGCATAAGAAGTCGAAATATTTATATACTCTATGGGGTCGAAAATGGATATTGTAGAAATTACACACGGAATGACAAACTTATATATACCCTTTTTCCACTTTTAGTGGTGAAGGGTATAAAAAGAAAATAATTATATGCAGGCGTTACTACCTGCAAGTTGTTTTTATTTAGCTGTTACATACATATGTATTAAAAATTTAACTAGAAGACAATTTTCAATTTTTTCAATATGTGATACGAGTTAAAGCTTTGACATATTTTAAATTTACTGCAATCAAATTTCCTAAAATGATTCAATGGAGTTCTCATTTAATCAATTTGGCTTTTGATATAAGACTTTCTATTTTTCAATACAAAATTTGGGTAAAATCCACTGATGAGCTATTTAAGCAGTAGTAAAATGGCTATATGGATATGCTTTCCCCGCAGTAATACATTTCATTTTGTAGTTTAGTTTAAAATAATAAATATTTCATGAGAATATCATGAAATATTTATATTTGAAGGAATCAAGCACGAATAAAGTAAATTAATTAAATAAAAAGAAATGGTTTGAAAACTACATTAAGTCCACGTTTACACTATGCAATTTTTTGATGCAACTTTTTTCAATTCTCTTTATAAGTTGCAGTGGTAATCGATATTTTAAAGACAACATGACCAACATAAACATCCACTCAAAACTAAAGCTACATTGCTTAGCTCTCTTGCTTCCCCTCCAAACAAAAATTTCGTGCTAGTTTCATGAAAAATTGCATAGTGTAAATGCTATATAATTAATTCCCTATTTCTGATAAAAAATTGTTGCAAGTGTGCTGTGGCTTCATAACTCTCGATCGGTCAAACCGAATTCGATTAAATTAGGGTTTAGGGTCTGTTCGTATATTTGTGTAAATGGTTTATCTAAAGTTTGCACGAAATCGATCGACGCGTTCTTGAGTTATGACTTTTCATGGCAACATGTGATTTTGTCCATATAAAAAAAACAACAACAAATACGTAGGCGCCTATGAGGCTGTGCCGTATTTATACTGTGTGCTGACTTTATACACACGGTAAATTCACATTGTAGCGCATACATGCATACATATTGACCGCTAAGCTTTTCTAATAAAATCAGACTCTGAAAATATTTGATATATAGATATCTTCTGGTTATAAGATCCAAACTGATGTGATAGATTTCTCTCGTGTTCGGAGTAGAGTCCCGTAGTAAACAAGGCCATTATATATTATACAGTGCCTTGAAAGGCCTTCAGATTAGGCCCGTGCAACGCTGGGCACAATAAGCCAGTTCTTTATATGAAAACAATAACTAGTATTATGCCAAGAGCATTTGCTGCTATTAATTATTATATTTTAAATTTTTATATATAAATAAAGGAATTAAAAAATGATTGTTATACATTTTTAAGTTTATTAAATAAAATTTGTTGTTGTATTAAGCGGTAAATTGAAATATTAATAAAGCAAATTTTCGTATACATTTTAAAAATTAATGCATAAGAATGTATGCAAGTTGACTTGACTGTCATTTAACATGTGCGTCACACAAACAGATAAGAAAGGAAGAAAAAGCATTCACATGGATAACAAGTTTATTTGAAAATATATTATTGCACCCGGCATTTTCTAGGTCTACTGTAAGAGTCTTTTTAGGCACTGATGAAATTGATAACTTCACACATCCGAGTTCCGACATCAGTTATAGTATAGTTAAAGATAAGGATCTAGATGTCTAATGTTTCAAATTTTATAAAAATTTGCATTTTGTATTTTTGTTTTATCTTACCTCTGGTCAAAGTTCTGAAAAACAAAAACCTGTTGCACCTTTTAGATAAAGATCTATCTATGCCTCCAATTTTATGAAAATCTGTTGATTCGTATTAAATTGTCAGGTTCTAAAGCGAGTGAAAATGTAGTCTCTCTCAACCTCTCAGCAATTATTATTTATATATATTTAAAATTCATTCAAATTTTTTTAGACGGTTAGCCGTGTTTGATGCATCAAAAGATTAACAAACAAGCAAATAAACTAAACTAAGATAGGTATTTATGTATATTACTATTTTGTTATTAGAATATTAAATAAATTTTTGTGTTACCGTGAACTTACATACAGACATAAATACATTCATACATATTTGAATTCTATTGTAAATAAAAACTATATAATAAAATGTAAACAGAATGTTAAACAATTAAACTTACCGTGTAGGTGCCCAAGCCAATTGAATGCATTTTTGTACCATTGTTATGGGTCACGTAGGGAACTTTAGCAGTTAAGGAGCTCATTATTATCTGCTAAAATAAACTGAAAAGTTTTTTTTAATTATTGTTGATTATACACATTGATTGGTCACAATAATTCAAGATAAAACTAGTTGATTTATTTACACTCAATTAACTTCAACCCTTTTTTTATTTACGTTACAAATTTTTAAGAAACTATACCACTGAGACGATTTCGTTTTAAACAACTGTTGATGACTGTCGTCAGTTTTCTAAAATACTTTCCATTTTGTTTTTATTCTACATTTTAGTTCCTGTTTTATTTATATTTTTTCTTGTTTGTCTTGTCGTCGCTTCATTCTTATTTATTGCTACGTAAAAGCTTTTAACTTTATTAAATTTATAACAAATAGCTTAGAAGCGATTATTGCAATTCATTAGCCACACTGTAGCAAGAAACGAGCTGTTAGAATTAAAGCAAAATGGGATGAATGAAATATACAAATACATACTTAAATAGGAACAATTATTAAAACGTATGTGATTTATCTTATAAATTTATCTTTCAACTTAATAAATGAAAATATTTCTAAGCTTAAGTATTTTATTAGACCAGTGTATATAATAATTTATTTTTGATAATAAAAAATTAAAAAGAACTTTAATGTCCATCAAAATTTAATAAGCTTTTTGAGAAAAACTTTCATAACATGTAAGTTTTTTTGCAACTTGCTTTAAAACGATTGTTTTTCTACTCTTCATCACAGATGGAAAAGGGTGTACCCAAGATCGTCATTCCATTTGTAATTTATACAATATTCATTTCAGACCCCATTAAGTAGATAAATATATTCTGAGTTATTATGCATAGCGAAGTCGATTGAACGATGTCCGCCTTTCCGTCCGTGTTCGTGTTGAAATCAACTTTGCCAAGGCACTAGATGAGCTAAACAAAATTTAAATCTGCCAGTTGATCAGACGTAGTTTAAAAAATTTGTTATTAACAATTAGCAAGATCGGTACATGTCCTTCGAGGCAATAGGCAAAACACCACGCCTACCTCTAATTTGTTCATGCCATTTGGAACAATATAGTAACTCCAACCAAAAAAATAAATATATGGGGCTATAGAGAAATAAAAAATAAGAAGACAAAAATCAAGTAAAAATATTGGGGTTCGCTTATATTTTCCGAGCTATGGGGCTTTGAAATTTTAAATTTTATTTAAATATCAATATGGATATTATTTAAAAGCTATTAAAGAGATCTTTAAGGAAATACTAAACCCATTAAGAGCCGATATCATTTTTATGTAAAATTATATACATATACATATATGCAGTACCAATTTTCTTTTATTTTTTAATTCTCTCTCACCCCAATATTTGTTTTTTGATTGGAGTTACTTCATAGTTCCAAATGATATGGAAAAATTAGAGATGGGCGTGGAGTTTTGCCTATTGCCTCGAAGGGCATGTACCGATCTTGCTAATTTTTAATAACAAAATTTTTTAAACTAAGTCTGATCAACTTGCAGATTTAAATTTTGTTTAGCTCATCTAGTTCCTTGGCAAAGTTGATTTCAACACGAACACGGACGGAAAGGCGGACATCGTTCAATCGATTTGGCTATGCACACGAATTGAGAATGTATATACATTATGGTGTCGGAAATGGATGTTATAGAAATTACACACGAAATTACAAACTTAGAAATATCCCTTTTCCTAGAAATGTTTCACGGAGACTTCTTGGCAGACTAAACCCAAAAACATCGTCCAGTTCCGAAAAACGCATGTCGCTTAAAACTGGCGTTTTCAAATCGAAAAAGGTGATCTGACAAACGAAAATGCTAGAAATTTAACGCTTTCAAACCGCTAGTGTATACCGATGCGATCTGGTCTATTTTATATAAACAGCACTTTGAAGAGAAATTTAAATAATACACAGATTAAATTGAATGTGTTTTCTTTTTATTTTAATGAAAACTGAAAATTTCCTTAGGATTTTTTTTACTGTCTGTCTCAATTGTTTACTTTTGAAATAGCGATTTATACAAACATAATTTCTTTTAAATTAAACAACGGGAATTTTTCATTATATTAATTAATTTTCAAAATAAAATCTATTTTTCGTGCTATTTTCTATTATCCCGATTAATTATTAAATTACCGATATTGATTATTTAGGGTCAAAGCACGTCTCGATGGCCATTTAGTTACCGCTTACTTAATTCTTGACCCCCAATAATCAATATCGGTAATTTATATAATTAATCGGGATAATAGAAAATAGCACGAAAAAAAGATTTTATTTTAAAAATTAATTAATAATTTCTTTTGATTCTAGCTTTTTTGAAGCCTGATGGCATTTTTGCTTAATGCACAACTTCGAAAAAGGCAAAATGCCAGTAAATCGTAGCGATTTCAGAACATGCAGAGATACGTAAGCGATTTGAAAACGCAGAGTTTTTCAGAATTCACATCACTATTTGATGTACTCTCGTTTAAAATAAATTGTTTAAAAAAATATCAATATTAATTATAAATTAAATTAGATTATTTTTTGTCATCTTACAGATAAAACCATCATATTTCGAATAAACAAAGCTACGCTAAACGGATCGTTGTAGATTTAAAATTATCAGATAGCAAAGTTTACTGTCGTATGAAAATTGCTGTCGTTCGCTGTAAAAAATACACTTTCTTTTAAAATCTTGGATATTTTATTTTAAATTACGTTTAAAGCTAAATAATAAAATGACATTTAATTCAATTATTTTAAATTATTATTATTAGAATTAAGGTCATATGTAGGATAGTAAACATATTTTTGCTTTCAATATTCAATATGAAACGGATAATAAATGCTTTTCTTGGCATCGTCCATAGTTAACACACGCTCGCCAGTATTGTATGTATCTAAAATTTTATGATCATCGGGAGAGAGTTTAAAATCGAAAACATTCATATTTTCAATCATACGACTCTTATTAACAGATTTAGGAATGGGAACGGTACCAAGTTCAAGCTGTAATTAAAACAAAATCAATATTAAAACTGTTTTATGAAAATTAATAACAAACATAATACAAAAAAATAATAATAAAAATAAGAAAAAAATTAAATAAGTTTACATAAAAATGTCACCGGCTCTTAATAGGTTAAGATTTTTTTTTTTAATTTTAGTATACACTGAAAAATCCCTTCATAAGCTTTTAAATGATAACCATTTTGTTGCTATAAAACTAACTTACCACATATCTTAAAACCACTTGGGCAGCTGTCTTTTTATATTTATCACCAATCGCTTTGACTTTGTCATCAAATAGATAAACAGGAGTTTTTTTAGCTGGCTGAGGTCTACCCAGGGGACAGTAGGCAGTCACCAGAATGTCGTATTTTTTGCACAAGGCTATAAGGCGCTTTTGATTAAGACCAGGATGACATTCAATTTGATTGTGTATGGGCTTAATTTTACAATTCCTCAACAAACGTTCCAGTTGTTCTGAATTAAAATTGGAAACGCCAATACTTTTAACCAAACCCTTTTCCACCAACGACTCCATAGCTTTCCAAGTGTTCAAATAGTCAACCTCACTTTAGACAATAAAATATAAATATTTTAAATATGTTTATTTAGAAGTAAAAAAATTAAAAGTTAAAATAACCTCAACTCAGATTCTCCTTTGTCGTTAGTGGGTATAAAATTGTTATCGCCTCGATAAACATAAGAGTGTGGCCAATGTATTAAATAGCAGTCAATGTAGTCTAACTCAAAGTTAGCTAAAGTTTTGCGGTAGGCGTACTCAACACGTTCGGGTTCATGAAAGGTGCACCACAACTGCAAAATTTTAATAAAAATATTTAAACAAATATTTTGTTACCTTTTTTTCCGAAAAACTCTAATTTTATTTAGTTGATTATTACCTTAGAAACAATAAAAATATCCTCACGTTTGATAACACCTTCAGCTATTTTATTTCTTACTGCTTTGCCCACCTCGTGTTCATTTTCATAGACATAAGCTGAGTCTATATGACGATATCCAGCATCAATGGCATCGCCTACAGCACGTTCACAATCGCCACCCAGTGACTGTATAGTTTAAAAGAATGCAACAACCAGCACGTACATTCAGATAACACAGTTAAAATGTTAACAAAAATTATTTGAAAATTTAGTTGTGAAAATAAAACAAAATTTATTAATGGAAGAAAATGGTAAAAACAAACACACACGAATGCAAACATTTAAGTTTAAAGAAACTTTTCTAATAGAAATAATTTAATGCAAATGTGAATAAAAATTATTGTTTTATTAGAGAAACATTTAGTTGGTAGTAAACAAATGTATCGCTAGTCTCATGTAGAAAGGCCCTAACTCGTATATAAGTAACTTTACAGGAGAAGGTAAAAAAATAATAGAAACTGTATTTATCACAATGGCCGACTTCCTAAACGCAAGTTGCAATGCATATTTACATTGCATACACTTCGTAAACGCATATCTAAACTTTCTGGCAACGTACAATGTTCCTAATCGTTTGGCAACTCACTTTAATGAGTATCAGAAGTCAAAATCACGCATCGTTTTGATTTTGTATGCAAACGTTTTAAAAATGTTATTTTTTTTATTTTTTTTAAATGTTATTTTTAAAATGAAATGTGAATAAAAAATGCCATCATCCATTAATTCAATGAATTCTTAAAAAAATATTTATTTTTGATCACTTTTTTCCGGGATTTTTATTGTCCTTAACAAAGTTGTCTCTTTTTTCTTTTTAATAGGTTTCTATAGAAAATCAATATTTTTTGGAAGATTTGACCCGAGATAATTCCTCAGCACTTGCCAACAAAATGGATAAATAATTTTGTGTAACCTCTATTTTTCAAAAAAAAAATTATTCAATTTTATACCATGTTTTTGACATTTGCTTTACGACATTTAGGTACGAACGCATAGCGACGTTCCTAAAGGCCGTGTCAGATAAAACTATGTCGCTTTGCGTGACGTTTCAAACTTTGAAAAAAAAGCGTAAAACGCAAGAGGTATGTCACAATAAAAACTTTAACAGCGCTTAATTATTGTTTGTTTTTATAAGTTTTTCTTCCATAATTTTCTAAAAAAATAATAAAGGAAGAATATTTAATAAATAAATAATATTTTGAAATACTTAACTCTTTTAAGTTCGATTTTGCCAAAAATTATATACAAATGTATAGCAGCTAATTGCCAAAGCGCGCAAAAAGATGAGTGTTGACCAACTTTGTGCTTTGCTTTGCGTTAAAAGTGCTTTATGTGACATATTTCATATAAGTTCGTACATTTTATCTTAGATGTCAAAGCGAATTTTCAACGCAACGCAAAGCAAACGTTTTTTTTAAATTATGCATTGCAACAGGCGTTTAGGAAGTCGACCAATGTTTTATTAAAAATGCAAATGCTTAGAAAACCGTTATTTTTGATACTATTGCATTCAAATTTTGTGACAAGGTGTATCTGTGTGAAATGTATTGGAATCACGAAAAATTTCAATTTCGTAAAAAATCGAGTTAGGGTCTTTCTACATGAGACCAGCGTTATGGGATATCTTTATGAGAGGCATTTTTACCGAAATATCGTTTGTTAAAAGAAAGGTAATTTATTTATTTCTTAAATAGTGAACCGATTTAAATGCACGGTGCACAAAACAGAGGATAAAAATGATCTCGAAATTTTGTTATTGCGTATTTATCACTATATACAGGCTCACAGCTTATTTTATGCACTACATAATTTTGTCTTTTAAGTCTTGTAGGAATTAAAAAAAAACAAATTGGTATTATTAAATAAAGAAAAGGGTCTAGGATATTTAAAAGTTAATTTTTAAAATAATTAAAGTTTTTTTTTTGGCAAATTAAGTCCTTTTCTCTGTTAAATGGTACCAGTTTGGTTTTTCTAAATCCTACTGGTTTTATTGTTACAGGGTTTAAAAAAATATAAATTATGCAGTGCATAAAATAAGCCGTGTGCCACTGTAGATTGTAATAGAACTTTGTAATTTATGACATATTTTAAGACAATTTGGCAAGTCTTCACAAACAGAAAAATTGTAAGCATTGACGTCAATTTTTCAAACCTTTACTTAAAATAAAACTAAAAAATAAATTTATATTTAAAAAAAAAAATGTTAAACAATTTAACATACCGTGAACGTGCCCAAGCCAATTGATTGCATTTTGGTGCCGTTATTGTGGGTCACATAAGGAACTTTAACACTTGAGTTGCTGCTCATGCTGTACAAAAATATTGTTGTTAAAGTTAATTTTTAATTTTTGTAACTTTTTATTTTTATTTTATTTTTTTTTTCGGAAATGATGAAGTTTTAAACAACTGTTGCTTACTGTAAACATTTTTGAAAGTTATTTCATTTTATACTTTTTCCATTTTTTTTAATTTTTTTATTTCGTTTTTAATGTTTAGAAGCTTTATTATTGCTACTACTTAGAAGCTTTTAACTTTTTTAAATTTATGAGCCACGCTTCAACAAAAACGTGCTGTTAGATTGATGTATATATGTATGCACAATGGGGTAAAAAAATACTATTAATACGAAATACAATATAAATAAAATAAATAAAGTAAATAGATGAGAAGAATGCTGATGATGCGTCTATTTTTTCTTGCTTACTTTGGGAAACGTCCGCATACATTTGTAAAATAAATTTTCTTTCCAAAAAGATTTTTAGAAATTAAAATAAATAAACTTATGCCAGAATAATTTCGATTCGTTTATAATAAAATAAATTTAAAATTTTTATTTGTATTCAGATTGAAATTTATTTAAGTTTTTTTTCTCTCGTTTATAAATTTATTTGAAAAATAAACAGAAAATATTCTAACTAAATAATTAATTGTATTACTTATATATTTAATTAAAACAAGTACGATTGCTATATTCGGTTATGCCGAATCTTATATACCCTTCACCATCTGTATAAATCTAGTGTAGTGAAGTAACTCCAATCAAAAAAGCAAATATTGGGGTGGCAGAGATTAAAAAAATAAATAAATTTTGGTACTGTAAATATATAATTTTACATAAAAATGACATCGGCTCTTAATGGGTTAAGCATTTTTTTTAAATTTTAGTATTTCCTTAAACATCTCTTCAAAAGCTTTAAAATGATACATATATTGATATTTAAAAAAACTAGAAATTATCAGAGCCCTGTAACTCGAAAAATATGGGCGAGCGCCAATTTTTTCACTCAATGTTTTTTTCTTATTTTTAATTCTCTTTCGGCCCATTTATAAAAAATTAGAGGTAGGCGTGGTGTTTTTCCTGCTGCCTCGAAGGACATGGACTGATCAAGTTGATTTCCAATTCCACCTCTTTCGACACTATATCTGATCGATTGACATATTTATTTATTTTTTTTAAATCATATTTGCCTCTGCCTGCTGCAGAGAAGCTAAGATCAGGGATGTCAGAGATGACGATTTCTCGTCAAACGTAGCGATTTTTAAACATATTTGGCGACTTAATTTTTGACTTGGCAACGTGGCGATTTTTGCATATCTTAATAAGTATTTAATTTGTCTTGACAACTGTCAATATGAAAAAACTGGGTGGAGCTTAATTTCAACAACGAAAAATGATAAAACAGCGGAACACGTTTAAGATGAACTGTGTGTGTATCATATAGTACGCAGGCAGTATACTCAAAGGCCAAGCCATCAATTTTAAATGAAGTTTATGATTGTGAACAATTTTTAAAGAGTATAACCACATCCATTGATATGCCAAACACATTTCTTCCACTAAATGCCACTGACTTTGGGTCAACATTTTAAACTGAATTAAGTAATGTTGAAATAAATGATGAAACCATTCAAGCAATACGAGAAAATATTTTTCATATTTAAGGATGCTTTTAAAGAAACTTGTCAGTTTCATAAACATTTTTGCATTATAAAATCTTGTTATTCTTTATCACAAACAAAATTCGCTGTTGTCAAAGATTATTATTATTATTGCTTTGGCGAATTTAAGACTTAAACTATAAAAAATTCGGTTTTGGCTATTTTGTCGATTTTTGACATTGATTTTGGTGAATTTCGTTAAAGAGAATCTGAAAATCCTGGCTAACAACAAAAATAATATATCGGCAAAGAAAGCAGTAATGTAAGTTGAGAATCCATCAATATTTACCCATTCGATCTCTGGGAAAGCTTCAAAAAAGTATAAAACGAATTGCTTACTAATCAGCAATGTTTCTGATAAAGTGGACGACTAAATATTCGCTGCAAGTGTAAAAACGCATAACAATAAACTAAATTGCAGTTCTATTGTTTTAAGAAGCAAATAGCACGCGAATAGCAAAAAGTATTGAAAAATAATACGACTGTATAAATAAAATTTAAAGTCTAAAACGTGTAGTTGCCGGCAACACTGGTAGAATGTTTTGGATATTGAAATTTTTTAGTTAGATAAAATGATTTGTCTATTATAACTTTGGTTTCCTTTCATACCTTCTTATCTTCCCCCCGGGTTCACTGAGAGTCTGGCTAAACTATACTAGGTTTAGAATAAGTGCTTTCGGGGTATAGGGGTAGCTAGTCCTCCGGCGTGCAAGCACCAAATCTATAAAGGCAAGTTGGTGGTTTTAAAAGGACTTATTAGTGTCTTTGATTATATTAGAGCCCATCTGAGAGCCGCCCATCTTTAAAAAGCTACTAATTCTCACAGCCATAATGTTATAACAACCAAAATTAAGTACAAATTGATTTATTTCAAATAATTTTTAAATTTATCTTCAGTTGTATTTTACATTTTAATTTGCAAAATGCAATTACTTTAGACATGAATATAATAAGAAAATAAAAAACAAAAAAAAAAAACAAAAAAAATAGAGACGAAAATTTCGTACATGCTAATTTATGACAAACAACTCAAATATAGTTTCAAAACAAATAAAGATGTGTAAATAAATCTAAAATTTATTGACTAGAAATAATTTTTTATTTTTAAATACTTAACAACAAATTAAGTAAAAAATATACTAAAGCGAAGAAACTAGCAACATTAGTTTCCTAGTGATGTGGCTTAAGCATTCAACGAAATAAGATTTTTTAGATATTAAAAAGCGTTTTTTTTTCGAAAAATATTAATTCACGTATTGATTTTAAAAATAAATAAGTTAAAACTTTTAAATGTAAAGTCACAATGCTGCAGTTTTATTTTCCATTGCCACAAGATATCCGTTTTTCAAAACTATACAAAAGCCAAACAAGTCTGACTATTCTAAACAATCTAATATGATAAAACCCTGTCCTTCTTAGAAAAAAGTGTGTCCCACTCTGTCAAACAGAAAAATGTAACTCTGATGGTACAGAAACTATTATTTATGAAATTGAAAAAAATAAAAAAGTCGGGCAAAGCTGTCAAATAATCTTGAATATGCATGCCTCATCCTACTTTTTGGACACAAGGGATTTTTGACAGATCTAATGACTAACGCCTGTTATTGTAAGTTAAAACTAGAAAGGAAAGACGAATAGAAACGAGTACACAGTTTCATATACTTGCAATTCTCTTTTGTTTTGTCATTCGTAATTAAAAAAACAAACAACAAAATCTTAACAATCAAGGCCGAAAATGCAGAAACAAAATTTGAATGTGTGGAAACGAATGCAAGTTTAAGGGAGAATATAAGGAAATTGAAGAAACAAAAACAAAAATATTTTTTTTTAAATTAAACTACGGGAAAATTAAACTAATTAATTTTTTAAAAATATCGTGCTATTTTTTAATATCAAATAAATTCTTAAATCACTATAAAAAAGAAGAGAAAAAAGTCAGCCGTATACAGTGGATAAAGAAAAATAAAATCATAGCTGATTATTATTATCTTTTGCTTAAATTTTGATTGTTGTCTTTAATTTATTGTTTGGGAAAAGATCTTTAGTTTATTAAAAAAATTTGTGAGGAGTAAATAGGAGTAAGAAGTAACGAAATGACCATCGAGACATGCTTTCACCCTCAATAATCAATATCGGCGATTTAATAATTTTATTGGGATAAGAAAATAGTACGATATTAAAAAGAAATATATATATTTATTTATTTAAGATACAAAAATAAGTATAAAAGTTAATTATTAGAAAAACGTGAAGCAATTTCAGTGCAAGGTATTCAGTACGAGACATGTACATATGTATTTATAATATAATAATTTTTAGGAAATTTACGTTGAATATTTTTTAACAACCAACAAGGAGTAGACACAACTTTTTCGCCAAAAATTTAAAAAAAAACTTTTTTATTCCAAGATTTATTTGTTTATTTTATTTTTTTTACCATTTTTCTCAATAGAAAATTTTTTGCCAATCCAAAAAATTTAATTTGAGTAAAATTTGGAGGTTGTAGGCAAGGCTAGTATCAGGTAGGTCATAATGTTAAATTTTGAAAGCTGAATGTCTCCTAAACCATAAGTATAATCTATATATTGAGCAGTGCATTTTAGAGTTTTAACAGATTAAAAAATATTGGAAGCAATTGTAATTTTTAATACTTACTTTTTAATACGTACTTAAGAGCATCGCGGCAACGTCACCTTTAGCACTATAAGTTTCATATTTAAGACTCAAGTTCAACTATACCTCTACTATATAATTAGGCTAGATGTGTATTTATTTCCAACGTTTTTCATTACATCCCCCCACAATGCATTGTGGCAAAAACGAATACATACTTTAAAAAATTCTCAAAAATTTTATTTTATTCAAATCTTTTAAGTATTATTTTTTGAAATGCCTAATAGCCAAAATCATTTATAAAGACTATTGTTTTTAAATAACTGGGTTAAAATCTTTAAATAATACAGCGATATCAAAAATATTTATTTTCAATAAGATTAAAAAGTGCTGTAAATAAATTGCAAACAAGTCCCCATCAATTTTTGAAAAATACGGTTTTATAATAAAAATAAAATTTAGTATTTGTATGTATTTCACTGGTTACTTACGACATCTCATTAATTAATTAATTTAATTATTTTGGACATGGAATATTTCACACTTTTTAGATTACTTTTAAGAACATCTAAATCTGCAGCAATACTTTAATAGAGAGCTATGATGTCATTCAGTTTGAACTTTGAACTCACGAAAAAATACATATAAATATGCAAGTTTCTTAAATTTGAAGAAAACCGGAAATAGAAATTTTTGGTACATACTTTGTAATCAACCGCATCTGCAGAATTAACAACGTAGATATTTTCTAAAATGTTTGTCTCTATTTAAATTGTGTATTTGACATAAACGTAAACCGGAAGCGTTTGTTAAATTTAATATGAACTATAAGTTGTCAAAAGTGTTAAGAAAATAGAAAAATGATTTAGATCACTTTTGATAGGTGGACTGTCTATTAATTGTTTGCAGATAAATGTTTATTTTTGCACTTCAAAGCTATTTTTTTTTTTTGAACAGCCACAACCCCCCTCAAAGTATGCAATAGTTTCAACTATAAATTTACACAAACGTGACGTTACAAAATTCTACTTTTTAAAAATAACAAAAACATTAATTTCCGTTATGTTTACGCTATAAATCATGTCATCTACGTTGCATTGGTGACTGCGAAAGTGTGTGCAGCAGTTAAAGTTTTATTTTTGTGTTGCTTGTCCCAACACAATAATTGATTTTCGTTGAAGCCAGTAAATAAACTACTAACATATTGATAAATCCTTTAGCGTTTCCTTTAGTTCTTAAAGAATTTAAAAGTTAAAATAATAATACAACGCAGGCACTTTTATATTTAAATTTTATCTGCCGTATTCATAGAAAATAAAATAAGTTTGTAATGTGTTTTATGACAAACTAAAGTTAACGTTTTTCATACAAATTTGTCCTAAAATATATTTAAAATCTATTTAGATTTTCTATGAATACGGCAGTATGAATTTAGCAGTTTCTTTTAATGACTTCTATCAGTCTTTTATATTAAAGATGTGCTCGGAGACATACAGTTAAAGTGGTACGATAAAAAGAGCTGCATTGTTCGTAAACAAATGGGTACAATAGAATGATTTACACAACTAAATAATTTTGCAAAAATTTTTTTATAGTTCTGGCTCTTTTGTTTGAACTATAATTAGATGTAGATCAAGTTGTTCTGTTGTTCAGGTCAATACTTAATTAACTTAATTAAAAATAAATAAACGAAAACTGTTTAAGAAAAAATGTAGACATGAAATAAATTTATATTAATCATAAATTCAAGTTTTTTTTTTAATTAAAAGTAATAACTGTGCAGATATACAACTGTTCTACTGAAGAAGGAAATAAAAAGGTAAAATTTTTAAACACGTACTGATTTTTATAATAATTAAATAAATCACACAAAAGCTAATTAACCAATAGTTGCGTTTAATCAAATGAACTATTAACTAATCTAAAAGTAATTCTCTAATGTGTGCATGTGCGATTTATAAAACAAATTTTCATACAAATATTATTTTATAAATAAAGAAAACAAATTTCTACTTGAATGCGAACTTGAAAGTTTACTAAATTTTTAAAATAGAAATTTGCATAGGATAGATTTTTTTTTAAAAACATTTTAATTTTTAATGATAAATAATAATATGTATGATACTTTCTTTTTACATTAAATCTCCTGCTTCACAAACAAACAAAAATTTCATGCTAGTTTCTTGAAAAATTGCATAGTGTAAATGCCGTATATTTGACCATCAAAGCGTCTTGAAACATTTCAAGACATCTTGTTGACATATTAAGACTTCAACACATTTTTTAAATACACACAAGAAAGTATTTTGTGTCTCATTTCTACAGTATTTGACAGTATTAGTGTTTCATTTCTATGGTATTTAAGAGCATTTGTTTGTCACGAACTTACTTCGGTAAAGCATTTAAATAATATGGGATGTCTTGATTTTGTGTTCAAAAGTGTTTGTGCAGGCCTTTATTAAAAACCCATTTTGTCTGGATATTTGCTTCTTGCCCAGTGTTGTAAATGAAAGTATTTGTCATTGAATGTCAATAACAGAAGGATATTTAAAAGAAACTGTATTCATAAATGAATGCATACTCCATAAAAGAGAAATGCCAACCAATTGTGTGGCAAAAAAAACAAACGTTTACTATGTGTCCTGATGTTACAAATACTGACTGCTGGGTTTCTATAAAATATTCATACGCAAACTACACAGCCCAATATTGTTTATGCGTTTCGAACTTTTTAAGCGGCAGTAATTTCAATTTAAAAAAGGATATGAAAAAGCTTTTGTGCGAATAGAAACAAGAAAATTCGAAAGTAAGTGACAAAAAAAGTAGACAAAAAGTGAACAACAGAATAACCAAGCACATATGAGTCGATTAAAATAAACGCTTAACGTAATAATTGCATCTGTTTGTGCAACAACTAATGACACAAAAAGACGGATCGAAAAGGATTTTTTTTGCTTACTACGAAAATTTGTGTGTTTTGAATTTTAATTTGTAAGAATACAACAAAGTGTTAATACTCACATACTTCTTTAAATGTTTATAAGTTTATTCGCATGTATTTTTGTGTTTGAACTCACAGAAAGTCGGAGGAGAACATATTTTGTTTTTTTCTATACGCTTTTCATTTGGACTTTAAACTTAAATTTTTTTATATTTAGTTAAAATAATAAAAGCTCTAACTCTAAACTTGATCCACTACATTTTGTTTGAAACATTGAATAAAATGATTTAAAATTTTTTTTCGGTCTCCACATTTTAAATTCCTCAAAAAGAACGGTAATTATTTTAGGGTTTCAAAAATTATTTAGTAATTAAGACATTTACACACAAATTAAAAAGAACTATACATCTCTTGCACGGTACGATAAATGCCGATATGTTTCGGCAAAAAAATTATAGAATTTTCTTCTTCTCTATACGCTATATCCGCGCCTGGAATAATTAAATATAATCTCTATTCATTTTCTTTAGCACTAAATTTTACTTGTGCTTTTAGTTATAATCTGGCATTAACACAAGATATACAAGTAAATTTCAGATAAAGCAAATTTGTTTTCTTAGAAGATGTTCTTTATGGGATACTTTTTCTATTTTGAACTTAAACAAATAACAGGTGATATTTTTAAGCCTTCATAACTAAGTCATTTCTGGATCGATTTTTATTTAAGAGGTGATGCTTACAGATTTATTCCATATTAAAAGGAGTTCATAATCTTAAAAATTAAAGGGTGTCCCCGCACAACATGCATGTTTTTTACGTGTATTATGAACCGTAAAGGGCATCAATTTAAAAAATGTCGTATCACTAAGCTCCCAATGGAAAAAAATATTACAAAAATAAATATAAAAACTAAAGGGGTTTCCCCTAGGTTACGTAAATTGATCTATATGGGCCTATCTTTTTAACCGTTATAGACTTGCAAATTGCACCAAAACGTCAATAGACAAGAATGTTACAGCAACAAGTAGTAATTTTCCAAATTATAAATTAAAGGGTGCCCCAATAGTTCATTTATTTTAATATAAATGAGCTTACTTTTGAACAGTTGTAGACAAATGCTTGTTGAAATTTACAACGAACCTGTATTTCTAACTCCGCTATAACAAAAAGTATAAAAATTGAATTTGGAAATTAAATGGTGTCCCAATACTTGACGTAATGTGATGTATGTGGCCAAACTTTTGAAAAAATCCAAGATTTGACAAGAAGTAAGCATTTTAATAATAAACAAAGTCGGTTTCCATCCCTGGTCCCGGCACTATGGATTTCGTTCTTAACACAAAAATTTTAAATTCACTGAGAAAGTATTGGCTATTGATTTTTATACCACTCATATTTTTACACTCTTCATCACAGGTGTTCAGGGTATAAATAAATTTGTCATTCCGTTGCTACAATATTTATTTCCGACCACATAAGCTATATATATATATTCCTGATCCTTATAGAAAGGGCAGTCGATTTAGCGACGTCCATCTGTGCATCCGTCTGTCCGTAATTGCATTAAAATCAGTTTTTCTACATTCCAAGATGAGCTACACAAAATTTATGACCATCATTCTCTCAGCCATTGTTTCGAAAGAGGTCCATAAATTGTAAAGATATATTCAAGTCAAGCGCCTCTATTTTCCTTACGTTATTCAGATTTAATAAGGCTGCTTAGAAAAGCAGCATAAAGCACCAGGTAATTGGAACATCACTTAACTATCTAAATTTCATTAAAATATTATATTTTCACCAACATTTCATCTAAAATATTTTACTTTGCTAATACAAATTTATTTCAATAAAAAATTGGTAATTTCGAAAAAAAAACTTTTAATTTGCAAAAAAATGGAATTTCGCTAAACCGATAAAATATCACCAAAATATTTATTTCACAAATTTTTTTTTTAAATGTAAATTAAAAATTGAAAATAAAAAATTTTATTAAAAACCGAAAAAATTCACAAAAATAACTAAAAACCACTAACAAGATAAAAGTTTTCTAAAATAACCTCACTTTCGAAACAAAAAAATCTCTTTTTTACACTTTTCATTCATTTTTCATATTATAATTGTACAAGTGAAGCTAAAAATCAAATATCTGACATCTTCATAATATTTGCGCTTATATTTCAATAGATTCTATAATTAAGGAGTGTCCAAAGCAGACCGCATGGTGACAAATAAACAACTGCAGTTTAACCCAAATATCTCGAATATAAATAAAATAATCACCCCTATTCTGCGTTTCAATTAAGTCTCCGCATTCAGTTCCGTTGCGATCGAAAATTGGTATTCTGCAGAAAAACGGAATCGAAAGAAAAAGAAGAAGACAACAATGTTTACACAATTAATAATAATTAGCTACCAAAGCGGAGTTGGAGCAGATTTTAATTTTGGGATGTCTGCTTTAGATGCCATCAAATTTGCCAGTTTTTCATACTCTTCTGGTGTTATTGTTTTTGACCTGTAATACAAAAATCAACAATTAAAAAAAATTAATTTAATTAAATAAAATAACACTGTACAACAAAATCAAATTTTTTTAAAAATTACAAGGTCCGGGCTATAAATTCTGATAGAGGAGACAAAAAAAAGATATACGTGTATCGGCGTTTTGAAAGTTTACATCTGGATTTCATTTGAGAGGGGGTTAAAGTTTTCCAGCTCTGGCACATTCTTATTGTTAAACGGCATAAGAAACCATGTGACCCTTACATTTTAGGTAAAAAATATGTTCAGCAGATTTATGTAAAATGTTACGGAGAACATTTTTGTAGAAATGTTAACCCTCTAACTCCTCAAGATATGGGTCTTTTTTGTCCTTCTTTTAAGAAATAGCAAAAAACAACATTAAAACAGGGTTTTAGAGGGTTAAAATGTTCCACAAAAATGTTACCCGTTAAATTTTACTATAAGTCCCTCCCCTTAAAGATTGTAAATAACAATTAAGAGCGCTATATTCGGCTATGCCGAATCTTATATACCCTTCACCATATAGTATATGTAAATCTAGTTCAGTGAAGTAATTCCAATAAAAAAGCAAATATTGGGGTGACAGAGAATTAAAAAAAAAAATTGGTACTTCATATATATTATTTTACATAAAAATTTCATCAACTCTTAATGCTATTTCCTTAAAGATCTTTTCAAAAGCTTTAATATGATATCCATATTGATATTTAAAAAAATTGGAAAAATTCTAAGCTCCGTACCTCGGCAGATATGGGCGAGCTCCAATTTTTTCACTTGATGTTTTTTTTCTTATTTTTTATTTGTTATAATGGCTTAATTTTGTGGTCCAAAGGTAATAAAATTTTTTTTTTGTTCTAAAACTATAGTTTTATTTTTGAACTCTCGCTGAAGGTCAACGAAATTCAATGCAGTTTGGTATTCTATGCGGTGGTTAGATAAAGGTGAACATAATGACGCTACGTGCTACGTGTGCCATATTAAAATTGAATAGATATAGGCGAAAGAGTTTTGTATACAAAACTGTGCCATCAGTCATGCTGCCATTTCCGCATTCTGACGAACTCCCAGTACCTGTGCTACAACTTCGAAGTCCTAGTCATTATGTTGATGGAACAATCGCTGAAACAGGAACCTTTTATTGCGTTCATATGTCAACAAAAATTCATTTTTTAAATTCCCATATGTATTACTTTGAGAACCAGTTTTCAACAGAATCTGATGAGCATGGTGAAAAATTTCATCAGACATGCGCACTCATTGAAGAACGCTATAAAGGTAAAAGCATTCATTCGCTTATCGCTGAAATATGCTGGACATTGTATGATAATGAAGTGGAATTGCCTAGAGCTAAAAAAAAAATGTAATTAATGCTATCCAAATTTGATTTAAAACAAAATTCTTAATAAATGCGAAATTAACCCTTAGCTCTCTTTTGTTGAGTCTTATTTCTGACTTTATGGTTGAATTTTCCTTTTTGGTGTATTCAGGGACTTATAGTAAAATTTAACGGGTAACATTTTTGTGGAACATTTTAACCCTCTAAAACCCTGTTTTAATGTTGTTTTTTGCTATTTCTTAAAAGAAGGACAAAAAAGACCCATATCTTGAGGAGTAAGAGGGTTAACATTTCTACAAAAATGTTCTCCGTAACATTTTACATAAATCTGCTGAACATATTTTTTACCTAAAATGTAAGGGTCACATGGTTTCTTATGCCGTTTAACAATAAGAATGTGCCAGAGCTGGAAAACTTTAACCCCCTCTCAAATGAAATCCAGATGTAAACTTTCAAAACGCCGATACACGTATATCTTTTTTTTGTCTCCTCTATCAGAATTTATAGCCCGGACCTTGTAATTTTTTGGTGTGTTGTACAGTGTAATTGAAAATAATTTTAATTGTTTTTTTAATCGTGTCTGAACATTTTATCTCATTTTCTATTTACTATTTTTTCAATTTTTAACTAAAAAAAATACAAATAAAGAAAACCCCTCCGTTAACAAAAAAAAAAACAACGGAGAAAAACGGAGCTCCGATCGTAATGCAGAATACATACAATCGAAAGAAACTGAGCGGAATCGAAACGCAGAATACCAAAGTTGCTGGACGGAGAAAATTTCGATTCGAATCGAAACGCAGAATAGGGGTGAATAAAACTTAATAAATACGCAGCACTGACGAATTTAGTTAGCACTTATTACTCGTTTATTTTTGACATTCCTCAAACAGTTTTTATAATTGATCTTTGGATAAGGAATTTTTAATTTATTTAGATAAACAGGTATGTTTTTGTTAGATCTTGACGTTAGATTTTTAAGATGCTTTGAAGGTAAAATTACGAAATCTTTTAGATCTTATTTGTTTACGTTATAGCGAAAACATATTATTCTTATTAAACATTTGAGATAAAACTGAACCATTTAGACGTTTATAAATTAAAAAATATATTGAAGGCCAACTAAGAAAGTTATTTGAATACAACTAAGCTTTATAATAAACTAAAAGTTTGATTTTATTTAAAAAAAAAATCTATAAATACCACCCAATAATCTGTGAATTTGAAAACATGTTTTCCCATTATGTGTATAAATTGAAAAAAAAGTTAATAGAAGTTATTTTTTGCACTTGTTTCATTTTGTACGTCTTTTTATTCTCTTAATATCGTATTGATAGTTTTTAAATTTGATTCCGTTTTCTTATCATCATGTAACAATTTGCAAACATTTTTCACAAGACGGTACCACAGCTAAACAGGCACACATACATACGATCACACAACCATGCTCATGTCTGGTCTCAATCACTTCCTCACATCGTTTTTATTGAAGCCAAAGACAAATTTTATGAACCATACACGTATTTTTTCTTATATTTTTTGGTCACACCACATAAAAAGAAAATGATATTTCTTGATTCAATGTATGTGAAAATGTATTTTTGCTATAAAATAGTTTGTTGAAACTTTCCTGCAGTTTTAAAGAATACAATGTGCTCTTTTTGACAACAAGTTTTATTTTGGTTGCCTCCAAGTCGTCGAATGTTGTATAACTGTACTTATGTGCGAAATGATATCAGGAGAAATGATATCTTTGTAATTCTTATCTCAAATGTCTAAGGTCTGTTTTAAGGATCTGACCACTCATTGACTCAATAGACAGACTGTTGCCGTGAAGAGCCTAATTACATATTTTTTTCGTACGAGGGCTGATATATATATTTCTGGCCTGGCAACACTGAGTGCTGCCAAGTGCAATCTGACATTTCCATTGGAAAGTTTGTCATTTTTAAGCATAATCGTACTCAAAACGTTTTGACGTACGACCGTTGTTTGTGTTGTTAACAGTGACTTGAAAAAATTAATATAGAAAAAAATGGAATTAACTCGTGAACATTTTCGTGCCATCATTTTTCACAATTTTCGACGTGGATTATCACGACAAGAGTGCATTGATGAACTTAAATCTTTGTATGGCGATGAAGCACCATCCTATAGCACTGTGAAAAATTGGTATAATAAATTTAATCGTGGCCGAAGCTCGCTCAAAGACGAATTCCGTGAAGGTCCTCCAAAAACGGCTGTTGTGCCAGAGAACATTGATGCCGTGCGTGAACTCATAATGCAAGATCGACATGCGACCTACGGAGAGATAGAGACATCCTTAGACATTTCTTCCACCAGCATACATTCGATACTGCATGAACACCTGGCCGTAAAAAAGGTTTGTTCTCGTTGGATCCCGCACAATTTGAAAGTCGCTCAAAAAAAGGCTCGTGTCAATTGGTGCAAAGAAATGTTGCAAAAATACGATTGCGGTGCTTCAAAAGACGTTTATAAGATCGCCACAGGTGACGAATCATGGATCTATGCGTACGAGCCCGAAACGAAACACCAATCGAACGTGTGGGTCTTCAAAGACGAGCAAAATCAAACGAAAGTTGTTCGTGGAAGAAGCACTTCGAAGCAAATGGTCGCCTGTTTCTTCGGCAAAACTGGTCATGTGGCGACTGTTCCGCTTGGGCAACGTAGGACGGTCACTTCTGAGTGGTACACTACAATTTGTTTGCCTGAAGTCATCGGAGAAATTCGAAAAACTAACAATAGAAGACGAATCATTGTTCACCATGACAATGCGAGCTCACACATCGGCTCAAACCAGAGCGTTTTTGACCGGCCAAAACGTCGAATTAATGGGTCATCCGCCGTACAGCCCTGACTTTGCACCTAATGACTTCTTCTTGTTTCCGCACATCAAGAAAAAAATGCGTGGTCAACGATTTTCGTCGCCAGAAGAAGCTGTTGAAGTGTTCAAAAACCATGTTTTAGAGGTGTCTCAATCGGAGTGGGTGAAGTGCTTCGACAACTGGATTGAGCGCATGCAAAAGTGTATAAATCATGCTGAAGAATACTTTGAAAAACAAAAAAATCATTTTTGATTATAAATATTCGCATTTTCACTATTAGGCCAGAAATATATAGAGCAGCCCTCGTATATACATTAAACTATGATGACCACAGTTTCTTTGAAGCATATTTGAGAACTAAAAAAGAAAACTTAAAGGAATATCTTACGGTGCTATATTCGACTATACCCTTCAGCATACATGTAAATTTAGTTCAGTGAAGTAACTCCAAACAAAAAAAAAACATATATTGGGGTGACAGATAATTAAAAATAAAAAATAAAAAAATTAACTGCTATCTAATATTTTACATCGGCTCTTAATGGGTTAAGCATTTTTAAAAAATTAAATATTATACATAATTTCTTAGCGTTTAGAGTTTTTATTTAAGGCATTTGAATTTTTTTTTGTGTGTTGAGCAAAAGTTATTCAAAATATGAAATTACTGAATCCTAAAGTTCAAATTGCAATCCCCAGTTAACTATAGTTTAACCATACGCAAGACTTGGGAAATCACCCAAGAAATGTGAATTGGCCGCTAGAAGCGGCAAACAGATCGAAATTACTCTATGGAGACCTTGTCTGGTGGAAGGCAGTGGATACTCATCCGAACATCTTAATTTTAAAGAAGGTAATACGCAATATGACGGTATTAATAACAGAGTCCATTAGTTCAATGCCTACAAAGGTAAATGTTCAACCTGTTGCCAGTATATCTGCTGGCAAGAAAGCTACCATAAAAAATGGTAGCTAGATTAGTATGGAACCATTTATTTTGGAATCCTGACCTCGTAGGTAATAACATCCCAGTGCCCTCTTTTACGAAAATATTTCCCTTCGAATTGATTCACTGTCTACACGGATGGCTTCAAGAAAAGGACCAGAGTTGGGGGAGGAATTGGGATACTAATGAGCTTTACTTTATCAAATAATCGTAATGTTTTGCTATTGGTAATTCGATGAACTGGTTAAGGTGAGATATACTTATATTACTTATATAAAAATATCTTATAGAGATATCTTTCCCTTAACCGACAGTAAATGTGTATTTACCACGTCGAATCTCGTCTCTGAATGCTGAGCATCCGTGAATGTTATTTTGGAAAATTCAATAGGCACCCTTAAGCGAGTGCGCTCACATGGGTGCACTCTTGGCAACTGCATTGCGATAGGGGGAAATACTTTATGATGGAGCTATTAACACTTTTTGTGGCATCCCGCTCTCTGCTAACAGGCAGCGAATTAATCTAGCTCAGATCAGATTGTTGAAAGAATTGACTTGTTTGACTGCACTAACGATCTGGCCCAAATTATATTGGTATACAGCGGCTGCACTACTGTAGATGTGTTAAGAATTATTTACGTACAAGAAAAGCTCTCAAATAAAAAAAAAAAAAGGATAGAGCTGTTCTGTAGTATACAGAACTAATGGTAGCGTTATGTATATATAAGCTTCTTACTCAAGTAATAGAATGAAAATCACAATAAATATAAATATTTAATATAGAATAAATCAACTTGATATTTGTATAACATTCGGCATTAAAATCGTTTCTTGTACGCTCTTAATAATCAACAGAACTGTAGGGTCTGTTAAGTATTTACACACAAATTTGTAACAGAAATTCGATAAATATAAAAAAAGGATGTTCGCATCAGTATTTGCTAAAAGAATGAATAGTTTTTGAAAATCATGCATATAAAAAGAACAGATTGTGAATATTGAGTGACGTAAAAGACTTTTATCATTATTAACAGCTGTTGATATCTATTGATAAATGCTGATATCAAATTTTGATGTTTTTTGTTTTTGTTTTTAAGAAAGAAAAAAGTAAATCAATTCAAGCTGTAACAATATCAGTGCAACGGATGATAAAAACGTAAAAGATGTGTGATACATATTAAGATCAATATTTTAGATAATTTAATTGCTTTATTTCCAAACCGAGACTTTTGAAAGGGAATAACCCTTGAAAGCTCTTATAAGACACCGCAGCTTTCGTTGCTAAAAAGGTTGTAAGTATTTTTATTCCTATAAATGTAGCGCTTATTTAAAAAATGTGTTATCTATAATTTTTTACGACCTTGTGTGAAAGTGTTTTATAATTCAAAAGCAAAAGTAAAACGAAGTGAAAAAATCGTACGAATGTAAGCGGAATAGACACTCAAAACTACTACGATTATACGAACAGCTAAAGACCGGAGCACAAAAGGCATTACAAAAGAACATTCGCATAAGGTTTGGTACTTTTTAGAACACGAAAATCCCTTTGTTTGGTCATCGCGGTGGCCACAAAATGTATTGAATTTTTAATACATAAGTAAGAAATAACTAAATCAGTATAAATGATCATTTTGACAGAGAAATTTTAAATTATAAATAAAATTATTAAATTATATTTCTTTTTTCATTTTAGCTATATTTTAATTAGTTTTATTTAACAAGGCAAGAAATTTATAAAATTACAAACATAAGCTTCAAAGCAATATCAGAAAAGAGACAATGGCTCTTATTTATAATTTTGGTGATAGTTTTTAAAATACTCAGGAGCTTTAAAGTAAGGCACAAGTGTTACTGGGCGAAGAGACTTTTTTTTATTCCCATTAATACATGTGGAAAAGGGTATATCTAAGTTTGTCATTTCGTTTGTAATTTCTACAATATCCACTTTCGAACCCATTAAATATAAATATTCTAAGTTCTTCTGTATAGCGAAGTAGATTGAGTGATATCCGTCTCTCCGTCTATGTTCGTGTTGAAGTCAACTTTGCTACGGCACTAGATCACGCATAGCTCTGAGAATTTTGATATTGAAAATCAGCAAGATCCGTTCATGCCCTTCGAGGGAGCGGGCAAAACACCACGCCTATTTCTAATTCTTCCATATGATTTGAAGCAATTAAATAACGCCATTTAAAAAAAAACAAATATATGGGACGATAGAAAATTAAAAATTAAGAAAAATAAACATCAAGTGAAAAAATTGACGCTGGCCCATATTTCTCGAAGTTTTCAATTTTTTTAAAATTTCAATATGGATATCATTTTAAAGCTTTTGAAGAGATCTTGAGGGAAATACAAGATTTTCTAAAAAATGCTTAACCTATTATGAGCTGGTGTCATTTTTATGTAAAATTATATTAATATGCAGAACCGAGTTTTTTTTTTTTAATTTAATTAATTTAATTAATTCCCTGTCATCCCAATATTTTTTAATTGGACTAGATTTACAAACATAGATAGTGAAGGATATATAAGATTTTGCATGGCTGAATATAGCACTTTTACTTATTTAACTTTCATTTGTACTGCTACAGTGATAAAACATGCTGTGTGCGCGAAAGGACAACGAGGGAGGTTATTTATTATTCTCTCTTTGATCTATTATCTAAGTTGCACTTTACTTTTTCATGGTGGTGCATTTTTAAAAAAATTGACTTTGAGTTGCGTGGTCTGTTCATATACCCCTGTGTGCAATGTGTGGACTAGAAATCTCTTAATATGGAAGTTGTGTAAAAAATGTGGTATAAAATCTATTAAGAATTTCATGTTATCACTTGTTTAACTAAATAATATTCAATATTACTCCACCTATAACATACGTGAGGGTTAAACAATATAATTTATTTACAGACAAAATTATCGTATGTTTTAAAACAATTGACGAAATGAAACTTAACTTCAATTTTTTTCTGCAATCTTATAATTTTATATAAAATGTATCTTTAATCCTGAATGTGAAAGCAATAAAAATTCTTTTGTATTTTCTTATTCCACATTTTTGTATGTTTAAAAACTTTAGATGCCGGTACTGGTACACTACCACGCACGCATACACTAAGGGTAAGACTTATCGTATGTTTTTTTTATTCGGAGTTTTTCTTTTGCAACATTTCGTGCATCAATGGTAATATTTTACAATTCGATTTTTGGTAAAGTTCTGTTTTACTTGTTTTCAATCTATACATATTTGATTAATACATTATGAACACACAAAAAGAATTTTACACGTACATAAGTTTACAATATCCAAATAAATCTTAATTTTATATTTTTTAAGATGTTTATTTTTTTAATAAAAAACCTGAGCTTTAAAATGATTTTTTTTTTAATTAAGAAGATGAAATGAACATAAATTTTAAATGACTTTCTCTATATATTTATTTTCGCAGATGATGGTGAAACTTGTCACTCTTATTCATTCAGTATTTCGAAGATCCTTATTTTGCAACAATTCCAAAATGAAGTCTTACGAACAGGGTTGATTTTAACACTCGTGTTAAATATTTTATTTATAGATATACAATCGAATATGCTGCATCTTTTTTGTTTTTATGGCAAATTAGAAGTCGTTAGCTCTTGATAATCTTCTCATAAACATAAATGTGTCGTTCGGTGAAATAAACATCATTTTTTAAATCTCGAAAGCACTCAAAAGAAAGCACTCAAGAGATGGTTGACTTTAGCCATCTACATATTTATTACTGAAATTATTTTAGAGCCTTTTTTCGACTTACTCTACCACTGAAAATCGAGTTAATTAGCTAGACATAAAAGTCAAAAGTTTTTCTGCACATGTTATATTTTCAGTGACGTTACTGATCTTGCAAATGTAAGAGTTTTAGACCAGGGATGATAAACTAAGTACAATTATAACTTTTGATTGATGTATTTCAAGCCTGTACCAATGACTTATTTTATCCAGTTTTAAGTTATAAATAATTTTTTTTTACTTCTTATTCCAAATTCTAAAACTAAACCGTACTTTAATCGGCTCCATTTCCATGATTTATTACAAAACAATATCATCTCTAGTTTAAATACTCGAGTACGTGACATTTCCAAACAATATAGAAAGTATTAGGGAGATCGTTTGGGATTTTGCAAGAACCGGTTGCAGCTCCTGATGGAAGATTGTACATAATAGTTGCATATTGCGAGATAAAAATAAAAAATCGCAGCAAAGTTTTATTTCAAAATCAATATTTTTTGGTCAGAATTTCTTCTACTAAAATGTTGATTGAATAAATAAATTATTCGCTCTTAACAATTCAAGATTTTATATTTGTTAAAAATTTCAATTTAACACACCGCACTTACAACTTATAAAATTATAGGGCCTTTTAGGCGCTCTATAATATATTATAGCTTTGGTTGCTATGGGGATCTAGTCTGAATACGTAATAAATCCATTAAATAAATCAGGAGACATCTATATTTTAAATATCTTCTATTTCAATATAGTTTTTTATTTGACCTTTTTAATTATTTATTTTTTAATTTATTATTCAAGCACAAGGTCTTTTATTTTTTATTTTTTCAATATTTCGCTACTCCCTTGTATAGCATCATCAGGACAAAGAAATATTTATTTGAACTCAAAAAAGTAACAACAAAAAAGTTATAAAAAAATTTTTTTCAAACTAACATAAAACAAAAAACATAAAATTATTTTGTCATATAAAAAATTTTGTAACAAAAAATAAAGTACAATATTATTTCTTATTTATCAAGTGTCTGTAAATTTGAGCTACATTATCTGTGTCTGCCTTAAAATTAATTCTGTGTGCTATTGGTGTATTAATTATATGTAAAATTTCTAACATATACCGCCGTTTATAATTATTTTCTGTGTTTATTACTGAAACATTTTCAAAATTAGGATAGTGATTTAATCTAGCACAATGAGATGATAATGCTGTTTTTTGTGAATTAATATTTCTATATCTTTGATCAGATTTATGACCAGCAATTCTAGTTTTTAGTTTATTTTTTGTTGTTCCTATATATACTTTGTTGCAAATCTCGTTGTCTTTTCCGCTACAAGGAATTTTATAGACTAAATTTGATAATTCTAGATTCGGTATTTTATCTTTAATTTTACTAAATAGTCTTTTTAATGTATAGTGTGTTTTGTTTGCCATTCTATACTTATTGCAGTCAAATATTTTTGATTTCTCTAACCGTTCTGATATTTCAGGTACATAAATCAAAGACTTATAAATTTTTGGCTCAATCATATTTTCTGTTGTTAAATTATTCGTATTTAAATTATTCGTATTTAAATTATTCTTATTTATATATTGTCTAATTAATCTATTTGTAAGATGAATTGGAAAATTATTATTATTCAGTATATTTCTAATATTTTCCTTATTCTTTTTATGAAACACAATATCACTTATTAGCCGTAATGCAAGAACAAACAAACAAACTTACAAAGAGATTTATAATATGTACATATCAGATTAGATAGGATAAGCTAAATGCATACAATTGAAATTCCCTACAACAAGCGGCAAATTAAAAATTAAATTAATTAAAAATTCATTTCACACCAAACAATGCTTGTTTTCAGTTTCATTCGTACTTAATGGATTAATGATTTGAGTAGAGTAAAAGTTTTTTTTTCACATAATTTTCATTTAGATACTTACGTATATTTGCCAGTTATAGACAGCAAATTTCAATAATATTTAAAGGTAAAAATGCAACTACAAAAATATTTGGTTTCCTAAAATAAAGGTATTTTTAACTTGTTCAGTATGTTGTCTTTTTTTTCAAAGCCTACAATAAAATATACAAACATTCTGAAGTGTTCTTTTCACATGTAATCATGTGTAAACTTTGCTCTATTTTTGGAAGCATATTTTTTTTAGATGTGCAAGTATGAATAAGTTCTAAGAGAATAAGGCCAATGTTAAATGGTGGTGAAAGTAAGATTAAAATAATTTAATTTTGTTATTTTCTATTTTATTACGCTTTGGGTCCTTATATTTTTTTATTAATATTATATTTCAATATTTCGGTACTTTCTGCGTACCTTCTTCAGGAAACAAAATTAATATTAATATTGAAGCAAAATAACAAAATTAATTGACAATTGAAAGTACCGAAATATTGAAATATAATATTAATAAAAAAATATAAGGATCCAAAGCTTAATAAAATAGAAAATAATTTAATAAAAAAGGGTCAAATAATCGTTATTAAACTAATTTAATTTTGTATTAAACGTGGACATAATTTTAACTGCATTCAAAACTCCGGTAACCAGTATATTTTCACTGATAATAAAATTTAGTTTAAACAAACAGTTGTTGCTTACGGATACTTCAAGTTAATTACCAGTAAATACTGATATTAAAATTGCATTACAAGTAAAATCGTACTGATTACTACAGTTTTTCAAGTAACCAGCAACATTTTACTTATTACTGCATTTATATTTTTAAAAAAGTTTATTTGCACATGTTGACCATCGGGGGAAAAAAAAGTAAGAGTGCTGTATTTGGCTATGCCGAATATAATATACCCTTCACATTTAAGTAAATTTAGTTTAGTGAAGTAACTCAATCAAAAGTAAAATTGGGGTACATAAAAATTCCATCGGCTCTTAATGGGTTAAGTATTTTTAAAAAAAAATTTAGTGTTTCCTTAAAGATCTCTTCAAAACCTTTTATATTATATCCATATTGATATTTAAACAATTTTTAAATTTTAGAGGCCCGTAACTGGGAAAATTTGGGGTTGGAAATGGATATTGTAGAAATTAAAAACGGATTGAGAAACTTAGTTATACCCTTACTTTACTTTTTTTTTGTGGTGAATTGTAGAAACATTAAGTACAACACATGTATATATAATTTTACATAAAAATACCATCAGCTCTTAATGGGTTAAGCATTTTTAAATAATCCTAGTACTTTCTTAAAGATCTTTTTAAAACCTTTAAAACGATACCCATATTGATATTTAAAAAAATTTGAAAACTTCAAAGCCCCGTTGCTCGGAAAATATAGGCGAGTGCTAATTTTTTCACCTAATGTTTTTTTTTCTTATTTTTTTATTTTCTAACGCCCCATATATTTATTTTTTTGATTGGAGATACTGTATTGTTCCAAATGACATGAAAATATTAGAGGTAGGCGTGGTGTTTTGCCCGCTGCCTCGAAGGCCATGGACCGATCATGCTGATTTCCAATAGCACCTCTTTCGACAACTTGTCTAATATATTGGCGTATTAAAATTTTCTCTAGCTGATCTAATGCCTTGGCAAACTTTATTTCAACATTAACACAGACAGACAGACAGACGAACATCGCTCAATCGACTTCGCTATGCATAAGAACTCAGAATATATATACTTTAAGGGGTCGAAAGTGGATATTGTAGAAATTTCACATGGAATGAAAAACTTAGATGTACCCTTTTTCTAATTTTTGCGGTAAAGGGTATAAAAAGAAGTTCATTGTGAATGTGTGAAGTTGTTTTTTTTTTATTAGTTCATCAGTTCGTTTTCCTTTTGATTGTTTACAGAGATACAGAAAAAAAATATATACAAACCCCTAAAGAAAAATGGTTTTAACCTCACACTTTACCAAGAAGAAAAACAGCAAATACTTTGTAACAAAAATGCGCCAGCAATATCAAACATTAATTTTAAAACGTGTCAATTTTTTATTAGAAGAAATTCACAAAGTGAACGTTGGACTCACACTCGAAAGGTTTTATGTTTTATAGGGGCCACCATTGAAGTATAATTTACATTTATTGATCTACGATAAGACTATAAAATGATTCAAATATTATATTTTTGACAAATGTTATTTTAAATTGACCTTATCCACTGCATTGTGTTTAACGTTGCCCCGCTCAATTAAGAAGAAATGTACCGTTCGGGTACATCAAAAAGTAACAGAAATAGGAACCTTATACTGATAACTATACGACCCAACATAAAATTGTATTTAAAGCTGGATAATTTTGAATTATAATTAAACGAAAGTTGTACATGATTACACGTAAAATAAAACTTTTTTACTGAATATGTAATAGGCAAGAACATTTTTTATTCTATCATTTCAAATCTAATTCGATGAAAAATTTACCATTTTAATGGTGTTTTTTTTTTGGAGATGTGCATATCTATATTTTATTATATCAGTTCAGCCTATTGAAAGCTATAATGGGCGTAAAGATGACGCGAATAAATTGACAAATAAAACACAATGCACGCTCATAGCAACCCAGCAAGCATTTGAATTATTTTCACAATACTGACGCATAAAGTGCGTTCGAATGCTCCGATCTCCAGGCATATTACCTACATATATACAATTATAAATAAAAGAAAGCTGTTATACTAACGACTACACATTTAACCCTTCCAACACAATATACTTTTAAAACAGTTACAAATTTCCCAAAAAGATATGAAACGAAATTGTATAATTATTTATACAATACCGTTAAATTCAGCAACAACTAGTTTCAAATGTTACATGATAGTATGATAATACAACCGATATGACGATTAAAGTTTGTTGTGAACAGAGAGCGAAGCCAGTGGTAAGTGACGAACGCCGGCGCCTGAACAAAATAAACTCGTCGGCCGCTTAAAGTTAACTATAGTTGGATTATTTTCAGCGGAGACGTCTAAGACAAAAACTGATACCAAATTTGAAATTTTCTTGAGCTACTACAACAGTGTTGCCAAGGAAAGGTATGAAAAAAAAGATAAGCTTTTCCTTCAAAAAATTAAATTTTTTCATTAAAAGTTACATTTTGAAATTTTTAAATAAATAGTAAATTAATGCAATTTATACTATTACAACCGTTATTACAACGGTTAGTAGACAATTTTGTACCTTATTTCCTTAAAACTTTAACATAAAACTACTGACAATTTTTCTGTATTATAATCTGGCACTACCTAAAGTAAATTAAAAGACTACTTTCTTCTAAATCAAGTTATTGGTACGGTTGTCAAATTTTTCAAGCGGAATAACTAAAATTACTAACAATTTCCGCAGGTTCGAACAAAATCCAACACGAAATCCAACTCATATCACTTGACAGTTGAAAAGAATTGTTGCCAGAAACATTTTTCTGTTTCTAAACATGAAGCAAGAAACATTTCGTAAATTCTCACAAATTGAACAAAATAAAACTTTAGCAATGTTATTTTTTTATTTCAAACTAATTTTAATGTGGAATATTAATAGCATTTGCAGGTAACCTTTATTATTAAAATCGAATTGATATGTTTAGAAAGGTTGATATGTCAAGGGAGATTCTTACCTCAAATAATAAAACAAGTCCTAATTCGGTGATATTATTTTATTTCGTGACTGTACCAAAAGTAACGGAAATTTGGCCTAAAAGTTACGAAAATTTAACCAAAATTAAATATTTTACGTGGAGTCTTCAAAAGTTACAAAAAACGTAACCAAACGACAACACTGTATTACAGTCTAATAATCAAAATTAAAAGGTAATAAATTTATAATTGTTTTAAACTTGAAACTTCTCTTTCAAAATATGATTTAAAAAAATTGTTTTCACAAATTATACAAACAAACAGAGAACAGCTTATTTTTTACACTTAATGATGTAAAAAAAAATAAAAAAGACCACTTCGACGATGACTTCCTGCTTTCAAATAAAGTCGCCAGCGACTATAAGCGGATTGGATTTGAGCAACCACTTTTATTTGTTAACACTAAATTGATAAATAAATTTTTTTGCTAAAACTTATCAAGACCTATTAACGTCCTGATTTAAAACGTTTGTTGCTTTATTTAAATGTGTACGACATCATGCCTTTAAACTCACATTAAAGAAACAAAGGTTTATAATTATCGCAACCTAGTTCTTTTAAAAATGCTCACATTCGACCAAAAATATAAAGTATGTATTAAAGAAGAAAAATATATTAAATCATATTTCTTAGAGTCCAGCACAGTGTAACGATTTTACATGAATAATTCACAAAAGACACTTTTTGAATCAAATATTGCTTATAATTTTAATTAAATTTTTTTAAAAAACATATATGTATTTATATAAATATGCAAGAAACTAATGAAAATTGTTTTCTGGCGCTTTGTTAAAGTTTAAAAAATTCAGTTTGGCTCTCGATATGTCTTTTAGTTTGATGCATTTTTAAATAAGGCAGCTACCTTAAAAGCTATATCATTGAATAATATGAGTTGGCTGTCATTTTCTTAAAAAAAAAAAATAATAATAATAATAATAATGAGCTCTGCTATCACTGCAATTGGTTACGTTAATTTAAAAAAAAAATTATATCGGTCAAATGACCATCTCGCACCATTGCTGATTCAAAACTCTTGATTCTCTAGATGTTAAAGCACAATGTCATTAGAAGCCATTTGGAAAAATTTAGCCACATTCACATAATATTAGACTTGCCCCTTTTTTTAACCCTTCACCAAAAAAACTGTAAAAAGGGTATAAGTTAATTTATCATTCCGTTTGTAATTTCTATAATATCCTTTCCGAGCCCATAAAGTATATATATTCTGAATTTTTATGCATAGCGAAGTCAATTGAGCGACGCCCTTTTGACCGTCCGTGTTAAAATTGAAATCCAGTTTTCGAAGGCACAAGATCAGCTAGAGAAAATTTAAATACGCCAATCGATCAGACAAAGTGTCAAAAGAGGTGCAATTGAAAATCAGCAAGATCGGTTTATGTTCTTCCACGTAGCGAGCAAAACACCACGCCTACCTCTAATTTTTCCATACCATTTGACACAATGAAATATCTCCAATCAAAAAAAATTAATATATGTTTCGATAGAGAGTTAAAAAAATAAGAAAAAATCATCAAGTGAAAAACTTGCCGCTCCTCCAAATTTTCCGAGTTACTGGCCTCTGAACTTTTTAAAATTTTTTGCACATTTTGTACTGTATCGACCCTGTTTAAAGACGAATTTCTGTTCTAAAGCGAGTGGAAATTATTTTCTAAAATCACATATTCTTGTGGTTAATCTTCTACATGTTCAAGTAACATAATTCCAATTGTTTTGAAGGACGAAAGATAGATGAAACAGGCGATGTTACTTCAATTTTTTATAAAGTTAAAATCAGTTGAATTATATTTTTATTGTGACGATCATAAAATGATCGCAGGGCATACAAAATAATTAATAAATTTTCATTATATACGAGGGCTGCTCTATATATTTCTGGCCTAATAGTGAAAATGCGAGTATTTATAATCAAAAATGGTTTTATTGTTTTTCAAAGTATTCTCCAGCATGATTTATACACTTTCGCATGCGCTCAAACCAGTTGTCGAAGCACTTTTTCCACTCCGATTGAGACACCTCTAAAACATGGTTTTTGAACACTTCAACTGCTTCTTCTGGCGACGAAAATCGTTGACCAGATGTGCGGAAACAAGAAGTCATTAGGTGCCAAGTCAGCGCTGTATGGCGGATGACCCATTAAATCGACGTTTTGGCCAGTCAAAAACGCTCTGGTTTGAGCCGATGTGTGAGAGCTCGCATTGTCATGGTGAACAATGATTCGTCTTCTGTTGTTGGTTTTTCGAATTTATCCGATGACTTCAGGCAAACAAATTGTAGTGTACCACTCAGAAGTGACCGTCCTACGTTGCTCAAGCGGAACAGTCGCCACATGACCAGTTTTGCCGAAGAAACAGGCGACCATTTGCTTCGAAGTGCTTCTTCCACGAACAACTTTCGTTTGATTTTGCTCGTCTTTGAAGACCCACACGGTCGATTGTTGTTTCGTTTCGGGTTCATACGCATAGATCCATGATTCGTCACCTGTGACGATCTCATAAACGTCTTTTGAACCACCGCAATCGTATTTTTGCAACATTTCTTTGCACCAATCGACACGAGCCTTTTTTTGAACGACTTTCAAATTGTGCGGGAAGTGCACGGCATCAATGTTCTCTGGCACAATAGCCGTTTATGGGCGACCTTCACGGAATTCGTGTTTGAGCGAGCGTCGGCCACGATTAAATTCATTATACCAATTTTTCACAGTGCTATAGGATGGTGCTTCAACGCCATACAAAGATTTAAGTTCATCAATGCACTCTTGTCATGATAATCTACGTCGAAAGTTGAGAAAAATGATGGCACGAAAATGTTCACGAGTTAATTCCATTTTTTTCTATATTAATTTTTTCAAGTCACTGTAAACAACACAGATAATGGTCGTACGTCCAAACGTTTTGAGTATGATTATGCTTAAAAATGACAAACTTTCCAATGGAAATGTCAGATTGCACATGGCAGCACTCAGTGTTGCCAGGCCAGAAATATATATAGCAGCCCTCGTAATAACGTAATTATTTATTTATAACTATGTAGATGGGAATACTGGATCAGATCAGAACTTCTTTTCAGACTTTTTATCTTTTCCTTTAGTGACAAATGTCTACCTCTTTTCTTTTATTACTTGGACTCTCACAAAATTCAGTACTTAATCTCAGGTTTAATATTTAATGGCCGTTACACTTTTGCTCTTTAATTGACTTCCAGCCAGTTCTTAGACAATTTAACGTCTTTCAAGTACAAACATCACCTGTCTACATGTTATTTCATTTAAACGTCTGCAAATTATATCCAACTTTTTTTACTCATTTGCATAAGAGTTTGCAGACCACTATTCGTGCCTGTCGGAGAGTAGCGTCTTCTAAATCTTTTCGGGCCAGTTGTCATATTTAAAAAACTGTAGTTACGTTAGAGATTTTCTCTCTATCCATGCGAGATGCTATCATTCTTTTTAAGCATAGTTCCATAAACCAGCTGCAAGATATTTTTCTTAATTTAATTATTTTTGCCCTATTAAATAGATGACAACCTTTATTTAAGGTTTGTTTCTGTTCGCAATCACAGGAATTTATAAGGCGTATTTTCGTTAATGTTTACAAATACTCGTGTTATTGTGAAGTGATCAATTAAAGCTTATCATAATAAACTTTGATAAGTGTCAAAAAAAAAGAAAACACATACAATCTAGGATGATGTTTTGGTTTCTAAACTGGCTTTTAAGGCAGGCTTTCTATCTACTAGCTGTTGGTTTTGTTTTCAAATATTTAGTCTTCGAATGCTGAAGAGGGTTCAATTTAACGCTCATAAAACCCAGTGCTGTGTGCTTTCGCACAGGCGTACAGCTGAATATGCTATCTCATCTGTAATTATGGGTGATATATATATTAAGGAATCAGAAGCTCTCGATGTTCTTGGCATGAAAATTCAATGTGAGGCTTGTTGGAACCAGCATATTTTTCATGTCTCAAAAGAAGCATTCGAGCGCCTAGGTTTTTTGAAACGGTGTAAGAAATACTTTACTCCATCTGATCTTCTTACTATCTCTGTCACCTTTATGAGACCAAAAACGGAATACAACTCTTATGTATGGGACGGTGCTTCAAAGTTTTATTTGGAGTTACTCGACTGCGTGCCTGAGAGAGCGAAAGAGCTTGTCGGTGACAGCAGGATATCCAGCTCTATTGACTCACTGGAGCATCGACCCAATGTGGGGTGTGTTTCACTGTTTTATCGTTACTACGATGGAATGTGCTCTTATGAAATCAGGGAACTTTTTCCTGAAAACCGTAATTTCGTACGCGCAACGCGCTCTGCATCAAGAGTGCATTCATTTGTGGTCGATTTGCCAGAGTATCGCACTATGCATTACAGGGAGAATTCGTTTTTTAGCCGAACAGTTCATATGTGGAATAAACTCCCCGCAGAGGTCTTTCCTGCCACTTTCAATGTGCAAAGATTCAAATCAAACGTCCACTACTCTCTCTATATTCTTTCCTACAACCTAATTTCCTAGTTCTGGCACAATGCATTGCATAAGTAGGGGTCATCCCCTGAGTGCTGGCCTTATAAAAAAAAAAAAAAGAACCGGTTGTTTTTTATTAAACAAAATCGGCTTTTAAAATATTTTAAAATTTTATAACTTTTTTTCTAATAAAACAGATAAGACAATGCTAGAAACACAACTGGGACGAAAGACGGATTTTTGTTCGCGAATATTCGTCGTCAAAAATAAGACAAATTTGTGACATAAAAGTGAACTCAATCATGACGTCGGACGAAATACATCACCTTGCAATAGAATAATTGCAAACGACCGATGAAGAAATCAGTACAATGTGACCATGTTTGACTTTAGTTTAGAAGTGTTTTAGTAAAAAAAAAGTTATTTTACTTAAAAAATATATAAAAATACATAAATATATACTTTTTTCAGCATTCATAATGACATTATAAGTTGAATATAAAAATTGTTTTCGTAGTTTTTTTTTCGAAATGTTTAACTTTTTAAATATTGTTAAAAAGTAAAAAGTAAACAAATTCAAAAATTAGAACAGCTGTAATTTTGCGTCGTTTTTATGCTTTAAGCGGCGAACTTAAACTTAAACTTGTAATTACGAAAGTTTTGTTTCGTCCCAGTATTGTTCCTAGCATTAGTTTTTTTTATAAAATTTTTTTTTATTAAACTCGTTTTTTGAAAATTTTTAAAAAACTGCTATTTTAAATATAAAAAATATTATAAACTGAAACAGAAAACATGTACGCCAAAAAGTTTCTTTCGTCTCACTGTGCAACACATAACCTTAACATCCATATTGCAACTAAGTTTCAAAATTTTTTTTTAGTATTTTCTTATATGTTTGTATAAAAAATAGTTGCTGATATAAAATATTAAACCCGCACAACGAATATAGAAAAGGAAGAAAATTTTTATTTCAACACGCTTTTCAAATGCAATGGTATTTATCGGCATTAAAAAAACTGCAATAAATGTGATGTTGTTATCAAACATTTGCATCCGGTTGTGTGATAGCAAATAGGTTGCATGCAACACAACGAAATGAGCATACAACACGAAAATAAAAAACTCAACATAATGATGCTTTCAATTTGTTGGGGGGCTGGTGGCCATAATGACCTTAATCATGATGAAGATGTTGATATGTGCGATTACAAACAAAACGACAACAGACGAAGATGCAATCTTAAAACTCCTCTCGTAAAAATACTCACACAATCACCCATAAAAACATTTGTGCAACGCGTTGAACGAACAAAAACACTTTTATGGAAATTCGCATGCATTTCAGATTTATAAGGTCGGTCGGCGAGAACGGTTTGTAAAGCGGAAGTGTGTTGAAAAAAGTAATAATTTAAATATTTTAAAGTTTTTAACATAAATATCCTAAAACACATAAAGAAATAAACTATAAAAAATATATAACTTTTGTTAAGTGATAAAACTTTTTTGATTTAAAAAAAAAAAATTCTTTAATATTTTTGGTTGCTTTTTTTAAATGAAATCTGAATGTGCAGTTTGATATCCTCAGTAGTAACATAAATCGCTTTGCTTTTTATCGCGTTTTAGGAAAATAACAATAAAAACAACTGAATATAAAAAATAAGAAAAAGAAAAAATTAAAAAATAATAAAAAAGAACTTTAAAGGAATAAATTCTGCAGAAAGTTGAAGTGAAGTATTGTAGAAGTTATGGCAGCCAAAAGTCAAATTAAATGATTTGTAAATAGAATGAACAGAAACAACCGAACTTAAGAAATATTTAGTACAATAAGGACGCATTAAGTGGTTAATAACTGTTGTTTAAAAAAGTGCAATTCATTATTTTAAAACAAGATACAAAAGAGAATTAATAAGCATATTTAAACGTTATAAAGTGGCATTTATGTTTTTGCATTTCGCTTTAGTTTTCGGACATGTTCAGTTATGCTTTAAATATATGACTTTGAATTACAGCTGTATAATCGTGATTTTTACGCGCTTTCCTTGTTGATGTGCCATTTTGGACTCTTTTTATACTCTCCACAACTGGCAAATATTTATGACGAATTTGATTTTTTTAATTTATTTACACAATTAATATTAAATGATCCAAGAGGGATCAGATATTTTGATGAATTTATGCACAAAGTTCTTAAATCATCACTCCTTCACCTTAGAACGAAAAGCTCAATCGACGCATTCAATTCAACATTTGGAATTAACTTGTGTGTTTTTTTTTTTGATATTGAATAACTTACATTTGTATATGTTGAATGCTTGAAATCTTTTAAGTGCTTTCTATTTTCTTAATATTTTAGTTTAAAAATTATCTCACAAAAAGCTTAAGAAGCTTTGCAAGGCCTAAAGTGAAACAAGCAGTTTGCTCATCATTCCAAATACAGTAGAACAAACGTAAATTTTTGAAATTGATAGGAAGCTTTCTGAGATTCAATATTTAAAATCTTAAAAATATCACCCCGTGATAGGTTCAGTATATCAAGTCTGTAAATAAAAGTACACAAAGGAAATATTTCATGAAAATCGATCGGTCAAGTTTCGGAGACTAAAAAGTTCACGACCATGCGAACAAATCCTAAAAATGTAATCGAATTCGGTTTGACTATTCGTGACCATTTATGAAGTCATAACACACTTGCAACAATTTTTTATTTATATAGATTTTTTGTTTTCTCCCTTATAAAATCGAATTTAGAAATCAAGAATGGTATATTACACCTTATAGAGACGTCTCTGTGTTTAAAGTTTAATTCAAATCAATCAAGACGCATTAACATTCCCGTTGTTTTGCCTTGTCAAGCCTCCGGAACTAAGTTTTGAACGCAGATACAAGCACAGATACAGTTACAAATTTGTTTAAGATGTTTAACTGTTTCGACATGATTACCGTATAAACAAACAAACTTACAAAGAGATATATAACGTCAGCTAAAAGGAAAAACCATGTTTTACAAAAAAAAAAAAATCTAAATCCGTGCTTTAAATGAAAATGTACCCTCCTGCAGTCAAGAAAACAATTTTTATTTATTTATTTATTTTAATTTTTGTTACGCTGATGAAATTTTTATGTAAAATTATATGTAGCACTTAATTTTGTTTTTCTTATTTTTTTATTCGCTGTCATCTCATTATTTGCTTTTTTGCTTGGAGTTACACTTCACTTAACTCGATTTACATATAGCGTGAATGGAATATCAGATTTGGCATATCCGAATATAACTTACTCTTACTTGTTTTATTTTACTTTTTCTGCGGCATTTTATTAATTAATTCTAATTCTTGCTGCTCCATATCTCTGGCTATATTTGTTAAAAAAAAATCTTTTACTCAAAAAACATGTGTCATCAATTTGTCACTCTAGCGATACTCGATCTACTGGAAGTCCTGTATTAAAAAAAATATATATATTTATATAGGCAATTTGAACTAACTCAACCACGACAGCCAGACACTGTTGGTTTATTACTACTTTCCTTGATAGCTAATTCGGTTTCTTGTTTCATTATTCAGGCGCCTTAGCCATCTCAGCGTTACTGCTTTCCTTTTCTAATCTTCCTTTTTTACTTTTCTAATTACAGTCTTCTTAACCATCTGCAGCGACTGCGCACGATAATTGTTTTTACTTTCTCTATTCTAAACTTCAATTATTCGCCTTTTTAATTAACTCTTCCATTAATTATTTTTTTTAAACGACTTCAAAAAAAGAAGGAGGTTATCAATTCGACTGATTGTTGCTATTTTATGTTTGTGCCCACAGAACTCAGTCATTTCTGAAGCGATTTTGAAAAATTTTCCTTTATTTGAAAGGTATAAGATTAGTTCATAATTTTAAAAGTTAAAGGGTGTCCCAAAACAACATATATGTTTTTACGTGCATTACGAGCCGTAAAGGGCAATGCTCTATAATTAAAAAAATGCGTATCCAAATAGCAAAACATAATACAAAAATATATTTAAAAATTAAAGGGTGTACCTATAGGGAATGTTATTTAACCTACTTGTGCCTATCATTTGAACCGTTATAGACAAACGCTTGAAAATTAGATAAAATGTCATGTTACTATGACTTTTATAATAAAAAGTAAAAATTTTTAAAATTATAGATTAAAGCGTGCTCCAATAGTTCACTGAATTTAATATACATACATATATGGCCATACTTTTGAACAGTTGGAGACAGTCGGTTGAAATTTACAAAGAACTTTTACTGCTAAGTCCACTATAATAGCAAGTATAAAATTTTGATTTGAAAATTAAAGTGTGTCCTAATAGTTGATGTAATTTGTGGTTATAAATTTTGTTTTATAGTCGGTGTGAAAAGTTGAGCTCAACATCTTCTGTTCTAAAAAATAACACGCAGACACCTCTACCAATGAAGCACTATGGTTGCTCGGTGGTAGCTAACTTTTCGTTTTATTCTATTCACACTCTTTACACTTTGTTAGTGGTGAGTAATAACTGTTACCACACATATATACAGAGAAAACAACAACATTAGCTTTTGTTGTTACAAACAGGTAAAGGGTTGCCAAATCATATTTTCCCAACAATTTATATTAGATGTCATGTCAGCAAAACCTTTAAAACATTTCGTGATTCACTTCACAACATCAAAAAGCATTTGATTTCTATAAAAATTTGGAATTATAGTTAGCAAAAATATACGTCATCTGGATAAATAGGTTCGTTAATTCCCAAATAAGGCATATGTTTTTCTCTTTTTTTAAATGAGGTTTAGTAAAAACTATTAAAGATTTTGTAGACTATCTTGAAAGGAAATGTGTTAAAGATTTTTCAAAACGAAAAGAAAATTTTATACTGAAAGCAAACAAAGCTATTTAAGGAACTCATTCCTTTAAAGTTCTTTTAATGTTGATATCAATATGTTCTACACAAAAATGCTATTTGCGCTTACTGCATAGTTTTAAATTTTATACTTTCGAATAGCCTTATGTGTTTCATGTTAAAAAAATTAAGATTTTAATGGCTGTTTGTAAGTCATACAATACGTCTGCTGCTCGCAAAACAATTTGTTTAAACTTGAACTAAAAATATATGAAGGAAAAAATAAAAGCAAAAAATAACGCAATTATGAAAGATTCAAGTGGCGGCTTTAATTAAAATGATCACATTTAAAACAGAATGAATGAAGAAGCTATTGCGAAATGTCAAGACAACTTAACTGAAAGCATTTTTTTTTATAACTTTTAAAAGAAGTGGAAAATAACGACTCATTTAAGGTCGTTCAGTGCTTTATTTTCAATTAAGCAAAAAGTGCAAAGAAAGTGCAAAAAGTTCAAAACACAAAAACTCGCATACTCTGTTCAAAAAATAAAGCAACACGAAAAGTTTTTCTTTCATTTTATGTGGCAAAACGTAAAAAAACAGCAAAAAAAAATTAAACGTGATGGTAAATGTTTTTCCGCGAGTGCTATAAAAAGAAATAAAATTTATTATTTTCATCTGATACAGTATAGTATGTGCTAAAAGTTATTAAATACTTTTTTCAAAAAACTAAAACGGAATAGATACTTGTAAAGTATTTTCCAACAATTACAGCATTAAAACAAAATAAAATAAAAAATGTCTCGTCATATCATCGCACAATTGTTTGCCGGTTTTTGGTTGCTGTCTGTGTTAACAGCTCCCTCGTTGGCTGTTCCTTGTCCCAAAGGTTGTAACTGTTTTCAACGAACTGTACGTTGTTTACGTACACATTCAACTGCCATACCAAAAGTACCACAAGATACCACTGTTCTGTAAGTACTTCTTCTTTACTATAATCTGGCAACCATTCAGCTTTTTATTTTACAAAATTTTTTTATTTTTGTTTTTATTTAAAGCATTTTACTTTATAGAACTTTTGTTTGTAAACTTTTTTGGTTTTTTAACTAGGAATAGTTTTTTTTTTTATTGGTTTGTACGTTAAAGTTCATCTCATGTTTATAGTCTTAAGTTGTTTCGAGCCTTTTTTATATTTTGAAATGTGGCTTTTGCAGTGAAATCTTTTATGTATTTTTTTTTACTTATTGAAAAATTGTTAGTGTGAATTGATGCCATTTTAATAAATGTTCTTGATAGCTAATTTTATATTAATAGTTTCAATGCTAGGTTCTTGCAAAAGATTTTAAGAAATAATATTTCAAAATTACCGTTTAAATTTAAAAAGTTTTTTTTTTTTAAAATTCTTTTACTAAGACGGGCTGGGCCGCAGGAATAAAATAACTTTGTGGCATAATAATTATATCGTCAATCCAAAAATATTTGTTAATGGATGCGTTTAGAAGACGTAATTTTTAAGCTCAACTTCTACGAAACAATTGGAAACTGCTGAGCCCAACCTAACAATGCTACGTTATATTATAATATTGTTACGTTTTTCCTTTTAGAACAAACGTACGGATTCTTTTGATTGCAAATACAACTGTGGCTCATTATTCTATATTCAAACTTTATGGCTTTCTCTGGCTATACTTCTTGATCCTACCGGTATTGTATACCCTTGGTCTCGTATTTACTAAAAATACGTTATTACTACAAACGCAGCCATCCTCGCTACACTACTGTGTTACTTCGGCGAGACACGAACTACTCGATGCCTTGTTTAGTAACCGTAACCATCCACAGACATCTCCACTACTTCTTTTATCCAAGCCAATCATCCCCTTCAATCCAATAGCCACAACACACGCCTCCCACACACTTTGTTGTTATACTTTTACACTTCCCTACGCAACCGCTACCATTCTTACTTTTTATTGTAAAGGGCTTTTGACAATTATCTTGGCTCTTATATTAAATTGGACATCTCCCCTAATTTATCTGCCATGTCTTCACAATAATTGTATTTTGCCTCTCGGGAGGTTTGTACTGCTTTTTTTATTAATTTTAATTGCATTTTTAATTATTATATTATTATTTTTAATTATTTTTTCTGTTGTACGCATTTCTGAACGCGGGATCGAACTCAGGACCTCCTGTTTTGCAGCACGCACCTTATATATTAATTTTCTTAAAAATTAACGTCGTTTATCTGATACAGTATTAGGATTCAGTTCATCGTAGATTACGAATGATGCTAGAGCAGCGATATCAGCGAGAAATGCCAAAGGCCATTGTTTTGTTGAACGTTTGCAGTTGTAAGTTCCCAACATTTAGTTCATAGTATCAACACCACATTTGTTTAAAGGTTCACATTTGGTATTGTTTATATCTATTCCGTTTGCGTAATGCATAGTTGATAGCACTGAAACAGCTTTGTTCTTTCTCTTAGATAAAATTAAAGCTAAAGCTAAGTCTACAGTTATAAAAAAAAAGGTCCATTTGGACCTTGTTGGTTATCCGTGTAGTAATCGTCTTTAATCCTCCATAATTATTTCAATATATAAATTTATAATCTAAAACCTCTTTTAAAACCTTAAAAACATTACAAATATAGATTTTATAGGATCTTATACAATTCAACCAAGCCATCACACATCATCACATAAACACAGTGGCTTCGAAAACACGAAAGGTCCACATGGACTTACTCAGTCATCGGAAGGTTAAAGAGAAGTAGCACTTCAGGCAATAATACATATTTAGTTATTTTTTATAACCGTGGTACATTCTTTAAGAAAGAAATAGATGAGATGTACACTTATGGGCCTGCGTATTAAGATGCTCATATTCTTGTGTATGTATACAAATTTTGGTACGTGTGCTGCACATTCATGAATAAAATCTTGCTCTGACTTAAATATTTACATTAGCTTACTTGGGCTATGCTATTCTAAAGCTCTAAGGCGTCACTAAAGTATATAGGTGCAAATAAAAGCACCCGGTTTAAAGCAGAGATTTAAGTTGTGACTATTTTGCTGGAACCTCTTAAAGTTAGCCTTCTCGTTTTTGTAATTTCCCTTTATGGTTCATTTCAAATATCCTTTAGATCCGTCTATTAAATATTGTTTGAAATTGGCTGAGGTCTATTATGGCTTTCTACTTGTAGTCATCGGTCTAATGCCAAATAAAAGGAACATTGGACGTACAAACATCATTTTTCTTAATCTTTATCTTGTTTTTCCCATCATCAGACCAACTCCTTCCATTTTCAAGCGCCATTTCTTTCTTCGGAAAATTTAACTTCAGCATTTTTGTTTTTGGTTTATAAAGCCTGATCACCGAAAGTCTTTTCTTTTACCAATAATATCAAGAGCGTCTGAAATCACGAGGCTTAATAATTTTCTTAGTGTGATTCTTCTTTTTCCAAATAATTATTACTAAACAGCTTTCTGAAAATACAAAATTATAGTTTTAGTTTAGTTTAAAGAATTAAATATTTTCTTGAAAGAATTTAGGAATTTTCAAAATATAATACTCTTTATTTAGATTGAAAAAAGCTTTTATTTATGTTTGTATTTACTTACACAAACTTTAGAATACATATGAATGCACACATACATAATTGTAAATAAATATTTATGTAAATTTGTATGTGTTAATGCAGGTATGAATATTTAATAAAATTTATGACCAGAGTTAATTATATGCTTCTTCTTGTAATAGAACCCTTATACACACATTTCAAAAGTTTATTTGAAAAACATTGTTTCATTAATATTTTAGGTGTTATTATTAACTATGAAAAATTTTAATTTTGTAAGTTTTGAAAAGCAGAGAAATTAGGAAGCAAAACTTGTAAGATTAGTTGAATTTTTGTAGCAAAAACTTTAAAGAAAACAAAATTTTAAATTTGTTTGCAACTAAATGCACGAAAGAGTAAATTTATAAATTTTCAAAATTTAAATTTTAAATTAAAGTTTTTATTGCTTTTTATCATAGATAATTTAATTTATTATTAGAACCAGTTATAAATCAAACATTTCTATTCGAATTAATAAAATAAATCCTAAGACAATATGGCTAAAAATATTAGAGATTGACTTTTTAATTGGTATTGAAGGGGTTGCAGCAACAAAGAGTTTACTCCATTTTTATGCCAAACAACCGTTTCTTGGGTGAATACAATATATTTCTTTCGTTTATTTCAACAAGGAGTTGTCTCAAAGTATTCGCTTTAATAAGTTAGCTGCTTCATTCGTTTGCTTAAAAACTGAATTAACTCTACGAGCTGAACCTTTGTTGTCCACAATTATAAAAATTGAAGTTAACTCTTTGTTGCGGCAAATCCTTCAATTATCTTTCGAAATTTGTTTTTTGTGTAACGGATAAAACTGACGATTTCTTTGCAAATTCCCAACTAATTTCTGCATGTTTAATCTTAAATATTTTCTGTTATTTCATTTAACGCTAAAGCAGCGGACAGAAAAATACAAAAAAGACAAACTGAACAGTTACACCTATAATGTCGGGATACGTATGTGAGTGATTAAAATTTATTTTTTTTATTTGAAGTTCTGTGACTGACATAATACTGGCACGCCTATAAAAAGTTAACTTGGTCCATGTAAAATACATAGAATACAAAAAGCAAGAGGCTATTTGCAATACTCATGGCCATTAAAGTCTATACTGCAAGGTAAACAGTCGTGTAAAAAGGTATTATTAGTCCATGCAGCAGTATTTTCTAAACTTGGTGATCTGCGCTAGAAGGCAAAATTTTTGTCCCGTAAGTCAGTGCAACACACACCGTTTTCTTCAAACTTGAGCAAATCTATCAATAATATGCAATTTAAATTTAAACAAGTACAAGTGCTATATTTGGCTATGTCAAATCTTATATACCCTTTAACATATTGTTACGAAAATAAGATCTGGCAACCTTTGTTGTTGTTGTTGTCCGTATGAGCGTGGTGAATTAGTAACTTCCCCTAACAGTGTCTTTATTATTTTATACCACAATTAACTAACAAGAGCTGAGAAACCTCAATGGCTGCCTCCGTAGAGGTGCTTGCTTTAAAACAGAAGATTGTAAGTTCGAGCCGCCCTTCGGACATACAAGAAGCAGCAGTACAAACCTCCCGGAAAGAAAAAGACAATTATTGTGTGAAGCCATGGCAGATAATTTAGTGGAGACGTCTAATTAAATATAAAAGAAACAGATAATAAAAAGTAAGAACGGTAGCGATTAGCGCAGGGAAGTGTACAGCAGAGAACTGCACGAGTACACCGCAAGCATGAGTACACCGCATACTTACTCTATACTTTTCATACTCGAGTATTTTAAACACCGCAATAAAAAGTTGCGGTGTTTATTTTACCCATTCTTGTAAAAACGAGTATCAAAAATATCGCAATCAGAATATTAAGTATTTTTTATACTCGTTCGTTTTTTACTGTCGTTTTATGAAATACTGCATTGTATGCAGATCTATTTATAAACAATAAAAAAAACAAACTTTGATCAAATCTATTGCTTAAACATTATAAGCAGAAAAACAGACAACAACCGTTTTCATAGGTATGAAATACAACACACTTTTGTACACTATTTAAAGCAGGTATACTTATTTTGTTGCTGTTTTTTATGAAGAAATATTTTCAGTTTATGCGCCTTTTTGTCATAAACGTGCTAAAATGAATCCGTGAATAAAAGGATAATTACTTAATTTGTTTAGTTTTAACAAAACTGTATATACGCAGATGTAATATTGCATTGACTGAATGTCATTAGACCTCATAAATAATAATAAATAAAATAAAGTTTTTAGTTTACATATTTTATTTTGTTAAATATATTTATTGCTTTTATACCTATTTATTAATTTAAAAAAATGTATTTGTTTAAAGAATAGAATTTTTAAATTTCTATCCTATGTGACTTAAAAAAACCCTAACAACAACGTTATATAATAAACAATGAACTATTCTTGAGTTATTAGTAAACTTTTGCTGTGTTTTTAATAAATGAAAATATGGCGAATTTTACGGGTTCTATTAAATTTATTTTGTGTTATATATTAAATAAACTTTCATAATTTCAAACAAGTATGTATGTGAGCTATTTTAGACATTAGCGACTTTTGATATTGTGTTTGATTTAATAATTCTGATCTGATAACTCTGTTTTCCTCTCACTACACACGTTAAAATCTCTCTCTTGGTGTTTGTTGTGAGTATGAGTACGAATAAAGTAAAGCCAGCATCGCGAACATTTTACTTGAGTATGGTAGACACTTATACTCAAATGGAATGGGTATAGTAAATACTCGCACAAAAGAAATGCGATCACACCGCAACCGCCTTTAAGATGAGTATACTTAGAGTATTAAAAATAGACACTCTTGCAGTTCTCTGGTGTACAGCATATTAATAGTGTATGGCAGATGTTTGTTGTGGGTATTACGTAAAGGGGATGACTGGCTTAGATAAAAGGCATTGAGTAGTTACTTTCTTACCGTAGTAACACAGTAGTGTAGCGTGGATGGTTGCGTTTGACATAATAATGCATGTTCAGTAAATACGATACCATAGGATTTGCAAGACCGTAGGATCAAGAAGTATAGCCAGATAAAGTCACAAAGTATGAATACGGAATTAATAATGAGCCATAGCGGTCTTTGCAAATAAAAGAATCCGAACGTTTGTCTAAAATGGAAAAAACGTATTAATATGTGTATACACATAAAATCGGTATAAGAATTTCTTTCCTACCATTTAGTCTATCTGTTCAAAAAATGTCTCGAAAATTTTAAGTTTTGGTGAGGGTTGTTGTCCCACCTAAATGAAAAAGTTTCTGTTCCAGATCCTAGTACAATTGTAGTGATCAAGTATTAAGAGGTGAACAAGCTGTAAACACAACTACCGCCAAAGTGAAAAAAATGATATGAGAAAATTAGAGGCAGGCGTAGTGTTTTGCGCACTGCCTCGTAGGCAATGGACCGATCCTGATGATTTTCCATAGAAAAATTTTCAAAACTATGTCTGATCGATTGGCGTATTTAAATTTTCTTTAGCTTATCTAGTGCCTTGGCACAACGCTCAATCGAATTTTCATAAGAACTCAGAACATAAATTGTTTATGGAATCGGAAACAGATATTGTAGAAATTTCAAATGATATGACAACTTAGATATACCCTTTTCCACCTGTGGTGAAGGGTATAAAAAAAGACATTGCTGCCGAAAAAGTTTAAAATGGATGAAAGTGGGCTATCAAAAGCTTCAATTAGACATGACATGCCATAATGTCATAACTAACACCATATTTTCCAGAATTGCAAGAGTTATTTATTTTATATTTTTTGAAAAAAGAAAAGTGCTTCGAAAAATATAAATTAAATCTGACCAATAGAATGCTACAGACGCACATAGGCCAAAAAATAATTTTGAGAAATGCAAAAATTTAAATACGCAGCTGGACAGATAACAAAATTGTGCATCGTATAGTGAATTATCAACGCTTTTGTCTAGCAAAAAATATTTTAAAAGGTAATCGAGTGTGGAATTAAGCATTTTTGGCAGAAGTACTTCCCAACTATATTGCCAACTTAATGATTTTAACAAGGCATAAGACTTTTATAATCAATTATTGAGTATCGATTACATTAATTATAGTAGGGAATGACGATGATCATTGGTACGTATTTGAAGGTAGATATTCTATTTTAACATAAAAAGTAGTTCCATTACTACTTCCTTTTTGCGAACGTAATGAGTTTTGTAAGCGAGTAACAAAATATGGTAATCACAAAACTAAAAAGTCATTATATGGCAAGTACTTTTTAAGGTAATGTCTAATTTTTTGCTGGGTGCTTGAGATTTGTGGTTTTGGGACACAGCCTAAGTCAGGAAAGTTGGAGAAATTGCATACGTTTTTATTGACTTTATACGATTTTGAGAGGTTTGTAATATATTTTTTTTTGGCTAAACGAATAAAGATTTTGTATTTAGTTTTTTTTTTTTTTTTTGCTGTGAAAGGCTATATTAGCACCTACTTATATTAATTTGTAAAAAAATTTTGTTTAAAAAAATAAGAATTATACTAAAGAAAACAAGTTGCGCATTTTTGCGACTAACCCACTATTTATTAGTATAAGACCCACTCAAAAAAAAAGTTATTACCTTTCTTTCATGCTTCCACCTGTACTTCACGGCGAAAAGGGTTAAGATTCGGAAGAGGTCATTGAAGAATTAGACGAAGAAGGGCCGTAGCACTCATTACCATCTTAGTGCAAAGGACAAGTTGTTTTAAATAAATAAATTGTTATTAATTATTTGCAGATAAATATAGTATTATAAAGTAAAACATTGCAAAAATATCTTTTTAATAATATTCTTTGAAGGCGGGGATTGGTAAGGCATTGGAATGCTTAATAATAAATATTTTTAGGAAATTTGCAAGAATAATTTAAAAAATTTTTCACAGGGACATTTTTGGGGTGGAGTTGGAGGGATACCTCCCCCCGCCCATATAAATTAATTTCTATGTTTTTAAGGCGCTTAAAAATTGTGAGCATTCTTTGATCTTAAAAGATGTAACTGCTAAAAAAAAAATGACAGAAAAATAAAAAAAAACTTGAATTTTTCAGAGGTAGGATTAGTTCTACTTAGGATAATTTTTTCTCCTTATTCCGATTCTGTTTGTTTAGCTTTGCATTTGTTTAGCTTTAACAGCCTATGACCATAGCAGGTTTGCCTGCCAAATCTTTTATGGTCATAGGCTTTTAAAGCCATGTGACCAATATAAGCTAAAAAAAGTAATGCCTGGCTAGATTGGCAAAATACCCCTATGTGCGACGTAAAATTATCACTATGAAAAACATACAATTAATACATAAATTCAACAGACAACTTTATACGAGTATAATTATTTTGAAAAGTTTAAATTTAATTGATGTTCATGGTAATAGTTATGGTTATAGTGAGCCAACAATAATCAAATACAGTGTTTCAAAAAAATCTCAAGCAGAAATAATTACACTACACTTCGGTATGACAGTAAATTCTAAAAATATACTTTTAAAGTTTGCAGATATATTTTTCCACATAATTTGCATATAAAATCCCTTAAGAGAGATCTGATTGAATTTTTCCGAAAAAATACACTCAGTCTGAATTTGTAAAAAAACATTTCAATATGAATTTGGAACGAGGCTGATAGTCTGCATATTTTATTCCAATTTTATAAACCTTAAAAAAAATCTGCGATACGATGAAATGTTCATTAGTTTACAGTAGATTTCCTGCACATACATGTCCTTAATGTGTTTATAATCATTTAATTGCGAAAGTTAATATTATAGTTTATCGTTGCATATTTAAAGTTACTTTAGCGCAAGTAATTGGGTCAATAAACAGTTAAAGTATTTTAATTTTATGAATATTAATCACATAGCACTTCCATTATAAATGTACGATATTTTAATCATAACATACACACATATATATGAAGATAATTATTTATGTAATTATGTATGCTCACATGCATGAAAAATTATTTTCAGATAAGTGGCGAAAAAATAAGGGCAAATTTGATTAAAACCTGAATTACACGACGCGTCGTTTGGAAATATTTTTTATCGCAAATATTTAAAATATATAAATGTTTTTAAGGCAAATTTAAACTAGTTTCTTATATTCAGAATAGATAAGCAAATAGTTAATATGGAGCAGATTTCCTTAAAGGCTGATTAGTTGATTCGAACAACTTTTTTAAAGAAATTTTAAACAAAATTCCATAAAAAATAAATTTTCTGATAAAATTATTTTTTTATATATTTATTCAGCAAAGCAATACAAACTCTTTCAGACCAATATATTAATGTATTAAATACACTCGTATTATATTGTTACGAATAATAAAATCTGGCAACCCCTGTAGTTGTTTCCGTATGAGCGTGGTGAATAAGCTAATTCAACTAATGGTGTGTTTATAGAATAACAAAACCACAAGTTAGCCAACAAAAGCTGAGCAGCCTCAATGGCTGCGTTGGTAGAGATGCGTACTACAAACCAGGGGGTCCGAGTTCGATACCGCATGCGGGCATGCGTGCAACGAAAAAAATAATAATTGTTATAAGCAATTAGAGTTAATAAACAGCAGTACAAACCTCCCGAGAGGCAAAAGGCAATTATTGTGTGAAGCCATGGCAGATAATTTAGTGGAAACGTCCAACTTAATATAAGAGCAACAGATAATTGTCAAGAAGCCCTTTATAATAAAAAGGAAGAGCAATAGCGGTTAGCGCGGGGAAGTGTAACAGCATAACAACAGTGTATGGCAGACGTGTGTTGTGGCTACTGGATTAAAGGAGAAGACTGGCTTGGATAAAAGGAGTAGTGAAGATGTCTGTGGATGGTTAAGGTTACTAAACAAGGCATCGATTAGTTCATGTCTCGCCGGAGTAACACAGTATTTGTAGCGTGGATGGCTGCGTTTGTGGTGATAACGCATGTTTAGTAAATACGAGACCAAGGGTTTACAAGACCGGTAGGATTAAAAAGTATAGCCAGAAAAAGCCACAGAGTAAAAGAACACAGAATTTAGCCACAGTGGTAATTGCAATCAAAAGAATCCGTACGTTTGCCTGTTCTAAAAAGGGTAAAACGTAACAATATTAATATATATTTTATAACGAATGAATTCACAATAAGCTGATTGTTGGCTGTTTCCAAATTATAAAATTATTAATGAGTGTAAAGTGAGGAGACGTAAATTTACTATTTAATTTAAGAGTAATGTTTTTATTTTATTTAAATATTTCTTCTGTTTGTACATATAATGAGAAAATTTTATTTGATTTTTTTTAATAATAATATGGTGCTATAATGTCAAGTGAGTGAATACAGTTCGACCGCTGATTAGTTTTCATATAAAAATATGTTTAATCTTAGATGTCAAACTAAATATAAAAAAACAAACGTCAAAAAGAGTTAGTTACTGCCCTTAGGTGTTGAGTTATTGTGACATCGAAAATACAAAAGGACTTAAAAAGAATATGAAACGTCTGCTTTTAAAAACATTGAAATAAAATAGTCGTTCCCTTTTTCATTATACGAATTTTGTTCACCCATCCTTTCCTATATAATTAAGCGAAATTTTGCAAAATAAGCAAAGAAATGGATTTTAAAAGTGTAAACCGATAAGCTGTTATTTTCGGTATAATTTTTGTACCTTCACTGTATGCAGTATTTTAAAAAAAAATTTTAATTAAGCCTCAAATCCTTTACTGAAACAACAAAGCTGTTGTTGTTCGCTAAGAAAGTTTTGAATTGTTTTTGTGTGTGGATCTAAGTTGTGACATTCCAGTACAGTCTCGATTAAAAACGATTTATTGTAGACAAAATTCGGTATCTCATAAGCTACTTAAAATATCTTAATAATATTTTACAGAGGCAAAGCAGACGTGTTTTTCAGTGAACCTGCGAACGATCTTCTGGGTAAGCCACCAAAGTTTAGTACCTCGGGCATATAATTTTTTAAAATGTTATAAAAATTTTCTTTTAACTCAAATGTTAGGATTTTTTTAATTTAATAAATCAATAATAAGTGTGCTTTCAGGTGTAAGCTTAAAAAAATTGACTTACATTTTTTTAAAATTTTTAACTTAGTATTTTCAACGTAATTCACTTATTAATGATCGGATTATTACTGTAAAGCAAGACAAGACTAGTTCTAGTTTTGTTCTAATAACCCCTTGCGTTAAAAACTTACGTTTTTTTTGCTTATATAATTTTTAAATTTACATCGGTACAAACTATATCAAATGCATATAAAAGCAAAATTAGGTCAAAAGTTATAACAGTTTTTCTTCAAGCTCTATTCAAACATAAAGAATTTTAGAACAAAATTTATAGATTATTGTAAAACTGCTCGCAGTGCAAAGCACAAAATAAAAACACATAAACGGTCTTTTGAGTCCCCACTCGTTAGCAACATCCTTCAAGGCAGGGCAGCCTATTTTGTAAAAAGGAAAAAACAATTTTTTGGGAAATATTTCCGCGTTCCAAAAAAATTACCATAAAAATTAGAATTTTATTGCACCATTTGATTAAAAACTCTTTCGTCTGTATAATACGAGGGCTGCTATATATATTTCTGGCCTGGCAGCACTCAGTGCAATCTGACATTTCCATTGGAAAGTTTGTTATTTTTAAGCATAATCGTACTCAAAACGTTTTGACGTACGACCATTATTTGTGTTGTTTACAGTGACTTGAAAAAATTAATATAGAAAAAAATGGAATTAACTCGTGAACATTTTCGTGCCATCATTTTTCACAACTTTCGACGTGGATTATCACGACAAGAGTGCATTGATGAACTTAAATCTTTGTATGGCGATGAAGCACCATCCTATAGCACTGTGAAAAATTGGTATAATGAATTTAATCGTGGCCGAAGCTCGCTCAAAGACGAATTCCGTGAAGGTCGTCCAAAAACGGCTGTTGTGCCAGAGAACATTGATGCCGTGCGTGAACTCATAATGCAGGATCCACATGCGACATACCGAGAGATAGAGACATCCTTGGACATTTCTTCCACCAGCATACAATCGATACTGCATGAGCACCTGGCCGTAAAAAAGGTTTGTTCTCGTTGGATCCCGCACAATTTGAAAGTCGCTCAAAAAAAGGCTCGTGTCGATTGGTGCAAAGAAATATTGCAAAAATATGATTGCGGTGCTTCAAAAGACGTTTATAAGATCGCCACAGGTGACGAATCATTGATCTATGCGTATGAGCCCGAAACGAAACAACAATCGACCGTGTGGGTCTTCAAAGACGAGCAAAATCCAACGAAAGTTGTTCGTGGAAGAAGCACTTCGAAGCAAATGGTCGAATCATTGTTCACCATGACAATGCGAGCTCTCACACATCGGCTCAAACCGGAGCGTTTTTGACCGGCCAAAACGCCGAATTAATGGGTCATCCGCCGTTAGAGGTGTCTCAATCGTGGAAAAAGTGCTTCGACAACTGGTTTGAGCGCATACAAAAGTGTATAAATCATGCTGGAGAATACTTTGAAAAACTATTAAATCATTTTTGATTATAAATATTCGCATTTTCACTATTAGACCAGAAATATATAGAGCAGCCCTCGTATAACATTTTGTAAGAATATCTCTATGTGTTTTAATTTTGTGGCAATTTTTAAAGGCACATTAACGTGATTTTTTCAGTTTTTTGAAGTCATGAGCTTTAGTACCACTTGCACGTATATCGACCATATATTAAAGCTATAGGAGCTTCCCAAACCACGCCTCCTCAAAATTTTTTGCCCAAGGGCGTAGTTAAGGAAGCTTATATAGCTCAAATATATGGTCGATATACATATGTGCAAGCACATTTTTTATAGATATTTTCAAGGTGTATTTAAACTTAAAAAATCTTAACATTTGATTTTTATGAAATTTTCAAACAATTATATGCCCAAGGTAACCGATCTCAGTGTCGTATCTAGAAGGGCTACTTTGCACTACGGGCAAACAAAACACCTCTACTTTCTCTTTTTAAAATTTTATTAAGTTTCAGGAGATACTGAATTTTGTACAAAATGAATCGTTTTCAGGCCATTGTTCAACACTAAGAATCATGGTGTAAAAATACATAGGAAAAACAGAATAATAAAGAAGTTAACTCACACATGCTGGCTGGCTGGAATGTCACTCTGCTTAACAGAAGATTATCAGCCCGATCATGAATATGTTAACGCCATTTTTACCTCACTCAAAAAAACTTTTCTCCTCAAATTAAGATTTCCATTGGAACAAAATAATAAAATGGTGACATCATCGTAAGTTAAAGGGGGCTCTTTTGTGCGGTAACCAAAGAAAGGTCGATAAAAGAAATTATTCTGTAATTAAAATAGAGACACATCTAAAGCTCTGTCATGTCCGGGAATAATATTGTGGAAAAAAGTTAAACCTAAAATATGTCTTTGCCACCAGAAAATATACCATATTATTTAGGTACCCTAAAGACGATGTAAAATTGTATGTTGCTTCCGAATTATTTACATGTGAACAGTTCGAAGTTCTAAATTCAACTGAACAGTCTAATTCCAAAAGCACAGCAACTCTTCTAGACTCTCTTAAGACATTAACTTATAATCTAGATTTATTGGTCTATTGTGATTTAAAAGTATAAATTCTCTTATAAGGATTTCTACAGTTTAGCACTACATCTACCTTATGGGATTGTAAAAAAATCCAAGGGCATTTCCCTAAAGCCGTCTCCACCAAAACCTAGATGAGCCAGTACATATTTACTAAAGGGCTGCACAAGCATAAGAAAAATTTCTTATAAGCAATCAGGTAAATTTCAAGTAGTGTGTGTATAGAACACTCTCATTTCCAAACACATACTTCCAAACACAAATGTTTTGCTTTGCCACCAAAATAGAGATTAAAGAACAAAAGTGTTTTAGAACAACATTGAAGTAAAACATAACAGAACTAGAACAAAAATGATATAGAATATCAAAACTGAAGTAGAACATTCAAAACATGCTTGAAGATTTTGATAGCAGAATTAGGCTAAAGAGAAACTACAATCAATTTCGTTTTTCTCAATATGAGGTGTCGTCAACTTTAAGATTTGAAAACGCATAAAAATGGAGAAAAAACATTATAATATCTGTTTTATTTAAAATGTTAATTGAATTACTTTTTAAAAAAAAATTTAATATTTTTATATTAAAAATATAATACAAATAGTAATAAACCTTAACAAAAATAAAAAAAATTGCCTGTATTCGATCGTACTAAATAATATATTTTTTTATAAGTTCTATACAAAAAATTTTAAAAAGGGTTCAGCAATTGATAGTAAGGAATTAAAATTAATAACACGTGGTTCAGTATCTATTTATATCTATTTATATTTTTTAAAAATTAATTTTTTATCCGAAGTTTCATATTAAAAATATAACAATAAAACAGCCTGTAATAAAAAAACATTTTTGTATGTTTGCATATAATTTATATATTGTATAAAAGAATTACCTTCAACGGCCTTAAATCGCATTATATAACAACACTACTTTATTTTCGTGAGCATATGATTTACAGTTTTTTTTACTTCATTGTCGCCTTTTGTTTTGATGTTCTACTCTGTTTTAAAACACAAGCACTAACAAAGCTGTACAGAGAAACTTTTCGAATGTTGCTTGTTTTGTTTTAGTGAGAGCCATGTTTTGTTATGCTTGTTTTGATATTTATATTTACACTGAAATTCTGTGTTTGGAAGTAGTGTACACTAGAACATAGAACTTTTAAAACATTTTGTGCAGCTCTTTAATATTTACTGGCATCCTGAATACCAAATCCTTACTTTTTTTTTCTCGCCAATAAAACTGCTTTTTATATAAAATTTCGTTTATATTAATACATCATATAATTGTGGTTTAAATGTTAAAAAAAAATATAATTACCGCCATCAGTAAATGATGAAAAAAATTATATGAAACTATGAATGTCTACTCAATTGCTAAGTGTGCATATTAAAAAGGAAAAATTAAAAACATAATATTTAATGTTTATGTTGTAAATATGAAAATCTTAATTAAATAAATATTTATTCTACGGTATTTTTGTATAATTACTTTAATGAATTTTGGTATTGTTTGACAATTAAAATTATTAATTATTAAACTAATTATAAAGGTCAAGAAAACAATTATATATAATTATTAATTATTAATCATTGCATCTGAGCTTTAAGAGTGACATATTAACAGGAATTTCTTAAGCATTAAAAGATTTTTAGTTAAAAAATGAATAAAATGTTTTAGACAGAACCTTTTGTAACTTCTTTTGCTGGCGTTTAGTAACAGCAGTTTATCGACAAGGAAATATGACAGTATCTTGATGGTAACGGTGCATGGATGCGGGGGATACCAAGCGTTTTAAATTTTATTATGAAGTAATAATTACTAAAGTTATTTTAAAAAATTAAAGATTTTTTTTTTGCTCCACATGGACTTATACCACTTTCAAAAATAACCTTTTAGAAGAAATAAAAACAGGATCAAATTTAAGTCTACATTTTTATTGACATAATCTTTACTAAAAAGAACTTGTTTGTAAAAGGCATATTAAAGTATTTATGTTGAATATACGGTTTTATAAAGCAGCAGCATATTACTTTTGCTGAGGTATTTTGATCTTCCCTCTTTTCCGAACAAAAAAAAAATTTTGTTTTGAACGGAGCATTGTCTTCCACACTAATTTTATACAAATTTCTTTTAAGAAGGTTCATCTTTTAAAGTCTTTTCAACATTACGGCAGTTTAAACATTTTCTGTACATATTTTTTCTGTTTAATAGTGTTTCTTGTACAGATTTAGTTAAGACAAAGTCTTAACTGTTTTTGTTTCGGCCAGCCTTTATTTATTGCCTTTAATAGTCCTAAGCATTGGTCTTTTTCTTTAATGCTGTTACCACAATATTTATCGTTTGAAAACAATTAATGAAAATTCTTTTAATTTATTGGAAGTGGACTTATTCCACTTTCAAAGGCAATATTTGTGCGATGGAATTGTACAGCAAAATTGTTTTTGTCTATCTAATGTCAAGATAGAAATCTATTGAAATTTTGCTTGTAGCTTATTAAAACTACTGTTAAATTAGTTTTTTAAAACATTGGACTTATACCATATTTAAAACAGTATTATTTTTTTAATTTTGGAAATAAATTTTTCAGCTTTTTCTTCGATTTTTTATTTTAATGAAGTCGTCAAAAATGTTTTAAATTATATTTGCCACTTGCATCAAGTAAATCAAGTGTAACCTTGACCCCCTTCTTACGTAAAATTTTATTTTTCTCTGAACCTAATTTTATGCGTGTTTTGTATTTATTTTTAATTAGTAATTTATTTTATGTAACTTTTAATCAACAACTATAATATAAGTTTTTTTTTTGTGAGTTGTGTGAAAGTCCATTAAGTAGAGAAATTGGAATAAATAGTTATTTAATATTTGACGGCACCATTACGTTCAATGTTTAACAAAAAATGTGAATCTAGTTAATTTCTATTTGACCTTTTGAATAAACTGAAATAATTAAACATTTTTGTTTAATTGGATTGCAGCCCGTTTAGGCAATAGTGCACAAATGTTAATATACAACAGTTTTTGAAAATCTAATTCAATATAAAAACAAGTCGGGTGTACCGAATCTTCTAAATCTTTCACCAAAAGAATTGGTGTTTTTTTTTTGGAAAGTGGGGCTTTTAGATTTATTCGAAACTATGTCTAATAGACTGGTGGTCATAAATATTGTATAACTTGCCTGGAAACGTAACAAAACTGATTTTAAGCCGATTACGGCAGACAGACGGACATCTCCATATACGTAAATATATGCAGGATGTCTGCCGAGAAGGTACCCCGCTCGCAGCAACTCCATTGTAATCCTGGCTGTATGCGATGTGACACTGTCTTGTTGATACCACATGTTAATCACGCCCAAAGCATGACCTTGTGGCTTTAAAAAGTTTTCAATCATATCCCCTCTCACAGCTACCATTACGACGTTTTCATTTTCAAAGAAATAAGGTCCAATGATTTCTCCTGATCAAATTGCGCACAAGACTGTCTCCTTTAATACATGACTGAAGGTGACTGATAAATAATTTGAGGGCTTTCCATTACCCAGAACCGACTATTCTGTTTATTCATATATCCATCCAAATGAAAATGTGCCTCGTCACTTATTATGATTATTTCATAAAAATCGGCGTGGTCATCGGCGAGCTGCAATATCCTATTATCATATGTTCGGCGAAGTAAATGGTCCTGTGGTAAAAGCTCTTGTGTCAACTGAATCCTAAATAAAAACAAATACAAATCGTTGTGCAAAATTGTATGCAAAGTTGTTCTTTAAAGGCCAAACTCCTGAGCACGGCGTCGAAATGAGGTTGATGGATTGTGTTAAACACTTTCTTGAGCAGCTGTTATGTTTTTAGCCGATCTTGCAGTACGTTGTGGTCCATGCTTGGGCCCATCACCTCTTTCTTCGAAATCATTCACTACACAATTGTTGTGTTGGCACCTTGTTTTTCCAAAAAATTTGACGTAACTTTCTCATCGTCACAGTAATCGATGATTGATTTTGATAAATGGTTTTAGCGATTAAAACTCGTTGGAATATTTTTCTATAATAAATTTACCACGTGTCTACTTCATGACTGCCAAATACGAACTGTTAAGACTAAAGTTTTCCAAAATGGCGGCAAAACAAAGCAGTATATCTTCCCGGCGGACAGCCTATAAGGTCGAAAATGAATATTGTAGAAATTACTAACGAAATGACAAACTTATAATAAATAATAACCTTTCCACCGGTTGTGAATGGTTAAAAAAAAATCCGGCAAATGAGAGCTTGACTCATACCAAAAGAGCAGAGTTTAATGCATGAGCCACTTTTTTATTTTTAACTTAATCTTTTTCTTATTTGTTGCTGAAAATTTAAGGCGCCTGCCTAAAACGAATTAAAATATTCGTCAAAATCACGGGCTCTATGGAAGCACCCTTTTAAATTTATTGTGCACACTAATTTTTATAGAGGAAATTAGAGGAGCACTCTCTCTATATTATTATAGTGGACATATAAAAAATACTTAAACTTAAATAATCTGCTTTTTCTGGTTGAAAAACAGAGTCAAGTACGTCACTACTGCGGTACCCTATAATTAAAGATATTTTTAATTGTTGCTATAGCGGACATAGTTTTACTGACACTGCTAATATCTATTACAGCTAAAAAAAACTAGCAATGTTTTTAAAAATAACACATCGCTTTCGGAGCACCCTGTCAGAATTTGTTGTAAAAGCGTATATGGCAGTTCATCTTCTGTGAAAATTTCAAGAATCTACCTTTTATGGTGCCAGGAAGAGAGAGAGAGGGTTGAGACACGGATGGGTACTTCAGCAAAACAATGGGATTACGCTGTTGCCCTGTGAGTACGGAACTCTAATTTCTAAGATTGCTAAAGGACACAAATACTCTGGGAGGGGGCTTTGGGAGCGACTAATTCTTGAGCAAAGGTCAGCTGGAGGCATGTGGATATAACCTGGCAATGTAACCACAATGTTAGCCATGTTGAACAAAATAACTTTAAATTAGAGTTAGAGGTTCTTAAAAGTTTTTGCAACTTAAGAAACAAGAAAAAAAAAAGATAAAGTCATAGCCAATATAACGAATTGTAATTTTTTTAATATCTAAAACCATCTGTTTTATTTTTTTATCCATTTATTTTATTTACTCTTACAAATACATGTTCGTTCTTGTAGCCAAAACATTAATATGCTTTCAAATAATCTATGATCGTTTGGGGAATAGTTCAGTTAAACACAAAAAAATAAAGATGAAAAAATGTATAAAAGAAAAATAAGAATTTATTGTAGTTTCCCTTTAGTTGAAATAAATGTTCGTACTTTTTTAATCTGGAAATTAAAAAAAAAATAATATTATTTTTTGGACATCAGTTTATGCTGCTCCATAAATAAATAAATTTATTATCTAGTGCCATTTTTTTTTTTACTTTTTTTATAGTTATTTTGATTACTATTAGAATTTTAAATATTTGTTTTTTTTCGTTTTTATTTATAAAATTCACATACAATTTTCCAATATGTATAAAATATTTATAACGTTTCAATAAATTTATTTAAAAAAAAAATATGGGACTGTTTGAAGAATTCTTTAAAACATTAAAAAATGCCAAAGGTTTTATTAAGGATTAAAAATAATTGATTAAAAAAAAGGTTATAAAATATAAATGAAAAATTTCTAAAATCTCTCAATTAAATGTTTAAAAGCAGATTACATGAGATTAGATAAAAATGAACATAATTAGCTAAACGAAAAACAATGGCGTATAAAGGATTTTCTAATAGAAATAAATAAATATTGACAAGAAATCACCACAGCAAGTATAAGGGTTGTGCTTAACGTGCAATTAATGAATTATTTTAAAAGTGTATCGACTGGTTTCATTAACCTGAACGTCAGCAAAGCTGCTATACGTATGAGCATTCAGTCGACACAGTCTACTTACTCTACTTGTCATGCACCTAATATTAAAAAATGGGGACTTTTTGATATTGGAAAAATGCAAAGTCATCGAAAATAAACTGAGGATTATACACCAGGCCAGCAAAACCATATCGCTTAACTGTGATGGAGTTTTTACTTTAGAGTTGTGTAGTTCGTGAACGTCCTAGTTCATATGAACTATAAATTCAATTGAACTATATGGAACGCTCGTTTTACTGATCTCTTTTGCTAAGTTACTGAGCGCCGTTTATCGTTCATCATTATTTATATGAAAACATATATAAAATTACAACTCGAGTGAAACTTTTAAACTTATTTTGGTACAAATTAAGGAAAGGTTTAATAAAATAAATTCAACCTAAATCTACAAAAAAAAAAATAATAATAAAGTCAGATAAAAGTGCATACTTACATATAGTTAATCGTTAAATTGTTTTTCAGTTGCACAATTTTTCATTAGTATGTTTGAATGTGTTTTTAATTTCTGATAAATTTATAACAGAACACTAAAAATTGTGTGAGCTAAACAAATCAACTGGACGCGCTCAATTGTTTTCTGCTCACTGATTGAGGAATTGAACTAAAAACAATTGAGCTAAACATGACAACTAAATTAGATCATTTGTTTTAGCTAACTAAGTGAGCTTTTAACTAAATGAACGGGCTAGTTCGTTCTAATGAGCAGAACTGAAAAGAGCGCTCACTTTAAGGAGCTGATAAACCCAATTCTGTTTTACTTTAGCTCGTGTCATAACTCAATTGTTATTATCAAAATTTAGCTGACAAGTGTGAGTTGGTGTCATGGGGACACATTTATTTTTTACACTTGTTTTGATAGCATTAAATTTCATACAAGACGTAAATTTTAAATGCATGTATAGTCAAATCTATTGAACTGATGACTATCTGCCTTTAGCAGTTTAAAACAAGGGCATTTATGTGAAAATCATATTTCCCTTCAATTTTCATCTTCATTATCTGTAACTGTAGCGCCCTTAATAATTTCTAGTGTCTAGCTTTTACGTTTTAGAGGCCTGTAACAGAAGGACAGACATTGTAGAGATTTAATAGGCTTATGACTTTAATCTTAATCTAAGGAACCCTAATAAATAGTAGACTGAGAAGTTTATAAACAAACAAGTTTAATTATACTATTTCTTTGCTTGAACTATATGAACTAGTTTAAATTTGTACAAACACCTAGTTTAATTTTGAATTATGCTTTGTGTTTGAACAACTACATGATGGATTAAATTACACATATATTTCGTTGTTCACTGTTCAATTTAATTTAAATATAATTAAAGGCAATGGTTCCTTTTTGCCTTTATTCCTGATATAAAGAAAAGAATGTATTAGAAATTATAGGAATATAAATTTTATTACCTAAACGATGTGTTGCTTGTAAAAAAAAATAGAATAAATTTCACTGGCAGCAGTTGCAATTCAAAAAGAATGTTACCAGAACAGGAGCTACAATAGTAAATAATTTTTGTTTAGATTTGAACAAAACTGCGAAAGAACTTTTGAACTAAACGAGCCTTGAACTAAAAAGACATTTTGAACTAAGAGATCATTTGAAGTAAAGGCCAGGATTCATATCGTACCATTTAATCACACAAAAATCTAACAGAATTTTTTACAAAAAAGATGCAAAAACATATGGTTTTAATATTTTGTTGTTTTTTCTCCTCATCATCTTAAAAAATTCCACCCTGATCGCATAGAGAAAAATATTTTATAAATTATTACAAAAGATTATAAAATCGTACAGATCAGTCAACAAGTCTGTCACACTCATACCCTACCCACACTATTATACTTTTTGAGGACACATGCAAATTTTAACTATCGTATGATAGTGAATCCTGACCTTAAACGAGCTTTGAACTTAAAAGACATATTGAACTAAAAACTGAACTAGTTTATTTTAAAACTTTGAACTAAAATGTGCGGTCACTAATATCAATTAAAAGGCACAAGTCTAATAAATAGATTAATATATTTAAAATAAAATATCAATGTTAATTTACTTTAATTGTTATCGATTCCTTCATAGTAAATTAACAAAGAATCCAAACAATAAATTTTTTTTAGTAAAAAATCAATTATTTAAATGTTATTAATCATTACGATTACATCACCATAAGTTTTTTGTTGCAAAAAAAAAAACATGACATTTACTTGTTAATTTAAACGCATTTGTGTTAATAACAAATATGTAGGAGTCATTGCATGTGAAATTCTCAAATCAGTAAAACTGACATTATCCCGAATTTGTTACACTTTGCAAAAATGTGTAGATTGATAAAAGCAGAAATCGACAATCATTCAATTTCATTTCAAGACACACGGGAAAAAATTTTAAGAGTCAAAAGTTTAAAGTTTTTATTACAGTCGTTAAAATACCCATTTAAATGCTTTTCCCCTGTCTTCCAACAAAGCAAGTAGTTGAAAATGTTTCTCCTATCAATGAACTTTGCATCCTTAAATCTTTTTAATGGTTATTTATTTTGTGTCCAACAGTCAGTGAGTTGTGAAAAATAAAGCGATTCCCTCATCAGATTTTGGTTTTGGGCGAACGACGAATTATTCGTTGCGAATGTTTCCTCTAATTATACCCTTTACCCAGTGTTACCAGATAAAAAAAATTTTTGGAGCTAAATCGGCACGAAAAAAAGTGCTAACAAATTTTTAAGTGCTAAAACATAGTGTCAAAATTTAAATGTCTTAGTTTTAGGCATTTATTTGCTTGGATAGTTTATAGTTTTATCATTTATGCTTATGTTGCCTTAAAAATATTTATTTCCATTGAAAAAAATCAAATTTCTTAAAACAATAAAGTATTTATTAAACATATAATGCCGTGTTCATATTTGCAACAGTAAACATTTTCAAAATAAAAGCTTTGCTGATTGCTTTGCTGCAGAAATAAATACATATAATGAAATGTTTGTAAATGCTGTCACATTTAGTTTTTTTTCTATTTGCTGAAAAACATGTAAGTAAAGCAAAGATTTTAGTTATGTTGCTATTTTTAAGCAAGGAATTTAAACCCTGGCATACATCTACGCGTGTATTATGTACTTAGGCAAATTTATTCTAGGTATCCGCAACAAGATTTGAATATACAGCTTTTTAATTCATAGATATCAAAAAGTGCTCAAAGAGGTTACGTTGCTATTTTGCAAATGTTACGCTGGAAAAGTAAATTACATGAGTTAAAAGTGCTAAAAATGCTAAATGAAGAGTTAGAAAGTGCTAAAAATAGTGCTAAGAGCTAAATCGGTCATTTTACTGCTAAATCAACAAAAGAAGTGCTGAATCTAGCACCGAAAGTGCTAAAATGGCCACGCTGCCTTTACCACAAAAAGTGGAAAAAGGGTATATTTAAGTTTATCATTCCGTGTATAATTTCTACAATATCCATTTCCGACCCCCTAGAGTATATATATATTCTGACGTCCGGCTGCACGTCCGTTTTAAGGTTAAAATCAAGTTTGTCAATCGATCAGATATAGTGCCAAAAGAGGTGCTATTGGAAATCAGCATGATTGGTTCATGTCCTTCAAGGCAGCAGACAAAACACCACGCCTAGCTCAATTTTTTTCATGCATTTGGAACAATAAAATAACTCCAATCAAAAAAAAAATATATGAAGTGATAGAGAATTAAAAAATAAAAAAACAACAAGTGAAAAAATTAGTGCTCTCCCTTGTTTTTTTGAAATACCAACATGGGTATCATTTAAAAGCTTTTGAAAAGATCTTTAAGGAAATACTAAATTATTTAAAAATGCTTAACTCATTAAGAGCCGATATAATTTTTATATAAAATAATATATATGCAATAGCAATTTTTTATTTTTTTATTTTTTAATTCTCGGTCACACAAATATTTGCTTTTTTGATTGGAGTTACTTCACTAAACTAGATTTATATAGAGGGTGAAGGGTGTATTAAAAATTTATTTGCTTTCCATTTGTAGCAAAGGGTCAAATAATCATTATTAAACTAATTTTTAATAATATATTTAAATATAAAAACTGAATTGAATTAATATCGGCTTAATTTCATTTTTATTTTAAAATCTAAAAATTTTTAAGATATAAAAATTATTAAAGATGTATGCGGACGTTTTCCAAAGAAAACAGGAATAATGTAAATAATTCTTGCGAAGAAAACAGACTTCAAAACAGATTTCATATGTCTACCTATAACAGCTCAAGTGTATGGCCACATAAATTAGGTTACATTAACTATTGGGACACACTTATATGTCCAAACTTTATACTTTTTCAACTGTTTAATAGTTTGGCAATATACATCAAATTGCAGCAACTATAGGGCCACTCTATAATTTCCAAATTCGAATTATATACTTGCTATTTTAGTAGATTTAGCAATCAGGTTCTGTGTAAATTTAAATTATAAGCTTCTTGTTACAGCGGACTTAGCAAAACATGTCGCTTGTAAATTTCAGCTGTCTGTCTATAACGGTTCAAAAGTCCGGCCACATACACCATATTATATCAACTATTGACACCCGTTTATTTCCAAATCCAAATTTTATACTTGTTGTTAGAGAGGAGTTAGTAATACAGGTAATACAAGTCTACAACTGTTTAAAAGTATGGCAATATACCAAATTAAATGAACTATTGGTGCACCCTTTAATTTATAATTCTTAATATTAACACTTGTTACTATAACGGTCATAGCAATCAATATTCTGTCCAATTTGCAAGCGTTTGTCTATAACGGGTTAAAAGATAGGCCCAAATAAGTAAATTTACATCAATTATGGGGGCACCCTTTAATTTTTAGATTTATTTTTGTATAATTTTTTGTTTTTTGGAGCTATAGTAATACGCAGTCATTTTAAATTTTACAGAAGTGCCCTTTACAATTCATAATACACGTAAAAAATATGTATGTTGTATGGGGACACCCTTTAATTTTTAAGATTATGAGCTGTTTTTAAAACGGGAGCAATCTGTAAGCATAATCTATCATAACAAAATTTTCAAAATCGGATCAGAAATGACTGAGTTCTGGAGGCACAAATATAAAAAAAGCAACATTCAGCCGAATTGTATAACCTCCTTCTTTTTTTTGAAGTCGGTTAAAAAATTAGAAAAACAAACAGAATGTAATGCAGCATTTTCTGGATCGCTACATTTTGGAAATGAGAATACAGGGAATATCTACAGTTTTTAATTTAGTTAGACGACGTCCACACATAACCCAAAGAATTTATTTCATGAAATCTTTATTTTCTTGAAGGAATCAAGCACGATTAAAGTAAATTAAATTAATATATTTAATTTTAAATCCTTGTTAAAAGCGAACAGTCAAATTAAGATACCAGCAGAATGAAATGTACTTTCTCGTTCGCTTCGTCAGCATTATTCGTATATACATGGTAGTTATCAATTACAAATTTTCTTTTTATGCAACTATTTAAAGAAAATAGAATGTGTAAACAAACATATATTTTTAAGTTGACGAACTTGCGCAAAGATTTTTTCATGACGAATTTAGAACACTTTCCGGAATTCGCCGTTCGCCCTAATAGTGTTTTAACTATAGGAGAGAAAAAAAATATTTAAAAAAAATCTCATAAATATATAAAATGCATTTAAATTTGGCATAAATATTCATTTGCCATTTACTCATCATCTAAAACAATTGTTTATTTTTAATTCACATATTTAAAAAAAGAAAACACACATATTTAATTGCATAAGCATGTACATACATATGTATGTACACGTTTAGCTAATGCACAAGTTTTTATTCTTCACATAATATTTTAGCATTTCCATAACAAATCATTATTTATTTAAATTTAGAGGCACATGGCATGCACATTTTCGTGATTTATCAGAATTAAAACGTTTTATTTAATTTTTTAAATTTTTTTTTTAAATATTGTTTTCAAGCTTAATTTCATAACATGTCTTTGCAAATGTTTTTATTACAATAAAAATATGCATTTGGGCCTAGATGTTTGCATTCAAAAGTAGCATGGGTTAAGAAAATGATTTTATCTTTAGCGTTACTAATTAAATATTAAAAGTTTATTTTCAATTATACATATACATTATATATACTCTTTTTATTTTAATAATATTATAATCAAAAACAAACCTGTGCACTTTAAAGATACGGAACATTTTTTCCGCATGGAATAATGTCATAAAAATTTTGATACTCGTATTGTATACACAAAAATTTTAAATTATTTAATCAAAAGAAAAAGTAAAGAAAGAGGCAAAAATGAAATGCATTTTGATATTCTAAAAGCTTTTTGTTTTAAATAAACCGCATAACGAAAGTTTTCCTAAATAAGAAAGTTTATTTAAATAGATGATAATTAATTTTTCTTAAAAGTGTCTTCTTAAAAGTACCCTTTTTTCTGATTTGCGGTATTTTTGAAATGAATTTGGTTACACATTATATACCTTGTTGTAGTATCTTTTTCCCAGAAGATCATTTGCTATTAAATTGTGTTTTTCTTAAAAGGGTCTAATTCTAGCAAAAAATTTTTTTACTAACATTTTCTTTTTTCTTAAGAGAATAGTTTTTATTAAAGTAACTTTTTCTACAAAACTATTTTTTTTAATCACTTATAATAAAAAAGATTTATATTTCTTTAATAATTATGTTTTTCTGTAAAATACATTTTCTCACATGTGTTTTTATTTTATTTTTTTATTTTTTTTTAACTAATTAATTTTTTTAAATTAATTTCTGTTTTTTAAAGTACTTTTTCATATAATATATATTTTTAAAGTTATATTTTCACAAAAATCTTATAACATAAATAAAAAAAATTTAATATATCGCCATTACCACAGAAACGTCAACCGCAGCAAAAAATCAAAATCCATAAAAGATTGTTGTCTTGATATATTATTACGGGGAATCTGTCAAACTTTCCTAATGTTGTAAACAAATTTCGTATTAATTCATAACATATTTTGAAATTTTCAATTGCAAATTCGAACAAGCGCTTAAATTGCGTTCTTAAAGCTAGCTACAGACAACGCAACGTGTTTCTGAAATCTGTTGCATTTCATTACAGATTGCGTCGTCTGAATTCGTGTTTCAGGTTTCACTTCCTGTTGCAATCCAGGTTTCATTAACATCAAAATGTTTTGATATTTTCTGGTTGCATTGAAACAGATTGCATTGTTTGTATCGCTGTTTCATTATTTTATGTGTTTAGTACATTGACAACAAGCAAGCTGTAAACATCTAAGTAATTAACAAAGAACAAAATCGGATGTGAAAAGTGATAAATATAAAAATAAAATTATAAAAGCAGCAGTATTTGAAAAATTAGTAATTGAATATAAAAATATTGATATAAACGCAAGCATTGAAAAAGTTAAAAACAGGATTCATTTTTGCATCCCCTTTTCCGCGCGATGTTAATGTTACGATATAAAATAACAGAACTGAGGTTGCGTTTATGTTTCACTGTTGGTTTCACTATTTGTGTTAAAACATGAAACCTGAATGTGAAACGTGTTGCAGAAACAAGTTGCGTTGTCTGTAGCCAGCTTTACATTTCTATTGCTCGTTTTATTTTAATTAATGTTTCTGCTAAGTGAGATGTATATTGATATTTGCTCTTTTAAATTTTTTGTTTGTATATATAGAATTAAAGAAAAATGTAAGAGGAACGATGTTATTGTCAATTACGGTGAATATTTTATTTTCTTTAACATATATTTCGAAGTCGCGACATTAAAAAAGGAACTTTTTTTATCGATGTGTCTGGAAATTTGAACAAAATAAAATTAAAAAAAGTAGAAAATAACCAGCACTTTGCTGTTGGTACTAATTTAAACATTTTATAAATGTAAACTTTTTCCTAAGACATCTTTATTTCTATATTTTTTTATTGTTCGCCATATTGGTTCCGCCAATTAAAATTTTTAAAACTGGCATCAGATTCGTAAACAGCGACCCTAATAACCTTGTGGTATCTAGTTTTATTAAAATTTTTATTCAAAAAAGACTTTTATAACTGTTACACTATTAAATATCAATTATTTAATATTTTTACACACATTTTGTTTTAATTAAATAATAAATTTTTTTCTGAACGTCATGTTTTGTTTACATTTGGAAAAATTAAAAATAAGCAGAAATTGTCTTATTTAATTTATCTCATTAAACAAAAAGACAAAAAGCAGTGAATGTGGAAGAAATAACAGAAATATTTTTCGTTTTTATTGTTATTCCTATTTGAACTCCTACAGACAACCAACTGTCCAGATTCAAATATTCACAGTTGCATCAAACTTTGTGTCGTTTTTATTAATACACTAATACACTAAAACACCCCACCCCGTCTCTGTTGCTTTTGTGGAAATATGTACAAAATTTTTTATTATGTTTAATTTAAATGAAATTGTTTGTAGCCAGAAAAAAGAATTTTAGCCTGCCCTCAAGTAAATTATAATTAAATATTTTACTTACTTTAAGCTGTTGTTATTATTTATTGTGAATTCTGCACTGTGAACGAAATATTCTATCAGCCTATAAAAATTGAATTTATTTAGCAGAAGCACTAGATTGTAGGAATATGTGGAATTTAAAATTATACTACATATCTGGGGCTCAGTGCTAAAAGGGCCAATGTCAGCTTTTGGTTGTTTCGAGTTAGCCGTTGCATTAGGTTCCTTTTTTTTTGCTAACTTTTATTTTGCTCCAATCGGCAATCTCCAATTCAGTTCAGAACAGCTCCATAAAAAATTTGCTGGCCAATGTCACTATGAACTCATTTACAATTGTTAGTGCTAAAAGGGCCAATGTCAACTTTGGCTCTTTTAGCATTAACAAATTTTATGTTGTTTTAAAAAATGTAGGGCCAATGTCCACACTTGTGCTCTTAATTTTAACTTATAATATACAGAAGTCCAGTTTATTGTCATAATACTTTGATTTTCAATTGTTTTTTATTGCTGATTGGGCGAATTTAATACGCATGGTGCCAAGGAGACCTCCCATAAAAGTAATCGAATTAAATCAAGCCGATTTTTTAAACTTTAAAACAAATTTAAATACTTATTATGTACATCGTAAAACTAACTCTTTAAATGAACAAGTTCAATGGCTGCCAATCAAATGGATGCAATATTCAACTAGTAATCCAAATATTTTATATAAATATTAATTTTAGGATGAGTTTAAGATCTTTGATATATACAAAAATAACAGCAAAATCCGAAAGGACAATCTCCCTAAGATTCCACCGCTCAACAAGGAACCAGTTCCTTTAAGTTCACAAAAGTTCAATGACTTAAAAGCACTTTTGCCATACATTAGCAATACTAATCGTACGTACTACAATCACTTTATTGAACAGATAGCTGCAAATGACCATATCGTGGATTACTTTGAGGATGAAGTTGTAAAAGAAGGACAGGATATATCACAATCATGAAAGTTTTTTACACTTATATGATATAATTAACTTATTTTATTACTTTAAGTTTTCATATATCATGTTTAATGACAGTATGTATTTATTATTAAAAGCGTACATAAGTATGTATATCCTTTAAATTTAATATATGTATGTAATAACATAATAAAAAATGGCGAAATAGTTCTATTCTCTTTGTTATTATTCCTGTTATAAGGGCCCATGTCGCAAAGAGAAAGAAAAAATGAAATAATAAGTTAGTGCAAAAAGGGCTAATGTCATCGTTTTTTCCCAATTTAAAAAAAATTTAAAGAACCTATTTTACCACGGACATCATATTACGTACATAACACGAATTTGATAAGGAAAACTTGGATTTTGACTGAACTGTGAGCTAAACAATATTTTCTAAAAATTTCAATTCTAATTCTCTCAAAGCTGATTTTTATGACATTGGCCCTTTTAGCACTGAGCCCCAAATATATGTGAATGGAAATTGATTAAGATAAAAAAATATTCTCCTTAAGCCATAATGTCACTAATTATTTTCTCCTCAGATTGAAAGACTAAAAAAGATGGTAGTAGAAGAACACACAAAAAGTGGAAAAGGGTATATTAATCATTACGATATCCATCTCCGAATCCATAAAATATATATATAGTGAGTTCTAATGCATAGCGAAGTCGATTGAGCGATGTCTGTCTGCACGTCTGTCCATCCGTGTTAGTGTTGAAATTAAGTTTGCCAAGGCACTAAATCAGCTAGTGATAATTTAAATGCGCCACACATAGTGTGATCAAGGTGCTATTAAAAATCGCCCATATTTTCCATGTTAGGGCCTCCAAACTTTTTAATTTTTGAAAATATGAATACGGGTATCATTTAAAAGCTTTTGAAAAGACCTTTCAGGAAATTCTAAAATTTTTTTAAAGTACCTAACCCATTAGGAGCCGACGACATATTTATGTAAACTTATGTAAAGTACTTATTTTTTCTTAGTTTTTAATTCTCTGTCACCCAAATTATTTTCTTTTTTGATTGGAGTTACTTTGCTGAACTAGCCTTACATACACAGTGAAGAGTATACTAGATTCGGCATAGCCTAATATAGCACTCTTACTTGCATTATTCATTGCTTTTGCTTTTTTTTCTTCTTGTGGCACTTTATTTGGCTTAAAAATGGCAAATAAAAAAAGTATATTAATAAATCGATATATTCAAGTGTAAAACTAACGAATATGCTTGAAATCAACGTGAAAACAAAAACCTAATGTAAAATTTTTGTGTTGAAGTAAACCACGTGATGCCTAAAAAAGCTGAATAAACAAAAGCAAGTCGAATTCAATTTATTCCTCTATTATCATTTGATTCATTAAATAAAATTGTAGTAGATGGTTTCTTTCTCATACATATGCAGCAATACGTCCAAAGTTATTTTTTGCTTTAAAACTTTTATTTAATTAAATTTAAGTTTTTATATGAACATAAACTTAAATCAACTGGTGTGTAAGTAAATTTGCCTTGTTTCAAATGTCGTTTTCGAGTTAAAAATTTAATATTTGTTTTTTGTATAGAAATAATTACTGTAAACTGGATTCAAAGTTTTTTACCAAAAATCTCTTTCTTTATTAAAAACGAACTTCGTTAATAAATATTAAGTTTAAAACATTGCAATTATATATCTTTTTTTATTTTTTGCTAAAGAATAAAAATCACTTTAATATGAAGCTTACTTATATTCAACTCCTTAAAGCTCTCCCGAATGTCGTTCGAACCTCTTCTCAACTGGTGTCAAAAGTTAGCTTTAATACTTTATCATCTCTTGCAAAGCATTAACAGTTAAATTATCTGTGCACTCTTCTGCTTCTGACACTAGATGCAAAAAATATAAAATATATCGCTCACTTCCTAATACAACGTCAATAATCGATATTTCAAATTTTGGAGTTTATCATACAGTATTGTTCGCCATTTCATGCTTTATATTGTGCAAGGCGAATCAATTACAAGGTGGCAGCGTAGGCGAATTCATTATTTTTGCTGGTAAAAGGTACTGTCAAACTTCATATATAAAAAAATATACACAGAAATTTTATATATGGAGTTTGACAGTAGTGTTCACCGCGAAAATTAATAAATTCGCCTACGCTGCCACCTGGTAATTGATTCGCCTTGATATTGTGTTTATCTTTTATCTTTATATCTTTAGAACTTTCCACGTTTTAAGAGAACAAGTCTTTATTTAATTTCATGTTTGGAAACTTTGTCATATTTTAGTAGACTTGTGCCCGGTCGTTCGTTTCAGTGACCGGTCTTTTTCGGTCAATTATCAAAGACTAATTCGTTCGTTCAATTCATTCAATCGGTCAATTTGAACGAAAGGAGCCGGTTAAATATCTGGCTCATTTCGTTCAATTAAGTCATCCGTTCAATTTAACCCGTACACTATTAAACGAAAAGACCAGATTTAAATGACCGGATCATTCCGTTCACTTGATTGATTTGGTCAATTTAACCCGTTCGTTCGCGAACGACACAGCTCTACACTTTAGTCGCGAAGTAAACTTCATAACGTAAAGATCATATCGCTTTGTAAAACATCATCATATTTCTTTTTTTGACTGTATATATGAAAAGGTGATCTTTTTAAAATGTATCGACTTTTTGCATATAATGCAGTTTTTTGAGTTATAGCTGTGCTGATGAAAAATTTTATTAAGTTAAAATCCGTTTTTCTTTTCAAAAACAAACGACACATTTTAGCTTATGTCACATAAATATTTTTACATAGTTTGTGCAAGATCTCCCCTTTAATACAAAATTTCCTTAAATGGTTTATTTATTTTCGAATCATTTTACTAATTGTACTGGGAACTTAAGTAGTCTGATATTTTTCTAGATGGTGAGAACGAGTCAAAAATTTAAACTGCGATTGTGTTGAAATTAATTATTTTGAGTTATGACGTATTATTAGTAAATGAGCAATATGTTATATATAGATCTCGTCATTGTAAAGTCTTATGAAACATTTTGTAACAGATCTAGATCAAAATTCTTAAGCTCTCAAATATTTGAATGGGTTTTATTTTCCAAAATATCTGAATCTAAAATCAAACAAAAAAGGTACATAATATCTTGCAACACAGAAGGAAAATAAAAGCATTCGATAATAATTATTGTTTTGTTTCATGTCTGATTTAAGTCTTTTTATTATTTCCAGGCGCTATGGCCACACATAAAATTCTATGTATGCATTCGTAATTTTTGGTTTGCTTATCAGAGCAGCACGACAAATTCATCCTTTTTAAAGTCATTTCAAACTTGTTATGAAGAAGAAAGAAGTTCTATTTTTTGGTGGCATAATATTTTAATTTTTTTTTTAATTGTTTTTTTTTTTAGTTTTTTTGAGTAGTGTGAATAAAGTAGCTGAGTGTTGCGTAGCCTTTGCACTGTCGCTCGTTATTAAAAATAAGCAAAAAAATAATTTTTTTTCTCGTTGCATTTAACTGGCCATAAAGCGGCCTGCTTCAATAAATTGCAAATAAATTTATTTAAATCCATTTTTTATCACTGTGTCGTCCAAAACTCTAAATAAATAAAGCAAAAAAGAATTTTGAAGAACATAAGCGCTCCAACATAAAAAATAGCGTCAAATTATTGTAGAGCAGGTAGTGAAAATCCAAATTAATTTTCTTCGAGCTCTAATCGGCCAATACGTATGAACTTTCCTTCTAACTAACACACTAAATAAAATACAGATTTTTACGAAAAAATTTAAACTGGAGTTGTTTTTAATTACAAATCGGTGTTTTAAATAAAAGTGTGGATTTAAAAAAAATTTATAAAATTATTTTTCCCATATCATCAAATTCTGTAGATCTTTCCAAAATTTATACTTTCGTTCTTATTTTATTTTGCCGTGCTAAGCCTTGCCTACATTTATGTATAAAATATTATTTACTTTGCAGCACCATGTCCTTATTTAAACACCATGAAAGTGTCATAACAAAATTGTGTATGTATTAGTGGATAGATGTAATTGTAATTTTCCCTAAAAACATGTGTGTAATCATGTTCACCAAAGTGTAATCAAAATTCATTTAACGACAACTAAGTTTTTAAGTAACCAATGAAAACAACGAAGCTATGAGTATCAAAAACCAATTATTAAATTATAGAAAAATATCTTTTATAATAAATATGTAAATTAATGCTAATAACTCTTCTAAATGCGCAGATCATATTATAAAAACCACAGTCGTGCTTTATGGAAAACGGCTTAAGCTGAAGCTGGGGGGCTTACAGCGTTCTTTATTAAACAAGGTTCACTTTTAACTCTAGTGCTCTAAGACTTTCACACGGTTAACATAACATTTCGTATAAACAAAACTGTAAACAGTGGACATTTCAAAAACAGCTAAATCTTTAACCAAATTTTTAGTTTGTATTCTAATTACAGCTTCATTTTGAAAAACCGCAATAACAAAATACATGAAACTTAGTTTTCTACAATTGAGCCAATTTTGTTGCAAGACTAAAAATCATTAAAAAGTATTTTTGGAGAAATTTTAAAAAGCTGAGTATTTTGTTGTCATACTTAACGGAATTCCTGTATTTTACAAATTTAAGTGCGGCAGTAGCCAGCACCTTCAATTTTTCGCTGTTTTCCTTTAAATGAAACTGCTCAACAAAATTATTAGATGGCAAAAATGTGCTTAACTTCGAAAATTCCTGCAAAAAAACAGTTTTATTTTCCGTCAAAGATTCTCTTTACGGCATTGACAAAAAAAAATATTGACTGCGGCACAGCAGACTTTAAGTTTACTAACTGCCCTCACTTTTTGACATTTATAATCACTTAAACAATGCTGGAAAATCATTCGGATATACTTTTAAAAATTTGTTGTCAATTCGGTGGCATGTCATAACGTCAAAAGACAAAATGTCATAACGTCCATGTATATTATGGTATATTTAATGGTATTCTGTGTAAGAATTATGCATAGAGGATACAATATTGGCGCTTGGCTAAAGGACGGCTACGCAGAAAAACTCTTGTAAGCTCAGCCGTTGTTTTTTAAGGGCGTACATTATGAGACTTTCCTAGGTGACACCATGTCCATACTACAAACGAAACAGTGACAATGGACATAATGTCAACTTAATTCCAGATCTAAATAATCTATCTGTCAAAAATTCTCATGTACATTGAAAATGTATGAAGCCAACTTAAGTAGCGCGGCGTCAGGGCCTAGCAATTGGAAAATCTGATTTTGACTGCTTTAGGAAATAAATTTGGCTGCTTGTTTGTTTGCTATACCCCTCACCACAGGTGGAAAATGTGTCATTCCGTTTCTAATTTCTACAATATCCATTTCCGACCCCATAAAGTATATACTCACTTCTTATGGAAACTTAATTTCACAAACAAAATAAAGATGTCAATCGATCAGATATAGTGTCCAAAGAAGTGCTATTGGAAATCAGCATGATCAGTCCATGTTCGAGGCATCAGGCGAAACATCACACCTACCTCTAATTTTTTCATGCCATTTGGAACAATAAAGTAAGTAACTTCAAACAAAAAACAAATACATGGGGCAATAGATAATTAAAAAATAAAAATAATCTAGTGAAAAAGTTAGCGCTCGCCCATATTTTCCGAGTTACAGGGCTCTGAAATTTTTATTTTTTTTTTTTAATATTAATATGGGTATCATTTTACAGCTTTAGAAGAGATCTTTTAGGAAATACTAAAATTTTTTAAAATTTCTTAACCCATTAAGAGCCGATTTCGTTTTTATGCAAAATTATAAATATGCAGTACCAAAAATTTTTTTATTTGTTAATTCTTTGTCACCCCAATATTTGCTATTTTGAGTCACATCACTAAACTAAATTTACATAGATGGTGAAGGGTATATAAGATTCGGCATAGTCTAATATAGAACTCTTACTTGTTTTTTATTAATCTTTTTGTGTTGTTTTTTAAAATTTTAAGTTCTATCAGACTTAAATATATATCTTTAATATATGTACATACGTATACTTATGCATATCTGCTTCTTCGTTTTAATGAAAACGAATGCCAATATATATTGAGTAATTAATAGTATCCGCTTTTGACAACACTTTTATGATATTACTGTCATTTAAAATAGTTTCACGAAAAAAACATTTTTTTCCATACAACTAATGCTTTCCTCTGCGTTAAATAGTACTGGTGTCACTTTGGCTTAAATTATTAATAATCTCAAAAAGCAAGTTGAATCAACCATCAATATTTTCTCACTTAAAGTTGTTCCTTCAGATCATTTATCTTTATTGCTAAATATAAAACAGTTATATTTTGCGTCAATCTATGAATATTTATAATGTAAATATCTCTAGCAAGGACATATTTATCCCATTACACTTGTGTATGTGTGTGTTTAAAATAACCAATTAAACGTCAACTTTCCATACAAATAAACGTGCACAGGCAATTCAATTTATGTTTTGCAATTTCACACAAATATTTGTGTTTCAATTTTAATCTTTAGAGAACCAAATGTAAAATGCCAGTATAAAACATGTTATTTTATTGATAAATTAAATGGACTTTTGACACAATTGTTACTCTTAATGACAACGACTATAACAATAACGAACGCCATAGCCAATCAATGTCAGAAGTCTTTAAATTCTATTATGACAATTCAGAAGAAAAGTGAAGAACAAAAGATAAGACAGGTCATATATGGGACTTATTAATTAATAAACGATTTCATAAGCATTGAATAATAAATAATGCTAATGCAATGCTTTTCCATGAAAAGGTTTAATTGATAATTAGTTAAAAAAAACATTACCATTGACTTACGATTAAATGGTTTATAATTATTATCGTTAATTAATGTATTCCTTAACTTTCTTAGGAAAAATACAGTCAAATTGTATATACTTTATGGGGTCGGAAATGGATACAAATGAAATGATAAACTTAGTTATAATCTTTTTCCACTTTTTGTGGTGAAGGGTATAACAAGAACCTTGAGCACTTCAACTTTGGACTGACTGAAGCTAATACTTTTAATAAAAAAAGATAAATATGCCGTTTGATCATTCATGGTGTCAAAAAAGGTGCTATTGGAAATCAGTCCATGTCCTTCGAGGCAGCAGAAAAAACACAACGCCTGCCTCTAATTTTTTCATGTCATTTGGAACAATGAAAAAAATAAATGTATGCGATAGATAATTAACTTTTCAAATTTTTTTAAATATCAATATGGGTACCATTATGTAAGTTTTGATAAGATCTTTAAGGAAATAGTAAAATTTTTTAAGAATTCTTAACCCATTAAGGGCCGATGATATTTTTATGTAAAATTATGTATATTATACATATAACAAATTTCTAACTTTCAGTATTTTTTTAGTTAATTGTCGATATTTAATGCTTGGAGATATTTCGAGTTCATATTTGATTAGTCGTAGTAGTCTTATTTTTTACGAAATATGTTGGTCCATTATCTATCTGCGATCTCCAGCAACGATATCGTTAGATAAATAGGCGCTGGGTTAATTTTCGTTGCTTTAAATAGGAAAATATATGCAATCTGTACCAATAAATATTTTAATTGAATTATAATTTTAGAATTATATTTATGTTTATCTATATAAAAATGGTGTAAAAAATGTATAGTAATTCATAAAATGAGAACGGCTAGGCCGATTTCTGTAAAATTTTATATATATATATATAGACTTATATGTTGAAATAATATTTGAATTTAACTTTTTAGCTTTTTTTAATACATTGTACTTTTGGTGTATTATTGCAATGGTTGCAATTAAGTGCGAAACAAGTTTATTTATCAAACGTGGAGGATTTTGTAGTTATAAATCAAGAATAAGGTGTGTTTTTTAAACGTTTTAATTTTATATATTCTTTTATGTACATTCAAAATGTATATTTGGTTTTGTTTAGAGTAGAGAACAAGTCTCAAAAGCATGTAGCTGTTTCAAATGAGGAACGCGTTATACTTTTTATGTTATAATCAAGATATTTTGAATAAACCCTCCCTCTTAAGCATCTTTTTATTGTTCTCAGTGAAAAAAAAATATTAAGATAAAAATAAAAAATGTTTTCTTGAAATACAACCTCAAAGAATAGAATTTTATTACGAGTTTGCAGTACTAAAACATAAAATTTTCTTTCTTTACCATGCAATGATGTAAAAATTTATTCGTACGTTAAAAAAACAAATTTTATCTCTTATTTCTAACTTTGTGTGTGTGTGTGTGTTTTTTTTTTTTTTTTCTTTTTTTTGTTTGTTTTGTGTGTAAAATAGTAGTGATATGAATACTTACAACAATAAAATAAAATTTATATTTTTGCATATCATCAACATAAGAACTCCTTAACATGTTCTCGACATAAACATAAAAATTATAATCATAAAGTGTAATTGATAGGGTTGCATGAAGAACAAAAAATCTTCAATAAAATGTTGGGTTAGAAATAGAAAATATGATTGCTTTTGTGGAAAAATTAAACAAATCGCTTCTAAACTTAAGCTTAAAACAGACATAAAAAATCCGCCAAGTCGGGGTTTTATTGAAACACGAAGGGTTTTAAAATATTATTTTATTTTTATTAAATGTTAAAGGGGACATAGTAAAACATGCTTTAGGTAAATCTAAAATAAAGCCCTGTGCAAATGGCGTTACTATTAGGACACCTTTAAATTTTAATTTAATAAACTTATTTTTATAGACTCTAAGCAATACATTTCCTGCGCAATTCTGAAGTCTCAGCCTATTACGGTCCAAAAACAGCCACACATCTAAAAATCGCGTTACTATCGGGATACCCTTCATTTTATTTAATTTATTGTATTTATTCCTTAAGTAGATATAGCAGTGCATCTTATGTACAAATTTTAATCGTCTGCCTACATCGGCTTAAAAGAAAAGTTCATATTTATTAAGTTCACGGCCTTTGGGAAACACCCTTTTATTTATAAATTTATTGTTTACAATTATTATTGTAGCAGACATATTTGTACATACTCTGTGTGAGTTCTAAATGTCTGCCTACTACAATTGAAAAACTAAGGCCATACGTAAAAATCGCGTCAACATTGGAACACCTTTTATTAAAGCCTTAAACCTTAAAATTATTTCACTATAGAAACGCCCTTTTTATTTTAGTTTTTGTATTTTTTCTTAAAACGGACATAAAAATACTAATTCTTAAAGTACCTGCCTGATTCAGATTAAAAAACAAGGCCATTTAGGTAAAAATTACATCACTATTGGGACATCCTTTAAATTTAATTTTTTTTTTTTTTTTGCTTGATAATGAGGGGACATAGTTTAATAAACACTCTGAAAACTTGACGCATCTGCCTTGAACAGTTCAAAAAATAAATATATTTGTATGAATGTCACGAAACTTTCGGACCACCCTTAAGTATTTGTTTTTATATTGGTTACAGTAACAAATTTGCTATAAAAATTTCAAGAGACTCCCTATTAAAATTCCATAGATCGAAGACTGTGACAGACATGGTAACGGGTTACGTTTTTACCCATTTGGTGAAGATCCCTAAAAATAAAAAAATTTAATGCCAAATACGAAAATATTTACAATTTTGTGGCAATTTATTCTAAAAAAAATTAATAATAAAATAAATATAAATTAACAAGTAAGAGTGCCATAATTGACTTTGGCGAATCTTATATACCCTTCACCAGTTATGTAAGTTTAATTTAGTGAAGTAACTCCACTCAAAAAACATATACTGGGGTTGGGGTGACACATAATTGAAAAAAAAATTTATTACTTTATATAATTTTACATAAAAATTTTAGCGGTTCCTAATAAGTTAAGCATTTTTTTCCAATTTTAGTATTTCCTGAAAGATCTCTTCAAAAGCTTTTAAATGATACCCATATTCATATCTTAAACAATTTTTAAATTTCAGAGGCCCGTAACTCGGGAAACATGGGCGAGTGCCAATTTTCTCACTTGATATTTATTCTTATTTTTTATTGCTCCATATATTAGTTTTTTGATCGGAGTTACTTCCTTACTCGAAATAATATGGAAAAGTTGGAAGTAGGCGTAGCCTTTTTCCCTGCTGCCTCGAAGGACATGGACTAATCAGTCTGATTTCCAATAGCACCTCTTTTGACACTATATCTGATCGAATGATTCAACACGGACGGGCACAATCGTACTTTTCTATAAAAAGTTCAGAGGCCCACAACTCGGAAAATATGGGCAACCAATTACTGGTTCTTTTGCTTCTTTTTTAATTCTCTATCGCCCCATATATATATATATATATATATATTTTTTTATTGGAGCTACTTCATTGTTCCAAATAATATGAAAAAATTGGACATGGACCGATTTTGCTGACTTTTAATAGGAAAATTCTTAAAACTATGACTGATCGATTGGCGTATTTTAATTTTCTCTAGCTCATCTAGTGCCTTCGCAAAGTTCATTTCAACACTAGCAGAGACGGACACCGCTCACTCGACTTCACTATACATATGGACTCAGAACATCTATACTTCATTATTACAAACTGAATGAAAAACTTCCATCTTTGCTAAAAGATATAAAAATACAAAAATATACAACAAACAATTTGTACGAGTATAATATAAAATTTTTTACAAATATAAAAGTTAACATGTGTCGAATTTATCGGAGCTAAAATATTAACAAGCAATCGAATACAAAAGAGTAAAAACACACACGCATCCACACACAAGTTAAAAGAGTTAAGAGGATTATATAAAATCTTGTGTCTTCCTTTAACATAAATGCATACAGATGTAACCAAATTCTTTAGGCCACCCAGCAAACACATACTAAACATTTGAAATAATATTTTTGCATTTAATAATAAGTGCAGTTCGCAAACTATTTTTAACCGACTAAACAAGCTGAGTAATTTTGGAAATGAATACATTTAGAAAACATTTTTGAAAGAGTTGAAACTACAGGGTGTACGTAATTTTAGCGTATTTTTATGCACTAAGGAGCAGAAAGCTGAAATTATAGTAATGTTCGTAACGCTTTAGTTCCCCAATAACAAAATGCTAAAAAAAACTAAGTTAAATAGTAAAGGTTGTCCCTGTAATTAACGAACGTTACCTTATCTCTTAAATAGTTATAGATAGATACTTGGTATTTTTACAAATACGAGGGCTGCTCTTTATATTTCTGGCCTAATAGTGAAAATGCGAATATTTATAATCAAAAATTATTTTATTGTTTTTCAAAGTATTCTCCAGCAAGATTTATACACTTTTGCATGCGCTCACACCAGTTGTCGAAGCACTTTTTCCACTTCGATTGAGACACCTCTAAAAAATGGTTTTTGAACACTTCAACAGCTTCTTCTGGCGACGAAAACCGTTGACCACACATTTTTTCTTGATGTGCGGAAACAAGAAGAAGTCACTAGGTGCCAAGTCAGGGCTGTACGGCGGATGACCCATTAATTCGACGTTTTGGCCGGTCAAAAACGCTCTGGTTTGAGCCGATGTGTGAGAGCTCGCGTTGTCATGGTGAACAATGATTCGTCTTCTCTTGTTGGTTTTTCGAATTTCTCCGATGACTTCAGGCAAACAACTTGTAGTGTACCACTCAGAAGTGACCATCCTACGTTGCTCAAGCGGAACAGTCGCCACATGACCAGTTTTGCCGAAGAAACAGGCAACCATTTGCTTCGAAGCGCTTCTTCCACGAACAACTTTCGTTGGATTTTGCTCGTCTTTGAAGACCCATACGGTCGATTGTTGTTTCGTTTCGGGCTCATACGCATAGATCCATGATTCATCACCTGTGACGATCTTTTAAACGTCTTTTGAAGCACCGCAATCGTATTTTTGCAACATTTCTTTGCACCAATCGACTCGAGCCTTTTTTTAAGCGACTTTCAAATTGTGCGGGATCCAACGAGAACAAACCTTTTTTACGGCCAGGTGTTCATGCAGTATTGAATGTATGCTGGTGGAAGTAATGTCCAAGGTATATCGCATGTCGATCTTGCATTATGAGTTCACGCACGGCATCAATGTTCTCTGGCACAACAGCCGTTTTTGGACAATCTTCACGGAATTCGTCTTTGAGCGAACTTCGGCCACGACTAAATTCATTATACCAATTTTTCACAGTGCTATAGGATGATGCTTTATCATCATACAAAGATTTAAGTTCATCAATGCACTCTTGTCGTGATAATCCACGTCGAAAGTTGTGAAAAATTATGGCACGAAAATCTTCACGAGTTGATTCCATTTTTTTCTATATTAATTTTTTCAAGTCACTGTAAACAACACAAATAATGGTCGTACGTCAAAATGTTTTGAGTACGATTATGCTTAAAAATGACAAACTTTCCAATGGAAATGTCAGATTGCACTTGGCAGCACTCAGTGTTGCCAGGCCAGAAATATATATAGCAGCCCGCGTAATACTATATCGGCTAAATAAAAAAATTTAATATTAAAAAATGTCCCCATGCGAAGCGTCAATTTATCTCTTGAACCGTTTTAGACAGGTACTTGAAATTTTCATAGAGTATGTAAAATGAAAATAAGTATTATAGGGTATCCCATACTTATCTCTTGAAACGTTTTAATTAAAATTTTATTTTATATACGCTGACATTCTTTCTGCCCACCTGTCTATTCGTCTGTTCTTCCCTTTATTTTTTTTTTTTTTGAAATTTTAAAAAATTGTTTCCTTAATGTAACTGTAACGTAGAAGAAGAATTCATATTTTGATTGTTTGCTGGGGGTGTTTGTGTGCAAGTGAAAGTTTACACAAAAGTATAAAGTTTTTTGTATTGTTCACATACATACACACATATGTATGTAGATATTCCATGCGTAGACAAAAATTTCTGAAAAGTTTACATGTAAATAATTTCAACATGAATATGTTCATATCTCCATAACTACAGATTAACACAAATGTTTCAATATTTGCATAAAATATTCGATTTTGTTGTTAACCCTTTAAAATTACTTTATTTCTTTTACTGAATATTAGTTTAACCCTTTGACATGGGAATTAATTTCGGCAGATTTTTGCAGCTTTAAAAGGAATCAAAGAACATGTGTAAAAAATTATGGGTAGAAATTTTTATTCTAAAGTGGGTTTTAAAGATGTATATTTTATGGGAAAATCTGCATTAAAATTTCTTAATATTCAAATGTACATGAATAAAAGAAACACTTAAAAATTTATCAAGAAAATAAGCGAGAAAATCAATTTTTTTTTTTAATTTGAAAATAAAGTTTCACATATAAGGGGCTGCGTCGATGATGACTAAACAAAATATATAAAAGAGATCTCAAGTTGACTTGAAATTTTACAGCCCCTTAGAATTTAAAAACATCATCAGAACGAACCTGCAACTGCAAATTAATTTCATGCATGCTAAAATTTCAACCAGTGACGGGTTGATAAAATCGACGTACATTATAATGTACGCCACGCATTAAAGGGTTAATTCAAATGACTCTAATTAGAAAGCCTTTTTTCGGTTTCGTCATAACACTTGGAATAATGAAGTAACTTCAATAAAAAAAAACTAATATATGGGGCGATAGAGAATTGAAAAAAATAAATAAAAGATCAAGTAAAAAAATCGGCGCTCGCCCATATTTTCCGAGTCATGGACCTCTGAACTTTTTATAGAAAAGTACAATTGTGCACCATATTTTTTAAATATTAATATGGGTATCATTTTAACACTTTTGAAGGGATCTTTAAGAAAGTACTAAAACTTTTAAAAAAATGCTTAACCCATTAAGAGCCGATGTCATTTTTATGTAAAAATTTATATATTAGCGGTACCAATTTTTTTTTTATTTTTTAATTCTCTGTAACTCCAATATTTGCTTTTCTGATTGTAATTACTTCACTAAATTAGATATGCGTAGATGACGAAGGATGTATAAGATTCGGCATACCTTATTATAGTACTCTTACTTGTTTTCTCTAACTTCTTGTTAACTTTTCCGTGTACATAAAACGAAATTTACTTAAAAAAAAACAATATTTGAAGGCACATCTAACAGACTAAAAGTAAAAAAAAATATATACAACCATACGCATCGTTGATTTAATTCGATTTTAAGTGAATTTAGGAATATTTTTTTATTCTGCTCTATAATAGCAGTTATTGTTATTGTACTGCTGTATTTTATTTATTTCTGACATTTGAACTTAACTTATATTTATCCAAATATGAAATGTTTTCTAATAAAACGGAAACAGCAATAATATTTTCGTATAAATTGAAATTTCTAAACATTTTAGTTTCTAATTTTACACAGATGATTGCATTTCGAAATAATTTATATTGCTGAAAGACACAAAAGCAAAATTATTTTTTTTTCAAAACTTATGTAGTTGAAAGCAAAATATTGTGTTTCAATAAATAAAATACTGCCTTTGTTAATTTTTTATCCGACTTCAAAAAAAGAAGGAGGTTTTACATTCGGCTGAATGTTGCTTTTCTTATATTTGTGCCTGCAGAACTCAGTCATTTCTGAGGGTGTACCCATAATTGATGTAAATTTACTTTTATGGGTCTATCTTTTGAACCGCTTTAGACAAACGCTTGAAAATTGGACAGAATGTCGATTACTTTGGCAGATTTAGTAACGAGTGTTAATATTAAAAATTATAATTTAAATTTATGTTTATGTTTATTATGTTTATTTTTAGCAGTTGTAGATAACGAACCCGTATTGCTAAGTCCGCTATAACAACAAGTCTAAAATTTGGATTTGGAAGTTAAAGGGTGTCCCTAATAGTTGATGTAATTTCAAGTGTGTGCCCAAACTTTTTAACCGTTATAGACAGAATGTTGAACTTTAAAAGGCCCTATATTGCTAAGCCCGCTATATCAATGAGTTTATAATTTTAATTTAGAAATTAAAGGGTGTCCCATATTTGAAGTAGATTTACTTATATGGGCCTATCTTTTGAACCCTTAAAGACTAATGCTTGCAAATTGGACAGAATGTTGATTGCTATGGCCGTTATAATAACAAGTATTAATATATAAGAGTGCCCCAATAGTTCACTTAATTTTATGTATATGGCCATACTTTTAAACAGTTGTAGCCAGAAGATTGAAATTTACTAACTCAGCTATAAAAACAAGTATAAAATTTGATTTTGAAACAAACAGGTGTCCCAATAGTTGACGTAATTCGTTGTATATGGCCGAACTTTTGAACCGTTATAGACCGACAACTGAAATTTTTAAGAGAACTGTTTTGCTAAGTCCACCATAACAAGAAGCTTATAATTTGAATTTAGATACCAAAGGGTAGATATAAACCCATGAATTTTACTACTTTGTTTGGTATAATAAAAAGTATAAAAATTTTAAATTATAAATTAAAGGGTCTTACAATAGTTGATGTAATCTGATGTATATTTGCAAATTGTTGATCCGTTATAGACAGACGGTTAAAATTTACACAGAACCTGATTGCTTAATCTACTACAACAGCAAGTATATAATTTGGAAATTAAAGGGTGGCCCTTTAGTTGCTGTAATTTGATGTGCATTGCCAAAATATCGAACAGTTGAACAAGTATAAAGCTTGAGGTGGAATATGAGGGTGTCCCAATAGTTAATATAACTAATTTATTTGGCCATACTCTTTAACCGTTATAGGCAGACAGATGATGTCTGTTGTGAAGTCGGTTTTTTTTTTGCAAGAATTTTATAGTTAAAGCATTTACATTAAAATTTAATATCCCAACATTTAATTCAGAATAAAAAAGTCCTTATTTTCTTGTAAAAAATATCAGCGGCAGTCGTCATTGATAGCGTTTTTAAGCCTCCCCACAGTTTTAAAGGGTTGTATGGGTCTCATTCAAAAGATCTCTATGGTTAGTACGATGGACTTATACGTGGAAGTCGGTCGAGTGGAATAACAGTTATGTCGTCTTAAAATACCAAAAGTCGAACTGTCATTACAAAAGAACAAATATAAAAATTTTGATTTTTATAAAACCCGTTTCCAAAGAATCACATCTCTCTTTTTTTTTGAGTAAACTTCTAACTTCATCTTCGCATAGTTCGAATCATTTTTCAAAATTTTATGTCATCTTCTGTCTATCTTCTTCTATAAATATAAAACACATAATTTCTTTTATTTGTTAGAGGGCTATAACTGCAAACACCCTGGAATTTTTGCAGTTTTTTATCAGAAGTGCGATTCACCACACTCTTTTAACGATTATCGGTTAGCTAAATTAAATTAACAACAAAATAGTCAATGATTATATTCAGTTACAGTTTTAAACATATTTGCTGTTGTTAAAAATCAGCTGTTGTGTTTAGCAAGTTACTTATCGTTAAAAAAGCGACTATAATTTTAGCGAGTTGTTAAATCTGTCGACAAAATATAAAACGTTCAATATGTGCTTATGTATGTACATACATTCACACATACACATAAGCATAAACCTAGAACATAAATATTGGAATGCTAGGTAAACACAGTTTATTTTTATTTTAATTATATTAAACATATTTGTTTAACTGTGTAAGTAGATATACTCGTACTAACATTTAAAATTTATATTAAAAAATCAATTTCTGTCAAAAAAAAATATCGCGCATAAACATATATCTTGAACGTATTTAAGAAGAGGTATTCGCAACTCTGCAACGAAAACAATTATTATGGTTTTCTTATTGTCATATTCCAGACATTCATATTGAAAAATACGCATTCATGTGTATAAATTAACATGTAAGAAATAAGCACTTGCATGTACCTCGCTTGAATTCACATATTTTTATTCTTCTCTTTTGTGTTTTTCATTTATTTGCTGACGGAGATGCCACTCAATTTTAAAGACGTCTATTATCATTAAGCTGAAGTTAGTGAATCAACTAATCGTTACTGCAAACAACAGAAAATGTCGACAAATATAACGATTGTCGTACTGTTTAAAATTAGCAAATCGCCCTATACTCGTAGATATGCGCTTTGTAAAATATTGTATTTTTTTTTTTCTTAAAATTTCACTTGGTCGTGGCACTTCCTATACAAAGTAAATACATTTTAACGTGTTATTTAGTAACTGTAATAGGTAGCAATTTCGCTTTGACGCTCAATAATCAATGTCGGTAATTTAAATAATTAATCGAGATAATAAAAAATAGCACGAAAAAAGGATTTTATTTTGAAAATTATTTAATATAATAAAAAATTCCCGTTGTTTAATTTAATTTTAATTATGTTTAAATAAATCTCAGATTAATATGCTCGATGTGGCAACGAACTGGGTAGATATGAATAATGGGCGTGGTACCTCTCATACAAAGTGAAAAACTTGTACCATGCACCTATAGATAGAGTCTTGAAATTTTGAGCAAGTATATAAGTTTTTATAGTCTGGCAGACTTTATTGGTACGCTGGGCGTAGTACCTCCTACAAAAGTTATTAGCGAAAAGTTATTAAACTTCGTTTTTAATATGCACAGTCTAGCCAAATACTGAATGAATTGGCACTGTGGGCGTGGTACCTTTTATATAAAATGAGAAGTTGTCATTTACCCACAAGTACAAGTAACTTTCACAATAGTGTACAGAATCAAAAAAAAACTGGCTGATTTGGAAAAGCGGTTATATTATGATTATTCCAAATGGGGTAACGAAGCGCACCGTACCAAAAATTCCATGTTTTGTACTGATGCATTCACTGCATTCAATTTCTCACACAAATTGCCGACAAATTTCAATTCCCTAAATATTGTTTTAGCGTTATAATAATATGAATGGATTTCAACACTCGTTTTAAACAAAAAATTTCTTAAATTTATTTTCATTTTGCATGTGCATTTTATTGCCTGCACATAAATACGGAAAGTCGAGAAATCTTTGTTGCTTATACTTTAACGAACACAGCAGGACACTACCTTTGGCTTGGTTCATTGCCTTGCACTCACTCTTTTTGTGTGTGTGTTTTTTCTGTTCTTGTTAATAAAAGTTTCTTTGTTAAAACATTTTAAGGCTTAAGGATTTCATGCATCAATGGTATGGCGAATGGGTGCATGGAAAATGTGTTACTGTTTGTGTTAGTATGCATGTATTAGTTAACGCTTAGGATATTGTATACCATCAGTACTTTCAAACAGTAAAAACTACATGCACTCGTAAAGTATATTGTTCTCATATGTACGTGTGATGCTATAACCCAGCAAACAAAAACTTGAGGCGTTGAGAATTCTTAACTCATTTAATTTTTCATTCATTTCATTCATTTTTTTTAATTCATAAAACATTTTATAAATTTTTTTGTATTAAAAAAACAAAAAAAAAGACTAAATTCCTACACTTCTATATTAAGTCTGCTGGGATATAGTGTGTGTTTAGGCGAAAGTGTATATGTATTTTTAATCGCCATTTCCTATGTTAGCTTATGCATACATAAAGTAGAAGTTATAGTAACAATGCACGAGGGCAGCCCAGGAATGACATTAACTAAACAATAAGTATACAAAAAATTCCTAATATTTCATTAGTTGGAACTTTTGGAAGCCTTACCTGGATACGCTGCCCTACTTACTGTACTATTCCCTCAATTCCAAAATTAGCCTACAAATTTCTATGATTATAAGTGAAAATAACCAGTTTAATAAAGTTTCAAAATTACTTTTTATTTATGAAAAAGCCAATACTTGATTTTAGATAAAGTAAGCGATAATGTACTGCAAAGTGTAGTGACCCGACAGTGTACAAAGGTAATGATGTGTTTCACTAGCTTGTTTTCGCGTTCTTAAAAGGAGCCACTAGGATTTAGGTCTTTTGCGGTGGGTTCTCATAGTGTCCAAAAACGTAATGTCCATGAAGTTTATGTCGCACTAAAAATTGACATGATGTCCATGTATATTTTGTCGCTATGAAAAACGACATAATATCCATGTGTTGTTTTTTTAACACTTAAATCAACATCAACTTTGTTTGCCAAATATTTTTTTCGGTAGGGAGCAAGGATTTTCTCTTCTATGGTATAAATAACACCTGCTTCGCTTACCAAAAATTTTTTGTATAGTCGGCATTCGGCTTTTTCCTCTATCGTATAACCAACACCGGCTTCGGTTACTAAAGATTTTCTTCAAGCAAATGTATAAAAAACGGTGCATTTTTTGTTATATAGAATACTATACTTAAACTATATATCTATAAAATCCATGATGGACATTATGTCGAATCGTCACATTGTGTCACTTTATGCCACCGGCTTTTGCTAGAATTAAGAAAAGATGTAAAGACACTGCTATTTATGCCGATGTCAGCCGAAAATAGAAAATTTCATCAGCTGATACTTAAGGGTAAGTAAGAATTTGACACGACACGGAATAGTATATTAACTGATGCTTATCGTATTTTATTAAATAAATAGTCTACTGTGAAAAAAATTATCAAAATATCTGCGTTCCTATGATAAAAAAAAAACAGTTGTCATAAGTCCTAAAACCTGTAGTGAGATTCACTAACCTTAAACAATACGACAATTGTTATACTTGTCGACATTTTCTGTTGTTTGCAGGAACGATTAAGTGATTCGCTAACTTCAGCTTAATGATAATAGACGTCTCTAAAATTGAGTGGCATCTCCGCCAGCAAACAAAAAAAAAACACAAAAGAGAAGAGTAAAAACATGTGAATTCAAGCGAGGCACATGTGTTTATTTCTTATTTCTGTTGTTTGCAATAACGATTAAAGGCCAGGATTCACTATCATACTCACTCGTGCGATCTATCAAAAATTGCATGTGTGTTCAAAAAGTATGATAGTGTGGATTAAAAAAATATGTGCGTGACAGGCTTTTTTACAGATTTGTACCATTTTATAATATTTTAAGATAATTCATAAAACAGTTTTCTCTAAGCGATCAGAGTTGATTTTTTTTACGACACCATTTTGGAACAATTTTTAAAGTAGGGCAGAATTCCTTAAGATTAACGATAATAGACACAAGTTGAAATTGAGTGGCATCTCCGTCAACGATTAAACGTAAAACACGAAAGAGAATAGTAAAAAAACGTGAATTTAAGCGAAGCACACACATGTGTTACGAAATGTGTTACGAAAGTACGAAAATGAGATGAGAGGAGTATGAGAATAAGAAAAGCATAATAATTGTTCTGGCTGTGGAGTTGTCTCTTCTTAAATACGTTCAAGACATATCGCTCATTTACTTCAATAACATCATAACTCTAAATTTCAAATTTTAGTGTTAATTATACAGAATTGTTCGCCATTTATATTGTGTAAAAGTTTCATCTTTATGCCTTTTGTACTTTTAACGTTTTAAGAGAATAAGTCGTTATTTCTTTTCATGTTTGGAGTCTTTGTTTGTCAATAAGAACGACACATTTTGAGTTGTGCAGTAAACTTCATAACGTAAAGATTATATCGCTTTCGAAAACATTGTTACATTTCGTTTTGCGACTGTATATATGAAAAAAAGATATTTTGAAATGTACCGGCTTTTCGCACATAATGTATTATTTTTAATTATGGCTGTGTTGATGAAAAATATTATTTTCACAAATAATGACATTTTTTAGTTTACCGGATATATTTTTACAGCAATAATTTCACAATTCAAACATCCCATATAGTTTGTCCAAGACCTCCCTTTTAATATATAATTTTGATGGAATTTAAGCAGTCTGATTTTTTTACCGATGGCGAGAACAAGTCAAAAACTTAAAGTGCGATTATCTTAAAATGAATTTTTTTGAGTTATGACGTTTTTCAAATAAATGAGCGATATGATTATGTGAAATTTTTTTAAATAAAAATGTATTTTTGAAATAAATTTTAAATGTGCGTATATCTGCTTTTATAGTTAAACAAATATATTTAAATTAATTAAAATGAAAACAAACTGTGTTCGGATTTATATTTTCTGTAATTATGATTATGTATAAATATAAATGTACATACATAAACACAGGTTGTACGTCGTTTATTTTGTCGACAGATTTAACAACTCAAAAATTATTACTAACCTGCTATAACCAATTGTAGAATGTAGAGTAGGTTCTGCTGTGATCTCTACTAATAGTTATATATTTTTTGTTTTTATTGTTTAAAAATAATCATTGGTTGTTTGTTACAAAAATAAAATATTTTTTCACAAAATATTAGCGGGCATTTTTTAAAGCTTTTACATTTTCCTAACGCACTTCTGGTACCGCTCTCGTAGTTATATAGTTTTATTGTTATTGCCATGGAAAATTTTTATTGTTGTTTTTATTTTTATATAGTTTTGAGAAAAACACAACAAGAGAAATTATACACTCTCATAAGTTTTCCGAATAAAATTTATTTACATATGAACCTTGCAAAATTTACATACAAATATTGTTATTAATAGTGTTGTTGTTGTTGTTTGCAGTATTACTTCATGCATGTGCCTGCACACATGTGTAAACATACAGAGCATAAAGAATTTATATTTATGCTTGTTTCAACTCTTTATAAATTACCTGGCTTTCAGTTTTTTTCTACCTAAAACCTCCATCCAATTAGTGTTTTTCTATTGCATGAAACTTTTTTCCATATTGTTTTGTTTTTTTTTTTTTCTTTTTTGCTTCTTTTTATTGTTTATGGCTTTGTTTACACTTAGTTAACTAAAACAAATGAAATTTTTTTTTATTAGGATACAAACAACATGATTTCCTGGCCAAAAGTCAGTATATTAATGCAACAGAGTTCTTGGCGACAATTCAAAAATAATATGAAAAGAAGTTTAAATAAAAATTATTTCTTTACCCTGGAGTTAATGTCGACGTCGTTGACGCCATTTCAACGCCGAAAAAGTTGAAACAGATTGAACTTTTACGGCGTTGCAACGCGTTGAGATTAACTGCTCTCATATAATTTCATACGATTCAACTTTTTTTTTGACATTTGACGCCGTCAACGACGTCGACATTAACTCCAGGGTTAAAAAAAATTTTATGTATCAATTTTTAAACTAAAAAGTATACAAGAGTTTTACAAGATTTTTCGAGACTGCAAATAAATGTTAGATATTTATTTCAATATTTTAATATAAAAAAACTCTTAAATCGGTCCTCAAAGGCGCGGGATTTAAAAAAAGATAATGTTTGGCTATGTTTGCTTATATTTGTCAACCTATAGTGAACTGTACACTGTACAAAATATAACTAGTGCAACTAGGAACACGCTGTTGTAAATTCCTATTAAATTCAAATGAAATTCAGAACATTGTGTATAGAAAAATATTTTTGTGGTATTCTCAACTCATGACAATTCATTCATTCGTTTATTAATATAATATAACAGTCATTTTGCTTTAATATAAAAACATCTTTTATTTAATACTCAGAATAGAAAAATTGTTGTGGTTGTCGCAAATATTGTTACTATCAATACAAATATGCTTTTGATTTGATTCAGAATAGCAGTGTTACTTAACCTAAATAAAATCATAAATAAATGAAAAATGTTGTACATGTTGCAGCAGATGTTTATATACAAATTCTAGCAACACACACATTAGTTTTGAAGTGAATGGTAAACAAATTAAAATTATGGTGATTTGGTTAGGTACGTGTCCACAATCTCTGTTATAGATGCTTAAAATTTTGTTTTTTGGAATTTAAATGATCAAATAAAATTAAGCTCCAAATTTACACTAACTTACATTCTCGAGCCTCACTTAATAAATTTAGAAACATATGGACTTAAATTATTCAACCTACATCAAGGGTGAATAAGTTTACCAAGTATTGACTATGGCGAATTCACTGTTAATTTAATTGTGAATTCCCATATAAATAAATACCAACTTTTTATGTCTCAAGTTGAAAATCTACACACTGAGGAAAAATTTGTAAATGGTTTAATCACGAAAGCCATAGTATGTTCTCTGTAATAATTAATTGCTATTTTTAACAATATTTAAGTCACGATAAAAAAGTTATTGTTAATGGTTAATATGCACGAAAAGCGCAAAATGTGTGTTTTGAATTTTAGAGTGTTACAAACGAATTTTTTAACTATCCAATAATAATAACAATAATATTCTAAAAATAAATATGATATGTTAAGTGTAAATATAACAATTCAAAATATTTTAAGTAGAATGTAAATTATTAATAACAAAATAGTAATAATTATTTAATAAGAAAATTTATTATTTGGAATCTTTTTTATAATAATTTACTTTAATTGTGCTTGATTCCTTCATATATAAATATTTTATTTTTTAAACTAAACTAAAAATGAAATGTATTACTGCGAGGAAAGCATATCCATATGGCCATTTCGCTACTACTCATATATAGCTCATCAGTGGATTCTATCCAAATTTTGTAATAAAAACCTGAGAGTCTTATACTTAAAGCCAAATTGATTAAATGAGAATTCCATTGAACCAATAAGGCAAAAAGCCATAAAAAAAACTCATGAAATATTTATATTTGAAGGTATCAAGCACAATTAAAGTAAATAATAATAATAATAATTATTGAATAAAAATAAATTATTTAATAAAATAAGTAAGTAAAGTTATGTATAAATAAAACTATTCACCCCTATCATGAATATATTTTCACCCGAAATTTTTTCCCTTTTCCCCAAATTGCAATCGTGAATAATTCACGTGAACAATTTTTCACTTAAACAAAAATTCCCCTTATCGGAATTGATTTTTTCCCTCGAAATTTTTTCCCTTTTCCCTTAAATTTGTTCACTTAAATTTTGCTGGGGAACTGCATACATTATGCCAGTTTTTATAGGTTTTAATTAGAATATTTACATCAATAACACATTTATTTAATTCAATATCAGTTAGTGCAGTGCAGACTGACATTATGCTCGTCAAGATACAAAACAAAGAGATTTATCTATTGGTTATAAATTTATGAAGATTTTTTATTAAAAAAATATTTTTTAAATAATCCGATACAAAAATTTATTTTATTGAAATGGGTCAGTACCAATGTCTAGGGCATGTTAGGCAGGCAGCCGTGTTGACACAGCCCACTTGGGTCCATTGATTGGACCTTTTGTGTCTAGGGTAACTTCAAGGGCTTTTTAGCGTCTTGCACGTCACGTTCTTGAAATGAAATTATTCTCTGTTGTAGTATCTCCTCATCTTGCAACAACAGAATAGCACCAATCATTAACATTTCTAAATTTTTCATAACTTCAAAAAAATTTGAATATTTGTTTCCCTCATAATATTTTCTTCTTTCTAATTTGTATTCAGTACGAATTGATAGCGGGAACAAACGTTCCCATGAAACTCAGATAGCAATTTTCCCTTCATGGGGAATGAAAATTTCATGGAAACAAAAATTTCACATTTTGTTCACGGTAGGGGTGATTAACTAATTAGTCTAATAACTTATTATTATATTAAAACCAATTTCAAACATAAAATTTGTTTAATGTTAGTCATAATTATGGTTATATTTCACAATGTCATTTTTATGTATAACTACAAAATGGTTTGTTTTTGCGAGTAGAGCAACAATTTGTCATTTCAAAAAAATTTTTTATGTTCTCAAGGCAACGAAAACTTTTTATAACCTTTTTTTGTAAAATAAAATATAAGATAATTTGAAAAGTAAAATGTGGCAACTTCTAGCATCGTGTAATTAAGCGGCCGAGAGAGCCAAGTAACAAAAGGGCTTAAAAAGGGAATTTCAGCGATAAAATAGGAAGCAAAATACATATCGGGATTATATGCATCAATCAAAACTAAAAAAAACAAAAATGTTAACAAATAGTGGCTAGAATTTAACACTTTTAAAAGTATAAAATTTGTTTTTAGCATAAACATACATAAACTGTTTTAAATAACAAATAAAAAATTTAAAACTTTTACATATTTCCATGCAAAAGATCTTGTGTTTTTATTTCCGTGAAACTTTTTAAAATCCATACCACTAATTACTTCGGATCACATAACATTTACATGGAAATGATTTCAACAAGGCAGATTTATTTTACTAGGTAATAGCGTAAAATAAATCTGCCTTGTGATTTCAACTTTAATTGTTATTTGAAATATGAACAGTAATTTTTATATAAACGGTATAAAGAACATTACTGCAGTGGTAGGATTATTGATGTATAAGGAACACGAAAATACTGATGAAAAATATAAATTTTGTAAAAGTATTGTTTTCACAAAAATGCTGGCGGCTAAAAAATAACTTTTTTTTTAAATAAACCGAAGCAAAATTAAAAGCAAATATTTTTTGAAGAAATTCATTACAACTGACATTAATTACGTTAAATAATTATTAATTAAGAAAATAAATTTTGTTTGATTTTTAAGTAATAGAGGACTTAAAAAATAATTTATTATACTTTATTAAACGGAACTCAGCATTCTGCATCTTGCTTGTAGCTGCTGAGAAATTTAATTGAAAATTGACTTATTTTCGGCTTTTTGGTACTTTTTAGTTTAATTTCTAAACATTTTTAGAAAGAAAAATTATTTACAAATGTATGCGGATATTTTCCATAGAAAACAAGAAAAATTAGACGCTAGCAGATGAAATGCAGCATTTTTTGGACCGCCACATCCTTCATCAACATTCTTCGCATCTATCTACCTTATATTATGTACGTCTCGTAAACATCATCTATTTAACCAACTAATCATAATTTTAATTTGGTGAGACGAAGTCCACACACAACTTAAAGCATTTCTTTGTCGTTCTCTTCGTAACTCATCTTGTACATTTGTTGTTGCTTTTGTACTAACCTTCGGTTAGCCACGAAGTGAAACTTTTTATTTTTAAAATTAAATAAATTAATATATTAACGAATTTTAAGTTTCTTGGAATTGGAATTTATTTTTTAATAACATGTCGACATGTCTTATTTTTAGAATGTATCAAAATATATAATTGGCAATTAAGCATTTCGTCCTTAGCACACATTTTAATGCATTAAATCGTTCGTTGTCTTTGATTGCGAATGCAAGAAAAAGTTATTCCATGCCAAATAAGAGTTGTAGTGTTTTAGTCCTCAAAAAACAGTTATTTTTGACGATATGTGGATCCGATTCCTAAGTAACAATTTTTATTGCAGCTTTCTTTAGCGAGGGAACTTTTGGAACCTCTAACACATAAAAATATTGTTACGAAAATAAGATCTGGCAAACCCTGTTGTTCTTGTCCGTACGTGCGTGTTAAAAAACAGTGGTAAATGAGTTACTTTCACTAATTGTGGGTGTATAGAACAATACGACAATTAGCTAACAAATGTTGAGCAATACCTCCGCTTGTCTAAAAAGGAAAAAAACGTAACAGTATTATATTTCGAAAATATAGAAAAATCCTCTAAATAAATATGTGTGAGTAGGTGTAATAAAAAATTGTAAATTTAACAACAACTTTGATTAAAAATTTCCAAGTACTTAGAAAAAATGTTACACAATTCCTTGAAAAGAGTCTTAATTCTTGACATTATTTCAAACTAAGAAATATCTTATTTCACCTTCAAGCAATAAAAAACAAACTATTTTTTACAAGACTCTTTTTTCCACTCTACACACAGTTTTGAAATATTTGGTTACAGTTTTTGGATATTCTACTTTTTGTTTGAAAAAAAACTATCACTTTTTCTTGAGGCACATACTCGTATATGCTTAGATCGAAAGAAAAACTAAGAATTTTTCGTACATTAAAGAAACGAAAAAACAAGAACCCAAAATGTAGAACACATTGTTCCTAATAATAAATGAAATTTCTACTTTTTTTTTGCATACTTTGCGGCTGTAAGATGCCAACTTTGTCTTGCAAAAACAAAGTGGAATGCAAGTAAAGAAAAATGCATGACGATAAGTTTTCATGTCTGTAATTTTTGCTGCTTCTTCTCTCATTTTAGGATGGTTGTAATATAATAGTCTTAAAGTAAAATAATTACGCAAAATTGCTAACAAAGAGCAATTTACATAATCCTAAAGCAAAAATTAAATGACCGTAAGTATCTATGTTGCATCATTTTAAGTAATAAAAGTAGTTTTTATAGAATACGAAAAGTTTAAAATCTGTTTAAGAAATTATAAATACTAATTATACGAGTAATTGTATTATGCAAAATACAAAAAAAAATTTTATTTGCCTTAAATAATTAAGGATTTATACAAGGATAATATAATAAGAAGGAAAAAGAATATTAGAGAAAGAATTATAAGGGATTTACTAAGTTTTTTTTATCTCTTTCTCTTTTTGTTTGTCACTCAGAAGCTTACAAAACATTTAATCAAACAAAAGTTGCAATAAAAAATATATAAAAAAGAGGTTTCGCATTTATAATAAAAATTTTAATAATTTTTCCATATCTTGTTTCAATTTTCGTTTCTACTCCTGCACCATAGTTGGAAAAAGGGTATATCTGAGTTTGTCATTTCGTTTGTAATTTCTCCAATATCCATTTCCGACACCATAAAGTATATACATTCTGAGTTCTTATGCATAGCGAAGTCCGTTTGTCCGTGTTGTGTTAAAATCAAGTTGATTTCACAAAAAAAAATAAATATGTCAATCGGTTAAAGAGGTGATAGAAGAGGTGCTATTGGAAATCAACATGTTCGGTCCATGTCCTTCCAGGCAGCAGGAAAAACACCTACCTCTAATTTTTTTATGTCATTTAGAACAATAAAGTAACTCTAATCAATAAAGTAAATATATGGGGCGATACAGGATTAAAAAATAAGAAAAAAAACATTAATTGAATAAATTGGCGCTCGCCCAACTTTTCCGAGTTACGGGGCTCTGAAATTTAATTTTTTTTTAATATCAATATGGGTATCATTTTAAAGCTTTTAAAAATGTCTTTAAGGAAATACTAAAATTTTTTTAAAAATGCTTAACCCATTAAGAGCCGATGTCATTTTTATGTAAAATTATATATGTACGTATATGCAGTAACAACATTTTTTTATCTTTTAATTCTCTGTCACCCCAATATTTGCTTTTCGAATGGAGTTACTTCACTGAACTAGACTTACATAGATGGTGAAGGGCAAATAAGATTCGGCACAGCCGAATATAACACTCTTACTTGTTTTTTAAATGACTTTGTTTGCGTTTTAAATTATTTTAGGAGGTTGGGATGTTCCTAATTATATAAATTATATAATATTAAATACTGCAAGTGCTTAGCGAAAAACCAGAAATTTCTAAGCATGTAACTGATTGCTTTTCATTCATATCCCAGAGCTTAACAAAGTATACCCATGCGTAGAGCTACAGCTGCCTAAACCAGTAATAAATAATGGTATTTTTTTTAAGTTTCACGTAGGCGTGGCACATCCAATACAAAGTAAATATTTATTATCATTTTACTTGGTAACTGTAATAGGTACACACAGAAAACAGACAGGTATAAATTCGATTGGTATGTTCACAATTTAATTACTAATATAATGATTTGATTTTTAATATTAATAATGAATAATTTTATTAATATTTTATATTAAAAGCTAACAAATGATATTTGCCTCCAAATGTTGGTTGTAACACCTCTTGAAAAAGTTAAAACGACCGATTTTTATGTTTACTAAAATCTATTCTATTGAATAGAAGATGCAACTAAATTTATTCAGCATATTATAACTGATAACCAAATTTTTGGTAGATGGAATCATAAAAATCGATTGTGTCTTCTAAAATCGAAAAATATTTGACATAACAAAAATAAGTTTGTAAAAATTACACAAAAAATAATCAATATTTTAGTCTAAAAATACAAGATATATTGTTAGTGGTAAAAAGTTCTCCAATATTATTGAAAGGTAAGCCCAAAAACAATCTCAGAAAGACATTTTTAAATTAAAAAAAAAAACTCTTATATGTTTAATACACTTCGCTACAGCAAGACGTGCACTATGGGATGGAAATTTAAAGAAACTATGTGGAAACGAAGAATCATGATGTAAAGGAAGCAGTAGGCTGAAATCGATAGCTCGAGACATGAAATGTATTATGTAATCTTATTCTTATAATTTACTTAAAAAAAAATAAATATTAAAATATTTTATTGTTTTATTTAATTGAAAATAATTTTTTATAGTCACCCAAGAATAATTTTTTGAATAGTTGTAAGCGCTATATTCATTCAGTTATTACAACCGAATTCAATATAATACACACAATCGACAAAATTCGATTGGCAACAAATTCGGTTCTTTAACGAATTTCTATTCTCTGTGTACATAGTTTAACGAAACCCAGACTATGTTTGGATGCAAACGCTATATTTTATGCTATCGGGTGTGTTTTTAAGCACGATAGAACTTAAAATTATAAAAAATAACACTAAAAATTAAATTTATGAATAGACTCACGCTTTAACAACGCTATCGCTAAGTTTACTTTGAAAATCAGTCATCAATTCGAGCAACTTATGGGCAGACGGCTTCGTGATTTTTATGGTGCACATAATCGTCCGTCTGAGCAAGCCATCCGTCGAACTGTGGATAGATTTCGTACCACATACTCTCTACAGGATGTACACACAAAAAAATGATTTGTAAATATTCGGTTGATATATTCAAAATTTAACTACTACTATCACAATTTATTTCTTGTGATTAATAAAATATAATAATGACATACTTTTTATACTAAAAACTAGAACATAATGTTTATTACTGAAGGTTAGCTGCAACAACTGTTTAGAAAGTTCACCTTACTGATTTATGGCTTTACTCAAATTAATTCTATTAATTGAGAGAGGCAACCAAACTAATTCAGCACATTACTACTGAAAACAGAATTTTGGTAGTCAGAGATATATAAATCGTTTGCTTTACTTCTTCAAAAAAGTTTTTGACATAAGTAAAAAAAAATAATTATAATAAAAAATATAAGAAAAAATGTAAGTGATATTTAGGTTTAAAAAATTTGAAGATTTAAAGAAAATAACGCAAAGTTCCGCAAGATCCTTCAAAGGTAAGTTTTAAATTGTCTTAAAAATGATATTTGCAAATAAAAATAAAATGTTTTATTTACTTTGTAGCGACAAAAATTTCGGTATTTGTAAAAAGAATGTTAAATGAAAGAAAGTAGTTGGAAAGAAAGAAATCGGGAGAACATAGAGTAGCGTTGGTTCGAATAATGAAATATTGCGTTATATTATTTCTGTAACTTATTTTTTTAAATAAAAGTACATATGAAAGTTGTAAAAGTTGTTTTTTTCACCACAAAATAATATTTAATATCGACTGTCGAATGAATTTTTGAAAAAGTTGTGAGTACCATATTTACTCAGTCATCATAACCGAATTTCAAATAATACTCACAACCGCCCAAATTCGATTGGAAACAAATTCGGTTGTCGCAACGAATCTCTTTTCTCTGTGTAATAACACTAACACGTCGAAGGAATATGCATACGGCCTACACCCGTATAGGACCCAGCTAGTGCAGAAATTAAGGCCGCGAGACCATTATATGCGTCATTCTTTCGTCAATTGGGCTCTAGAGCAGTGAGTAGCTGACCCGTTTTTTTACCGCCAAATTGTGTTCAGTGATGAGGTTCATTTTTGAGTTAGCGGGTTTGTAAATAAGCAAAATTGCTACATAAGGAGTGAGACCAATCCACAATATACCCTACAGACTCCATCCAAAAAAATGCACCGTTTGGTGTGGTTTACATGCAGGTGGCATCATCGGACCTTATTTCTAAAAAATTTAGGCCGGATCTCACGTTGCGGTCAATGGAGATCGTTGCCGCACTATGATTAAGGATTTTTTATTTAAAAATGTGGATGACATCGATACGGACGAAATATGGTTTCAACATGATAGCGCTACGTGCCATACGGCGACCGCAACCATCGAGTTGTTGAAATCAAAATTTGGCGATAAGTTGATTTTGAGAAAAGGACCTGTCAATTGGTCTCCAAGGTCGTGCGAATTAACACCTTTCGATTATTTCCTGTGGGGCCACGTGAAGTCACTGATTTATGTTGACAAGCCAACAACAATTGACACTTTGGAGGCCAACATTGTTCGTGTTATTCGTGACATACGGCCAGCAGTACTTGAAAAAGTATCCTAAATTGAAAGTTCAGAATGCGCTTCGTCATGAACAGCTGCGGTGGCCATATGCCGAAATTATTTTATAAATGTTAATGAAAATTTCTGATCTATCGTAGAAAAAAATTTTTCATTGCAATTTAATTTTTTGTGTTATTTTTTACAACTTAAAGTTCTATTCGGCTTAAAAACACACCCCAGATCTTTAATAGCGTAATAAATCGTCAAATCTGGCCACATTAATTCTTATATATATGTTACTTGTACCAACATCCATTCAATTTAAATATTGTACAAAATTTATATTTTATTTTTATTTTCATCACTGGCACAAAAAAGTTTTTTTTTTATTTTGTTTTTTGCTTTTAAAATTTCAATTTTACTATTTCAAGAGGATTTGTGTTATCTCCTTAGTTAATGTTTGTCTGTCTGTTTTAACAAATTACTTAGAATTTGTAATGTAACTTTGTAGAGTGGCTTAAGATTTAGATTTAAATGCAAAAACAAAAAGTGTTTTGAAACTATAAGCGTTTTAACTTGTTGTCAGTGCTTTTGGTTGAAAATTATTTCTTTTATTAAAATTGCACTCATGAATATTTTATTGGTAAAAATATATTTAATTGCAAAAAGTTTAAATTAAAACACATTTCTTGATTTAACAAAAATTAATAAATGAAAAATAATTTTTAACTTCAAAAAAGATCACAAAAAAAGTTCATAACAAACTTCAGATTTGCCTTCCTAAGCTAGAAAATTTAAACGAATATTTTACTGGACCACCTTTAAAATATATTAAAGTATGAAGATGACTTCTGGCGCACATCTACATTAAATATATTCCATTCTTAAAGTAAAACTTGGTTTAGCTCTCTCGGTTTTACAGCATGCCTGTCCAATTGACTCCAAAGGTTTGCAGCCGGCATGATGTCGGGTGTTTGGGGCCATTGCCGAGTACTCACTCCTTTACAATACGTGATGTACATTTTGAATCGTTTTCCCGTTAGATTTTCAAGTTAAAGTCTTCAAGTTGGCTTCCAAAAGATTAAGGCGTAAAACAACGATGATAATGGCGGCCAAATTTTTTACTACAGTAGCTGACATGCTCCTTCAAGTAATGACACTGCTTACATCGTACTTCACAGTTGGAAACAAATTTTGGATTACAATCTTTGTATTGAATGTTCTTAAATGTCACTTTTATTATGTTTGAACATACGAATAAAATTCTAAATGTATTTAAATACTCGAACGAATAAAGAAAAAAAAAATTTAATCAAATAACTTAAAAAAATATGATAAATTAGGTTTAATTAAATTAAGTTTATTCGATTAATGTTTGTTTCACAAACAAAAACACTTCACTACAAAATAATAACAATAGTTCATAAACAACAACAAAAATATTAAAAAGATGAATTATATTTTTATAACCTTCCTCAGAGTTGAAAAACTGGTATACGAGGGCTGCTATATATATTTCTGGCCAGGCAACATTGAGTGCTGCCAAGTGCAATCTGACATTTCTATTGGAAAGTTTGTCATTTTTAAGCATAATCGTACTCTAAACGTTTTGACGTACGACCATTATTTGTGTTGTTTACAGTGACTTGAAAAAATTAATATAGAAAAAAATGGAATTAACTCGTGAACATTTTCGTGCCATCATTTTTCACAACTTTCCACGTGAATTATCACGACAAGAGTGCATTGATGAACTTAAATCTTTGTATGGCGATGAAGCACCATCCTATAGCACTGTGAAAAATTGGTATAATGAATTTAATCGTGGCCGAAGCTCGCTCAAAGACGAATTCCGTGAAGGTCGTCCAAAAACGGCTGTTGTGCCAGAGAACATTAATGCCGTGCGTGAACTCATAATGCAAGATCGACATGCGACATACCGAGAGATAGAGACATCCTTGTACATTTCTTCCACCAGCATACATTCGATACTGCATGAACACCTGGCCGTAAAAAAGGTTTGTTCTCGTTGGATCCCGCACAATTTGAAAGTCGCTAAAAAAAGGCTCGTGTCGATTGGTGCAAAGAAATGTTGCAAAAGTACGATTGCGGTGCTTCAAAAGATGTTTATAAGATCGTCACAGGGGACGAATCATGGATCTATGCGTATGAGCCCGAAACAAAACAACAATCGACCGTGTGGGCCTTTAAAGACGAGCAAAATCCAATGAAAGTTGTTCGTGGAAGAAGCACTTCGAAGCAAATGGTCGCCTGTTTCTTCGGCAAAACTTGTCATGTGTCGACTGTTCCGCTTGAGCAACGTAGGGCGGTCACTTTTGAGTGGTACACTACAATTTGTTTGCCTGAAGTCATCGTAGAAATTCGAAAAACCAACAAGAGAAGACGTATCATTGTTCACCATGACAATGCGAGCTCTCACACATCGGCTCAAACCAGAGCGTTTTTGACCGGCCAAAACGTCGAATTAATGGATCATCCGCCCTACAGCCCTGACTTGGCATCTAATGACTTCTTCTTGTTTCCGCACATCAAGAAAAAAATGCGTGGTCAACGATTTTCGTCGCCAAAAGAAGCTGTTGAAGTGTTCAAAAACCATGTTTTAGAGGCGTCTCAATCGGAGTGGAAAAAGTGCTTCGACAACTGGTGTGAGCGCATGCAAAAGTGTATAAATCATTCTGGAGAATACTTTGAAAACAATAAAACCATTTTTGATTATAAATATTCGCATTTTCACTATTAGGTCAGAAATATATAGAGCAGCCCTCGTATTCCGTGTGTAATTTCTACAATATCCATTTCCGAAGTCGATTAAGTGATGTTGGTCTGTCCGTCCTTGTTCGGGTTAAAGTCAACTTTACCAAAGCACGAGATGATCTAGAGACAACTTAAATACACCAATCGATCAGGGATGCCTTCAAAAATTTTGCTATTAACAATCAGCAAGATCGATCCGTTTCCTTCGAAGCAACAGGCAAAACACTACGAATTTAGTTTAGTGAAGAAACCCCAATCAAAAAACAAATACATGGGGCGATAGAGAATTAAAAAAGAATAAAAAAAAACATCAAGTTTAAAAATTGGCGCTCGCCTACTCGCCTTTATATTTCCGAGTTATGGGCCTCTGAACTTTTAGTACAAAAGTACAATAGTGCACCATATTTTTTTTATATCAATGATACCCGTCATTTAAAAGCTTTTAAAGAGAATAATAAAATTTTTTTAAAAATGCTTAACCACTTAATCCGATGACATTTTTATGCAAAATTATATATAGTACTTTCTGTAATTTTTCCCCCTCACCACAAAAAGTGGAAAAAGGGTATATAAAAGTTTGTCATTCCGTGTGTAATTTCTACAATATCCATATCCGACCCCACAAATTACATATGTTCTGATTAAGCGATGTCCGTCTGTTCGCCTGTCAGTCCATGTTAGTGTTGAAATCGAGTTTTTTTATTAAAAAAAAATATGTCAATCGATCAAACAGCATGATCGTTCCATGTCCTTCGAATCAGCAGGCAAAACACCACGTCTACGTCTAATTTTTTCATGACATTTAGAACAATAAAGAAACTCAAATCAAAGACAATAAAAATATGGGGCGATACAGAATTAAATAATAAGAAAAAAGATCAAGTGAGAAAATTGGCGCTTACCCATATTTTCCGAGTTACGAGTCTCTGAAATTTTCATATTTTTTGAAATATCAGTATGGGTGTAATTTTAAAGCTTTTGAAGAGATCTTTAAGGAAATACTAAATTTTTTTAAAAATTCTTAAGCCATTGAAAGTTAGTGACATTTTTATGTAAAATAATATATATGCAATAATAATTTTTTTTTTTTCAATTCTCTGTCACCCCAATATTTGCTTCTTTTACTAGGGATTTATATATGTATGTAGATGGTGAAGAGCATATAAGATTCGGCATAGCGGATTATAGCACTCTTTCTTGTTATTCTTAATTTTAATATTTTGTTCGTTCGGATAAAAATTAAAAAAAATTATTCTAACATTTGAATTATTTTTGTTCGAATGACAACTTTATTTACTACGGTATCGCACCGAAAGAGTACCAATAAAGATTTTAATTAATAATTTATTATAATTATTCTTATGTAACTATTTAAATTTAAAAAAAAAAAGTAAATAGTCTTTTATGGTCCTCATATTATTTTTTCATTTGCCATTTCTCGATAAAACTTTTATTTTAAAAATCTACATTTTTTTAACCCTTAAATAACAAACTTATAGAACTTTAATTTCCTTTGAGTTTACTTTAATACAACAAAAAAACAAATACCGTGAAATCAAGAACTTGTATTAACCCCAACAAGTCACAAACTACCTGCACTTCTCACATACAAAAGAAACAGAACATGCACCTATAGAAATTAAATAAAATTTGACCAGGGAGTTATGCAACTTTTCACCTTCTATCACCCCACCATTTGTATTTCTTTGAGAGTTTTTAATTTCGATTTCAACGTAGAGACTCCAACTGTTTTCAATAAAGTATTTGCTTTGTTTGCAAAATATGGATTTCAATTAAAAACAAGTGAGAGGATTTTTTTTGTCAACTGTGTCATGTATGAGGTGACAAATACATATGTATTTGTATTATAAGTATAGATATGTACATATCAGTCATTGATTGCATATTCTACTCAAAGTAACTATCTGAAATACCTACATCTGGATGTCAAAGAGAAAACAAACACAATATGTGTGAGAAAAAATATTTTTCGTTTTTTTTTTGTTTGTCTATAACTCGGACTGATTTACAATAGCGAAATTCTCGAAATTAAAGATGACAGATCACTTTACTCTTAATAAAATACTCAAGGGTTTAAAAAAAACCAATGAAAAACATGAAAAGCCGATGCAAAACACACACATGTATACATACATTTTCCATCTGTAGTAAATCATATAAAAATAAAACTCTGTTGTGTTAGCATACAATGTATGAAGCATTAAGTACTTAAAAAATAAAATATTAGTTAAAACAAAAAGAGAAAAAAAATCTGAACATTTCGAATGTCCCCTAGTTTTAAAACTGTTTTCGTCAAATACTAAAAATTATTTTACCGTAAGACCGTTAAAGCTTCACAAAATATAAGAGGGGTATGAGCAGGAGAACAAATATATTTCTTCAAACGTTCTATGCACTTTTATTCCATGTACGAGAGCTGCTCTATATATTTCTGGCCTAATAGTGAAAATGCGAATATTTATAATCAAAAATGGTTTTATTGTTTTTCAAAGTATTCTCCGGCATGATTTATACACTTTTGCATGCGCTCAAACCAGTTGTTGAAGCACTTTTTCCACTCCGATTGAGACTCCTCTCAAACATAGACATAAACACTTCAACAGCTTCTTCTGGCGACGAAAATCGTTGACCACACATTTTTTTCTTGATGTGCGGAAACAAGAAGAAGTCATTAGGTGCCAAGTCAGGGCTGTACGGCGGATGACCCATTAATTCGACGTTTTGGCCGGTCAAAAACGCTCTGGTTTGAGCCGATGTGTGAGAGCTCGCATTGTCACGATGAACAATGATTCGTCTTCTCTTGTTGGTTTTTCGAATTTCTCCGATGACTTTAGGCAAACAAATTGTAGTGTACCACTCAGACTTGACCATCCTACGTTGCTCAAGCGGAATAGTCGCCACATGACCAGTTTTGCCGAAGAAACAGGCGACCATTTGCTTCGAAGTGCTTCTTCCACGAACAACTTTCGTTGGATTTTGCTCGTCTTTGAAGACCCACACGGTCGATTGTTGTTTCGTTTCGGGATCATACGCATAGATCCATGATTCGCCACGTGTGACGATCTTATAAACGTCTTTTGAAGCACCGCAATCGTATTTTTGCAACATTTCTTTGCACCAATCGACACGAGCCTTTTTTTAGCGACTTTCAAATTGTGCGGGATCCAACGAGAACAAACCTTTTTTACGGCCAGGTGTTCATGCAGTATCGAATGTATGCTGGTGGAAGAAATGTACAAGGATGTCTCTATCTCTCGGTATGTCGCATGTCGATCTTGCATTATGAGTTCACGCACGGCATTAATGTTCTCTGGCACAACAGCCGTTTTTGGACGACCTTCACGGAATTCGTCTTTGAGCGAGCTTCGGCCACGATTAAATTCATTATACCAATTTTTCACAGTGCTATAGGATGGTGCTTCATCGCCATACAAAGATTTAAGTTCATCAATGCGCTCTTGTCGTGATAATCCACGTCGAAAGTTGTGAAAAATGATGGCACGAAAATATTCACGAGTTAATTCCATTTTTTTCTATATTAATTTTTTCAAGTCACTGTAAACAACACATTTAATGGTCGTACGTCAAAACGTTTTGAGTACGATTATGCTTAAAAATGCCAAACTTTCCAATGGAAATGTCAGATTGCACTTGGCAGCACTCAGTGTTGCCAGGCCAGAAATATATATAGCAGCCCTCGTATAGACTTTTTAATAATTTTTTTTTCACATTTGGTTGGGGTGGAAGTCCCATAAAGATACCAAGAATCTACGCTTGTGTGACCATGTGTGACATGCAAAAATTTTCTTTTGATAAAAAAAAAAATTATAGAAATCGATTCAACTAGTGCATGTCATAATGTCCAAGGACATAATATCCATGGACTTAATGTCGCACTCAAAAATGAAATAATGTCAATTGACGTTTTTGACCGCGTATCGTTTTAAGTACGGACATAGTGTGACTTGTGAAAGTGTTATAATGTCCGCAACGACTTTGCTTACCAAAGAGGAGAATTTATTCCTCTTTGATATAACCAAGCCATTTTATAAAAACTTTGCATCCTTCTTACATAGAATACCATAAAATATATCTGCAATATTCATAGATGTTATGACTTTACGTTGATGAACATTATGTCCTTGGACGTTATGACATGCCAACCGCAGTGATGGTTTTCACTGGAAGGGAGAGACAGAGAGTGAGAAAACATAGTTATGATATAGTCACAATATATTATGTTCTCTATAACAATATGTGGTTGTGGTAATCAAATTATAGCTGTAGTAAGCAACACTACAAAAGTGCAACATTGTAATTTTGAGCTTAAAAAATGTTCGCATAAATTCGAAACACAACCAAATTTTTTTAGATACACGAAAAACACTTGTATTTTTAACCATTACGTATTAATGTTCTGTTTGTTTTTATGTAATAAAAGTATGCAAAAAAGTAAGCATAAATATCCAAAAAAAAAGTTAAATATTTAATTAATAAGCAGGGTGTCCGCCGGGAAGGTTTACTACTCGCAGAAATTCCACTGTAATCCTGGCTGTATGAGCTGAGGCACTGTCTTGTTGATACCACATATTATTCAAGCTCAAAGTATGCAGTTGTGGCATTAATAAATTTTCAATCATATTCCGATATTGCATCCCATTCACAGTTACTTTTCAAAGAAGTAAGGTCCAATAATTCCTTCTGACAAAATTGTACACCAGACTGTATGACGGTTTTTCATTGCCCAGAACCGACCATTTTGTTTATTCACATATCCGTCAAAATGAAAATGATTTTCACAAAAATCGGTGTAGTCATGGGCGAGCTGTAACATCCTATTGACATATGTACGGCGGCGTAAATGGTCTTGTGGACGAATCTCTTGTGTCAACTGAATCTTAAATGGAAACAAACGCAAATCCTTGTGTAAAATTCTAACCAAAGTTGTTCTTTATAGACCAAGTTCTTGACCACGGTGTCGAATTGAGGTTGAAGGAGTGTTTTAAACACTTTCTTCAGTAATAGTAATGTTGTGGTCCATGCTTGGGCATATAACCTACAAACCCTCGTTCTTCGAAATCGTTCACTACCCGATAAATACGTCATTTTGTTGGCAGGTTATTTCTCCCAAAAATTTCACGTAACTTTCTCATCGCCACAATAATCGATGATTGATTTTGATTAAATGTTTCAACGATTAAAACATCTTGCTTTATCGAATATTTTTCCACGTGTCTACTTCATGACTGCCAAATATGAACTTTCAAGACCAATGTTTACGAAAATGGCGGCAAAGCAAAGTAGTATACGTCCCGGTAAACAATACAGGGTGTTATCGTAATATGTTTAAAACTTAAACATAGTTATAGTTAGATTTAACAATTTTATTGTTGTGTATAATAGCAATATGATTTGACTACAATCGTATTTTGAATCATAATATGTTTCCCTTAGATTATAGTAATCTTAACAATGCTTTTCTGTTCGCGTATGGCCTTTTCTTAAAAATTCATGTAAATTTTGAGCACATTCAAGGTAATAACAAATGAATTAATATTGATTTTGACTTAAATTCATTTTTATATTTTACTTTGTAAAAATTATTTACAATGTATGCGAAAACAGAAAAAATTAGACACCATCGGATTGTAATGCTGCATTTTTGGATCGCTACATCCTTTATCAGCATTCCTTTATAAGATCTTTTTACCGCAGCTTGTCTACAATGTGAACATCATCTATTTAACCAACTAAAAATACAAGGTGAATTCATATCAATATTAAAAAAAAATTGAACTTAAGCCAAAATCAATTTTAATTTATTTATTATAATATCGAACAGTTCAACTAATAATTTCATAAAAATTCTAACAATATAAAAAACCTTAATTTTCAGATTAAGCTACGAGTATATTGAAATTTTGAATTTAAAATTAACTATTTGTCAATGACAAGAAATTTAATTTCAGGTGTTAGTAATTACGAGTTCATTCATTTTCGCTTGAAATGGTGAAATCATATACCAGGTGATAGCAATGACGAATTCATTAATTTTAGCCGCTAGTTTCTATGTCGGTATCATTGATTGTTCAACACAATACGTCAGGGAACCTGAAAACTTCTTTAGTTCAAAATTAATTTCGAACATTCGAAATAAAAATTTATTAATCTCCAGACAAATGCTGTTGTTTAATGCTATTTTTCATTCAAATGGAGTTTTAAATAAAAATTTTCAATAATTTGTTCTAAAATAAGCCGAAATACATAAAAAGTTGTGCTCCAAAAAGTAAATAAAACCGCAAAAAAAAAACAATTCCCAAAAGATTAAAATAATTCGCTGACCCATACAATCGCGATACAGTGAAACTATCGTACGTTTTGAGAAAATCAAAGCAATATTATTATATAAATTTTAAATAAATGGTGCGCGTTTTACTTTTTTTTAAAGAATGTGCTTTAATTTTATTTATATGTATTTACTTATTCTTCGTAAAAAGTTTCACGAACAATGAGTAGTGATTTCACTAGATAAAGAAAAAATATACACAAAATTCATCTCCCTTTACAATGAAAGTCCAACTTGTTATTTAATTCTTGAATCATGTCATTTATTTTGTTCCCTTTCGAATTGTATGAGTATTAGTACGGTTGGCTTACTATATTGTGAAAAAAGCCAAACACATAAGCCTACGTTACAAATGGCTGGACTTTTATGAGCTTCACTCATTGTATGCCATTTGAACATATTGTTCTCTTAATACTCTTTACATCTACGGCTGCACTTTTACAAATAGCAAATAAGTAAAAGCAAAAAGTTTCAAGGGTACAACATGCACAGACGCACACAAACACACATACAACATTTGCACAAATTGCTAATTGTTGTTTATGTATACTCATTTTACAAATGTGTTTAAGCTGCTGGAAGTTGTAGCTGCCGTAGTTGTATCTCGTATTTTTTTCGCTTTGATCACTTTGATTTTCCGTTCTTCTACTGGATGGTGTTAAACGTAATTGGATTAATTGATGAGTGAAAGAAATTAACAGAAATTGTACTGCTTCCAGCAAAGAGTGAATAAATGCCTTTCACCATTTTGATTAATTTTTTGTAATTTGCTACGATTATTCTCATTGGGGTAGTGAAGGGTCCTGAGAGTAACTAGTAACTAATGAAACCTTTTCGCTTCTTGGGTTCTTTCAGTTTTAGAACAACCTTTTATATATTTAACAATGAGCCGAAAATATAGAGATCTGACTGAAATAAAAATAAAATACATTGAAACATTCCTTCTGGTCATTTAAGGAGCTTCTCAACAACACTTATTGCATTGGTTTTCTTTTTTTTTAACTCGGATTAGAAAAAAACAAACTTTAAAGTCAGCTATTGAACACGTGCACTTATATGTCATTGAAAAACGTAATTCCTATGTGACTTTGGTTTACAACTAAAACCTATTATTAAGCTCTATTTCTATATTTTAAAATTTTCACTTAATTATTTGCTTTGTAAGTATTAAAATAAGAAAAAAAATTGTGAGAACTTTAGCAAGTGCAAACAGTATAAAAATGTATTTTTTTATGTAGAATTAAAATTGCTTATTCCGAATAGTTTAGTAGTGCGATTTGGTAACTTTAAACAATACGACAATCCCTATAGCTGTCGATATTCTCTGTTGGCAATAACGATTTAGTGATTTACTGACTTTAGATTTACGATTGTAGGCATCTTTATTTTTCTATTACACAACCTGAAATTGAGTAGCATCTCTCTCAACAATCGACTCTTAATTTCTTAGATCCTTTTATCGCAACTTTGCGGCACACGCTCTTTCGCGTTCGTAGTTTGATAACAAAAGAAGTTCATTATCTGTTGTTCATATTATGAACATATGCAAATCAATGTGAATAAATTAAAATCTCTATGGGTATTTATGTGGTGTTAATGTAACAAAGCAAAAACAAATAAAGCAAATAATTATTATCAAATATTTATTACATAATAGTTTTATTAATCATGAATCTTAGTTATATTTAACCTTAAAACTAGTATGTGAGCTGGTTTTTTTAAAAGTGGCATAAGTCCATATTTTTATATACTGAGATATTAAGGGTTTGCGTTTCAATCAATTTAAAAATATTGGCCAAGTTTAATGAAACTTTAAAGCTTATTAGGAAATAATAATAGACTTATACCACATCCAAAAATTACATTACTTATAAATGTATGCGGACATTTACCGAAGAAAATTAAATTAAAATTAAAAACTAGCTATCTTCGCATTCTTCTACCTTACTGCCATCCCTAAATTAGCGCTTAAGATGCAAAGCAATGTAATTCATAGCTTTTGCGCTGGAATGTCATCCCTAAATAAGAGCGTCAACTTTGTGTCTTTAACAGTAATGTTAATTCATTTTATTTTATAAAACCCGCTGTATAAGAATAAAGAAGAGATAAAACCGCTAGATTGCCTTGAAAATAACTAAATTGTCATTACTTTTCAACCACAACGAAACAAAACAAACTAACAAGCAGCCAACTTCACTTCCTAACGCACTGTCAAAGTTGGATTTTCCAATTGCTAAACGATAAGGCCGTGCTATTTATGGATGCTTCTTACATTTTGTATGAACATGAGAAATTTTGACAGATCAGAGAACTGCAAGAGTGTCTGTTTTTAATACTCTAAGTATACTCATCTTAAATGCAGTTGCGGTGTGATCGCCACCGCATTTCTTTTGTGCGAGTATTTACTATACCCATTCCATTTGAGTATAAGTGTCTAACATACTCAAGTAAAATGTTTGTGATGCTGGGTTTACATTATTCGTACTCATACTCATAACAAACACCAAGAGAGAGATTTTAACGTGTGTAGTGAGAGGAAAACAGAGTTATCAGGTCAGAATTATTAAATCAAACACAATATCAAAAGTCACCAATGTCTAAATTAGCTAACATACATACTTCTTTGAACTTATGAAAGTTTATTTACTATGTAACAGAAAATAAATTGAATAGAACGCGTAAAATTCGCCATTTTTTCATTTATTAAGAACACAACAAAAGTTTACTGATAACTCAAGAACAGTTCATTGTTTATTATATTACGTTTTGTTAGGGTTTTTTTTAAGTCACACAGGATAGAAATTTAAAAATTCCATTCGTTAAGCAAATAGTTTTTTAAAATTAATAAATAGGTATAAAAGCAATAATTATATTTAACAAATTAAAGTATGAAAACTAAAAATTTTATTTTATTTATTATTATTTTTGAGGTCTAATGAGATTCAGTCAATGCAATATTACATCTGCGTATATACAGATTTGTTAAAACTAAAAAAATTAAGTAATTTTCCTTTTATTAACGGTTTCATTTTATCATTTTGATTTCCTAAGTACCGTTAGTAACACGTTTATGACAACAAGGCGCATAAACTGAAAATATTTCTTCATAAAAAACAGCAACAAAATAAGTATACATGCTTTAAATAGTGTACAAAAGCTGTGCCTTCAAGCGTTATTGCATTTTATTCATTAAATATGTGTTGTATTTCATACCTATGAAAACGGTTGCTATCTATTTTTCTGCTTATAATCTTTAAGCAATAGATTTGATCAATTGATCTGCATACAATGCAGATCTATTGATCAAATCTATCATACAATGCAGTATTTCATAAAACGGCAGTAAAAAACTTTAATAGGGTAAAAATGTGGCAACGTTGCTTACAAATAAAGAGAATTAAAAAATTCTCGCGTACGAGTAAAAAAAATACTTAAAATTCTGATTGCGATATTTTTGATACTCGTTTTTACAAGAATGGGTTAAATAAACACCGCAACTTTTTATTGCGGTGTTTAAAATACTCGAGTATAAAAAGTATAGAGTAAGTATAGAGTAAGTATGCGGTGTACTCATGGTTACGGTGTACTCGTGCAGTTCTCTGTGACAGATATCTTGCGCTTTACGCGCTAATTTAGAGATGACAGTTAGGTGTTGTAAGTTGTAAACACACACAAGACTAGTACAAGACTAGTTACAGAGTTACGAGTTACACTTTTATCCTTTCTCACTGTTAATTGATGACTAAAACTTTATATAAATAAAAGCTTTTTATTTTGATTTTAATTTTACTCTGTGTTTATTTATTGTGTGTCTATATATTTGTGCACATCTGTGTCTATCTGTGTCACTCTTATAATTTAGTCTTCTTTTTCGATTGAAACATTAATTATGTGTAACATCTCAAGTGCGACCCTTTTTGTAATTTTATTCTCTTGTCAATACTTTAATATTTCAAAATTCGGCTTGTGTCCACTTGAAGCACAGTGGGCCGCAAGTGCGATTTCTTGAGATAAGGCTTTTTCCTTTCAATTAATATCAGACTTATGTAAAGCCATCCTTGTCTTTAGTTTGGTTTTTGTAGTACCAACATAAACCTTCTGGCATGTATTGACCAACCCGTCTGCATTGCAGCTAATTTTTTTGACTTTTGACTTCTTCTCTTTTTTCTAATTTTGCTTTGGTTTTACTTAATAATTTATTTATAGCAGTAATAGTTTTTTTTTAGTTTCCGACTGTTTAAATCTTTTTGAGAAACCAGAAACGTATAACACAGATTGGCATACTCTTAGAGGTTTACCAATTACGCTATTTTCAGTATGTCCTTTTCTTTTTAATTTCGCCAATGTTTTTAGAGTAAAACGACCGATCAGTGATGTGTAAAATTCTGCTGATAAAGTTAACGCAGGTGTTGATAATAAGATTTCTAGGATGTTTGGAATAAAAATTAGTTAATCATCCTGATTTGTGGTACCAATATAATTTCAATTTGTTTTATTGTTTGATTAGTATAGCGTCTTTGTTATGGCAGAATGTTGTGACTTTATTGTATTTGGCTATGAAAATAATTTAATATTTTTAAAGTTGTTTTAACATTGTCCATTTCTACGGTTGCGAAAAGATTTTCTATATATTTCGTTACTATTCGTGGCCTAGTTTTCATTTTGTTTAGGGATTCATCTAATAACACGCAAAGAAAAAACATGGTTGAGATAACCATAATCTAAGAGCAACATACTATGGTTGTATTATATAGTTGTTAGAAAAACATAGCATTGTTACATTAAATAATAATGTTGTTGATCTTGCAGCCATATTGTTGTCTAGCCTAAAAATAACATGGTAAACTGTAAACATAATTATGTTTGAATAAAAACATTAAATGGTTAAATTTAAATATCATAATATGGTTGAAAATGTCATGTCACATCATTGAATGCAAAGGTTTCTGACATAATAGACTTATTGTTATTTGTTTTATTAATATTCACATAAAATTCATTTATTTGTTTGTTATAAGTGAGTATTAATTAAAAGACTTTGACGCATAAACTATAAGAATAATTTATACAAAATATAGTTTATTAGCCAAAACGATGGCGAGTAAATGATATAATCTTATACTGAAGATATCATACTGACTCCACATTTATCGAAAACTTGTACCACGTTAATCCGGTATCTGCGGTGATATATGCTGTTGTATAATATTATCGATGTACAATATGACAGTTTTGATTGATAAATATGTAAATGGTTTCACAATTGTGCCTAAAACGTAAATATAAAGAAATATATTTATTTCAATTATTTTAAAATGTTTTGCTTACCTTTTATTTGTTTAGTATTTTGTATATTATTTTTGATTATATATTTTGTATATACATTTTTAATTTTTTATTTTCTCTTACATAAAAAATATTTTCAAATATTTTCAAAAAAATTACTATATAACTGATAGAAATAGAAAAACATTCTGTTAAAACCTAGAACACAATATTTTTAAACGTAACATTATATTGTTTGCTTTTAATCATATTTTGTTTAACAATAATATATTATGGTTAAACTTATTATCTTATTGTTAATAAGTAAAAAAACTTTGGTTGTGGTTTGAATTTTTTAAAGTTAAAACCAACCATGTTGAATTATTGTGCGCAGGAACCACTTAATGGTTAAATGTTAACAAAAGAATGTTTCTCGTGACTGAAGTTTGGTTGAAAATAACTATAAATTGTTCTTTGTAACTATACATTATTACAAAGAACATAATATGGTTATTGGCACCATAGCACAACCATATTTTTTTCTCGGCGTGAAATTCTTCATTACAATGTCTGCTATCGCATTAATTTTTTATTATTTTTATTGCGTTACCGCAAGAAACCGTTAAGAAACCAATTTTTAAACTTAAAAATGTATTTTCCTTGAAAGTAAGAAATGTTTATTTTTTGCCTAATTTTGTAAAATAAAACAACGTTATTTAAAAAAAAAATTGATTTTTTTATAATCATTTATAAAATTAATTTTTTTTATTTGATAAGTTAGAAGTGGAACCAATGCGATTTTTTTAATATGTCCAGTTAGGTTTGGGATCTACCAAACTGTGCTTGTAACCCAAAAATGCATTAAAACCGATATTGGAACTCGAAAAAACGAAATCGTAAATGTTATCAAAAGTTCCAAAAGTCTGGACGGAATAGTTTCTTTTTAAAGATAACTGTAAGAAAGAAGTTCGTAATTGCTATTCTTATTAGATTAAAAAAGACACCAATCTATTAGCTTTCGCAACTAAATTAATAAATTAGTAAAAGCAGCTCATTAAAATTTCCAAGGAATTAAAGTTGATCTTTTTTCCTACCAACAAAAACAACAACAACAATATTTGCTTTATTTTGCTGTTGGCTTGGTCTGTGTCATCATTGTATCTGGTCGATAAAGCATGTGAAGGCAGTCTTGTGTTGATGGCGTTTTTGTTCTTTAATTTAAACAAAGTTTTTAAGCTTTATGCTGTTAATATTGTTGCCACCGTTTGTGGCAAATAATGATGTCACTGTAGATGTGTTTGTCTTGCTACACATTTCTTTCTTTATTTTTGTTAAAAGTTTCTGCTTTTGAAAACAACCACTTCTGTAACAGGAACACACAACAACTGCAGAAAAGATTCTACTGATGGCGAATATAATAACAATTTTAGTTGCAATTACAAGTGGCTCTGTCACTTTATATTCTTGTTGTTTTATAACAAAAGTAGCAAAAAATAGCCCACTTAAAGAAATACCAACCAAAAAATCTAGAACTCATATATTTTAAAAGTACAACACACGCACACACAAACACATACACACACAAATTTACACAGTGCATTTTTTTTTTTTGAGTGTTAAAAAGACCAAATAATAACAACAACTTAAGCCCACAACAAAACTGTGTTACTGTGTGGTTTTGTATTTCTATGCCAAAAGACTACGGTTGATAGTTTAACTGATTTTGATGTTAATGTTGATTTTTTTTTTTTTTTGGCGTAGCATACATGATGTGAAGAATGTGATCTTTTGAAAAAACTTTATTTTTTTCACTTTTAGCGGTTTTATGTAAAATTTTTAATTTATAGGAACTTTAACAATTTCTTTTGAAGGACTAAATTAAATTGAATGGCTTTCGGTTTTAGATTATTCTTGTTATATACGAGTAATACAAAACAGTTCATTTAAAATTCTGACGGTTTTTCATAGGGATGGCTTTTGTGTAGAATTTTATAATAAAAATTAATGAAAAGTTTGTAATTAACATTACCTCAACTGTGTTAAACAAAACGAACCACTAAGTATAATAAAAATGGATAATCGTATTTAGTTGTACCTTCTTTAATTGGAACTTGCCTCGTTTTTCATGTCATTGTGCACATTTTCATAGTAATTGGTGGAGATTTTGCTATTTACTTGTGGATTGTAACAAGCAATCGTTATCTTGTTAAAAATTAAACTCGTTAGCTTAGCTCACTGTTAATACAGAGAATAATTTAAACAAATTAGTTCTGCTTTATGTATTGATAATCTCTACACACATAAAAACATTTAAGTTCATGTTGACTGTTGTTGCAGAATACTTTTGATTGTCTTATACCCATACGTTCATAAAGTAAAGTATAAAAGGAAAAATTGGAATAAGGCTGCCAGATCTTTTTATATTAGTCAGATCTAGACGATTTTACTCGCTTTTAAGCAGAAATTCCTATTGAGACCATTTATTTATTTAAACTATTAAGAAAAAACAAAATTTTCTAATACAACAAAGTTGTGAACAAACTTTAGAGAAGAAGACGAAGAGTTAATAAAACGTAACAATATCTTAACAATCACATTTAAAAATTCATATTACACATTTGAAAATCATATTTTTTCCAAATTATATATAATTATATATAAATTATAAAAAAACCCACAACAGATAGTTTTTCGAACTACTGTACACTTGTTCCATATATTATTGTAGGGATGACCGTCAGTCCGATCAACTGTATTGAAAATTTCTGTCGATTACGCCTTACAGTAGCTCCAAGCGAAACTCGTACACCTATGAAAACAAATTTCTTTATGTTAAATGTCTAAAACTAAATAGGCTAATAAAATAAATTTACTTAATTTTAGTACAAAACTACGTACTTAATTAAATATCAGATACGAAATTTTGAATATATCTTTATTTATAAAAATACAGATAAATATTTTAAAAAGTGCCAACTTTCGACGCCAAAGCCAAACTCGTACAGTCTTATTTAATTTGGCAACATTCTTTTTATTTGCATCTAACTTCGGGATATTTTGTAAAAAGAATTAAAAAAAATAGGGACTTTTCCCATTATTACCTTTTTTATTGTCATTTATTTGATTTTTTGTTTCAAAGAGTTACAAAAGAGAACAAAATGGGTAGACAGAGAAGACAAACTTCTGTCGAAGTAAGAAAATTAATAATTCAACATCATAATAATAATAAATCGCTGCGATAAATATCTGAGATAGTTGATAGAAGCCTATCAACAGTGCAATATATTATTAAAAGGAGAGGATTGCGAACAAGAAGAAAAGTGCAAATAACAAAATTTTCTCTGCTAAAGACGAGCAATATATTTTACGTCAAATAAAAAAGAACCCATTTTTAAGTGGTCCGAAACTCGTAGAAGTTGTGTAGAAAGACTTAGGAAAAAATGTTGCCCACAGACGATAAGAAACATATTAAAAAGGGCTAATTTAAATAGTAGAAGGACAAGAGTTAAACTTCTGATTAATAAGAGAAATCAAAGAGAAGGTTACGATTCGCCAAGGAACATGAAACAAAGGATTTTTCATTTTGGAAGCAAGTATTATTCACAGATGAAAGTAAATTCAACTTGTTTGGTTAAGATGGAAGACCTTATGTATGGAGAAAATCCAATGAGGAGTTGCTTGTCTAAAACATGAAACCAATAGTTAAGCACGGTGGTGGGTCAGTAATGGTTGGGGGATAATTTTCTGCATCTGGGCCCGGTGTTTTACAATTTATCGATGGTGCCATGGTTAAGCATATGTATCTGAACATTTTAAAAGAAAGTTTGCCAGTTTGTAAGCAGAAACTTTGTCTTGGTGAAAACTTTTATTTTTACCAAGACAACGACCCTAAGTATATGGCTTATAATGTGCGATCATGGCTACTTTATAATTGTCCACATGTTATGGATACACTAGCCCAGAGTCCAGACATAAACCCAGTCTGAACATTTTAGTTTAAAAATTAGTTTAAAGTGTACGAGTTTCGCTTGGAGCTACTGTATATATGTAAAGATATTTTTTATAATGCTTTTAAAATATACAGTAAGCCAAATTAAAGTCTCCTAAATATTTAATTCTTTAAAACTCCTTACTTCTTACTAAATGCACAGAATCAGACAGCAAATTTGTAAGTTTGTTGTTTATGTTGTGGATAAAATATGGTACAACTGAATGGTTTTGTATGACATAAATCACTAGATAGTGACTTTTTGTTGTTATTTTTAAAGAAAACATGCATTCTTGTTGGTAGTTGCAGTTGTTATTTTTATTGTTATTGTTGTACATATTAGCTTCAGATTTTTATCTGTCGTGTTTCATTTTTTTTTTTTCCATTTTCCAAGTATTAAAGTTGATTGTAGTCTTATGTTTCATTTTCTTTTTTTTAATATAATGACTTTTTATCTTCTTTCTTTTCTTTTCTCTTTAACTCTTTATGACCTGCTCAGCCACTTGAGTTAAAACTTAAGATGGATAAATAAGTTTCTTTGTACGCATATAATTATGTAGGATAAGATTAGAATCAGTACCAACAACAATAAAACAATATTAAAATTAACAAGAGTAGAGGATCTAAAAATCGTTTGCATGAAAATTAAATATAACAGATGTTTTTTTCACATCTTCTTTTTGTTTGATCAAGATATCGTGCGATACTCCTTTAGAGTTAACAAACGATTTTATCTAATCTTTTACAAGATTAATGTGGAGAATAAAGCAGAAATACAAAAAATATCAAGTTACTATAAATTATTTAATTTGACTCATAATACTATGCTATCGAGTAGGACATACTCGTACAAGTGCAAACTGACAGAAACATGATATACCTAACATGAATTAATCATGTATATAAATATTATATATTATTATAACTTAGTGAGAAATATTTATGTTAATTTAAAAGAAATCCGTTTTCTGCTAGACACCAGCAGAAGCTGCTACAAGAACAAATATTGGGACACCTTTATATTCCATCTCCAAACTTTATACTTGTTAGAGCGGACTTGGCACTGTAGCTCCTTGTTAATTTCAACCATCTGTCTACAACTGGTCAACAGTTTGGCATTATACATTAAATTACAGCAACTAACGGGATACCCTTTAATTACCGAATTAAAATTTTATACTTGCTGTTGTAGTTTTCACATGTTTTTTTGGCCCATATGCATCAAAATACATCAACTATTGTAACCGCCTTTATTTTATATTTTAAAATATTTATACTTCTTGTTATATCTAATTTCCAACTGTTTGTATAAAACGGTTTAAAAGATACGGCCATATTGGTCAAATTACATTAGTTTTGGGAACACCCTTTAATTTCTAAATTCAAGTTAGAAGTTTTTTGTTACAGCAAACTTAGCAACACATGTCCCTTGTAAATTTTAGAAGCCTGTCTATAGCTGTTTAAAAGTTTGGCCACATGCATCAAATTACGTCAAGTATTGGGGCACCCTTTAATTTCCAAATTAAAATTTTATATTTGTTGTTATAGCGGAGTTAACAATACAGGTTCATTGTAAATTTCAAGTGTCTGTCTGTAAGTGTTTAAAAGTATGGCCACATACATCAAATTAACAGAACTATTGGGGCACCCTCTTGTTTATAATTTTGAATAGTATTTTCTGTTACTATAACGATCATAGCGATCGACATATTGTCACATTTGAAAACGTTTGTCTATAACGGTTTAAAACATATGCCCAAACAGGTCAATTTATGTCAACTATGGGGACACCCTTTAATTTTTATTTTTGTACTGCTTTTTTCCATTGGAAGCTAAAGTAATACGTAGTTTTTTTTAGTTTTAAAGAGGTGCCCCTTACCGTTCATAATACACGTCAAAAATATGTATGTTGTATAAGACCACCCTTTAATTTTTAATATTATGAGCTGTTTTTAAAATAATTACAAAATTGGTGTAGAAGTGACTCGGTATAATTAAAAAAAGCAACATTTAGACGAATAGATGACCTCCTTCTTTTTTGAAAAAGTATTGGGTTGCATGTGGATTTTGTATAACTAAAATAATATTGACTTATTATGAATATTTCTTGTATTCTTATTTATTAAATGAGTTAATGTGTGCAATGTACAAATGCTATGATAGATATGTGAAAAGAATGCTGATGACTGGTGTAGCGTTTAAGAAAATGCTGCGTTTCATTTTGCTGCTGTAGAGTTTTTTCTGTTTCTGTTTTCTTTAGAAATAAACAGAAATTGTTTTAAAACTGATTGTTATTTCTTAAAAAATTTTGAAAATAAGATATGCATACGTAAACTTAAACCGAATTAAAATTATTAATAAAGTTATAATACAAAAAAATAATAATTTAATATTTTTGAAAAATTACAGTAAAAGTATTCCCATACTTCTTCTTTTCTCTTAACCAATTATAAATAAAATACTTTGTCTCTAAGTGGCTGTTTTATTATACATATTATTTTACTTTAGAAAAGTCCATTTTGCATTATAAACAGGTTTTTCTAATTTCTTATTTGTTTTTAGTTTTCCCTTTGCTTTTCTTACACTTAAAATTTTAAAACTAAGACTTTTAACGTTTATACTACTTTGGCTGCTTACGTTGTTTCATTAAGTTATACTCTAGTTTTTTATTTCAAATTTTCAAACTTTCATGCAGTAAAGGAAAATAAAGTTTTATAAAAGGATTATAAAATATTCTGTTTTACAAGAAATAAAATGTCGGTTAAAAATAAAACGAACAGAAAAAACATGTTAAACCTGTTAAACAAAGTATACATTTGCATAATACAAAAACTCTACTTTTAGTTGGATAAATTTTATTGTGAAATGTTTGTTGTTATGTGACTTTAATTTAAATAACAAATAATGAAAAGAAAAACTAAAAATAAAGAAATTTAAGTGGGTTTTAAAGCATTTTTAAAAGCTGCCAGACGTTGCATTTCAAAATACTCCCCAGGGCGTATGAGTATTCTTAGATTAGTAATTTAACACACATACGTAACAATGAATGAAATTTTGTTTTTTTTTTTTTTAGATAAAACACTTCCGTTTCATTAAGATTAAGACATTTTTAACTCCCTCATGACCATTTTAAAGAAAATAAATAAGCATGATTTGCCATCTCCATTACTTTAAAATACACAATGTGATAAAACTTAAATGTCGTTAAAGTCAGGGATGGAAAGTTAGTACTTTTTTTTATGTTATTATGTTTTTTTCTTGACAATTTGAATTAAATAAGTACAATAGAATAACGATGACGTATTTTTTCAAATTCAATTAATATTTCTAGCTTTTAGACCAGTTTGCAACTTTGTAATCATTTTTAATGTTTAAAATGTTCCACGTAATTTTAATGACAAAATGTAAAAATATTTAAAAATGCTCTTAAAAACATATGAAATGCTTGATTTTCACTCCAGTTGGAGGCAAAATGCCTCCACTTAATCCATAGCAACCCTATAACTGACAATAAATATAAAAAAGTTTGCGTACTTCTATTTTTTAGCTGCATACCAGCAACAAATTTTACGCCCACTTTTAATAAAACTTTTAATTCTACTTTTATGTTGTTGTGTATAAGTTTTTATCCATTTTCTTTTTTTACTTGAAGCAACTTTATGATTTATAATTTTGATATTTACTACATTAATAATTATCAGAACTTTCAAAAAAATAATTCATAAACTTAATCTGTGCAAGGTTTCTTAAAAGAATAAGAAAGTGCTGACTTGACTGGTCGGTTACTTGTCCATAAACAAATAAGACCGTGGGTGTGGTCTTAAATAATTAAGCACCAAAGTGAAAGAAACAATATTTTAAAAGTAAACGGAATTGCTGAGCCTTTTACTTAATATTTTATTATGGCAATTAAAAAAAGCACAAGAAGTAATAGCAACTCAGACTTGCGAACCACGCACTTTTATTAAATTAGATTTTTAAATTATTTTGTTATAAAAATTAGCATATTAATTTAATATTCCTAAAAAATATATTTTTAAAATATTAAGAGAAAGAATTTAATGTATAGATTTCTTTAAATAGGTCATTCATTCAGAACTTCAATTTTGTGAATGGGTTTAAAATTTATATTCATTTACAATGAAAAAAAAATTGCTCTATAAAAGATCATTATAAAAAGTAAACATGAAAATTGTCTTATAAAAAATTACAAATTTAAAGAGAGCGTTTTTTAATGTTTTTAATGTTGTGTTAAATCACAACTTTAAATTAAATGATTTTGTAAAATAACTTGCAGAAAGACGGTCAAAAATTATTGTTATAAATTAGTTTTTTTCAAATAGACTTTTTAAAGTAAACCTTCTGAAAGAAGTGGCAGTTAAAATAAGTTGTTTTAAACAAATTTAAAAAAAAAACACTAGCACTTAAGAAATATTGTTAAAAAGTGCATTCCTAAATACAATTCTAAAAAATAATTTCTAGCATATAAGCTTGTAAAAAGTACATACATATTTAGTGCCTATAAAATAATTAAGTTTTTAAAAAGTACCTCTTTCCTTTTTAAATTACTTTAAAAAGCGTACCTCAAAAAAGTACTATTAAAAGAAATGCTGCTATAAAATGGGTATATTTTTTTATTAATTACAAGATGTATTTAAAATCTTTCTAATTAAATTTTCTAAATCTTCTATTTTATGAAGTTATTTTAGAAATTGCCTTAAAAAAGTACTTATTATTATTTAAAAAAAAAATTACAATTTTTATTGTTATATAAAAAGTACCTTTTAACCAATTGACACGTAAAAGAAAGCAAAAACATAATTAATTATACATTTATTATACATTTTCAAGAACTTGTAAAACAAATGTATGTCTGGATTAGACAATATACCAATTATTGTATTAAAACATATTCCAGATGTTATGGTCAGTGAATATTGCACTCTTTTTAATAACATGCTCAACAACTCATATTTTCCTCGGGCATGGAAAATAGCAAAAGTTGTAATTTTGCCCAAAAAATATAAGGATATAAGCAACCCAAAAAATCTCCATGCTATAAGTTTGCTTCCAAATATTAGTAAAATTTTCGAAGTCTGCATTAACAATAGTTAAGTAAGATTTTGTGAAAAAAATAATTTAAATAGCGAAAGACAATTTGGATTTAAATACAAACATTCTACAATTCACGCAACACACTTGCTTGTTTTAAACATACATTGGAATTTGAATCAATCCTGTTGTACAGGTGCATGTCTGATAGACTTTAAAAAGGCGTTTGATAACATATGGATACCAGCCCTTATTTACAAATTATTGATTTATAAAGTGCCAATATTCCTAATTATATTGATACACAATATGCTGGAAAACAAATCTTTTCTTGTCTGTAATGGAAAGCACATGAGTACTAAAAAATTTATAATAGTGAATGGTATCCAACAAGGAACAGTAAACTTTCCGATTCTATTTAATTTATTTTTGCATGATTTATTAACAAAAGTAGAAAATATTATTGAGTTTGCAGATGATATTATAATCTATCACGCTGATAACAAAATTGAAACCATTAATAAAGAATTACAAAAATACTTAAGAATCGTTGAAAAATACGCGTTAGATTGGAATATGAAAATTAATTTCGACAAATGCGAAACCATTCTATTTCGCCCTCCGGAGCTCCGGTACGAAAATGTAATTACAATGTGAAAACTAAGTGGAAGGAGTTTAGTATAAAATCGTACAATAACATATGCATTCCTAACAGATAAGTTGTTAAATACTTGGGAATTAACTTAGATAAGTTTTTATACTACAACTTTCACATAAATTCACAAATAAAAAAAGCAAGAAATGTTTTTTGCATGTACAAAAAGCTTTTCTTTTCTTAATATATAAATAGTTCGGTTAAAGTTATTTTGTATCAATCTTTAATAAGGCCTCTTTTAACATACGGATGCCAAATATGGTTTAACATTTCTCCATCATATATGGAACAAATTCGTGTTCTCGAAAGAAAATGTCTTAGAGCTTGTACATCGCTCTGTAGGTCTCAAGAAAGTGGGTATGCTAAATACATTTCAAACAAAAAATTGTATAACGCTTTAAAAATAAGCAGAATATATAATTGTATTATGCATCTTATTAGAAATCATATTTTTAAAAGCTTGGAATACTATGACAATAACAAGAAAGGATTTATCCAAAATAAGTTAGGCGTACCTATATTTTACCATATATATAGAAGGGCCAATAATAAAGCTATTAATTGCAATCAAATCACAATCAATAATACCAGATTTGATACAAATATTTATGAGAATGATAGGAACATAAGGCAAAACATAAACAAAATTACATTTTGGTGTCTAAGCAAAAAACTCCCGTTTTCATTTTTACCCCTTGACATATTTTTTTTTTAATAATACAAATATTGAAGTATCTTTTTCGCATTTTTTTATTACATGAAATTATAATATATTTTAATAAAAGTAAATATAGATTATATTTATTTATGAAAAATAATAATGAAAACCATACATGAATGTACTTGAGAGCCCGTTTATGGGACTATGTATATAATAACAATTATAATTGCTATTTGCTTATTTATAGTTTTTAGCTTATAATTCTTTTTTGCACAATTAAAAAAAAATAATTAATTATTAAATATAATTTACAACCAATGGATCTTTTTAAACAGAGCTTCAACAAAAGTACTTACCATTCATTTTTAACTTTACTATAAAAAATAAAAATTATATTTTCCAAAGGAACTTTCTGAAAGGGAAAAACTTTTTTAAAAATATCCTTTTAAAAAAGTACTTGTTACATAATAATCAAAAAGTTTATTTAAATTTCAAACGTGACGTTTTCAGAAATATTTAAAACAAAGTACTTAAAAACCACACTTTAAAGTTGATGCATTCTAAAAAAATAGACATTAAAAATTTCATTTAAAAAATTATAAGTCATTCATATTTTTAACCCAAATATCAATAAAAAAAAACTAATTTGAAATTTTTTTATTTTAATTATTCGAACAGAAACGATTTCTCTATTGTTTCTTAGGGAAATCTTATGGATATCGAATTTATTTCAAACATGTATCTTTTACAATTCCATCTGAAAATCTACTTTGGTGAATAAAAATACTTAAAAATTAATCGTTTAAAAAATGTTAAATTTTAAATCCATGAAATGCAACCATACAATTTTTCTGTTGATTTTTTTTTTTATACAAAATTTTTCTATAACAAACTATTGTTACAGATTTTAGTTGTGTAAAAACAAATAATTTGCGGCTTAAAACAAACATTTATTGTAATTAGATTCACAAAAACATCAATGAAATAATAGTATTTTGTTTTTAGTTCTCTTTTTTGATAGTTTTTCAACCACACACAGGAATAAGCAAAACCACATGCAACATTAGTCACACATACTGCTACAGCAAGTTAATGATACTTGCATGAATTGCTGGCAAATGTAATAGAAGAAATGGCAGATAAAAATTTAAATACACACATAATTATTTCTATTAAATGGAAAATTTAATTACATGCAACAGAAATAATAATTAAATAAGAAAATATTACAGTTTTAGAAGTTTCAAATTATTTAAAAATATTAAAATAAGCACTCGGCTATTTTAAGTTGGCTTCATTTTGTGTTTTTATAATATCGTTATATTTTTATTAAATCGCTAGATTCTTTTAATTTCAAAATAAAACAGCTGTGAAAATTATGATTACAATTATGTCACTGATAAGAACACTCACATTACTGCCTACAACTGCAAATTTAATTTATAGGCGCCTAAAAACATCTACATTGTTCCACTATGAAAATGTCTGGCAACTTCCAGTCATTTCTTTTATACATATTTTTATAACCAACCAAAACAATTCCACAAAAACTATGAAAAACTTACTTGGAATTTTTTTTTTTTTTTGTACTTGAGAAGTTAAAAGCCAATAAATCTACGTTAGCAACAAAATTCAAGAGATATTTAAACGAGCATTTGAAAGACCTGACTTGCATTTCCTTGTGACTAAAGTTAAGTAAAATATTTGTTTAGTTCGTTTGTTTCGTCTGCGTAACGCCAAATGCCTTGTGCAACACTACAGCAGAGTAATTCACAAGGCTTTAAACAGCTCGGGTCTAATGATATGCGCTAAAAATTTACTTCATACTAATCAAGTGGCCAAGATGAATGAGACCTGGGCAACGAAACTACCTGATATTAGCTAGGCGACTATTTTTATACCCTTTAGCACAAAAAGTGGAAAAAGGGTTTAGATAAGTTTGTCATTTCATGTATAATTTCTACAATATCCATTTCCGAGACCATAAATTAAATATATTCTTAGTTCATAGCGAAGTCGATTGAGCGATTTCTGTATGTCAATATGACAATCGATCACATATATACTGTCAAAAGAGGTGCTATTGGGATTCAGCATTATAGGTCCATGTCTTTCGAGTCAGCAGGCACAACACCACGCCTACCTCTAATCTTTTCATGTCATTTGGAGCAACAACAAAATAAATAAATGGAGCGATAGAGAATTAAAAAATAAAAAAAAAATACATTAAGTGAAAGAATTGACGCTCACCCATATCTTCCGAGTTACGGGGTTCTAAAATGTTCAAATTTTTTAAAATATCAATATGGGTATCATTTTAAAGCTCTTGAAGAGATCTTTAATGAAATACTAAATATTTTAAAAAATCCTTAACCAGTTTTTTATGTAAAATTATAATAATTTATTTTATTATTATTTCTCTGTCACTCCAATATTTGCTTATTTCATTGGAGTTACTTCACTAAAACAGATTCAAATAGATGGTAAAGGGTATATAAGATTCGGCATAGCCGAATACAGCACTCCTTCGTTTTTTCTTTGTACTTGAGAAGTGTAAAGACAATAAATCTACGTTCGCAATAAAATTCAATAGACACTTAAGAGATCTAATCTGACATTAGCTAAGCGGCTATTTAATTATATATCAACTTTTTCATCTTTTTGACTGAAAACCTACAAAAGTCTCCCTCATATGAATAGATTCCAATATGCGAAACGAAGTGCTAGTAGATACGGATAGACTCAAATCGATAATAGAGCTGTAATTAATGTAGAAATTGCAGAAATTATTAATGTAGAAATTGTTCAAAAATAATAAACAAACAACCAAAAAAATTTTAAGAATGACTTTTACAGGTTAAAAAAGTGTCACGTTTCTCTTAATGGTTTACGATCAAAAGTGAACGTTTTATTTAAAATCATGATGAGACAGTCTTATTCATATATATGAAATTAGAGTGAAGACATGGATTTTTAAAAGTTATTGACAATCTGTCGATTCTGTGTTTTACAAGTTCAATGTTGGCTATTTTATGTAGTCGTTGTGTCGAATAGTGCTAAGGCAGATTGGAGATCATTTTTAGGAGTTTATTTTGCGCAATCTGTAGCTTCTTGATATGACAATGTGCTGATGTAGAACAGACTGGAGCAGCATAAAAAATTATTGCCCGAAATATTGCCTTAAATATAAAGAATTTGCTACTTATGTTAAGTTTGGAGCTTCTGTTCATTAACGGATACAACAAACTGATTAAATTGTTGGCTTTATTTACAATGTATGGCATGTGATCCTTAAACTTAATTTTGGGGTCCAATACGATACCTAAGCATTTTAACTTATTTACCATGTTATTAAATGAGCTTATATAATTACGTATTCTTATCAAAGGTTGCACTGTGTTATGTTCCTTACGAAAGCCAAATTGCTGAGTGGGAATATGTGTGCTCCGCATCAGTAAATTAAATAATTCTTATTATTCATTCGTAGTTGTGGAGAAGTATCGGTATGACTTGCAACTTATTTAAAACTTAGTTAATGTGATTTTTGTAAAAGATTTCATAAGAATAATAAAATTGTTTATATTAAAATCTTAAAATTCTAAATTTTATTAATTTAATAATTCGTTAAGTTTTTTTTTTTCTTCGCAAAATAATTAAATTCTTTTAATCATTAATTAATTTTCAAAATGAAAAATTTATTATTCGAAATCTTTTAAATTTAATTACTTTACTTTATTCGTGCTTGATTCCTTCAAATATAAATATTTCATGATATTCTCATGAAATATTTATTATTTTATACTAAACTACAAAATGAAATGTATTACTGCGGGGAAAGCATATCCATATGGCCATTTCACTACTGCTCAAATAGCTCATCAGTGGATTTTACCCAAATTTTGTATAGAAAAACAGAAAGTCTTATATCAAATGCCAAATTGATTAAATGAGAACTCCATTGAATCAATAAGACAGAAGACAATAACAACTCAAAAATGTTCTACACAAAAACACAGCAAACATTTAGTAACTATTTTATAAAAATAAACATTTAGTAACTATTTTATAAAAATACATTATAAATAATAATTATGCAGCAAAATACTTCCGCATTGTGAGTCTTTAATTTTTAGTTTTCACTTAATGAAAGCTTTGCAAAAAGAAGGGGCAATAGAAAATCCAGGCTGCCAGCTACTCACAACCATGCCACGTATGTAAATGACTTTAAAATGCTGGCGGTAAAACAACACAGCATAATAATAAATTTAATGTTTGTAATTTACACACGCAATTCTAAATATTATTCCTACAGTTCTGACGATTGTTGCCAAACCAACTTTTAAATACGAATTAGTCCTTAAAGGAAATCAATTACGTGCGTTCACTTTTTAATTTAATTAATGACTGAATAAGAATTAACTAATTTTAAACGCTTCCTTTAAAAGGTTGCTTTGGCCGCTTTCGTAAAGCTGCAAATTTAAATAATTTTTCACAAATGTAAGCACAGAAAAAATAGGGTTGTATTATAATGTGCTCGTAGTAACCATTTGATTTGACGGGAATTATTTTATGCTTTCACAGCATAAATTTATAATTGTGATAAACAAATTATAGTTATTGTAGATAGTACTTTAGTCACGATAAACAAGATTTTGATAATATTTAATTAGAATTAGAATTTTATAATTATCCAAAAAACATAGTATTAATAACCATACAAGTTTGTTCTCATGTATTCAAAATGAAAAAAATTATGTTTGGTTTCAAAAATATTTTGTATTCGCCCTGAGTTGTATTTTGTTTTTTTTTTTCTATATATTTAATGATTTGTTTATCAGCTATCAATTCGTTTGAAAACAGTAATAAAGAAAATAATAAATGACAATTTCTTGTCAAATAAAAAAATAAGTAAATTAAAGTTAAAAAAAATTTGAGGCTGACCCTTAGTTTCAGAGTTACGGTCCTTCAAAATTCATATGTATAATATGGCTTATATCGAGTTTTTTGCGGTGGATTGAAAAAATATAGGAATCATTAGAAAAGGTAATACTTTTGTTGCTTTGAATTACATTATACACCCGGAAACGATTTTTTCTATATTTGAACTGCGTCCTTAAACTAGATTAAAGTCTGTATTTTTATACCCTTCACCACAAATAGTGGAAAAAGGAATATATAGATTTGTCATTCCATGTTTAATTTCTACAATATCGATTTCCAACCACCCCATGAAATAAATATATTCTGAGTTCTTATACATAGCGGAGTCGATTGAGCGATGTCCGTCTCTCCGTCTGTGTTAGTGTTGAAATCAACTTTGCCTTCTCAACCTAATTTTAATACACGAATCGATCAGACATAGTTCCGGAAGCAGTGCTATTGGAAATCAGCAATATCGGTCCATGTTCTTAGACGTAGCGGGCAAAACACCATCGCTACCGCAAATTTTTCTATATTATATGGAACAATGAAGTAACTCCAATTAAAAAAATTAGATACACGGGGCGATAGAGAATTAAAAAATAAGAAAAATACATCAACTGAAAGAATTGTCGCTCGCCCATATTTTCCGAGTTACGGGGCTATGAAATTTTCTAATTTTTTAAAATATCAATATGGGTTTCATTTAAACGCTTTTGAAGAGATTTTTATAGAAATACTAAAAATTTTTAACATATTAAGCTCCGATGGAATTTTTATGTAAAATTTTTTTATTTAAGCCTCTGTCACCCCAATATTTGCTTTTTTGATTGGAGTTACTTCACTCAACTAGATTTACATAGATGGTGAGGGGTATATAAAATTGGACATAGCCAAAAATATAACTCTTACTTGTTTTTTAAGCAAAAACTAAAACTCTTTAATTTAAATTAAAGAAGGCAAAGGTTGTCCTGTTAACAACGATTACGTTGGTCTAATTCTTCATATTCTCTTTCATTATTTGAGATTTCTGCAAAAAAAAAACAATCACAATACGAGCAAGAAAACAATACAGTTATCCCTTAGCACAGTAATATTTAGTTATATTTGAAAGTATTACAGCTGGAGGAGTAGGATTCCTCCTTTTGTATTTATTAGGAAACATAATACTAGAGGGTAGTGAAAACCAATGAGAAATAAAATAAATTTTACCTCAAATAAGTACAGAAATATCTTTGACGTCTTTTGTAGTGTTCATACACTAATTTAAAATGTCTGGTTACAGTCTCACACTCATGCCAAGCACCAGAAAGGCCCCAAAATATTTATTCACACACAAAAGAAACGAACCAAAGGAAACGGTAAAAACAACACCGAGTAAAGAATGCAAACCGTCTTTGCCACAGGTTATTATTTTTGCATTGTAGGAATAGTAGTGGTTGTGTATTATTGCTGGTAGTGTTTATTATACACACGAAAGAAAAACATTCTTTTAGCCAGGCTATAACCTTATAGAAAAACTTTCTTTAACAAAACCAAACAATCACACGCACACACATACAAACACATTAATCCATACTTGCCAGTGCTGCCGTTTGGTTAAATTTTTCGTAACTTTTGAAGGCTCAACGTAACAGGTATAATTTTGTCATATTTGGCTAAATTTTCAGAGCTTTTGACGACACAGCAACAAAATAAGTAATACTACTGAAAAGGTAATTGTTGCATTATTTCAGACAAGAACTATGCTCCTTTTGTTCGCCATTTTTTAACATTACAAATCGGTTTTACTAACAAAGGTTATAAATGATGCCACAATTCTACTTAAAAAAAATAGTTAAAAATAAACAAAAACTTATTTTTTCTAAAGTTGTACTCTGTTGAATTAATGAAAAGTCGCGTATGTTTCTTTGTTTTTGGCAACAATTTTTTCCAATTGCTAAATAATATAAGCTGCACTTTTTACGTGCAGTAAACTAAGTGTTTGAGTAACAATTTTTTCCTTAACTAATTTTATTGAAGGGCGAAAGCATGCACTAGTCAACCATTGAATATTAATGTGAATCCTTGATTTTAATTCTCAGGAGCATTAGAAACAAGTTTTTAAACTTAATAATGCTGCAAACAAAACTTTGTTCAAATCTTCAAATCTACACTTCCAAATTTAATTTTATACTTCCATTTTCCAATGAACTTACTATTTATAACGAATAATTTCAAAATGTAACTTTTAACAAAAAATGGAACTTTTGTAAAGGAAAATCGTAACATTTTCTTGTCTTCACCTGGCAACATTGATGCTTGCCTTGTATAAAAGCCACATTTCAAGCAACAAACATTATAAATATGTTGACGGCACTTCAAACACGTTCTATGTGACTGACACAAGTTTAAATTTACCTTTTTCGCTTTGCTCGCGTCTACGATTAATTGGGTGTGCACACGTTAAACAGATAAACACTCACAACATTAAGATTCGGAGTGTGTTTAAGTGCGTAGATGGGCTCATACGTGTTAAAAACTGTTTTGGTGTTTTGGATATGAATCCAAGCAAGTGTTTATAATTTTGAAACTGTTTTATGACCGAAGAGTGTATGGCTTCGTTTAGGTTTCCTAAATGTGTCTACTAGAGCGTAGAAACAATAACAAAAATTTAGGCTTTAAATTAGAAAAAAAAAAGTTTTTAAAATACGAGTATTTAATGTTTGTTATTAACATCCCTTGAAATAGCTTTTAAAGGAGCCTTAAATGTATGTCGTTAGCATTATTTGACGTTAGTTAGTCAAGTAATAAATCGATAATTTATTTTTGCTATTAATTAATTTATTAGATAGAATTTCTAATACAGCAACACAAACATTAAAATCTACAAAAAACACAGTTACGTTTGTTACGACAGGACCAATTTACCCGAACTCTGATGATGGGTGCGTCTACGCCCCGGAAAGCGGAATACATATCAAAATATCGAAATAATTTAAAAGAAAATAAATTATTTTCAAAATTTATTTTGTATAAATAACAAGTCAGCTGTGCCGAATCTTCTATACCCTACACCAAAGAAATTGTGTTATCATTTTCTAAAAATATAGGATTTTTGTCCTGAATATACTTTTGATATAATAAGGATGTTTTTGGTAATTGGGTTTGTTTACTTGTCGCTATAAGGTTTGCTCTCCGCTTATTAAAAACCGCTTACGTGCTCGTGTCTCTTGTAATGGTTCTTTATTTATACATAAATAGGCAGACACAAACCTTGGGATTCTTTTCTCCTCTGTTTATTAACTGATTTTGATAATTCTTTCGCATATTTGTAGATATTGTAAAGCTTTAGTGCCACGTCTTTGTCTTATTTAAATCGGTACAGTATTTAAGAAGTAAATGACCACTTAAAATACTACCACTACACATACAAAAATTAAACATGAACGCTTACATAAAATAAAGAAAGAAAAGTATTCAATAATTAACTTGGTCGAGTCTTGGCCACAAGGCGAACTCTAGTACGTATAAAAGTCTCAAACATAACCCAAAACGAACATAACATTTAGCAACCAAAGGTTCACTTATCTTTCTATACTTATTTAAGGTTCTTTGGTCATTCCCTCTTATTCAACTAACCTCCACCTTAAGATCGAGTATTCAACAGCTGTAGTCTACTAAACGTCCACCGATAACCATAATCTATAAACTTTTTTAAAGTCCATTGCCTCCACTTATATTCTTACATACATTTCGAATTTATTATTAGTCCACCAGAGTCCTATTTGTGCCGGCTGGTCGGCCGATTGCACGCAAAAAGCAGATTAATAAATACATCTATAGACAAAATGTGTTTGTTTGTCGGAAAGTGGTAGCTGCATATATTGGTGGAACGATCTTCCTGGAATTTTCACAGCTTTTTACTAGATATGCGATTAATAAATAGGGTTTTTGTTTAAATCACCCTCTTATTTATATGTACAATAGCCAAAAACTGGCTCGACTAGAATAATGGGATTGGTACCTCCTATACAAAGTGAAAAATCATTACCGCTAGCTAGAGAACTATAATAGATAGCCTCTTGAAATTTTGCATCAGTAACCTTCTTATCAAAAGACATAGATAAGCGAAATACAAACATAGTAAAAAAGGGGGCGTGGCACCCTCTATACAAGGTGAGTAATATTATAGTATACCAAGATAACTACAAAAGTAAGTCTTGAAATTTTTTACCAGTAACTCTGCATAAATGGAGAAACAAATTGTCTGAAATGAAACAGTAGGCGTGGTAGCTCCCATACAAAGTAAAATATTATCATCTTGTATCTACAGAATTATAACATGTAAAGAACTGAATTGTTGTTTTAGAAAATTACTTATTAAAATGCATAGACTAACAAAATACCGGATAGATTGGGACAGTGGGCGTGGGGTACCTCCCATACAACTGTTTGGTAAAGGGTCTTAAGGAACTTCTATATTAGTGTGAATAATCAAATGAAAAACTGGCTGCATTGGAAAAGTGGTCCATAGTACGATTATTTTCATAGGGGTAGCGATGCGATTTTTTGGTTTTTAATGAAAATTATATATTTTTTGTTGAAATTAAAATTTTCTTGCTAAAATTTAAATTTTTTAGTGAAATATTGGTACATTTTCGATTCTAAAGTTAAATTCCGGTTTCTTGGAAGTCTGAAGTTTTTTTCCAGAGTTTTCGGCTCTTAATATGATAAATAAAATATAACAACGCCAGGGGAAAAACTTCAGAAAATTAGAAGCGTTTGCCTTTTGCCTATTGTATTGATTCTCAAATTACAAACGGAAGAACAAACAGACCTCTGGTAAAGACTATAAAACTGAAATGATGTTCGTCTTTAATGCCATACGAGTAACTTGAGAACGGCTCAAAGGATGAGTTGTAAAGGGAAAGGGTGAACAAATTGAATGTAACCTGTCATTTTTAAAATTGTTATTGATCTAGAAAAATATAAGAATTGCGGTCCTCAAATTTTGCCTTAATTAGTGCGTAATAAATATACACATACAGGTAGGTGGCGCTAAATGATCTTTAATATTAAATTTTTCTTACTTCTTTGAATTCAAAAGAGTATTCTGCCATATTTAGAGTTGAATAATTATTCACATTGGGGTAGCGAAGTACACCGGGAGTAGCTAGCTTATTATAAATTCTGTCAATTTTATTATATCCCAAGAATTAAAGGAATCGAAAACTTAAGCAATTCTAAGGAATTTGGACGGAACAGTGCTCTTATATTATGGATTTTTCAACCAGGTTTAGTCGTTTCTTTCAGGGAAGAACTTCAAGCTCTTACTTTACACTTTGAAACCTAAATCGAAATTGTTTATGAATGCTCAAAGCTTCTGGCAACAAACCAGTTTATTTGTACTACCTTCAATTTCAATTGGATTAATTTTTATAGGTCAGCCCTAAAATCAATAAATTTTAATAGCAATTTTTTTTAAATTTCTGTATAATGTTTATTTTTAAACAACCAAAGATTTTGTTATTGTAGTTTATATTTAATGCAGTTAAATATAATAAGCATGCGCGGCACAGCGCGCATTCATGCTTACCTCATAACAATCAATATGATACTGAAACAGCATCTATAATGTTGTGAGTAAACAAGTAAGAATGACTAAAAACAAAATTTGCATTCGTGTTCAATCGATAATTGGAACAAAAGCAAAAACAAATGTAAAAGACGAAATACAGAGAGAGCAGTGTGGAAGTACTTTGGTTTGTGTGTAAACTTTGTCTAACCAAATTAATATTGATATGAATATATCTCGTATTCTTATTTACAAAGTTAGTTGGTTAAATAGATGATGTTTATAAAAATACACAAATAAGGTAAATACATGCGAAGAATGCTGATGAAGGACGTAGCGGTCCAGAAAGTGCAGCATTTCATTCTGCTAGCGTCTAATTTTTTTTTTTTTATTTTTTTTTTTCTTTGGAAAACGTCCGCATACTTTTTTAAAAAAAAATTCTTTCTAAAAAGATTTTTAGAAATTAAAAATGAACTAAAGCCAAAATAATTTCAATTCATTTATAATATTCACAGTTCAAAAACTCTAATTTAATAAAAATTCCATTATTATTTTTTATATCTTTAATACCATCAGATTCAAAATCATCCTTATTACATTAAACTTAAACTCTCTCAGATACTTCACTTTATCATCATCTACGGATAAAGTGTTCATTATAAATGTGGATTCAAAATTTGATTTTGTCATTAGTAACTCAGCAGTTACTTATTTATGCATTAAAAATGTTACCTCGTTTTTTTTCTTTCCTTTATCATGCTTCAATATAAAATACATACATATATTTATAATATTTTTTCTTCTTGTTCTTCTTTCAGTGATTTTCGTTTTAATAGTTTTGAGGAAATACCTGCAAATGCTTTCGAAGGATTAATGCAGGTAACAACGTTGTTTCTAAATGAAAATGAGATTTCCTACATACAGGAAGGAGCTTTTGATGATTTAGTGTCGTTGCGGTTTTTATATTTGAACTATAATCGCATTAGTAAGTTGCCAAAGAATATCTTTCAAAAACTACAACAACTTGAAGGAATGTAAGTAAAATTATTCGTAAAACATCAATGCCATTCATGGCTATTAAGTTAAATGAAACAAAATGGACTTTTATTGGAAGAAGTATACTTTTCAAAGACACACAAACAAAAACAAACAACTTAAAACTCATTTTTACTAAAAGTGTAATCTTCAGTTTGTATTGTCCTGTATAATTGCTTCATCAAAGATTCAAAAGTGAAATGCAAATAGATTGTGACTGGAAATTTACAACTTCTAATAAAAGCACGTTTTCCTAACAATGATTTTTCATTATTATTGTTGTTTTTTTTTCTTCGTTACTTTCATTTTTTAATTTAATTATTTTTTTTTTTTCTACAAAAACAAACTCGCAGATACCTGGAAAACAATAATATTTGGCAAATCGAAGCAGATACATTCACCAATCTACCGCTTCTAAGTCGCATGTAAGTAAAACGATAAAAGTAATTAACAAACATGGCAAAAGGTACACATACAGTTATATAATGAAGTTGAGCATTTCAATAATAGAATTGAATACTGCACACAAAAAGTACTTGAAAACAAAATTATTTTTTTTAAGTCCTTAAAATTTTTTTTTTGCTTAGATTTAAGAAATTTAAGCTTCAAAGTTAAAGAAAGAATTGGTTACCAATGTTAAAGATGGATGGACTGAGAACAATGTGGCATGAGTGGGGCAAAAAATATATAATAATGAGATTTTATTTGGCTACGTCTGTAAACATTGACGAGTCTTTCAAATCAGGGGACATCTGCATTAGTCAGAGAAATGATGTGTTGAATAACGTGTATCTTGGGTTTAAAGGAAGCAAAGGGCAAATATTAAATGGCATTTTTTTTTTTTTTGCTTCAAGATGCTAAGTTGTGTTCTGTAGTTTACTTATGCCCGCTCAACGTTGTAACCACTTACACTGTTCGATCGACGATAGCTAGCTAGTCCACACCTTACGCTTCTTACAAAAAAATGATATGAGACGATGTCTGGTGAATTATCGCCATCATATTCATTAAAATAGTCATTAGTCTTTTTTTTTGCCGCCTTGTCATTATATCAAAACTATAATATTTAATTTACTGTAAAGTTGTGCAAATGAATAACAAATAAACTTTATAAATTAAAGGCACGGGAATATTTTTTAATTAATTTAATTTTCTTAAAAAACTTTGTGCCATCCCCCAAATAATCCCGATTAAATTAATTACCGATATTGATTATAAAGAGTCAAAACATTTCTCGATGGCCATTTGGCTAACGCTTACTTAGCTCTTCAGGAAACTTCTGACAAACATTTTAAATAAACTAAAAATTTTAATTTAATTTGCAAAGTGCCTGTGCATAGAAATAAATTATCGTAGAGTTTTTTGTTATTTTATTTTTCGTCCTCTTTCAACTGTATAAAAGAGCCGAGAAAAAGTCAGTCGTATACAGTAGAGAAAGAAAAATAGAATTATTATTGGTTATTGTTGTTTTTGCTTAAACTTTGATTTTTGTCTTTGCTTTATTGTTTCGACAACAATTTTAAGGTTATTTAAAATGTTTGTCAGAAGTTTTCTGAAGAGATTTGAAGAAATCAAACACGATTAAAGTAAATTAAAATCAAAATCATGTGCACATTGCTTATTAATAAAAACAGTTTTAAATTTTTTTTTTATTTTGTTATTGAATCTTTTAAATACATATCGCTCCTTTATTGCAACATAGTCATATCTCAAAAAAACTTGAACTTGGCAAAATGCGATTTGAGTTTTCAAGACATATGTCCTATGATCTAATTGCCGCAATTGCAATTGTTATAACTTCGGTTCAGCTTAGGATATAAAACTGATTTTTTTTTCAACATGTACAGAAGGTCTAAAAGAGCAATTTACTTAAGTAACTACAAATTTTTAATTTTTTGAGATATGACTATGTTGCAATAAAGGAGCGATATGAATGGTTCCCGATGGAAAAGAAAAAATAAAAATGTTTGTTGTGTTTTTGTATAAAACATTTTTGAGTTGCCATTTGGCTTTTGATACTCGTATCAATTCATAATAAATTTAGCTTTTGATATAAGACTTTCAAATTTTCTATACAAAATTTGAGTAAAATCCACTGATGAGCTATATGAGCAGTAGTGAAATGGCCATACGGATATGCTTTCCCCGCAGTAATACATTTTAATTTGCAGTTTTTAAATAAAAAATATTTCATGAGGATATCATAAAATATTTAGGTTTGAAAGAATCAAGCGTGATTAAAGTAAATTAAAAACACGATATCCATGTTTTGCTATAAAGGTGTTCAATCGTCCTATATGCTATACCAAGGTACAGATACCTTCACCAACTTTTTTACCACGGCTACCTATTTCAAGTTGAGATTACGAGTGATTTGAACTTCTGTTTAAAAATCACTTCATCCATTGTGTCTACTCAACAACAAATATTTTTCTCTGTACTCGTGCCACTGATGGTATTTAATCTTGTGATCTTTTGTTTTACAACAGGAAAACATCAATACCGATACAGCCAACCAGGGGGCTTACCACCTATTTGCCTACTTTTCCTTTTATTTTGCTCATATTTGTTTTAATTGCAAGTTATAAGTTGTTCAAATCTGCTTTTCGCATCCTTTAATCATTTTTGTTCTGCTCCTTATTGATCACGATAGTCAGCGCTACTGCACTCTAAAAACTTTAATCTGTTTTCCTTAAAGCCTGCATATTACCAAAGGAATATGTTGATGTCTAAACAGTAAGGCTCCCAACCCTGATGTTAGTTGCTGAAGTCTAAGAGGGGCTGCAATCATTACTGATTTTCTTAATTACTTTATTTCGTTAAGATATATTTTTTTTAAATAGAGTTCCTGCCTTTTATCCTGATCAAATAGTTCGCGCGCTTTTTTACTAAAATTTTAAATTAAAATGTATTTTTTCTTTATTTTTAAAAATATTTTGAATTTAAAGAAACTAAAGGAAAGTTAATTTGTAGCTCTTCCTTATTCTGTTTTGTTTTCTTTTTTATTGCCAAATGCTAGTGCTTGTGGTTCTTTTTTTTTTTTTTTTTTGCTTGTTTTTGGTTTGGTGAAGACAGCCGTTAGGAAGCTATCGTCATCAATCCCCACCTTTTTTAGAATATTGTATACTTAATTCAAAGTCTCGAAAAAATTCACGATATCGGTAAAATGCAATCCTCCGAATTATTTAACACACCTCGTATATCTACTTAATACTACACCATATTTCCGCATTTTTAAATTAGCAAATATTTCGCATTTTCTGTAATTCCTTCATTATATCTTTTCCTTCTCTATTTTTGTAACCTTTAGCTTTCTTTCCAACAACAAACTGACTAATCTGCCACCAGATGCATTTACGCGTTTGCCAAGCTTGAAACGCCTACGATTGGATGGCAATCCCATCGATTGTAATTGTGGCATCTACTCGTTATGGCGCCACTATCAACAGCTTCCCCAACGTCAGCAAATCACCATTCTCTTGACTTGTGAAACGCCGACCATGTTGTATCGTAAAGGATTTTCGAATCTACAGGAGTTCAATTTTCATTGCAGTAAGTGTTGGTATTAAAAGTAGATAAAAGTATGTCAATGTATTTGTAAAAACTTGAAAAAGAAAACAATTTTTAGTGGTATTGTGTACGTACGTATACATATATGTATCTATGTGTGTGTGTATGTTTCTATGTTTATTTGTACTGCATTGTATTGTATTTAGAGTGTAAACAATTGAAAATCCAATTTAAACTGTGGCAAATTATTGAGCAATGACTGATGAATAGAATATTGTATCTAGGTATGTAAGTATGTGTGTCTAGATAGTAAAAGTACGAGTACATGATATACGGTTATTGTTTCTTTGTATCTGTTTTTTATTTAATTGCTATTTTCAGTTCTTTTCATTTATTTTCTTTTTTCTATTTTTTCTTTTTTTTCAAATGAAAATCATACTCTTTAAACTGTATAGAAGAAGAAAAATTAAAACTGTGCACAGGATTTAAATTGAGAAAAAAGTACTGTGTTGGAATTGTTTTTGTTTGCTAAATTTTAGCAAACTAAATTTCCTTTGCACTTTGATTTTGCTATGAAATATAAAAAATGTTAGAAGGTATATAATGTTGCTTATACGAGTTTAAATATTATATCGAAAATTGAAATAAGTTCGAATTAACAGTTAACCAATGAATTGATTGCTTTAAAATATCCTAGAGTTTAGTTGATGAGAAACAAAAAATTTGTTTGTGCATCAAATTTTATTTGCTAATTTTGGTATTTGCAGAATCTATGTATATTTGATACATGAGTTCCTCCTACTTCCCATTGGTGTAAAGGCCTTTAATAACAGTTATTGTGTAGTAAAACTTTGCTCATTTTGGATTCTTTGAAGAAACGTCATGTAATGCTTAGCTTGCCAGCTGGCGGGCATATCTGATGGAAAGGGTTCCATCTCAATAGTTGTTATTCCATATGGTCACTATTTTATTGGCAGAGTGTTACCAATCGACTATCCCTTACGTTACCCGCGGGGGCACTTAGAGACTATCTGTGCTAACCATTCGCCGGTGTACAGGAACCAAATCTGGAAAGGCAGTAAAGACGTGCACAGATATATCTGTTTATATCAGTTTTTGTATGTCTACTCTTATGAGTGCGTATAGATGAGTACTTTTGTGTTTCTGATATAAGTTGATATTGTTACTTTTTCTCATTGGATGGATGCGAATGAGTAAAGAGAGAATGAGAGTAACATATCTGTTCTTCTATGTTTCACACAAACGGATATAAACAGATATTGATGGTTGTGCCATAAGTACTTATTGTATGCTACGAATCAATGTCCATTCATACGTACATATGCATTGGTTTATTAAAATTGCATAAATAAAATTATTGTTTCTAAACATGATCAATATTTTTAATTGTTTTATTAAGTTTTATTGAAGTTGAATATACAAAGCTGAATTTTTTTAACAACAAATTATAAATCTAATGCGTATAATTGTATAAAAATACTAGTATTATAACTTTTACCAGCGATTACAACAGTTCTAAGGATACAATAACTAAATAAATAAATGTATACATGTTTCGACATTTAAAACGACGAAAAGCCTTATAATTTAAAATCAATTAAAATATATTTTATGTTAAGTTTGTTTTAAAATACCTTTTTAATCCAAATTATTTTTAATAAATACGGCCGAAAATAATAAAAATTCAATTTAAAAATGAAGTATGAATATTTAAATATTTTTGGCAAAAATAAAAATATTTTTTTCATTACCATTAAAATTTCATTGGCATTAATTGAAATAATGAAAGAGCGATATCATGCTAATAATTTTATTTTAATTATAATTGTTTAAATAATAGTAATGGAATGGAATTACAACTGGAAAAAATAATTGTTTTTATGAAAAATAAAATTATAATAGCAAAACCTTAAAAAGAACTATGCATAAAAAATAAATCTTAACCCTTTCGTTGATCGATATACATTCGAATATTTTAATAATTTATTAAATTTAAATGAGATAGGAATTAAAGTTAATATCTGATATCTAAATTTAACTCAAATCGCAGTTAGCAAATCTTATTACTTACTTGAAAACAAAAATATATTCTTATAGTGCCTAATGTTGAAACGTACATAACGACAATATCCTTCTAAGTGCATAAAAAATAAAAATTGCGTTATTTAATATGTACATATATAACAGAATATCATTACTGGATGTATTTCTAGAAGTGTAAATGTTTACCCTAATTTTTTTTTATTATTGAAATTTTTCGGAACTTCTATTTTTATGTACATACTAGATGAACCCGGTGTGCTTCGCTACCCCCCTCGTGGCCTCGAGGCCACGCCCCTTTGTCCACTCCCAACTTTATATAGTCAAGAATATCCTATTGCGAAAATTTAATGACGATTGGTCCAGTAGTTAAGACTATATTTCGATTTTTAATTTTTCTAAAAAGGGGCGGGGTCCCACCCACTTTTCTCCTGGTATGTATTCCTAATTATGCCAATACCATATGTACCAAATATCGTCGACGTAGGTCAAAAGATGGCCAAAATATGGCGATTTAAATTTTTGGGTTATATGGGCGGTGCCACGCCCGGTTGTCCAATTAAAACTTCATATAGCCTATTATTCCTTCCAGAGTCACAGTAACATGCTGTGAAAATTTCAGGAAGATCGGTCCAAGGGTTTGGCCTCCTATAAAGCACAAACAAACAGACAGACATTCATTTTTATATATATAGATGCATGTATAAATGTATGTAATAAACCTTTTTTACATATTAATTTTAACTCTTTACTAGTTTTTATCAATTGAATTGATTCTAATTCTTATTATTTTAAGATTTTCTAATCAACTGAAGTTCTGTGATATTAGTTATAAGACTGACAATAAATTCTGTGTTTGTGTTGTATAAAGTTTTTTAATTATTTTATTTATTTATTATTTAATTTTCGGTGTTGTGAAAGTCCAGTTTTTTAATATTAAGTAAATTTAATATAAAATTCATTTTATGTAATATTAATAAAATAAACATTTTTAATAAATATCCCCTGATGAAGTTTAAAAAAAAAAACAAACGAAACGTTGGGAAAAATACATAAAAATACTTTGATTTTTATTAATATTTGGAAACAAATAACTGACCAAAATAGCCCAAAGAGATTAGAAAATCTTAAAATAATATGAATTAATTCTATCCTCATAACTCAACGCGCGATTAGGCAACAATTTATTAATTTTGCATTTGTTTTTATAAAATAAAATTATCATTAATATTATAAATATTGCTAATTTTACATTTAAAATCATATAAACTATTTACTAAAGCTAAGCAATAATAATTACAATTCGGGTTATTACTACGAAGTTAAAATACTGCTTATTAGTTCTCGCCCTTATCATAAGCAGCACACAATTATCTAAAATATCTCTTTCATAAAAAGATATATCCAAATACTCATGGTACAACAGATATTTGAGAGTAAAAAACTGATAATTTTTTCACTCTATGCAAAACCATAAACAACTGTATGTATTTATATCCATAGTGTGAGTACGCACAAGCGAAAGCATACAATATTAACTACGAGGGCTGCTCTATATATTTCTAGCCTAATGGTGAAAATGCGAATATTTATAATTAAAAATGGTTTTATTGTTTTTCAAAGTATTCTCCAGCATGATTTATACACTTTTGCATGCGCTCAAACCAGTTGTCGAAGCACTTTTTCCACTCCGATTGAGACACCTCTAAAACATGGTTTTTGAACACTTCTTCTGGCGACGAAAATCGTTGACCACGCATTTTTTTCTTGATGTGCAGAAACAAGAAGAAGTCATTAGGTGCCAAGTCAGGGCTGTACGGCGGATGACCCATTAACTCGACGTTTTGGCCGGTCAAAAACGCTCTGGTTTGAGCCGATGTGTGAGAGCTCGCATTGTCATGGTGAACAATGATACGTCTTCTCTTGTTGGTTTTTCGAATTTCTACGATGACTTCAGGCAAACAAATTGTAGTGTACCACTCAAAAGTGACCGTCCAACGTTGCTCAAGCGGAACAGTCGCCACATGACCAGTTTTGCCGAAGAAACAGGCGACCATTTGCTTCGAAGTGCTTCTTGCACGAACAACTTTTGTTGGATTTTGCTCGTCTTTGAAGACCCACACGGTCGATTGTTGTTTCGTTTCGGGCTCATACGCATAGATCCATGATTCGTCACCTGTGACGATCTTATAAACGTCTTTTGAAGCACCGCAATCGTATTTTTGCAACATTTCTTTGCACCAATCGACACGAGCCTTTTTTGAGCGACTTTCAAATTGTGCGGGATCCAACGAGAACAAACCTTCTTTACGGCCAGGTGTTCATGCAGTATCGAATGTATGCTGGTGGATAAAATGTCCAAGGATGTCTCTATCTCTCAGTATGTCGCATGTCGATCTTGCATTATGAGTTCACGCACGGCATCAATGTTCTCTGGCACAACAGACGTTTTTGGACGACCTTCACGGAATTCGTCTTTGAGCGAGTGCTATAGGATGGTGCTTCATCGCCATACAAAGATTTAAGTTCATCAATGCACTCTTGTCGTGATAATCCACGTTGAAAGTTGTGAAAAATGATGGCACGAAAATGTTCACGAGTTAATTCCATCTTTTTCTGTATTAATTTTTTCAAGTCACTGTAAACAGCCCAAATAATGGTCGTACGTCAAAACGTTTTGAGTACGATTATGCTTAAAAATGACAAACTTTCCAATGGAAATGTCAGATTGCACTTGGAAGCATTCAGTGTTGCCAGGCCAGAAATATATATAGCAACCCTCGTACACTGATGCATTCTTTTGTATCTGTTGTAACTGATATGTATATGATATATGTATTTGTTTTTGTCTACTGTTGGATATACTAGTGCACGTCTTTAATAGGCAGCTGGGTGCTGTCGGAGGACTGACTAGTATCCTCAGTTATACTGGTACCTCGGGAACCGGCAGCCCATACATAGATCTGTGCATCTCTGTAGACGGTTATTGGTGAGGTAACTTCGGGGTACACGTAATGGCTGTGGTTAAGGTCTATATCTGCTTGGATGGTGCGAAATAGACCAAAAACAGGGTTGAAAGTCTCCAACCCTCAATTTCAACTAACGTTGCTTATGCCGGAGTAGGGCGCTATTCGACGCTTAATATTTGATTCACTGGTAAGACTACCGTCAGGTTAGGGCCCACCCGGCCAGGTATTCAGTTTAATTTTTATCACGTAATGTCCCTTACGTCTATGTATTTCTGTTTCAAGTAGCATTTAGACTGTTTTCGAAAGTAGGTTTGCATTTGAGATGGAGCTGATTGTAGGCTGGTAATACTACGACTCACATTTTAGGTTGTTTACACCTTTAAAAAAGTCCACATTAAACGTTTAGTTAAAAATTCCTATTAAATATGGAAGGTTGTTCTATAACTTTTCCTTATTGAGTCTAGTATATCAGAAGACAATCTTACCTTATTTATTCTTTCATCCAAATCGTAACCTTCAGCCCCATTGATCTCAAAATTTAGGAAAAGAAACGGGAAACATTGGTGTTTTGACCTAAATGAAACGACCGCAATGCCAAGCCACAATATTATTTTTTTTCTTTGATCTATTAAAAATGTTGAGTCGAGCTTGGTGAACAGAGTTGAGCATGCTGTTGCCTTCCACCACTAACATGTGTGATGAAAGGACTGAACAAAAGGAATCGTTCAGCACCTGCTTTGGATGAGGTGTCATGGGTTTTAGTCCCAATAGAGGATTGAGTGAGTTGTTTAAAAAAGAAAATAAATGTTGAACGGCTATGCGGCCGTATTAGATTAGTTGCTAAAGCCATAGGATAGCGCTTCTGCATATTTAAACAAGGAAATCGAGTCCCAAACTTTAGTAAAAGAAAAAATTCTTTGAAGGGTCTACTTGTGAGTTCGAATCGCATTAGACTTTAGAGAATTGTGTTATAAAGCGCAAAAAAAAATGAATTGAATTTATATCACGTAACAATATACATATCGCTGGTCTCATGTAGAAAGGCCCTAAATCGAATTTTTACGAAATTGAAATTTTTCGTGATTTCAATACATTTCACACAGATAGACCTTGTCACAAAATTTGAATGCAATAGTATCAGAAATAACGGTTTTCTAAGCATTTGCGTTTTTAATATCACATTGTGATATCTACAGTTTGTATTATGTTTTTACCTTCTCTTGTATATAATATATATGTATATGCGAGTTAGGGCCTTTCTACATGAGACCAGCGATATATTGCTTTCTCAATAAAAATGTTAAACTGAGTCCTTGTTTTGCAAGCAAAAATTTTACACAACTAAATGAAAATATTTTCTAATTGAAAATATTTAAAATAAAAAGTCTATCAAAAGTTAGTTTTTCCCCGCCTTCTTACTTAAATATAATTTTCACTAAAAATTATCATCTTTATATTGACAGCTATTTTCCATGGCGAAAATATACTAGGTGGTCGCAATGGCGAATTCATAATTTTCGCCTCAAACGTGAAATGTCAAACACCATATAAAATAATATATATAAACACTTTTTTATGTATGGAGTTTGACATTTAGCGTTTACTGCAAAAGTGATAAATTCGCCATCAAGACCACCTGTATTATTTCGCCATGCTATTTTCTTTCTTTTGATAAACTAGTAACAGACCCGGCGAACTTTGCCTCGCCCCAATTTTAAGCCTTTAGATAAACTTTAGAGTAATGATAGAACTTTTATTTTTTTATTTAGAAAGCCATTAAGGAATAATTTCACACAAAATTTTATACTAAGAAATCAATAATCTATTTTCTAACTTTCAGACTTTTCCGGCTGTATTTTCCAAAACTTTCTTCCGTAAAAACCTTCTCTTCGAAAATACAAACAACTAACAAAAGATTTTACAGAAATCAGCTCAGCCGTTCTCATTTTATGAATTACTATACATTTTTTACACACTCGTACATAGAAGATATTGTTGAAAAATTTTTCTTTAAAAGTATACTCGCACTTAATATATAATTCACAAAAGCTTTACTAGATTGCTAACCATAACTTAATTTACAGTCAATTTATTTTTAAGTTTATGAATCCACTCACATTTTTGTTTTTGTTCGTTCTTTTCTTACTTTATTTTAAATTTGCAGAAAAACCTGAAATAATGCAGGCACCACATGACATGCATTTAACAACAGGTGAAACAGTTGAGTTGCCTTGTCGTATTGTAGGCGATCCACAGCCTGAAATAATTTGGATGCAAAACACAAATGAAGTTTCAACAGACTTTTCACCTAAAATGCAAATATTGTCCTCAGGCACGCTCAAAATAAATACGGTAGACTCAAATGATATTGGTATTTATGAGTGTATTGGACGGAATGAAGTTGGTGAGTCACGTACACAGCCCATACGTATAATGGTTGAACAAGGTACAAACCCCAACACAGATACAAATGCAAACAATAACAATCCTTATACTTCACATGGGGATTATAACGGTTACAATAATAACAATAATCAACTATGGAATGTTCATCTAAACCAACAAAATAACAGACAGAATACCGAATTAATTCGTAACAGTGACAGCGGCAACAAAAACATTTACAGTAACTGGCAACAGCCACATACAGCCTCACCTTTGAATCGTGAAAATAGTCTTCAACAACCACCCACTTTTGTATACACGCCAACAGATCGTATTGTTGCCTTAAACGGCGATGCTACACGTTTGGATTGTGTGGCAACGGGTAACCCAACACCTGACATCCAATGGTATTTCAACGGTCGGTTGGTTGCACATTCAACTGATGCACTACGCATTCATTCAAATGGTAGTTTAGTTATTGTCCAGCCTTCATTATTGCTGGCAGGTGTGTATCGTTGTGAGGCCACAAATCATTTAGGTGCCATACAATCTAGTGCCAACATTGAAATTAAAGGTAAGTGGAACACTGCTTAATAATTGCTACGATGAATTATTTGTTAAAGTGTGGGCAAATAGTGATGTATAGAGTAAATATATCACCAAAAGGCATTTTTTTTTTGGTATTTTAGGGGAATATTTATTATAAAGAAGTTTTATTCTATCATGATATTGAAAGCTTAATGTTTCACAATACTTATCTCAACAAAACAATGAAAAGGAATCACAAAAATAGAGTTTTAAAAATCAGCTGAATAACTAGAATTTTTAACGTTTCTTATTTTCTACCATTTTCGTTTCTCGAGTTTTATTTACATTTAAGGATAATAAATTAATTTCATACTTATAAAAAACAAGCTATATTCGGCTATGCCGAATATTCGAATATTATATACCCTTCACCATCTATCTAAATATAGTTTAGTGAAGAAGTTCCAATCAATAAAGCAAATATTGGGGTGACAGAGAATTAAAAAATAAGAAAAAAATTTGGTACTGCGTATAAATAATTTTTCATAAAAATAACATCGGCTCTTAATGGGTTAAGCATTTTTTTAAAAATTTAGTATTTCCTTAAAGATTGATTGATATTTTAAAAAATTTGAAAATTTCAGATCCCTGTAACTCGGAAAATATAGGCGAGCGCCCACTAAATGAGCACTCCGAAAAAGAATTAAAAAAACAATCCTCACGGAACTTATTCTGAGCATTCCTTAAAGTGGCTTACGCCGTGACTTCTATAGACGAGGGCTACTATATATATTTCTGGCCTGGCAACACTGAGTGCTGCCAAGTGCAGTCTGACATTTCCATTGGAAAGTTTGTCATTTTTAAGCATAATCGTACTTAAAACGTTTTGACGTACGACCATTATTTGTGTTGTTTACAGTGACTTGAAAAAATTAATATAGAAAAAAATGGAATTAACTCGTGAACATTTTCGTGCCATCATTTTTCACAACTTTCGACGTGGATTATCACGACAAGAGTGCATTGATGAACTTAAATCTTTGTATTGCGATGAAGCACCATCCTATAGCACTGTGAAAAATTGGTATAATGAATTTAATCGTGGCCGAGGCTCGCTCAAAGACGAATTCCGTGAAGGTCGTCCAAAAACGGCTGTTGTGCCAGAGAACATTAATGCCGTACGTGAACTCATAATGCAAGATCGACATGCGACACACCGAGAGATAGAGACATCCTTTCACATTTCTTCCACCAGCATACATTCGACACTGCATGAACACCTGGCCGTAAAAAAGGTTTGTTCTCGTTGGATCGCGCACAATTTCAAAATCGCTCAAAAAAAGGCTCGTGTCGATTGGTGCAAAGAAATGTTGCAAAAATACGATTGCGGTGCTTCAAAAGACGTTTATAAGATCGTCACAGGTGACGAATCATGGATCTATCCGTATGAGCCCGAAACGAAACAACAATAGACCGTGTGGGTCTTCAAAGACGAAAGTTGTTCCACGAAGCACTTCGAAGCAAATGGTCGCCTGTTTCTTTGGAAAAACTGGTCATGTGGCGACTGTACCGCTTGAGCAACGTAGGACGGTCACTTCTGAGTGGTACACTACAATTTGTTTGCCTGAAGTCATCGGAGAAATTCGAAAAACTAACAAGAGAAGACGAATCATTGTTCACCATGACAATGCGAGCTCTCACACATCGGATCAAACCAGAGCGTTTTTGACCGGCCAAAACGTCGAATTAATGGGTTATCTGCCGTACAGCCCTGACTTGGCACCTAATGACTTCTTCTTGTTTCCGCACATCAAGAAAAAAATGCGTGGTCAACGATTTTCGTCGCCAGAAGAAGCTGTTGAAGTGTTCAAAAACCATGTTTTAGAGGTGTCTCAATCGGAGTGGAAAAAGTGCTTCGACGACTGGTTTGAGCGCATGCAAAAGTGTATAAATCATGCTGGAGAATACTTTGAAAAACAATAAAACCATTTTTGATTATAAATATTCGCATTTTCACTATTAGGCCAGAAATATATAGAGCAGCCCTCGTACCACTGCAATATGTGTATCTTTGGAGCTATAAAAAGTGTCTTTTCTGAAAAAAATTAAAAGCTCTATAAGTTGAATCAGTTTAGTAGAAAAAAGCCTTGATTTCTGAAGGTTTTCGGATGGCTAATGATTATTTTTTGAACTCTTTATGAGCGTAGAAGCTCCAAAAGTTGAGTTAGTTTCTGATTCACATGATTTGCTGGGAGTTTTCATTCTACTGAAAGTGTGACAGTGTAAAAACAAAATGTAATGTTATGTTGGATTTTTTGTAAATCACAACAATTCTCATTAGATATCTGTCTTACAAAATCTAATGCAAATCTTAAGACTTGTATAATAGTTTGAATAAGCCTTGAGTGGCATACTTGACGTGAAGATTGTGTATATAATAGGTTTAAGTACACAGCCTTTTAAGACTTTTAAGCAGTTGGCTGAGAAAATATTCATTTCATGTTATTGCAAACTACTAAAATATTAATTAAGGAAAGACTAATGTGCTGTTTCTGCATTACAAGAGATCAAATCGTCTGAAAAATTTGTATGAAAAGCACTCAATTTTTTGAGTTATTTCCATATACAATTTTTAGACGAGTTGATCGTCTGTAATACAGAAACAGCACATGAATTTTGTTTCCTAACGTAAAATAAATTACTTAAATTATTATAAAGAATATAGTTTTTTTTTAATTTATTTTCAGAACAGAATTTATTTTTCTTTAATTTGTATACCCTTCACCACAGGTAGAAGAAGTATTTATCTAGAATATCCATTTCCGACCCAATAAAGTATATACACTCTGAGTTCGATTGAGCAATGTCCGTCTGGTTATCTATCTGTCTTTCCGTCTTTGTAAGGCAACAGATGAGCTAGATAAAATCGATCAAGTTTTGAAAATTTTTCGATTGAAAATCACCAAGATCGGTCTATGGTCTTTGAAGCAGCGGGCTAAATACCACGCCTTCCTCTAATTTTTCTATAGATATTTGAACAAATCTAGTTTAGTGAAGTAACTCCAATTAAAAAATATATAATATATAAGGCGATAGAGAATAAAAAAAAAATAAGAAAAAACATCAAGTGAAAAAATTCCAGCTCGCACATGTTTTCCGTGTTATGGGGCTCTGAACCTTTGATAGAAAAGTACGATTTTGCACCATATTTTTTAAGACATCAATATGGGTATCATTTAAGAGCTTTTTAAGAGATCATTAAAAAAAACTACAATTTTTAAAAATGCTTAACCTATTAAGAGCTGATGATAATTAATTAATAAATTTTTTTCTTACTTTCTAACTTTCTAACACCCAAATATTTGTTTTTTTTTAATTACTTTACTAAACTAGATGTACATAAATGGTCGAATATCGCACTCTTACTTAAATTTTAGTTGATATAGAGTTTAAAACTGTCTTTTTTGCACAAGGTGGTAAAGCTCAGGAGAACTGAACTTTTATGCATGAGGAAAGTTAAGCTTAACGGCTTGTATGGTCATTGTATTTTCATTTTCGTTTCTGGGCGGGCCAAAAGACTTGGGATGACTATATAAAACTTGCAGCTAAACGAGTATTTCCTATGTAGTTTCTTATTTGCTTTTTAATTGGAGATAATGTCAAAGCACCCTTAAAATTTTTTTAATCTCTGGTCTTGTACAGTTGATGTCTGCAGTAATAAAGAATCTTCTTAATTTATAAAGCAGCGTTAAAACTGCTCTAAAATGTTTGCTTTTAATTTTATATTGGTGCGCAAAAATTATTCATTTTAGACAATTTCTTGCAATTAAATTATTCTTTTTTTATTTATTTGTTTACATCCGAATTAATTTTACTTGTTTTTATTTTAAAAATGTTAACAAGAGATAGCTTTTTTCTCGTCTCAATTTAATTTAAAAATCTTGTTTTTCTATAAATTGATATAATAAATGAGAATTATTTCGCTCAGTTTTACACTAAAAGTGTTTTAAAATATTTCAAATTTATTTTGCCTAAACAAAACTCTAACACTTTGAAAGGTCTGCTACAGGCGTTCACAAATAGAGTTCAGAAGATGAAATTCATTTGCATATGTTGTGCAAGTTTATATTTGTATGATGTTTTGTCAAAAAAAAAAAAAAAACACAATAAATAAATGATTAATGTGTGTGAAATTTCAATAAGGTGGCAACTTTAAAAAATATTTTAATAAATCAAAAAATATTTGAAAATAAATTAGGTTGTTTTTTAATAAAACAAAAACATTAATTTTATGATTTTTAACCAAAATTAAATATGTAGAACTCACGCATGCTATGAACAGTAATTTCAAATCGTTCATTGAAGTCCCTTAAGACTTTTTAAAATAATTTGTTTAAACAAATTGCTGCCATCCTATTGAGCAGACATGTGTACATACACACTTATGCAGACCACAAATATGTTTTAAACGCAATTGCAGATATGAATTTTTTGTGTCGACAATCGGTGTGATGGATGGATATGTTATGAATATAAATTTTACCATAAATTAAAAACAGATGGCTTAAGCATTGATGTCATGTACAATTTTATTTAAATTTCTTCAAAAATAATCCAAACATAAGCAACAACAGCAACTAATCCTTTAAAGGAAGATCGATAGACAGACAGAGAAATACCATTTGCATAAATTTGTTTTAATGAAAGAGACATGAAAACAAGAGTAGAAATTTATACTGCGCTTAGGAATGCAGTTGAATAATTATTCAGGAGAATCGAATTTAAAAATAACTGATTTTTTTTTTTAAATTAAAATAATTAAAGATTTTTAAATAAAAAAGTAACTTTTTTAGTTGAGAATTTATAGTAAAATTAAGTACCCATAATTATTATACGCCTCTGCTTAATTAAAAAGTACTTAAAATAATGTGTAAATTATGCAACATTTAATTGACTTGTAACAATGTTGCGGTTATGTTGATTTGAATTAAATTTTCAAAAATTCAATGTTACAATTAACATTTTTCATTTGCATTTATCATGGTTTGAATTTAATTACTTTATAATTACGTTTGTGGTAGAATGTATGATATGTTAAATTTACTTCCATTTTCTCATTTGAGGTGAGAGCTAAATCCGAATAATCACCCCTATCGTGAACAAAATGTGAAATTTTTGTTCCCATGAAATTTTCATTCTCCATGAAGGGAAAATTGCTATCGTGTGTTTCATGGGAACGTTTGTTCCCGCTATCAATTCGTACTGAATACAAATTAGAAAGAAGAAAATATTAATAGGGAAACAAATATTCAAATTTTTTTAAAGTTATGAAAAATTTAGAAATGTTAATGCAAGAGGAGGAGATACTACAACAGAGAATAATTTCATTTCAAGAACGTGACGTGCAAGACGCTTAAAAGCCTTTGAAGTTACCCTAGACACAAAAGGTCCAATCAATGGACCCAAGTGGGCTGTGTCAACACGGCTGCCTGCCTAACATACCCTAGACATTGGTACTAACCCATTTCAACCAAATAAATTTTTGTATCGGATCATTTAAAAAATATTTTTTTAATAAACAATCTTCATAAATTTATAACCAATAGATAAATCTCTTTGTTTTCTATCTTGACGAGCATAATATCAGTCTACACTGCACTAACTGATGTTGAATTAAAAAAAATGTGTTGTTGATGTAAATATTCTAATTAAAACATATAAAAACTGGCATAATGTATGCAGTTCCCCAACAAAATTTAAGTGAACAAATATAAGGGAAAAGGAAAAAAATTTCGAGGGAAAAAATCAATCCCGATAAGGGAAATTTTCGTTTAAGTGAAAAATTGTTCACGTAAATTATTCACGATTGTAATTTGGGGAAAAGGGAAAAAAATTCGAGTGAAAATATATTCATGATAGGGATGATTATTAAATAATTAGCTTTAAAGGATAACACTTGATAATAGTTTGGTAAACAAGGTGGATTGGCTATTAAAATTTCTATACAAAAAGTAAAGTAGAGCTTATAAAATTTTAGAATAAACAGACCGAATTTCTTAAAGTAGCTTAAAGTACCTTTCGAAAATTTTTAAGTACCACTTCTTTTTTTTACTACTTTCGTTAGAATGGAATGGAAGACTGGATTTGTATCGCAGACGCTGCCAAGTTAATAACATGAATTTTTCTGATATATATTTAGGTGTTTCATTCTAGTACAACCTTCTCCTTTGCCGGTATTTCCCTACAGCATTTAATCATTGACCCGATTCCAAAATCGAAAAATTTAGCTTTCTCTCTATCACTCTCTTTAAACACCTATATTCTCTACTCCATCGCTTTTCAAAAAGGTACCACAATTACTAAAACTTTGCGCTTATTAATTGCTTATTGCAATCAGTTCAATATTTAGTATTAAGTATAATTTAATTGCAGTTTTCGATATAGATAGCCAAAATGAGCAGTACCCTACAAAAAGAATACGTTTTTAAAGAACTTGTTTAAATTTACTGATTACAAACTTCAAAATTCGTACCTTCTGCAAAACTACATTAAAAAAGTACATATATTATAATGTCTTCAAAAACTTACTTTACAAAAAAGACCTTCAAAATTGCGTATTGAAAAAAGGTAACTTTTATAAAATTTCCTATACAAAATAAACTTTAAGAAGAACAAAAAGGAGTATATAAATGTCTAAAAATAATCCAACCTGAATATATGAAATGTTTAAAAAAGAATACCATCTCTTCAAAAAATATAATTTAGAAAACTATCTGTTGAAAAAGTACCATTTGAAAAGGGAGAATATTTGAAGTTAAATTAAATATTTAAATAATTAAATAATAAATTTAAATAATTTTAAGTAATTCTCATAGTTAAAACAATCTTTAAAAAAGTTTTTAAAGTTTAGCTGCCGTTTTCATAAAATATTAAAATAGATTTAATGTGTATTTTATGGAAAATTTGTCATAAACCGCATTTTAAAATTATTTTATTTTTTATGAATATGAAAGTAGTCCCTCAAAGGTGTGTTCACCACATCTGAACTTGTCTGCAAATGCGGACATGCCTTAACGGGTGGCGGAGTTTTCGACAGTCACCCTAAAGTGGTTGAGGAGACCCGGGACCGTTATGGGCAACCTCGTTGCCCATAAACTGGCGAAGAGGGGTACAACGCTTGACGAGGGCGTAATTGACAGCGCATCGACGCTGCTATCTACGAACTAGCCCAAACCAGATGGTCTAACGAGCCGACATGTTCGACTGCTAGAACAATCTGGCTCTCTTTGGATCGAGGCAAAGCGGGAGCACTTATGCAGTTACCGAGGATTCAACTGCGTGACTTGGTGGCTGCGGTCACTGGGCACTGTCTATTCGGGACCCATGCCAGGAGAATGGGTATCCCTTTTAACGACTTCTGCAAAAGTTGACAGGACGAGGAGGAAGAGGAGACGGTGGACGGTGGACGGAGACATTTTCGATACCTTTAAAAGGTGCTTTAAAAAGTGCCTGTACTTTACTAGTTCATTTGAGGAAAGTACATATAAAAAAGATGTTGCCCTACAAATGTATAAAAATAAAGAAATTACTTTTGAAAAAAAATATAACTTCAAAAGCATTAAAAAAGATTATAAAAAAAACTGCACATAAAAAATACGAGTAAAAAGAAATTATTTTATTGAAGTACACTTTATGAGAAATTTTTTTTTTTTTTTTTTTGAAAAAGTGCCAATAGAAGAGGTCTCGTGAAAAAATTATTTAAAAAACGCTCACGAAAAAGTATTTTCTGTAAAAACTACTTTAAAAATTAAAACTTCAACAATCGATAATATAATTGCCTATACATTCTTTTTAAAAATCAATAATGCACTTAACTTTTCGTAAAACTTCCAGTTTGTAACTTACATATAATAATTAAAACGCGATACAATAAAAGAATAAAAAGAGCTTATTTTATTAAAAACTTTTAAGAGCCATCAACACCATAAAGTAAAAAGGTCCTTTTTTCTCTTACTGCTCATTTTCATTTTAATAAACGTACACATCTGTTAAATGTACGTGCATCTGTTTAGCGTAACGCTAAATCTAACAATGAATGTGGGATGGATGATGTTTGTCTTTAACAAACAGATTATTTCGCACAAGCTGGCAATTATACCACTAAATAAATGTACTTAAACGCTAACTTTAATTTTATTTAAGTTTGGTGTGCCAAGCTACGTGTCTTTAATTAAACTATTTAAAGGAGTGTATTCATAAACAATACGAAAAAATATAAGTTGTTTTGGCATTAACAGTTTTTTAAATAAAATAGTGCCTTCTTGAATACAAAGTGATGATAAATTGTTAAACATACTCAAACATCGATTTTACAGTTTGTACGAGGGCTGCTCTATATATTTCTGGCCTAATAGTGAAAATGCGAATATTTATAATCAAAAATGGTTTTATTGTTTTTCAAAGTATTCTCCAGCATGATTTATACACTTTTGCATGCGCTCAACCCAGTTGTCGAAGCACTTTTTCCACTCCGATTGAGACACCTCTAAAACGTGGTTTTTGAACACTTCAACAGCTTCTTCTGGCGACGAAAATCGTTGACTACGCATTTTTTTCTTGATGTGCGGAAACAAGAAGAAGTCATTAGGTGCCAAGTCAGGGCTGTACGGCGGATGACCCATTAATTCGACGTTTTGGCCGGTCAAAAACCCTCTGGTTTGAGCCGATGTGTGAGAGCTCGCATTGTCATGGTGAAAAATGATTCGTCTTCTATTGTTGGTTTTACGAATTTCTCCGATGACTTCAAGCAAACAAATTGTAGTGTACCACTCAGACTTGACCGTCCTACGTTGCTCAAGCGGAATAGTCGTCACATGACCAGTTTTGCCGAAGAAACAGGTGACCATTTGCTTCGAAGTGCTTCTTCCACAAACAACTTTCGTTGGATTTTGCTCGTCTTTGAAGACCCACACGGTCGATTGTTGTTTCGTTTCGGGCTCATACGCATAGATCCATGATTCGTCACCTGTGACGATCTTATAAACGTCTTTTGAAGCACCGCAAACGTATTTTTGCAACATTTCTTTGCACCAATCGACACGAGCCTTTTTTGAGCAAATTGTGCGCGATCCAACGAGAACAAACCTTTTTTTAGAGCCAGGTGTTTATGCAGTATCGACTGTATGCTGGTGGAAGAAATGTCCAAGGATGTCTCTATCTCTCGGTATGTCGCATGTCGATCTTGCATTATGAGTTCACGCACGTCATCAATGTTCTCTGGCACAACAGCCGTTTTTGGACGACCTTCACGGAATTCGTCTTTGAGCGAGCTTCGGCCACGATTAAATTCATTATACCAATTTTTCACAGTTCTATAGGATGGTGCTTCATCGCCATACAAAGATTTAAGATCATCAATGCACTCTTGTCGTGATAATCCACGTAGAAAGTTGTGAAAAATGATGGCACGAAAATGTTCACGATTTAATTCCATTTTTTTCATTATTAATTTTTTCAAGTCACTGTAAACAACACAAATAATGGTCGTACGTCAAAACGTTTTGAGTACGATTATGCTTAAAAATGACAAACTTTCCAATGGAAATGTCAGATTGCACTTGGCAGCACTCAGTATTGCCAGGCCATAAATATATATAGCAGCCCTCGTATACTGGTTTAAAAAATATTAAAATTGTTTTAAGTGCTCTTTATTGTATAATTCCTTTAAGTGTCTGTTTTTCGACAACAATTGTTAGCAAAATCACACACAACAAATGTCAACATTTGTATACAGACGGCATGTACAAACGTGCACATTATTTTCATTTGTAAATTAATCATCATTAAGGATTTACCTTCACAATATACCAGTAACAAATTCAATGACAATCTTAAAATTAATTTTATTTTTATTTTATTATAACATTATCAAACTTATTAACTTGAAATACTTGGTCCCTGAACGTAGATATATTGACTTGGAGCTGTTTTCTAGATAGAATATTTCATTGGGAAAACTATTATATCAAAAATAATAATATTTTGCTGTTATTACAGATTTTAGCTGTTTACAGATTAATATGTTAATAAATTTTTTAATGTTTAAATTATTTATTTTATTAAAAAAAAAACAGTGCCCACGACTAAGTCTGTGTTTCATTTCTAATTTTCTAAATTCTCAAATTAAGAAAAATGCGTTTTTAAATATTTATTCCATATTTTCCATATTCAAAAATTAAATGTGCTGACAACTGTTTTAGTACCATTACATTCTGCTGGTGCACATATTTCTAAATAATTTTTCTTTCTAAAATTTTTCAGAAATTAAAATAAGATATTCAATTACAATATCAACAGTTCAACACCAAATTTCATAAAAAATAAATTTAAACAAGTAAGGTCTTTTTTCATCCATGCCGAATCTTATATACCCTTCACCATCTAGCGTATTTAAATTTTTATTGATCCAGTTTACCTTTGCAAACTTCATTTCAATACTAACACGGGCAGACGGACGGTCAGACGGACATCTCTCAATCGACTTCGCTATGAATAAGAACTAAGAATATAATATATATCAAAATGAAAATTTATTATCCGGAATCTTTTAAAATTTAATTAATTTACTTTATTTGTGCTTGATTCCTTAAAATATAAATATTTCATGATATTCTCATGAAATATTTATTATTTTAAACTAAACTACAAAATGAAATGTATTACTGCGGGGAAAGCATATCCATATGGCCATTTCACTACTGCTCAAATAGCTCATCAGTGGATTTTATCCAAGTTTTGTACATAAAACTAGAAAGTCTTATATCAAAAGCCAAATTGATTAAATGAGAACTCCATTGAATCAATAAGACAAAAGACAATAACAACTCAGTAGTGAAATGACCATATGGATATGCTTTCCCCGCAGTAATACATTTCATTTTGTAGTTTAGTTTAAAATAATAAATATTTCATGAGAATATCATGAAATATTTATATTTTAAGGAATCAAGCACAAATAAAGTAAATTAATTAAATATAATATATATTACAAACGGAATTAGGGATGAGCGATCCCGTGATTTTTGAGGAACGTCTTTACCAGTGAAAGTGATTTTTCAAATCACAGTTCTTTTAAATAGTTACCGTGATCACCGTTTGCAGCTCTTTTTTTATTTAAACACACATGTTTAATTTGCCCAGAAATAGAGAATTCACTGAAACACTGATTTATTATAGGTTCAAACAAAAAAAGCACACAACATTGTTTGCTTTTTGTTACATATGTATGTGTGAAGTTTGGAAAAAAGAATAGTTGTTGTTAATAAGTAAAAGCACAAGTAAAATTAAATTTAAGTTTGTGTGTGTGCAAATATAAAAAAACGTTCTTACGCGGAACTGTTACTTGATTAACTCAATCACTGTAGTGACTAGTGATTTTTTAATCACAGTGATTTAATCACAGGTACTGAAATATCGCTCATCTCTAAACGGAATGATAGACTTAGTTATACCCTTTTTCCACTTTTTTGTGGTGAAGGGTATAAAAAAGTATCCTATATTGCAACCACATTTCTAAAGACCTCCTCACAACATTTTATTCAAATGCATCTAGTAGTTTTTACGTAATGCGAACACACATAGACAGACGGGCAGACTTTCAAAATTTTCAAAAATAGGTATTTTGTATTCCGTATCGATTACTATCTTTTGCACTAACATCAAAATTTTCCAAAAATATTTCTTGTACAGAAATGTCTCCGATACAGTTTTATTATATGTAAAGATTGTCTTTCTCCTTTTTAATTCAATAATTGATCTAATTGTTTTGTATTTAACTTTTATTTAAGTTTATAACTGAGTCAATTAAAAACTTAAATAATTTAAAAGCATTATGTAGGGCTACCTTAGACGAAGTGGATACAGAAAAGCGGTAAATCACTAAATAAATAATCACTATACTATACTAAAACCGCAACAACATAATCCACTTTCAAGTAGGAACAAACTGATATTATTTCGATTGTACCCCCAGACGGCACTACTGATACGGATTACCCTTTGTAGCATTTGTTGGTTACGCTACAAATATATAAGAACCCCAAATTTTTAAATCAAAGATTTCATAGATACAACTATAAAGTCTATGACTAAACCTACACAAAGAGAAAATTTTATTGAACTCGATTGGTTACTGGCAAAGAATAAGATATACGCATACAGAAAACGTAATTTGTATATACATAGACATAGAGTAGTACACCAATACCCCGGCTTGCGTCGTTAATTGGGACTGAAAAAATGGGACGCAAACCAAAACCACGCAAACTGAAGCAGAATTTTCAATTGTTTACGTATGTATTTGATTTTCGTTTAGTCAATACCGGATTTAAACATTTTAGCTTAGAAAAAGGGTTTTTAAATCAAAATATTTTCTTATTATTTTTTGAATAACAGATTTTATTAAAATAAAAATATAACAATTGATTTAGTTTTAGAAGGGGCTAGTCTAAAGTTATTTGCTTTCTTTTTTGGCTCATATTTTTAACTTTCAGACTGAACTTCACTCCACGACATATATGTAATTCGAAACTAATAACTACGCTTAACATGTAAACAACGCACACCTGCTAATTTGCTTTCTACTAAACGGGAAATCCCCTTTTTCTGATTTAGCTTTGTAAAAACATTTTCATATCAACGACGCAAATCGAAGCATTTACGACGCAACTTCGAAGCCATGCGACGCAAACTGAAAAAAAAAAACAACGCAGCATTGAAATTGCAGAAACTTAAAAAAAACGCAACTTCGAAGCGACGCAAACTGAAGCGACGCAAATCGGGGTATTGGTGTATACATATTTGCCGGCATATTAAGTTTTTTTAATCAAGATTAATCTCTGTTTAAAATTTATTTAATATCAAATGTGCTGAAAAAAATAGTCTATTGCGACTTTTGGAAATTTCATTTGAATAGGTTGAGTCGTATAAAAATGTCCGCTTTTCAACCTTTTCTGCCTTTATGGTCCAAGATTTGAAAACAAAAAATGTATAAAATTTCATTTAAAACAGCCGTAGCATCAATTCTTTCATCAAGTACATCAAATCATTTGAAAGAAAAACAAATATTTTCATTAAAATTTTGAATACGAGTAGTGGCGAGATTTTCCTTATTCTTTGGCTTTCAGGAATATTTCTGTTACCTCCAAGAAAATGTTTTTTTTTTTTTAATGTAATGAGCAGTTTGTTTTGAAAGTGGTGTAAGTCACTTAAATAAAAGAAATAAATTTAAAATTTAAGAGCTGCTACGATTTTATGTTGACCGGATTTTTTATTATGGAATAAGCATCCTGAGATAGAAGTGCAAGTTACTCTTTGGGAAGCTTAAACAAATCATCGTCAGATGAGCTCAATTAATTTTATTTTATATGTAAAAAAATGTTGTGGTAATATCAGAGCAGTAGTTTGAAAATAGAAGATTTTTTCCCAAATATTTATATTCAGTCCCACAACATTTTGGCTTAAAATTAGTATTCATACAGTTGGAAAAAATTATTTAAACAATTCAGTCAGCATAACTGTTAGCAGTTAAAATTACCTCAATGAATGTCAATCTGTTATTAATTTGATTTTATTTTTTATTTTTTACCCACCAAACTGCATTTTTTTTTTTTTTTTTTGCAGAATTACCTGAAATATTGATGGCGCCACAAAATCAAACAATAAAAGTTGGCAAAAGCTTTGTATTGGAATGTGATGCGGATGGTAATCCGATACCAACCATTACATGGCAATTAAATGGTGCAGCAATTGTAACCAACGAACATCTGCTGTTGGAAAATGAAAACACGGAATTGATTGTAAATAATGCTCGGGAATCAGATACAGGTAAATTTAAATCTACCAACCAACCAACCAACCATACGGCCAAAGGCTTAAGAATATTTAATAAGCAAACCAACAATGAAAATAAAATCAAAATTTAATGAGAATATTAAACGGCCATGAAAAACTCAAAAAAAAACACCAGCACAAAAACAGCGTAAATTAAAAAAAAAAAAATAAAAATTTCTTTTCATTAAAAATTTTGTAGCCACATTTTTTCTACAAAAGTTTTCCCCTTTTTTCTGTTTTTTATTACTTTAATTTGTTTTACAGGCATCTATACCTGCATTGCAGAAAATGAAAATGGACATGCGACAGCTTCAGCTACTATAACAGTGGAAAGAGTACGTAGTGCACCACATTTGATAATTGAGCCATATGATCTAGAAGCATTTACTGGCACATCCATAGAGTTGCCTTGTAAATCAGATGAAACCGAAGGCATACAGGTGAGTGACAGACATTTATTAAGTGAACAAAAGGAGGGCAACAAAAATGCAAAAGTATCCTTCCATGTTTTTATATATTTTGCTTTTTTTATTAAATGAAATAATAACTGATTAAATATTAATTTATTTCTGTTGGTTGTTTTTTTTTAAGATAACTTGGCGCAAAGATGGTCGCATTATTGATCCAAATGTTTTGCTCACAGACAAATATGAAATAATTGCTACCGGCAGTCTATTTATAAAAAATGTTACAATTCTGGATAGTGGCCGTTTTGAATGTTCAATAAAAAATGAATTTGGGCGTGCGACATCTTCGGCTTATGTCACAATAAGGTAAGATAGTTTCCATATAATTTATTTCCCAGACACTAGTTTTGCAATAGTATTCTATATAAGAACAAAACTCTTAAGGAATTACACAATTAAGTGAAGGTATGAATTTCAAAAAATGTGTGAATATGTCACTCAAAATTCACTTCTTGCATCACTATCTCGTATACTTCAGCAAGCAGCTAGCCTCAGAGTTGGTTGAATATGGCGAGCGCTTCCATCAAGTGGCAATGCGTATAGAAACGCGACATAAAAGCAAATGGTGGTCGCAAAACACATACGAAAGTAAAGGGCGCAAACAAACGAACATAAGTTTTGCGTTCAACGATTTTTATAACCGATGTATCTATGTAATAGCCCAATAATTACCTGTAATAACACTACAACAAAATCAAATTTTTTCAAAAATTACAAGGTCCGGGCTATAAATTCTGATAGAGGAGACAAAAAAAAGATATACGTGTATCGGCGTTTTGAAAGTTTACATCTGGATTTCATTTGAGAGGAGGTTAAAGTTTCCCAGCTCTGGCACATTCTTATTGTTAAACGGCATAAGAAACCATGTGACCCTTACATTTTAGGTAAAAAATGTGTGCAGCAAATTTATGTAAAATGTTAAGGAGAACATTTTTGTAGAAATGTTAACCCTCTAACTCCTCAAGATATGGGTTTTTTTTGTCCTTCTTTTAAAAAATAGCAAAAAACACCATTAAAACAGGGTTTTAGAGGGTTAAAATATTTTACAAAAATGTTACCCGTTAAATTCTACTATAAGTCCCTGAATACACCAAAAAGGAAAATTCAACTCTAAAGTCAGAAATAAGACGCAATAAAAGAGAGCTTAGGGTTAATTTCGCATTTATTAAGAATTTTGTTTTAAAGCAAATTTGGATAGCATTAATTACATTTTTTTTAGCTCTAGGCAATTCCACTTCATTATCATACAATGTCCAGCATATTTCAGCGATAAGTGAATGAATGCTTTTACCTTTATAGCGTTCTTCAATGGGTGCGCATGTCTGATGAAAGTTTTCACCATGCTCATCAGATTCTGTTGACAACTGGTTCTCAAAGTAATCCATATGAGAATTTAAAAAATGAATTTTTGTTGACATATGAACGCAATAAAAGGTTCCTGTTTCAGCGATGGTTCCATCAACATAAGACTAGGACTTCGAAGTTGTAGCACTGGGAGTTCGTCAGAATGCGAAAATGGCAGCATGGCTGATGGCACAGTTTTGAATACAAAACTCTTACGCCTATATCTGTTCAATTTTAATATGGAAATATTTTGGCACACATAGCACGTAGCGTCATTATGTTCACCTGGATCTAACCACCGCAAAGGAATACCAAACTGCATTTTTAAAAAATAAGAAAAAAAAAACATCAAGTGAAAAAATTGGAGCTCGCCCATATCTTCCGAGGTACGGAGCTTAGAAATTTTCCAATTTTTTGAAATATCAATATGGATATCATTTTAAAGCTTTTGAAAAGATCTTTAAGGAAATAGCATTAAGAGCTGATGAAATTTTTATGTAAAATAATATATATGCAGTACCAATTTTTTTTTTTTTAATCTCTGTCACCCCAATTTTTGCTTTTTTATTGGAATTACTTCTCTGAACTAGATTTACATTTACTATATAGTGAAGGGTATATAAGATTCGGCATAGCCGAATATAGCGCTCTTACTTGTTATTTACAATCTTTAAGGGGTGAAATAATTTTGCGAAGTAATTGGAAATGTATTTATGGCCTCAATAAGGTGTTGTTTTATCATTATTCTGGCTGAAAACAATTATTTTACGATTATAAAAAATACAGATTCAAAGGGAATACTCATATAATAAATTCCTAGGACCACTACTTCATAGAATTTAGTATTCTTCACATAATTTATATCCAAAACGGGAACTGAAAACAAATTTTTTTGGTTTTTGTTTTAAATGTAAATTGTATGTAGAAATTATCATTACTAATCTGTTAGTAAAATAAGCCTTTGCTGAATATGGTTAACACCATCGTTAATCGTTCTAGTTAGCAATCATGGAAGGAATGGCCCCGTTGATGGAACACTAAAATAATTTATAGAAAATATTTTAAAGCTTCTTCAAGTATTTAAAATATGACTTGTAAAAATGGTTTAACAGTTTGTTATTCTAGTACCTGGTTTTGTTTAGGGACATTCCCAAATTTGTGGAATTTTAACAACCACAATTACTAATTACATTATTTTGTACATCCAAATTGACCTGGGGTGGAATCGCTACATCCGTGAACGTACAACACGTATCGTAAAAATACGTTTTTCGGATTATGACATACGTTAGCGGATGGTAATTAACAATAACGCAGATTATAACATACGTTATCGTATACATGAACGTACATTTTTTACGAACTGTCATACTTTAACAAAACTTAGTTCGAATAAGATGAAAAATGCAACAAATTCGCTAAAAAAAGTGCGAATTAAACAAATTTAATTTTAGTTTATGATATAGTTATTATTACAATAAGTTAAATCTAAGATTCATGAATGAACACAAAAATTTGGCAAAAAACATGCTTTCTAATTGGGCATATTAAAATCTAATGCTAACAGACTATGGGATGAGCTTTCCAAATGTATGGACGCACTAGTACCACCAGTTAATGGTGTTATAATTTTAAAATAGGAAATTCGCAATTTATATTTTTGCAAGAAAATATTTATATTTATAATTTTGGCTGATCAAAAATAGGTATCAAGCAAAGAAAAAAGCTTTTTGAAAAATTTCATCAGACATGCGCACCCATTGAAGAACGCTATAAAGGTAAAAGCATTCATTCGCTTATCGCTGAAATATGCTGGACATTGTATGATAATGAAGTGGAATTGCCTAGAGCTAAAAAAAAATTTAATTAATGCTATCCAAATTTGCTTTAAAACAAAATTCTTAATAAATGCGAAATTAACCCTAAGCTCTCTTTTGTTGCGTCTTATTTCTGACTTTATAGTTGAATTTTCCTTTTTGGTGTATTCAGGGACTTATAGTAGAATTTAACGGGTAACATTTTTGTGGAACATTTTAACCCTCTAAAACCCTGTTTTAATGGTGTTTTTTGCTATTTTTTAAAAGAAGGACAAAAAAACCCATTTCTTGAGGAGTTAGAGGGTTAACATTTCTACAAAAATGTTCTCCTTAACATTTTACATAAATTTGCTGCACACATTTTTTACCTAAAATGTAAGGGTCACATGGTTTCTTATGCTGTTTAACAATAAGAATGTGCCAGAGCTGGGAAACTTTAACCCCCTCTCAAATGAAATCCAGATGTAAACTTTCAAAACGCCGATACAAGTATATCTTTTTTTTGTCTCCTCTATCAGAATTTATAGCCCGGACCTTGTAATTTTTTGGTGTGTTGTACAGTGTAATTATTAATTTTACGTGCTAATAATTATAATAAATATTAGGTCTGTTTCTTTACTCTTTGGGTAAAGTTCGGAAAATGAGCGCAAGCATTGTTTTCTCTCATAAAGAAACAAAATTATATAAAAGTACGGGAACACGCTAAATTTTAAACACAAAATAAAATCTCAAAGTATTTTTACTGTTTTAATAAAAAAAAAATAATTTCAATAAATCAACAAAAAGAAATAATAATTTATTTTGTATTTTGTTTGTGTTTTAAGGCTGTTGCACAAGTTCAAATAACTTGTATGAAGAAATAGGTTGGGCTGCTTCGTGCAAGAAGAAGAAGAAGAAGAACTGTATTCTCTCAAAGCCGCTCTCATTTACCCAATTTTTTCGTGCAAATTGGGATCCCAAAGTAGAGTAAAGAAACAGACCTAATATATAATAAATGTTATCCAAATTCATTGAAACATAAAATCAATATTCTTGTCAAAATTAGAATAAAAAAATTTAATATTTAAGGCAGCGAAACGCCGGGACACGTATAACTTCTTTTTTACCGATATAACCTTTCCCGTTGGTTTCATCGCAGCTCGATTTTGAGTGTCGCATAGTGTTATGCAATAAAACTTTGACGCCAAACCCTTAGTATAGCGATTGTTCCAACTGAGAAAATCTTCATGCATATTTAGAAAGTACTATTTGATTAAAGAACATTCTCCGCCATGCATGGCCATTAGAATTAACCAGTTCTTATGCCACTTGGACTTTGTTAGCATTGAATTCTTGACCCTGGTGATTTTGCATTTTAGAGGACTTTGTTGTTGTTTCCCTCATTCAAGTTCCCAAATCGATGCTGTTGGATTTTAAATGTCACTTAAAGGTATTTTTTCGGTATAATGATTTAAAAGTTTAGTTAGGCTGCGTAACACATACTAATACATTCTCATAAAACAAGATGAGTATTTTGACCATGTCTAGACCACTTTAGAGTTGTAGCAACTAGCCGTTGGTAACATATACCGTTTCTTAATTTTTTTAATGTAAACAACAAAATGCGTCTATCCCAAAACTTGTATACCCTACACCACATATGTATAACCACATGTACCATACTGCAGATTTCCCATTGAATAGTTTAAATAAAATTTGCTTAAAAAATTCTTTCCCATCACAAAGTTTTTCTGTTGAAAAAAAAGTTTTTTTTTTTTAATTAATAAGTTTTGCTTTTTCGGCTTCTTAAGAGTTAATCGTTTTTAGGTAATTTTTGTATTTCTCAAGAGATCTCTTCAAAAGCTCTTAAATGATACCCATATTGACAGGATGTTTTTCAAAATATATTGCACAATTGCACTTTTCTATGAAAATTTCAGAGGTTCCTAACTCCTAAAATATGGTCGAGCTCAAATTTTTTCACTTGGTATTTTTTCTCTATCATCCCATATATTTGTTGTTACACTCTTCACTACAAAAAGTGGAAAAAGGGTATATCTAAGTTTGTCATTCCGTGTGTAATTTCTATAATTTTCATTTCCGATCCGATAAAGTATATATATTCGGACTTCTCATGCATAACGAAGTCTACTGAGCGATGTCCGTCTGTCCGTCCTTGTTAGTTTGCCGAGGCGAACTTGATTACACAAAAAAAATAAATATGTCAATCGATCAGATATAGTGTCAACAGAGTTGCTATTGGAAATCAGCATGACCGGTGCATGTTTTTTGAGGCAGCAGGCAAAACACCACGCCTACCTCTAAATTTTTCATGTCATTTGGAACAATAAAAAGACTCCAATCAAAAAAATAAATATAATGAGCGATAGAGAATTAACAAATAAGAAAAAAACCTACAGTGAAAAAATTGGCGCTTGCCCATATTTTCCGAGTAACGGGGATGTGAAATTTTTTATTATTTTTTCCAAATATCAATATGGGTATCATTTTAAAGCTTTTAAAGAGATCTTTACTAAATACTAGAAATTTTAAAAAATGCTTAACCCATTAAAAGCCGATGTGATTTATATGTAAAATTATATACATGCAGTACAAATTCAAATCCTTTCTCACGGAAAAAAATTTTTCGCGTGAAGAGAAAACTCAGCGGGAAAAAAATAATAAAAATATGGCACCATCGTAATTTAAAGGCGAGCTGTTTAGTTACATATTATTTTTCTTCATAATTCATAATACTGTTTTCCTCCGATTTTTATCACTTTCCGCATTTAAAAAAAGGGTGAAAAAATTTATAATGGGAGAAAAGAAATAGAAATAGTGTAAAAATTCGCACAGAATTTTTGTTTATAATTAGGCTGATAGAAAAATTAGAGGAAGGCGTAGTGTTTTGCCTGCTGCTTTTAATGACATGGGTCGATCGTGCTGATTTTTAATAGCAAAATTTTCGAAACTATGTCTAATCGATTGGCGTATTCAAATATTCTCTAGCTCATCTGATGCCTTTTCAAAGTCGATTTTAACACTAACGCGAACGGACATACGGATAGACGGACATCGCATAATCGACCTCGCTATGCATGAGAAGTCAGAATATATCTACATTATGGGGTCGGAAATGGATATTAAAGATTTTTTTTTTTTTGCAATCTATTTTACAAGAAATTTTAAGCAAATTTTTTAAAGGTTTGCATTTACTTAGTTGCTAGGTTCCATTAAACTAAGCAGAACATACAAAAGTAAGATCAATTCACAAAAAAAATTTTATAGGTATATACACAAATTTCATTTATGACTAGCTTCTAAACGGCAAATCTAACACATGAAATCTTTTCAGTCTTCGCACTTCATCACTATCGTCTTAAAGAGTTATAGCCAATAAATTAGGGTGATTGCTGAGTCTATTTAGGTATCTATCACTTAAATTATTGATTTCGTCTTTTATTGTTAAAATATTTAAATCTTTGTGTAGACATTTGTTGGAAATATACCAAGAAGCACCGGTCAGTAGTCTTAATGTTTTAGATTGATATCTCTGAAGGATTTCAATATTTGAATTGCTTGCAGTCCCCCAAAGTTGAAGGCAATATATCCAAACTGGTTTTAAAATTGTCTTATATAATAAAATTTTATTTTCCAATCTTAGTTCAGACTTTGTTCCAAGAAGCCAATACATTTTTTTTTTTTGTTTTAATATTAAAATGATCTCTCTTTGCTTTCACGTGATATTTCCATGTTAGTCTCTTATCTAAGTCCTAAATATTTTACTTTATTTGACCTTGGTATAGAATTACCGTTGAAATATAACTCAGGACAATCACCTTTTCTCAACGTGAATGTAACGTGAAGCGATTTCTCAGTATTTATTTTCATGTTCCATTTACTTAGCAACATTTGGAGGATGTCTAGGTGTGTTTGTAACTTTGCCGAAGACAAAATAGCCGTGTCATCTGCATAGGTAACAGTAATTAAATTATCATCAGTTGGCATATCTGAAGTAAAAATAGTGTAAAGTATAGGACCTAGAACACTTCCTTGATGTATACCACCCTTCACGTTCACATAGAAAATTCTATTTTCTAAATATGATTTGAAAAGTAAATAATATGGAGCAGGAAGAACTTGTTTTACTTTGTAAAGAAGGCCGGAGTGTAATACTCTGTCAAAAGATTGTGAGACGTCTATAAACACAGCAGAACAGTACAATTTATTTTCTAAGGCTTTACTAATATTCTGAACTAGATGATGGCTTTGTTCGGGGGTCCCATCCTTATGACTAAATCCAAATTGGTGTTCTGGAATTATTTTATAGAATTTAAAAACGGAATGATAAACTTCATTCAAGGTGATATTAAATTCAACATATCAACCGGTTGATAACCATATTTTTCTTTTTGTATACAAAATATATCGAGCAAAAAGAAGACTATATTTTATTTAAGGATTTAATAACTCGTAATGCTCGTCTTTGTTCAAAAGACAGTTCTCCTTATGTTAAATACGAGGGCTGCTATATATATTTCTGCCCTGGCAACAGGTGATGAATCATGGATCTATGCGTATGAGCCCGAAACGAAACAACAATCGACCGTGTGGGTCTTCAAAGACGAGCAAAATCCAACGAAAGTTGCTCATGGAAGAAGCACTTCGAAGCAAATGGACGCCTGTTTCTTCGGCAAAACTGGTCATGTGGCGACTGTTCCGCTTGAGCAACGTAGGACGGTCACTTCTGAGTGGTACACTACAATTTGTTTGCCTGAAGTCATCGGAGAAATTCGAAAAACCATCAAGAGAAGACGAATTATTGTTCACCATGACAATGCGAGCTCTCACACACCGGCTCAAATCAGAGCGTTTTTGACCGGCCAAAACGTCGAATTAATGGGTCATCCGCCGTACAGCCCTGACTTGGCACCTAATGACTTCTTCTTGTTTCCGCACATCAAGAAAAAATGCGCGGTCAACGATTTTCGTCGCCAGAAGAAGCTGTTGAAGTGTTTAAAAACCATGTTTTAGAGTTGTCTCAATCGGAGTGGAAAAAGTGCTTCGACAACTGGTTTGAGCGCATGCAAAAGTGTATAAATCATGCTGGAGAATACTTTGAAAAACAATAAAACCATTTTTGATTATAAATATTCGCATTTTCACTATTAGGCCAGAAATATATAGAGCAGCCCTCGTATTAATAATAAAAAGTAAATATTCATTTATTTTTTACTTTAAATTCCTATTATAAATGTTCTAAATGTGGTGGTTTACTTTAGAAACTAATTAAAACCAAAGCTGTTTTTTTTAGTGTTTTAACCTTGATACAGATTTATGAATAAAAAAAAAAGTTTCCTACGAAAAACAAGAAAAATCTATAAAAAGTCAACAGTCTAAAATCTTTTAAGGATTTGTAAAGATAGATGCAGAATAACAGCACAATTTTTACAAACTTTCTTAATTAATTGTGTAAATAGTGATGTCTAAAACTATAAGAATTTTGCATATTAAATGTAATTTACATACTTCCCTTAAAGGCACTCACACACACACACACATACATATTTAAAAAGCAAAAAAGGACTCTCAAGACAACTATCATTTTTTTTTGCCTTTAACTATACACTTTTTGGGGTAATTGCTTTAAGGCTAAAACAGCCACAGCCAGCTTAAGAAAATAGAAAAAGTGATAACTTTGGCACAGCTTACTGCGATGACATTTGGATAAAAACAACAAGTAAAACAGCTGCAACAAAAAAAAAACACAGCATAAAATGGAAAACCACTAAACTAAGAAAAACTGCAGATTTTCCCTTTTGTACAAAATTGCAAACTAAAGAGGTTTCTTCCTTCCTGTCTTGTTTTTTTTTATCTCTCTGAGCATAAACACAGTCGTGTGTAAAGCAAAAAAAAACACAATATACAAAAATTTTCCATTTGAACAAAAACAGAAGATTTTTAAAAGGCATGATGGTGCAGTAGGAGCCCCTATAAAAAGCCAGTATCGGTTTTGCACACATTAGATTAAAAAAAAGCTAACCTGGAATAAGTTTACGCCGCCCTGCTGTCGACTGTTTGTATCACTTTATTAGCTAGCAATTGATCAAGATAATTCGCTTCAAAGTAATGAGATAAAAAACAATATTTAAGATAATCCATTTGAGGGTTCCTAAGCAAATATATGGTTTTTGTGTAGAGAAAAAGAGAAATGAAATCAGTCTGCACTCCTTTTTCTTAAATAAAAATAAGTCTTCTTTGATTACGATGTCGATGGATTTTATTTGTTTTGCGTTTTATTTTCTAATTATATTGGAGTTTTTAATTTTAGGTAGACTCCAAAGCAGTAAGGTGATATAAAAAAAATGTAAAATAAAACGCGCAGAAAACCTTTCGCTCAGCAAGGGCAAAACGAAGCTTAACATTACTCATGACGATGTATCAATAAAAACTTACCGTACGGCTCTCTCTGCAGAACTTATGTGACTGTCAAACCTTCAAATAAAAAAGTCAAATTCTGTGAGTGTGTGCGCATTTTAACATCATAACGGTCACACGAATTTATTTCTTACAAATATATGCGTCTGGATTTATGTAAAAATCGTCTCACAAAATTACACTGCAGAATTTAAGAGTTTATTTAATCATCTTTTAAAGTTTTTAATAATTTTTTTTTTTTATTTTGTTGAGTTCAAAATCGAATTTTAATAGAACAGTGACCATCATTTGATCCATCAAATGACAATCACTTATGATGGAAATATCCATCATTGCGTAGAACAAAGTTTCTATCACATTCTTAATAGGAAAATGAAAAAAAGTGATGTAAACCTTTGAATAGGTGTATTGTCTGTAGCAAACAACGTTGCCAGTGACTTTTTTTTACAAAAAATATAATGCAAATATTTTATGATCTTTGGAAAATATTTAATTACAAAACTTTTTTTAAGCTGAATTTTGAACTTTGTTAAACTAAAACTTACATTTAGTTAACAAAAAAATAATTCATTTTAACTTAATACCAAAAGCAGTACAACGCAATGCGGTTTCATTGTAAAATTATTGCAAATGGGATAGTAGAAAATTATGTTTCTGTCACTCGTTTCTTGTTGGGTTATTTGAGCTCTAGGACGCTTAGTTTGCACGTAAATAAAATTTTTAAGTTTAATAAGAAAATTCATTTTCTTGAGCTTAAAATCGCTTTGCATTAATTTGCTTTTTGCTTTATACATAAATTATATTAAAAAAAAATTACAAGTTTTGCAAACGGTCTTATCTTCGAAATTGATGACGGCGACACAAAACGTTTAGAAAATGTTCAACAGCTTTAAAGTTTAAAAACAAAAGACATTAGTTGATAAAGAATCGCAACACAATAAGGTGAAATTGCAGAGCCCTTGGAATTAACATTACATGCTTTTTTCTTTGTCACATAAACTAAAGGTATATTACGCCAATAGATAATTTTGTGTGTCGATAGTACTGCTTTAGGATGATGGATTTTTTTCATCAGGTTGTGACTGGCAGTAATAATGGCATGACTCTATTACGACCAACGAGCAAAATAATTCCCCACTTTATTTCACTCAGAAATACTCAGCCCCCCTAATTAAGAGTTGATTAAACCCGGTCACATAAAACCGAAAAACTATTCAAATTACAATTTCTCAATTTGAAGAGAAGAGAAAAAAATTCCACATATACGAGACAAGAAATTATAGTTCTCCACCACGCAAATAATCATTCTCATATTGCTTGGTGGAGAAAAACTAAAAAACTATAATAAAACCAGCGCACAGTATTTTGCAAATTTAGCTGTACATTGCTTTTGTTTTTTTGCTTACATTGGCTCTAAAAAGTTATTGAGCTAACCTGAGCCAATGAAACTTAGCAGAAATGTGTCTTATAGTCATATGCTCTTGAAGCTTGAAAATTTTAAAAATCGGATCAGGAAGAAATAAGTTCCCCTTAGAAGAAATAATTCTACCTCTGGAGTTTCCCATACTTTTGTTTAGCAAATGCAACTTTTAAAGTCAGCGAAAGTTCAAAAACCTTAAGTTAGTGTGTATACTACACGTCGTAATACCATTAAAATTAATTTTTTTCTGTAGTTTCCTATAGTTAGGCTTTCAAGATTAAGTTTAAATAAAAATAATATTTATTTAAGATACTTTTTTCAAATGTTTCGATGGCAATTTTTTCTAACATCATTAGGGAAATTTCTTTTTTAAATATATATTCTTTTCACATAAAATTCACATTATTTTTAATTTTTCAACGCAAACACGGACGGGCAGACGGACAGAAAGAATATATATACTTTAGGTTTTTTAAAAGTTGGACAACACTACACCAGCACTCAGGGGATGACTCCTACTCAAACAATGCTTTGTGCCAGAACAAGGAATTAAAAATGTGGAAAGGAGAATGGAGGGAGTAGTGTTTGTGAACATTCGATTTGAACTTTCCAACACTGAAAGTGACAGGAAAGACCTCTGCAGGAAAATAATTCCACCTACGAACTGTTCGGCCAAATAGCGCGGTTCACTAGCCAATGAACCACAAAAATGGATGAGTTCTTAATGAAGAGCGTGTTATACGAAAAAACGCGCCAATTAAAAATTATTTTTTAAAAAATATTTTTTAAAAATAATAATCTCTGAAAATGTTCAAAAAAGTTGGCCGAAATATCGGAATTATAAATTATATTTCATTATACAAGTTGGCTTATTTTATTTTTTAAATCAATTAATTTTTTTAAACTTTTAAAAAAAAAATCGTGCTTCTTTTTTATTCCCATCAAGTCCAGATTTACATTATGCAATTTTTTGAGGCAATTTTTTCACCATTTTCTATTAAAGATACGTTATCCAAAAGTAAACATTAGCAACAGTAACATCTCCTCAAAACTCAAGCAATACTATATTGCTTACTCCTCCTGTTTCACAAACAAACAAAAATTTCATAATGTAAACGCCGTATGAATTATGAAATCATCGATATTTATTATTGAAGGTGAAAGCAGGTTAAGCAAGTTTTCTTTTTTTATTTTAGTAAATAAGACCTTAATCTGAAAAAATTAACTTACAATTAAACTACTACTGTGCAACCAATACCTTTAGCTTTAAACCATACAACCATGAAATTAAGACAAAACTAAAATAAAAACCCGCATTTAAAGCAGTTTTGTTAATAACAATTTGCTGCCATCTACTGCAGCTTTAGATTAAAATAAAAATTATGGAAAAATGCAGAAAAATATATATTTTAAAAAGTTCTGAAAAACAAAATCATCACGCAAAAAAAGTGTTAAAATGCGTTATTTGTTGTTGTTGTAGTTGTTGCTGTAGTTGTTGCTGCTGCTGAATTTTTTATGGCTGTAAAGCAAAACCACGAATTCGAGGTAGCAATAGCATAACGACAGTCAAGGTTTTAATGAAAATTACATTAAAACACATAATAGCTTTAGGTCCTTGTAATGCATTCCATAGACCAGCAAAACAACTCAACCAAAAGAATACATTATTAAACAGTTTTAAAAAAACAAAGACTCGCAAGTGCGGTTAAATTCGTATCTATTTTTAAGCTGGATAAAAACCTAAACATACTTCATATAACCCACTTGCATTTATGTTATTGCTGTTTTATCATTTTCCAAAAACACTTAATGGTTAAAAAAAAAGAATAATGTTGGTTTTTGCTTTTTGGGTCCCAAAGATTAGGAACTTTTCTCATTAAGTGTGTATTGGAATGCATTGCATGTTTATTAAGAGTACCTACCTCAAGCTTGTTTTATAATACACAGTTATTGTGTGATATAAAAATATATATTTTAGCATTTGTATGCATATGCTACATACTCCTATATTAAATGTAATTTTTGTAGAGATTTCCTAAGCAACCACCATGGCGTTTGCTTGTAGTAGTGTCATTATTTATGTACTTGTGAAGATTCTGATGGAACATATTGTTTTGGGACTTGAGTGTCGTATATTGTATGTTTAGTTTTTCATTTATACTGTTACAACTGTTATTATTATGCTAAAATTATATGTATCCTTTTTTAAGGAAAAAATTCGACTACAGTGATTTATAATTTCCATTGAAAGTTTTTTGCTTTGTCAGGTTTGCAGGTGAAACAAAGTGTCAATAGGATACTTTTCTTTAATCCTTAATACTAACATGTTTGAGGACATTACAATAGGAAATATAAATAAAAAAAGAAATATACATTATTTAAATGATTACGTTCAATCTGTATCAGTATCTGTACTTTTAAAGCACTCCGCATTGTGCAGATTTAGTTTAAATTTCGGAAAGATCAAAATAGGCTTTTATACAGAGATGACTTTGTAAGTTACTTCAAAACTTGTTCGTACACATTTTTGGTCTAAATACACTTTGTTATTTTCTTTGGAACGAAATAGAGTAAAGCAGCTAGGTGGTGAAGGGAAGTGTTAAATTGAAGTGTTAAATTAACTACGGCTGGGATACGAACCCAGACCACTTAATTAATTGCAGCTTGATAGTCAATCATTTAAGCTAAACCAACCTTATTCTAAGTTAAGCTAATCTTAGCTCCGTGGCATAGCCTACAAATATTTTTTTTTCTCGATTTTAATCATAAATAGATTATTTACGAAGTCAGCGTGTCTTGTCGCCAAGGCAGAACCCAGCTTTAGGTACTACGACTGTTAAAGTCTCCTGTCATTTTTTCAGTTTTTTTTTTAGACCCCTTAGCTCGAATATTATAATCGGCCTTTGTACCCACAACAATGTTACCACATTTAGCATGCATCTTACCACACACTGCATGTCAATGCAAAAAGAATAAAACGTTCAGTCGGCCGAACATGTCTGCCTTATAAACAAAGCCGTACATACGCTCTTTATTTCATTCATAAGAAATCCATCAGTAAGAACATGAATGTCATAAGAATGCTATAAGCTCTAAAATCTACCTGACCTCTTTGTGTATTATTGTAATCCTCCAAAGTCAGTCGTGTATACCAAATTAATGCCTTCCTCTTTTAACGCAGCAGTATTCTTTATAAGAATTAAAAAAAGCGCCAATGCCAACCCTTATGTTGTTGTGACGCGAATTACCCCAATGGACCTTTGGCCACTAAAAAGCATGTTCCTTGTATGTCTTACCATCATTGCACAGGTTTAGGCTAGATCTCAGGCTTTTGGCCGCGGACTCTTTTAGTAAAACGAAAACCTTAAATTTTTGTTTAAAAATAGAGAAGTTTGAAGTTTGAAGTGTGAGAAGTTTAAAATTGGTGATCAGTTTCAAGTTCTTTTAATTTCGAAATGTCTGCAATCAACAGTTACATCAATTGTATTTACCAAATGGTCTATAACTTTTCAGCCAACTTTCATAGACGAGGGACGAAGCTCACGAGTTATTGTGAAGCAGTAAAGATTCGATTCCTTCTAATACGGGGGGTAGACTCATAAATATTCTCAAGAAATTTCTTACTCACGGAAAAAATGTTTTTTGAGTTTCCTCCAATTATGAATTCCGTGGGAGCAAAAGAATTAAACTATTTTGCTTATTTACACTTAATTTCTCTTTCATATTTGTCCCTCTAATTTTATTCATTTAAAAAAGAAAATGCAAAAGCAGACAAGTTTATATTGGGAGAAAGGCGGAAGTTAGAAAACTCGCACTTAATTTTTATTTTTAATCGGGCTGATATTCTTAATTAAGGAGACTTTGCACATCACCGTTTCCTCTGTTTGACTTAGAGCATTTTGATCTCCGCTTTGGTGACCTATCCAATTTATCTTATATAGGCTTGTGCAGATTTAATTCCTTTATCAGGATATGCAGCTGTTTTCATGACTGATACTCTTCTATACTGCATGGCTTGAACATGCATTCCAGGACAATGGCTTAAGACATTTTTATTTTCCATCTTTCATTTTGGTAACTTATCATCTAGTCGCCATATTTTACTACTTTTCACCCTCCGTGATTCACTTCATCCTATTCTTAATCGTCTTAGCAGATAACACAAAAGGATCCGATTTCTATCAAACCCAAATGACCTAATCGTCAGCTGCCTGTCTAATCTCACATATCCTCTTTATTCAAAAAAATTATATTTACTTCAAAACCAACAACGCAACGCTACTGTGTTTCTTTGTTTAAGTTAAATAATTTATGGTTTATCCTCTTAAAAGGATGTTGGTTTATAATGCAACACTCTTTTCTACATATAAATAATTTTTGTTGAAATCAAGTGTAAGTTATGATAATATCTGTTTGTGTCTGTCTGTGCGAGTAGTTTCGGATTTTTTGCGGTATCTGTTATTATTGTCATAATCATAAAATACTTGTAGATGATGTTGTAAAAAAGCAACAATATTTACCACAACAATATATGTATCTGTTCATATACTCCTTTATTATAATACAGAGTGTCTTTTGTCTCTGAAATCTTACATCCGTTTCCTTTTTCATAATTTCTTTCTTGTTGGTTCTTTTGTATACTATTTCTTTTTTTTAATAACGAGAAGTCAAGGGTGTTTTCTTTTCTTATTGCACAAGTATAAAATTGTGGTTTCATAAATACAGTTGGGATTATTTTTAAGCAGAAGCATGTACACACAGCAGAAAGACAATTTATTATGGACATTTTAGTATTTAATATTCATTATGATAAATTACACCAGTTAAAATGTATTAAGCAACCAATTCTGCTTTTAAATTTAGTTTTATACGATTTGAGATCCTAGTGTGGACTATTTAATGTTTAACGGTTCCTTTCAAATTCAAACACATATAGCTTTTAATAACTTGTAAATGAAGAAACTTTTAAAATAGAGCGGAAGAACTTAAATCCACTAAACACTTATAAAAACAATATTTGCTTCGCTCTGTGTACCAATGTTATTCTTGTTCCATAGGTCTGAAAAACCAAGAATGGACAGAGAAATTACAATGTAAAATAAATACGAAATAATCACCCTTATTCTGTTTGGAATCTGCAACATCGACGTAATTTTAAGGCAACATTACTTTAATCCAACATCATTACTTAGTTGGTATTCCCTAACACTTTAATGACATCGTTGTCTGTTTATCGATAATGTCAATAAAACACAAGTAAAAGTGCTATATTCGGCTATGGCGAATCTTATATACCCTTCACCATATATGTAAATCTAGTTTAGTGAAGTAACTCAAATCAAAAAACAGATATTGGGGTGACAGAGAATTAAGAAATAAGAATAAAATTAAAATTATGGGTTAAGCATTTTTAAAAAAATTCTAGTACGAGGGCTGCTTTATATATTTCTGGCCTAATTGTGAAAATGCGAATATTTATAATCAAAAATGGTTTTATTGTTTTTTAAAGTATTCTCCAGCATGATTTATACACTTTTGCATTCGCTCAAACCAGTTGTCGGAGCACTTTTTCCACTCCGATTGAGACACCTCTAAAACATGGTTTTTGAACACTTCAACAGTTTCTTCTGGCGACGAAAATCGTTGACCACGCATTTTTTTCTTGATGTGCGGAAACAAGAAGAAGTCATTAGGTGCCAAGTCAGGGCTGTACGGCTGTACGACGTTTTAGCCGTTCAAAAACGCTCTGATTTGAGCCGATGTGTGAGAGCTCGCATTGTCATGGTGAACAATGATTCGTCTTCTGTTGTTGGTTTTTCGAATTTCTCCGATGACTTTAGGCAAACAAATTGTAGTGTACCACTCAGAAGTGACCGTCCTACGTTGCTCAAGCGGAACAGTCGCCACATGACCAGTTTTGCCGAAGAAACAGGCGACCATTTGCTTCGAAGTGCTTCTTCCACAAACAACTTTCGTTGGATTTTGCTCGTCTTTGAAGACCCACACGGTCGATTGTTGTTTCGTTTCGGGCTCATACGCATAGATCCATGATTCGTCACCAGTGACGATCTTATAAACGTCTTTTGAAGCACCGCAATCGTATTTTTACAACATTTCTTTGCACCAATCTACACGAGCCTTTTTTTGAGCGACTTTCAAATTGTGCGGGATCCAACGAGAACAAACCTTTTTTACGGCCAGGTGTTCATGCAGTATCGAATGTTTGCTGGTAGAAGAAATGTCCAAGGATGTCTCTATCTCTCAGTATTTCGCATGTCGATCTTGCATTATGAGTTCACGCACGGCATCAATGTTCTCTGGCACAACAGCCGTTTTTGGACGACCTTCATGGAATTCGTCTTTGAGCAAGCTTCGGCCACGATTAAATTCATTATACCAATTTTTTGCAGTGCTATAGGATGGTGCTTCATCGCCATACAAAGATTTAAGTTCATCAATGCACTCTTGTCGTGATAATCCACGTCGAAAGGTGTGAAAAATGATGGCACGAAAATGTTCACGAGTTAATTCCATTTTTTTCTATATTAATTTTTTCAAGTAATTGTAAACAACACAAATAATGGTTTAAAAATGACAAACTTTCCAATGGAAATGACAGATTGCACTTGGCAGCACTCAGTGTTGCTAGGCCAGAAATATATATATAGCAGCCCTCGTATTTCCTGAAAGATCTCTTTAGAGCTTTTAAGTTATACTCATATTGATATTTTAAAAATTTTGAAAATTTCAGAGCTATTTTTGATGGTGTTAAACATGACATTGTTGCAAAAAATTAAAAAAAAAATGTACCTTCTGTCCGACTCTAAGAAAGGAAGTAAGAAAAAACTAAAGTTGCAATTAAGACCTCTTAGACAGAATTCAAGAATCTTTCAGTTAACAGGTAAAAAGTTAATGATAAATATGATAAATACAAAGTTATCCATTTCAAGTTAATGCTTTGTTTCTTCATTTAAGTTAAGGTAGTGTTATTTTTGGTCGTATTGCAGTGTCTGTTGATGTATTCTTTGTGCTACTACTGTTCCCAACGGCTTCTTCCTGTAAACATTGTCTAATATCAATAAACGCAAGTGCACCTCTTGGTCACGCCAAATCTGTAAATGAATTTTGTCAAACATGTTTTGTTAAGCTTGTCTTGTTTTTTTTTTATGGGCCAAGGGCGTCGCAATACTTTCCCACTGTTCCTTAGAACTAGAAGGAACAGTGCCTCTTCGAAAACCTCTAGCAGATGATAAATTTTTTTCAACTCTTCAACTAATTTTTTTAATTGGTTGGGGTTGGTAATCTTTAGTTTGTTGATTTTCAATTTTATTTCTCTTATTTTATAGTTTATTTTACTTTTTCAATTTTATTTGTTTTTACACGACACCTAAATCACTGACGAAAATATCAACGGCAATATTGGCAATGAGAATACCGATTTTCAAAAAACTATTAAAATCAGAATAAGGTTGAATGCCGCCGAAATTGTACTATTTTTTTTTTTTTTTTTTTTTTTTTTTTTTGTAAAAAGTTACGAAATGTTTCTGTCAGTATGTTTATTAGCTGCAACATTTTTCCAGCAACACTTGATTGCAACAATAATGTTGCGTATAAAGGGTCATCCAAAAAACGCGCCTACATGTTTCTTTGAAATAAAACACAAACTATTTGCAATTTTTTCAAGCTTTTTTTTTATTAAAAGTATGATCCATTATAATTATAAGTGGAATAGAATATCATTCAAATGTCTACCATTACTGCATCTGCAGACATCAATCCGAATATTGAAATTTTCAATGACTTTACGACATGTTGCTAATGGTGTTAGATCACATGACCTTGGAGGCCAATTGAAATCTACATTTCGTGAAATTACACGTTGAGGAAATTTTGATCGCAAAAGTGTAATGTTTTCTAGAGTTGTGTGACATGTAGCACCGTCTTGCTGGAAATAGACGTCAGACACACCAATATGATCCAACTGTGTCCATAAAAAGTCTCTCAACATTGATTGGTATCGCTCAGCATTCACAGTAACAGCATTTCCAGCATCATCTTCGAAGAAAAATGGCCCAATGATTCCATTTGCCCAAAGTGCACACCAAACAGTAACTTTTTGTGGGTGTAGAGATTTTTCATGAATAACACGAGGATTTTCATCACCCCAGATACGACAATTTTGCTTATTGACGAATCCATCCATTCTGAAATGAGCTTCGTCACTAAACAAAATTTTACTTTGGGTATTTTTCAAAAAACGCCCATTTTCATAATAACTTTGAATGATGTAAATGCGTTGTTGCAATGTGTACCTGTCCATGGTTAAAACTGTACTACCTTCTAATAAAACAAAATGGCTTATGTCATTTGAAAAGATGTCACGTGTAAAAATTATATAGTGTTGACATCTACTGGATGACCCAGTATAAAGTTGTAAAGCAATTTTCGCACGCTTAACGGTCACGAAGATCGTCCGATAGATTATTTTCGCTCGCTTAACAGTCACGATAAAAATGAGACGACTTACTATTAGAAACACGACATTCGCTGAGAAAAAGGGCTTCAAAAAACGTGCAAGATAACTGGATACTCATATTGAGCTAGTTATTCACCAATCGCTTAGGCTACATGGCCGAAATGGCCTAGAGCCGCTACAATTCAAAAAGCAGTACTTACGAATTTTGAAGAATACTCTTTAATTTTACAGTGCTTTTTCGGATAAAAATCTCCTTTCTTTTTTCATTTTATTTAAGAAAATAATAAATAACAATTTTTGTGTTTTATTAAATGGCCACCAGTTGTATTTTGTTGCTTAATTATTATGTTTCTTTCAATTGCAGAAGACAAATATGACCGTTTGTCTAAATACACACACACAAACATATTCCACAGACATTATGTCAGTTTATTCTCCAGTGACTTACACACACATATACATACATTTTTTATTAATGTCAAACTGTGATTTATAGTGATAATGACAGGATAAAGTATTACAGAAAAAAATAGTGAAATATAAAAATAACTCTATTTTTAAAACATAAATTTGCATCTCAAATAAGGGGCTCAGATTGTATGCTAACAGACAGAATTAATTTTGCCTAGACACGCTATGGACATTTCCTGTTTTCTTTCTTTTTTTTTATTTATTATTTATTTATTATTATTAAGTCATTTTTTGTTATTTTTACACAAAGAGATAAGGATTACATCCTTTGCTACTTAAGTACAGAAGACAGTGATTTTTAATAATGGTGGATTGCGTAAAGAAAAATTTAGAAAAAAAAACCTTCGTTAATATTAATTCCTAAGTTAAGCCTTTAGATAAGAAATTATAATATATAAACAAAAATATTGTTTTAGTTAATATTTAAACTAAAGTCTTAAATTTAAATGTCATACGGAAAACAGGAAATAGCTAAAATTCATTAGTAATTTGTATCCACATTCAAATATATATTTAACTTTACACTAGAAAGTGTTAAGTGTTAATAAACCTGACGAGTGTAAGTTTCACTCAAACACGAAATCTATCACAAACTTTTTTTATTTAATTAGCTCCAATCATAAACAAAAATTCCGTGTAAATTGTTTTCAATCTTCCCGTTTCTCCTCTCATAAACTTGTTTGTTTCCTTTTTTTATTAACTTCCTTAAGTGAAAAAAAAATGTAAATTAGCAAAACTGCTCCCTTCGAAATACAATGATGCCACTTTTTTATTTTCGTTGTTCCCATGGAATTCTCAATTGGATGAACCTTTTTCTGTGAGATAAAATTTTCCTTGAAAGAAAAAAAATCCTAGAGAATATTCATGATTGGGCTGATTAGAGTTGTTATGAACCCATCACGCTTCAAACTATAATACGATATATGTCAAAATAAAGTCTTCTATTGAAAACCTCTTTATTTTTTAATATTTCTTGGCGTGGCTGATGCGTTTCAAAATGTAATTCGCTTATTGTATGGGCTCCCCTTAATTTTTAGGGTTCCGTACACAAAGTGTAAAATGGTAACCCTATCTATTGTTTCGGTCACAAATTTGCTTTCTTTCACAGCTTTCTGGCTCTGAAACCATAATAGGTATACAGAAGATGTACAACGATAGAAAAAATAAAATCTGAAATTAAAGGGTGTCCCAATGTTAATGTGATTTTGACTTATATGGCTTTAATTTATCTGCTTAGGCAGACATTTAGAATACACTAAGTGTAGGTACAAACATGTAAATAAATTAAACAATAAATTTAGAAATTAAAGGGTGTTCCATAGAGGACGTGGTTTGGACAAATATGGCTCTATCTTTTGAAACGTTACGTTTTATAACGCGATTAGAATAAATACAAAAATGAAATTAAGGGTATACCGATAGTAAAGTGATTTTCTCATGTATAGCCTTATTTTGTTGAACCGTAATATGCTGAGACTAGAATTGTACGCAAGTAATATGTTGCTAAATCGCTAGAATAGCAAGTATACAAAATTAAACACACAAAGGTGTCCCAAAAGTAAAGTCATTTTCACAGGGATTTACTTTAAATTTACCCAAAGTATGTTTTACTATATCCGCTGTAACAAGTTGAAAAAAATAAAATTAAAGGGTGGCCCATAGATAGTACAATAAATCTTACTTTGCACTAATTACATTAAGTTTCGTCCAGGACATGGAAAAATATTCCCACTTTTCTAATTATCCTGTTTTTTTTCTTCCGTTATTACGCAATAAACGAGCTTTAATCATTTCATTTAATTAAATACACTGGTCGTTAGAAAAAATGGAAGTATAAAAACAGAAATTTTAATACAAATTTAATTTTGTCAAACTCACCATAACTTGTGGCATCTGCAACAGATGTTAGTTATTTGCTTAAAGTTTTAAAATAAAATAAACATTGTAATTGCTTAATTAAGTTTAAATAAAGTGCGGTAACTAAGTTATATTTAAGCCAAATGAACGGAAACCAAATCTGAAAAAAAAACAAAAAAAACAAAATAAACTTAAGCAAAACAATGCAAAACTCCTTCGGGAAGAATATTGTTGAGCAAACAAAAGAATATTATGACCATTATTTAATATTTATTATTATTATGTTTCATTCTCTTATAATTGTCTGATTTAATTTTTTTAAGTCTTTTAAATTTGTTAATATTAAAGGAATTTAAATTTTATTTGCAGAAATAATGAAAGTTTAGCTCCAGGAGATCGTTACGTACGTATTGCTTTTGAGGAGGCAGCTAAGGAAATTGATTTGGCCATAAACAACACCATCGACATGTTATTTACGAATCGCAATCGCACAAAACCCAATGGCGATAGAGCACCACCAAACTATGGAGATTTATTGAGAGTATTCCGTTTTCCAACGGGAGAGGCTAGACAACTGGCCAGAGCAGCAGAAATTTATGAAAGAACTTTGGTCAATATTCGAAAACATGTATTAAAAGGAGATAATTTAACTATTGAAAGTGATCGATATGAATTTAAGGATTTGTTGTCCAGAGAACATCTACATTTAGTTGCAGAACTTTCCGGTTGTATGGAACATCGTGAAATGCCTAACTGTACGGATATGTGTTACCATTCGAAATACCGCACACTGGATGGTACCTGCAACAATCTATTACATCCCAACTGGGGTGCATCGCTTACCTCTTTTAGACGTTTAGAGAAGCCAGTATATGAAAATGGTTTCAGCATGCCCATAGGTTGGATTAAGGATAAATTGTACGCCGGCTTTCCTAAGCCCAGTTCAAGACTAGTATCTACCTCTTTGATTTCCACCAAAGATATAACTCCTGATGACACTATTACCCATATGGTAATGCAATGGGGTCAATTTTTAGATCATGATCTAGATCATGCTATACCCTCGGTAAGTTCCGAGAGCTGGGATGGTATCGATTGTAAAAAAACTTGTGAATTTGCTCCCCCCTGTTATCCCATTGAGGTGCCACCTAATGATCCTCGCATTAAAAATAGACGTTGTATTGATGTGGTGCGTTCAAGTTCCATTTGTGGTTCTGGCATGACTTCTGTCTTCTTTGACAGTGTCCAGCATCGAGAACAAATTAATCAATTAACTTCGTATATTGATGCCTCTCAAGTCTACGGTTTTAGCGAACAATTTGCCAATGAATTGAGAAATCTTACAACCGATGATGGTCTGTTACGTGTTGGCGTTCATTTTCCCAATCAACGCGATATGTTACCCTTTGCCGCTCCTCAAGATGGCATGGATTGCCGCCGTAATTTGGATGAGAATCAAATGAGCTGTTTTGTTGCTGGTGATATAAGAGTAAATGAACAAGTTGGTTTATTGGCCATGCACACGATTTGGATGCGTGAACACAATCGCATTGCTGCCGAATTCAAACACATTAATCCTCATTGGGATGGTGACACTATTTACCATGAGGCCAGAAAAATAGTAGGAGCCGAAATGCAGCACATCACCTATAAACACTGGTTGCCCTTGATTTTGGGTGAAAGTGGCATGATAAAACTAGGTGAATACAAGGGCTACGATTCTTCCATAAATCCCAGCATTGCTAATGAATTTGCTACTGCTGCTCTAAGATTTGGTCACACTATCATTAATCCCATATTGCACCGATTAAATTCTTCATTTGAACCCATTCCCCAAGGCCATTTGCCATTGCATAAGGCTTTCTTTGCCCCCTGGAGATTGGCTTATGAAGGTGGTGTGGATGCTTTGATGAGAGGCATGTTTGCTACAGCCGCTAAATTGAAAACTCCGGAACAAAATCTTAATACAGAATTGACAGAAAAACTATTTCAAACTGCTCACGCTGTGGCCTTAGATTTGGCGGCTATAAATATTCAAAGAGGTCGTGATCATGGCATACCGGGCTATAATGTTTACCGTAAATTTTGTAATCTCACTGAAGCTAAGACTTTCGATGATTTGGCTGAAGAAATCATCAGCAAAACTGTGAGAGATAAATTGAAAGAACTTTATGGTCATCCTGACAATATAGATGTTTGGGTAGGGGGAATTTTGGAAGAACAAGTTAAAGGTGGTAAAGTGGGCCCACTATTTCAATGCTTATTGATAGAGCAATTTAAGCGTTTACGTGACGGCGAAAGATTTTATTATGAAAATCCCTCTGTCTTTTTGCCACAGCAACTGGAACAAATCAAACAGGCCAACTTGGGACGTGTATTGTGTGACAATGGTGATAAATTGCAAGAAATAACAGACAATGTCTTCATTTTACCCAGTCTGCAGGGTGGTTATAAGAAGTGTGAAGACATACCCGGCATAAATCTATATTTCTGGCAAGATTGTGCTACATGCAGCAGTTTACCTCCACTTTTCGATACTTACGTGCCGCAAACATATCAACACAGAAACAACAGAAATAAGAGATCCCTAAATATAGAAGAACCAGAACAAACAAAGGAATCGAATAACCATTTAGAGGAACTTTGGAATATAAACGAGGAAAGAGTTGGGGGCTTGGAAGAAGTTGTTGACAGTTTCCATAAAGAGTTGAAAAAACTTCACAAAAAAATCCATAAACTTGAGGAATCGTGTGACAGCAACAACAGCAATCTAAAACCAGCTAAACGAAATCATTGTGTTGATGAAAATGGCACCACACGCTTGAACAACGAAGTTTGGTCACCTGACTATTGTACCAAATGTGAATGTCGTCGTGCTCAGGTTACTTGTACGAAGGAAAAATGCGGTGAAGTCCACTGTCTACCGGGCATTGATCCAATTACACCACCTATGGCATGTTGCCCACATTGTCCACCAATTTTTAATAAAAACTAAACAGCGATTTGAATATTTAAATGACAAGTAAATGAGATTGAATCTTTTAAAAATAGTTTTTCTTTTAAGCTCTGATACACAAATTTATTCTGAGAATATTAAAAATTAATGCACAATAAATTAGTTCAAACCAATTAAAGAAAAACAAAAACTAACTTTTAGATTCTTTTACACTTCTTAATAACACACACACACACACTCACCAAAGAAATGGCCAAACTTAAGCAACAACAAGAATTATCGTGTATACTAAATATAAAAAATAACAAAAAATATTTAAACATAAAAGTAATAAAATAAAAAGTATGTAAACTTTTGGGTCGTGGCGTTTTATTTATTTACATTTAGAGAATTTGTATTTTATTTTTATTCGCATTAAACAAATGAACAAGCCAACGCAGAGTGGGGCAAAAATAAACTGTGGGGCCTTTAGAAATTTCCAAGGCGTTTGATAAAGTGTGGCAAGGTGGTGCACTCATATTAAAAGTTACTGCTTTTGGTGATAGCTTCTCTCGATTTATATCGAGCTTTCTTAGGGATCGCGCTATGCGAGTTGTTATAGATGGGATCTCTCCAACGAGTTCACGGTTAATTGAGGAGTACCGCAAAGTTCCATCCTTTCTTCTACCCTATTTCTTATTTTTTAACAACCTTCTACGTCAGACTTACTAACCTTCCCTGTCATTCATATTCATTTCGCAAAGGACCAAGCCTTCCAGAATTTGTGGGCTATGCGAAAGCACATAGACGATGCGGCCTTGCGGACAGTGTTAAGTTTAATGCTTGGAAAACACGGTGCTTTGTGATTTCGTACAGGCGTAGGACTGAATATGCTTCCTTACCTGTATTGGTGATATAGATATTAAGGCACTTTTATCAGACCGAAAATAAGTAGGGGTCATCCCCTGAGTGCTGGTCCTAGCAAAAAATAGAAAATTGCGAGTGTCCACCATATTTTTTAAAATATCAATATCTTATATTTTTTAAAAATGCTTCTACCTTAAGAGCCGATGACATTTTTATGAAAATTATATTTAGTCCAGATTTACACTATGCAATTTTTTGAGGCATTTTTTCTCTTTAAGTTGCAGCGTTATGCGTTATCTAAAAGTAGACATTACCAACAGTAACATTCGCTCAAAACTCAGGCAATACCATATTGCTTACTTCTCCTGCTTCACAAACAAACAAAAATTTCATGTTAGTTTTGTGAAAAATTGCATAGTGTAAATGCCGTATTAGTATATGACTGTGTTTTGTGTTAAACATACATTCAGTCATAAAGAAAAATTGCAATGAAGACCCACAGTGATAAATTTTTTGTTTCTAATTTAATAAAAAATGTAGGAAAAACAGAAAATTTTTAAATTTCTTGTCAACAATTTTACAAACTTAATTCGCGATAAAATTTAGCTTTTAACCGACTTCAAGAAAAAAAGAAAGTTATTAGTTCGTCTAAATGTTGCTTTTTTATATTTTTATTTTATATACAGACTGGTCTCGTTTTAAAAACAGTTCATAATTTTAATAATTCTTGCAAAAAAAAAACCGACTTAAAAACAGATTTCATCTGTCTGCCTATAACGGTTCAAGAGTATAGCCACATACATTAGATTACATCAACTATTGGGACACCCTTATATCTCCAAACTTTATACTTGTTCAACTGTTCAATAGTTTTACAATATACATAAAATTACAGCAACTTCAATTTCCAAATTCAAATTATATAATTGCTGTTGTAGTAGATTTAGCAATCAGGTTCTTTGTAAATTTCAACCGTCTGTCTATAACAGTTCAAAAGTTTGGACATATATATCAGATTATATCAACTATTGTAAAACGCTTTAATTTATAATTTAAAATTTTGATATTTCTTATTATACCAAACAAAGTAGTATACTTTCTGTCTAAAATTCAGGTGTTTCTATATAACGGTTCAAAAAATCCTGCCATATAGGATAAATTACATTAATTTTGGGAATACCCTTTAATTTCTAAATTCAAATTATAAGCTTCTTGTTATTTATTGTAGGCTTAGAAACACAGCTCCCTTGTAAGTTTCAGCTGTCTGTTTATAACGGTTCAAAAGTTTGACCGCATACACCATATTATATCAACTATTGCGACACCCGTTTATTTCCAAATCCAAATTTTATACTTGTTGCTATAGCGGAGTAAGTATTACAAGTTCTTTGTAAATTGTAATCGTATGTCTACAACTGTCTACAAAGTATGGCCATATACATCGAATTAAATGAACTATTAGGGCACCTTTTAATTTATAATTTAAATTATTATTTCTTGTGACTTTAACGACCATAGTAATCAGCGTGCCCATCTTAGCACTTTCGGTGCTAGATTCAGCACATCTTTTGTTGATTTAGCTGCAAAATTACCGATTTGGCACTTAGCACTATTTTTAGCACTTTCCATCTCTTCATTTAGCATTTTTTAGCACTTTTTATTAATATAATTTACAAAATGTTCAAAAAAATGATTAATGCACTTTTCTGCAAAACTTTACTTTTCGCGTGTAACAATTGCAATAATAGTAACATAAGTCTGGCAACATAATTTAATAATTTAATTTTATCCACTTCAAGCACTTTTTGATATCTCTGAATTGAAAAGTTGTTAGTTCAAATCTTACTGCGGATACCTAGAAGAAATTTGCGTAAGTACACATGTAATATACGCTTATGTATGTACATATGTGTATGTCGGGGTTATAATTGCTTGCTTAAAAATAGCCACAGCACTAAAATCTTTGCTTTGCTTACATGTTTTTAAGCAAATAAAAAACTAAATGTATTTACAAAAGATTTCATTATAAACGAAGCAAATGCAAAAAAAAGAGAAAGAAATGCATATGCTTAAGCTGACTACGTATTTATTTCTGCAGCAAAGTATTTATTTTGATTACACTTGCCATTTAATGGTGTAATAAAAACAACGTTTTTTAAATGTGTTTTTTATGTATTGTAAGCAATAAATGCCTAAATACGTTTCCAATATTAAAAGGGATGAAAATCAGCGAGTTACAGCAGGTAACAGCAAGAAAAAGCAATAGTAGTTCGCAACAACTTCATAGTTTCAAAGTAATCGCTTTGCTGACTGTTTTGCTGCAGAATAAAAGCACATAGTTGGCTAAAGCAAATGCGTTTCTTCCTTTTTTTGCATTTGCTTTTGCTGCACATTTTTCCACAGTAACAGTTAAGCAACTACATATGCATTGAAAATAATCAAGTATTTTTAATCACTGGTGTTTGTGATATTTAATTTAAAGACTAAATTATTTTTATTGTGTTTTTAAGACTTTTTATGTTTAATGAATGATTTTTTGTTTTAAGAAATTTGGTTTTTCAATAAATATTTCTAAGGCAACATAACCATAAATGATAAAACTATGAGCTCTCAAAGAATATCTTTGCTTAAAACTAAGACATTTAAATTTTTGCACTATGCTTTAGAACTTAAAAATTTTTGGATCTAGTCATACTGATAAAAAGCGACATTCTGTCCAATTTGCAAGCGTTTATCTATAACGGTTTAGAAGGTAGGACCATATAAGTAAAGCTACATCAATTATAGGATACCCTTTAAATTCTAAATTTAAATTCTAAGCTCCTTGATAAAGCGAGCTTAGCAATACAGGTCTCTTTTAAGTTCCAATCGGTTTTTTGTTTTATTGCAATATTATAATTGATTATGGTTTAAGTGACGCATACTGTTCCTTTTGTTAGTATCGTTGGTCAAAAATACAACAAAAAAATTTTATTTGTCGAATTTATCTATGTACCATACTGCACATTCCCATTAAATAGGTTAAATAAAAATCGGCATAAAAAATTTTTTCCTACCATAAACTTTTTTTTTTTTTTTCCACAGTTGTACTTGTAAGTTTTCCTTACAGTTCTTGTCCCAGCTTAGTAAATGGAAAGATTACTTTATCATATCTTAGTATAAATCAGTGGTGAATTAATAGGCTAAATTTTATTCAATTTGTTGTAAAACGTTAATGGATTTTTAAGAACTTTGTAAGTTTGTAAAAAAATTCAATGGCAACGCTTTTAACTACATACACCACAAGTATACAAAAGTTTCAGTCATTTTTTTTAGTTTTTTTTTTCTGAAGAAGGTAATATAGATAACTTTATTCTATCGGATAAAAGTAACACTCAAATGACCGGTGTAATACCGACACTACTTTATTGCTATCGACATTTTTCAGACATGAAATATACATATTACTTTCAGAATTGCTAGATAATCCTCATATCAAAGTCCAGATTAGCAAGTTGCTACTGTGTTTGAAAAGCTGTCTAACAGGATTGCCAGATAAAATTTATAGTTAATCGTCAACATTTGTAAAAATAAAAGCAATTAAAACCAAAACTTTTACTTGAAGTCAATTTTTAAAAAGGATCTCAGAAAGATTAAGAAATAAAATTGTATACATATATACATACATACATATTCATAGATTTTTAATCCATATTTATAAATTTCTTAATATGGCCTTATTGTTTTATTCAACTTTCAGATTTATTACTTTTTATATTTGGCTTATTATTAAAAATCAACATATTTTGTGTGGCTCCCTTTAGCGATTATAGAATTATCCTTCTGATGTTTTAAAACACATTCTAGAAAAGCGAGCCGTTTACCCGCCTTTAGCAGATTCGCATCAATTAATATGTTATCCCCTTCTTTGGCTGCCTTAAGGTAATCAACGCTTATACTAACCGATACTCCGGGATGACAAGGTTTCGACATTAAAGCATAAGTAGTGACCATATCAACCAGTGTTGCGGTGAAACCGCCATGTAAACCACCCAGGCGATTAAGATGTTCAGGGCTTACTGTGAATTCAGCCGTGCATTTTCCCTCACCACCACTGGTTATTTTCACCTGTACGTAAAAATTTTAAATAAAATTGCGAGTTTGTATTTATTTAGTTTATGAGCAGGGATGGATTATGTCATGCAAGGAAAATGGATATTTTTAATGATTAAAATAAAAAAAATGTATGCTATGAAAAGAGAAAAAATATATATATATATATATATATATATTTATGTAAGTTTTTTTTTCAATTCATCATTATAAAACTGTTGAAAATGGCTCAAGCGCAAAAGGCTGAACAATGGGTTCTATGGAACAACAACAAGTAAAACTCAAGGATATCAATGAACCTTGATAGACTCCAAAGCAATTTATATGACTTCCCCGACTAGGCGACGCTATGGGACTTTTAGTCAGCTCCTGGCAGCCTGCCACGCATATTGAATACGGGAAGTGGTTGCTCTTGACATTAAATAAATCTCCAGGGATGGTAACTTGTCCCAGAGTAGGCAATGGTTTCCACGGGTCTAATTAGATCATATTTAGTTCGATACTTTAAAGAAAACAATGCTATTTCCCATTTCGAAATATTTACGTTTGTTGGATCGGATTTGTACACTTTAACACTAGATTGATCTTGAAATTACTTTTTTTTTAATTTCAACCTGACTTTCGAGTTTTGAAAAAAAGAAATGTATTCATCAACTGTCGAACAGTTTTTTGCGCAGACACATGCATCCATATGTCCGTCTCCATAAGCCATCAACTTTGTATGTTAATGTAGACACTCAATGTTCATGTTTCGTTAATGTGCAACCATCGTTGGGCGAACATTTGTCTGAGCAATGATGTTCGCCATCAAATATGACTTTTAGTATGATTTCTCTATTTCGAATTAACACCATCTATTGATCAACAATGCATATACTCTCTTTAGTCTGGTACTCTGTTCCAATTTGTGAAAATTGTTGAGCAACATTGATTATTTCATGTGGAATATTTGACATTTAAAGTGTGGTATCATTGTTTTAAAAACATAAGTAAAAGACATACGATCAGCTGTTGTATGAAAAATTCCGCATGAAACAATGCCTACTTGCTTTATTTCACAGCTTGGATAAAATGTTGCCAGAAACATTTTATATGTTTTTCCACAGTAAAAACAGAGTACTGCTTCTGCAACATTTTTTCATGACTTTTTCATACAAATTTTTTATATATGTGATTTGACAGCATTCCGCATGAAAAACTGAACAGAGTACCAGGCTTTTCTTGTTAAAAACATTGAAATAACCCTGACGACAAACAGAAAATTATGCTCAAACAGAACAAGAACAGCAACCGCTTTTGCCACATACAAGAGCATACCGTTGTTCTACCGGTGTTATGTTCATTATAGTTCAATTTAATGGCTAGCGGAGACGTGGGGTAACGAAGTTATTCAGGTATATTCTAAATTTCCTCGTTACAACCAGACTTACACAAAGACAAAATATTTCTACCAAAAAGATTCTTAAAATGTACCAAAACCAACTGTATCGCTAAGCTTTATTACACTATCTTCTAATTTAAATATTGTACCGTATTATATGAAATTGCTTTTTACAATTCTTTAAAAGGAATTTTGTTTATTTCCTTATAAAAACAAGTTGTAGTAAATTATAAAACTTTTCGTAAAAAAGGTACATCCGGTTTTTATGATCGTGTCAAATGGCAGCCATACAACAACAAAAAATGTGTATATGAAACAAAAATACCAAAAAAGTTAAAAAAAAACTGATTTTGACAGTGCGTTAGGAAGTAAAGGAAAAATTTGTAAGAAAAATTTGTCATAAAACACATCTCAAATTTATTTTCTTTTCTATAAATTAAATATTTCATGAGAATATCAAGAAATATTTATATCGAGTAAATATATTTAATAAAGATTGGAAATAAGAAATTTTTTTCTTGATTAATTTACTTATTTAAGGCCAGGATTCACTATCATACTCAGTCGTACGATCTGTGAAAAATTGCCTGTATGCTCAAAAAGTATGATAGTGTGGATTGTATGTGTGTAACAGTGTTTTTGACAGATCTAAACGATTTTATAATCTTTTGAAATAATTCATAAAATATTTTTCTCTATGCAATCAGGGTTGATTTTTTTAGGATTATGTGGAGAAAAAAGAACAAAATATTAAAACCATATGTTTTTGCATCTTTTTTGTATAATAGTGTGGCACATACGACGCCATTTTGGAACGATTTTTAAAGTAGGACAGAAGTTTGTCAGATTTTTGTGTGATTAAATCGTACGATTGTGTATGATAGTGAATCCTGGCCTTTAATATCGATATAAAAGAAGCTAGAAAAGCCAAATGTTTTTTTTCTTCCATTAAAAGCTCAATTTATTTGCTGCTTTAGCTGTTCGCTGCTTTATGTTTAGTTTTGCCAAAACTATTTCTGGTGCAATAGTTTCCTAGTTTCCCGCTAGATATTACTTTAAAAAACGATAGAAACCGCTGACTTGTCGAAAAAAAACGCTGACATAAACAATTTATACCCTTCGCCGAGGCAAACTTGGTTTCACAAAAAAAATGTAATCGATCAGACATAGTGTCGAAAGAGGTGCTGTTGGAAATTAGCATAATCGGTCCATGTCCTTTGAGGTAGCAGGCAAAACACCACGCCTACCTATAATTTTTGCATGTAATTTTGAACAATAAAGTAACTCCAATCAAAAAAATACAAATATGGGGTGATAGAGAATTAAAAAGAAAGAAACATTAAGTGAAAAAATTTGCGCTCACCCATATTTTCCGAGTTACGGGGCTCTGAAATTTAAAATTTTTTGAAATATCAATATGGGTATCATTTTAGAGCTTCTAAAGAGATCTTTAACCCAATAAGAGCCGATGGCATTTTTGTGTAAACTAATATACATGCATACCTTTTGTTTTATTTTTTGATTCTCTGTCACCCTAATATTTGTTTTTTTTTTTTTTTATTAGAGTTACTTCACTAAACTAAATTTACATGGTGAAGGGTATATTAAATTCAGCATAGCCGAAAATATCCCTCTTACTTGTTCAATACTGTTTTTAAATACTAACTGCCGTATTCATAAAATAAACTTATATTATTATTTATGAATATGGCAATAATTGTTCATCTCTAGTTAAGATTTTGATTATCTATACATATTAGTTTCGTTTTGAGAACTGGAATAAATATTAGAGGTTTCGATTAAGTTAAGGCTAAAATAGCATCAACCATATTGGTTTGCAATCGATTTCCGTTAGATTATTCCATTTTATAGCAATTATATTATCAAGCTGATTTGAAATTGTTTCGATTATTTTCGGGCTATAACTCAGTTGTTCCAATTACTGAGAGGTATTCTCTTTTTTTTTTTTTTTGTTATAAACACGTTATTTACTGATAATTTATGAGTTTTTTCTAAAATGTTCCGATTTTCTGGTAATTTGAAATGTATGTGTTCATTAGCTAAAAAAAGTTTTTATTGACCCAATTAAAATATATTTCGTTATTTACCTTTGGATTAATTGTTTTATGCTAGGAACATAACTGGGACGAACGACGAATTGTTGGTCGCGAATATTCGTCGTCAAAAATAAAACACATTTGTGTATATGAAAACGCATACAATCATGACGTAGGACGAAATTCGTCATACGCGGCGAACTATGCAATAGAATTATTTCTATTTCTTACGCCGGCGAACGACGAACCAATCAGTACAAAGTGACCATGTTTGATTTTAGATTCGAAGTATTTTAATAAATAAAGTTATTTTACTTAAAAAATTTATGTATTTTTATTTTGCAGCATTTATAATAAGCGTACAGATTATAAGTTAAATATAAAAATAGTTTTTAGTTGTGTTTTTTCGAATATTTGACTTTTTAAATATTATTTTTTTTTTATGGTCACCTTAGCAGCTTACAAAAAGTAAACAACTTCAAAAAGCTGTGTTTTTGGTCGTAATTGTGTTTCATACGACGAATTTACACAACGAATTTTTGACAACGTATTCGTTGTGTTGGATGAAATTCATCGTTCGTCCCAGTTGTGTTCCTAGCATAATATTGATTTGCTTGTAATTTAGCTTGTGAATGAAGCAAAAATAAAGATTTTTTGCAGCTGGTCACGCAATGTTTCTGAGGTTCCATAGTGCCTCATCTATGTTCCATAGTGTGCTATATGTTTTTTATCAAATCAACAAACCAAACTTCAATTCACAATTTTAATTTACTAAATATTTGAACTACCCTGTCGATTACTGATAACAAAAATTAACTTCACACATATAACAGCTGTAAAAATTTCAATTGTTTTTCTGAAGTACGATTATGCAAATTTTCAAACAATTAAACTGACCTTTTCTAGATGTTTTTCGAATCCTGTCGAATTCTTAATAATATCAGTTATTTGTTTAATAAATTCTGCACCTTTTTTACGGGTCGCCATTTGTGTTTTTATAGATTTTAAATAAAATAAACTACTTTATTTTTAGTAGCCACTAAACTCAAAAAATAGTAATAAATAAATAAAAAAACAATGATGCCAGATGCGTATTAAGTAGGAAGTCTGACTTGTAGAAAAAATTGTGGAAACATTTATATTAAAAATCGACAAATGCAGTAATCTAGGGGAATAAAAAAAAGATGAAAGTATGGCGAATCGTAAACACGAGATTAAGCAATTGTTTAATCTTCAGAAGCAAATTCTTGGGTGAAAGCGTCAACCCATGCGCCCTACAGATGATTGCCTCTTTTTAATTTGCAAATGTCATAATTGCTACTTTTTGCATTGTGTTTTTAAAACCCAACTGAATTTTACAAAGGCAAATGATATGAATTCGTCTTATTTTATTTTACCTATTTTGAATGTAGTACATAATCTTTCAAAATTTAATATAACCCGTATTATTCAGAAATAAACAAAGCGTTAAGGCGGATTCATAGTAGTGCATTAACTTTAAAATCAATTAGCCTTTGAAAATGATGTTTAGTTGTTACACAAACATTACAAAAATAAGTAATTTTGACATTTGCACAGTCACTGAATGCAAAGCCGCCACATTTCATGACATTGTTGGCAGTTTTGTTCTTTACCTATTTACAGTTTTTAAGATACATCTAGCTTCAAGAACCATCCTTGTGAAGAGTTAGTAAATCAGTTTTGTATCTCTTAAGCTTTTTTGACAACAAATTGTTTACATATCACATGTTAATTTTGAAAACCATACGTAATTTCCCAAGTCTTTAAAATCGTCAACTTATAGTGTTTTTATCGGACACTTGACTTTTATTTTTTTAAGGTGCTTAAACCTAAAACATGACAATTTAAAGTGTTACATAAAACTTCTAAATTAAAAACATCTTTTGCGCTTAAACAATTTCAACTTGCTTATGCTAAATGTAAAAAACATGCGTTATAATGATAACTGGTACTTTTCAATCGTAAATATCAACACTTGGAGGTACATTTTATTCAATTATGAGCATTTTGCAAACTGGCAACTCCGAGCTTGTGTTGTATTTTATGAGTAAAACTGACGGCCATTTTACCGCGTCTTTTGTGTCAAATAGTTTGTTCAAAAATAACAGATAAGCAATTTAATAAATTTCAGCAAAAATCCAAGGAGAATTTTTTTATTAACAAGTTTAATGAATATTTTTCGGAAAAATACAACAAAAATAAATTATTTATAAAAGAATAAAAATCTACGATGAAAGCCACGTAAGTACAAACTAAACGATCGAAAACAAAACTATAAAACACATTTTCAGAGGAAGGACTCCATTGAGAGTCGTAAGAGCACCGCAACAGCAAAAAGATACACGTTTTCGTACGCAGCTGGCGCAGGAAAATAATGTGAATAATGAAAATTGCCCACCCAAGCAAAAGGATCCTGTGCATGTATTTTGTCGTGTACGGCCATTACCGTCTGATGGTGATTTAACCTGCGTAAGGATAAAAAATTCTACATCCATTGTTTTGACATCACCAGAACAGGCATTAGGTGCTAAACTGGGCAGTACAAAAGAAACTCAGTACATTTTTAAGCATGTTTTTGATGCTAATTCCACACAGCAAGATGTTTTCGCTGGAGTTGCTCAACCCCTAGTAGAAAATTTAATACGAGGTCGTAACAGTCTCTTGTTTACTTATGGTGTTACTGGCAGTGGTAAAACGTATACAATGACTGGCGACATAAGACATCGTGGTATAATGCCCCGTTGTTTAGATGTTCTATTTCGTACTATATCGGATTATCAAACAAAAAAATACATCTTCAAACCAGATCGCTTAAACGGGTTTGAAATATTGTCTGAAACAGATGCATTATTGGAAAGACAACAAGAAATGAATCAACGTTTTGCAGGTAGATATGCTCTTAAACGTAAGGACTCCGATCCGGAAATAGCTTCACAAGCTTCTTGTGATATGGCTCCCTTGCAGGGAATCGATGAAGACAATATGTATGCAGTTTTTATAACTTATATAGAAGTATACAATAATAATGTATATGATTTACTTGAAGAGGGTGGTATTCAGAAGTAAGTACTGGTTTATATTGAAGTCACTAAATGGTTAAAACAGTATCGAATTTTTGTAGAACTTTGCAAAGCAAAATTATTCGTGAAGATGCCAATCACAACATGTTTGTACATGGTGTAACAGAAATTGAAATCAAATCAGTGGAGGAGGCAATAGAGGCCTTTCAAACTGGCCAAAAACGAAAACGTATGGGCCATACTGTTCTTAATGCCGAATCTAGTCGAAGTCACTCTGTCTTCAACATACGTCTTGTACAAGCACCAACAGATTGTCAAGGTGAAAATGTTGTGCAGGATAAACGTACTATAACAGTGAGTCAATTGTCGCTGGTAGATTTGGCTGGGAGTGAAAGATCGTCACGTACAAAAAATACAGGAATGCGTTTGAGAGAAGCGGGAAATATAAATAACTCATTAATGACACTACGCACATGTTTGGAATATTTAAGAGAAAATCAACAGGGTGCAAGTGTTGCAGTGAAAAAGGTGCCCTATCGCGACTCAAAAATCACACATTTGTTTAAGAACTATTTCGATGGAGAGGGGCAAGTATCGATGATAGTTTGTATTAATCCGCGGGCGGAAGATTATGATGAAAATACGGTAAGTTAAGTTAATGATCATTCCTTAAATGTCACAAACTTAAATTAGGAAAAAATTTAGCAAGTAATGAAATTTGCTGAAATGACCCAAGAAGTTCAAATTGCCCGTGCTGCCCCCATGAAAACAGATTTGGGTTTAACTCCGGGTCGCCGTAAAGCTAACAAAATGTTCAAGACGGCTGTCAATAATCTTAATGAACTGGGCTATAGTGAAGCCAAGGATTTAGACGTCGACGTGGGTTTGGTTTATTCATTGGGTCCCAACTTTCCCGAATATAAATTAGATGGTCCAGAAGCTGAGTCCACAATCAAGGAGTTAATGCAGTATTTGTTGCAACGTATAGAAAAAAGAAAACTACTCAATAGCGACTTGGAAGCAAGATGTAAGTTAATGTAATGAAACCTATTCATTATAAAATTATATTATCAAATAATGTTTTTTAGTCGACAACTTTCGTTTACATCTTATGCAAATGGAAAAAGAAAATTTTTCGTTGCGCTCAGAATTAGCATCTCTGAAAGCTGTTTACAAACAAGAACGTGATCGTTCATATGCTTTAGAAAATAAAATACGCGTTCATGAAAGTTCCATTGACGTTCTTAATAATAAACTGAACAATCGTGAAAGACAAGTTGATGAATTGACACGTAAATTAAGAGATAATCAGAATATGCTTAACAGAAAGGAAATGGAGAAAGAAAATCAAAAGAAAAAATTCGACTCAAAACTTGCAGTAGAAGTTGAAAAGCGTGATCGCTTACACGATCTTAAACATGCCAAATTGCAAAATAAAATTCGTAGCAAAGATGAAAAGCTAAAATTACTATCTAACATAATACAATCAGATGAAATGGAAATAAGATTGCCAAGATCAAGAAGTTCAGAAAACATTTCTGAAGAAAAGGAGGTGGTACAGCCCGCGGAATCAGTTAGAACTGTGCCTATGGCCACAGGAACACCAAGAACAGAGTTATATTGTACACCTAGAGTACCGCGAGTAAGTATAATATTAAAATTCCGATTAGTCTGTATTTTTACTTTCCACAGTGTTTTTATCATAAAATAATTCGATAAGGAATAGCATCGGACCAACTTTTACATGCTGTTACTATAATACAGGCGATCAACTCGTCTGGAAAATTTGTATGAAAAACACTCATTTTTTTCATATCAGACGAGCTGATCACTTGTAATACAGAAACCTCACATTTTTTCTTTATACTTCTATTAAATTAAACTTTGTAAGTCGTTGAGGATTTTTTGCTGTATTCTTAAGAAAGTTTTTCTTACATAAAAAATTTGTTTCCAGTTTGGCTTTAAGTTATTTGCTCTTGAAATAGAGAGAACATCTTCTATTTATTCTATTTTGTTAAAACAAAAGATTTTATTGTTTAATTTATGTTTTTTTTTTGAAAAATACACTTTGTAAACATACAATAAAATGAAATAAAATATATTTCTTTCTTTATAGGGCATGGCAGCAGCTAATAAACGTCATCGTCGTTCTCGATCAGCTGGTGAAAGATGGATTGAACATCGGGCACCCAACCCTGTGCCACTTGGTACAATTTTACAACCATACTTAAAAAATCGCAAGTCAGTTACAAAGCTACAGGACATGAAAGATTTAGTTAGTCATAAAGCTAATAAATACATGCTCGTATCACAGGATGCCGACACGGATGGTGATGTAGAAACCAAACTCTTCAAAGGTAATATTATACCAACATGTGGCGGTGGTGCTCAAGTTGTTTTCGATGATGTCGAATGTCTGAAACAAAAGTCACCTGTTCCATCGCCAAATCGTAAGAGGCCAAGCAATAGTGGTACTGCAGTAACAAATAATATTGGCACTACAGTTTCAGCCCTCTCGGCTATAACCAGTCTTAATTCTGGTCAAGATATTTCCTCTAGATGTAACATTGGCATTGAAGGACACACTGTTAAACGTACCAAAGTGTAAAATGATTATGATGCATTATTATTATCATTATTATTTTTTTTTATACAAAAGCGACATAAAACTTTCGTCCATTTCACTTAAAACATAATTATATTATTAACTGTTTTGAAACAAACGTATGTATTTTTACTAGTATTTTACTTTTAATATTGTTATTGAATTATAGTTTACATTTATTAAAAAAAACATATTTATTTCTTATTATTTTTTTCTCCCAGTGATCTTGAAACTGGTTTCGTACTTATACAATTTAAAATTCAAAAATAAATTTTAAATAATGAAGTATTTTTTATTTTAAATGATGCCCCATCTATCTACAAATCATTTTTTATTTTCTTGCTATTATAATTACATAAATTTGTATAATATAAACGTATTTATAAAGTTATTTTTGGAAATTTACTCGTATTAATTAATATTGGTTATAAAAAATGAACATCATCACATTAGACCAAGTTTTTAAAATGTAAAAGTATTAACTTAATTATTATTTTTTCTTTGCATTCTTATTTTGTTTTTATTTTAGTTCGGGATCAGGTTACCATTTAGCGAATACTCATGAAACAAATATATATTTTTAATTAATCTGCTCACACTGATTATTTTATTTAATCGTAAGAATTTTATTTTATGGGATTTAAAAACTTTATAATAAGTTTATGGAAAGTTTAAATGGTAACGCCCTTAGAAATAAAAACCAGACAACATCTAGCCCTCGGTTCTTGTAAGTAGAACTATTGGAGCAAGGCCGAGTGTATTCGGATTAGCAATATCCGCATTATGCTAAAAATCAAGCGGTATAATGCGACCACAAGTACTCCCATGAAAAGTACAACCCGGATAATGCGTGTTCATGAGTACTTCAAGTGTCTTGTGTCTACTGGTAGTCCAATCATTTCTTTATGAAGCTTGGGACATTTGATGCCTAGTCAACAAGACATACACATAACGCCAGCAGAACATGGAGAAATCATACTAAGGGTCATATTTGATGGCGAACATCAATGCTAAGACGAATAATCGGCCAACGATGGTTGCACATGAACGTTGGGAGTCTACATTAGCCGAATTCATGTGCGACATGATGTTTTTACCAATTTAATAGTTAGCGGAGGCGTAGGGTAATAGGTGGATGTGCAAGACAGTCTGGTTGTTGTTGTAACAGCTCTGCTGCTGTCGAGAGTTTTTTTTTTTCCTGAAAAGATATAAAACAAAAAAAGCAAAAATACTCAATTATGTGTATGTGCGTCATCAGGCTGTATTGGGAGATATAGAAATTGCGCAACCTCAATCGGTCGTATCCATAGGTCCATAGGATGTAAGTTTGTGGGGCTATTGGGACAATTAAACAAGTGCGTTGTGTTGTGAGTGCTTTGGAGACAGACTAGGTAACGGTTTAATGTGCTGTAAACTATCCGGTAGCAGTTGATAATACTGCACCATCCGGCTCTTATCTTCTGAAATCGCGGGTGGGTGTTCGTGTGGTAGAATAGCTTGCTGTTGCTTCAAATTTATTTCCTATTTCTCTATGTCATATTTCCCTTTCCCTAAATCTCTTTCTTATATTTGATGACAACACTGTTCAAGATGTAGAGAAAAAAATTGTTAACGTGAAATTTCCAATGATTGGAATACAACGGGCAGAACAATTTTAAATATAATAAACAAGTCTCTTTAACTGGGGATTTTCCCAGAGAATTGAAAGGAAACGATGGTAGTACCGGTAGCAAAAGTACCAAAAACGAACAAATGTGAAGAGTATAGACCAATTAACACGTTAAAATTTTGTGAAAAAATTCTAGAAAAAGTAGTGAAGGAACAATTGTATAAATATATAGAAGAAAATGCTATAATTACGAAATACCAGTCGGGGTTTAGAAAAAAATACTCTTGTGAAACCGCTGTAAACTACGTAATAAACAGATGGAAAAATAGAGAATAAAATAACAAATAACTGCAATTTTTTAGACTTTAAGAGTGCATTTGAAACAATAGACAGGAAATTGATGATTTACAAGCTTAACAAGTACGGTATGAAAGGAAATAAATTAAAATGGTTTGAATTATATTTAGAAAACAGGATAGAAGTAACCAAGGTAAATGGAGGCACTTCACCACCAATAATTAACGATTTCGGAGTACCACAAGGATCTATACTGGGAGCGCTTCTATTTATTATATATATTAACGATATGCCCAATGTACTAGAAAAATGTGAAATATTATTATACGCTGATGACACATTAATATTCACGGAGGCTGATATGGGAAACCAATGTTTTGAAAATTTGAGACACGATGTAAATAAAATAAATAAGTGGTTGAAGATGAATAAATTAAAATTAAACGAAAAGAAAACAAAAATAATGGAAATAAATGTGACAAGCAATGAACTTTTTTAAAATAAATAATGAAAATATAGAAAAAGTAGAAATACCTAGGGTTTATTATCGATAAAAATTTAAACTTTAAACACATACTTTTTTGTTTGCGCATCAAGTATTAGCATCAGCTGTTTTGCATCAACATCGCAAACTAATCACACGTGCGCATCAGATGTAGTGCAGTGATGCATTTCCGAACAAGCCCTTTGTAAGACAGTTTTCTTCCAAACTAAAAGAAATAAGCTTACTAACCTTTGTAGATATTTTCAATGTGTACTTAAATTGTAAAACTCTACATTTGAGTTAATAATTCTTGAAAAAAAACAGACGTTAAAACATATTTTTTAAAGCTGTCTACCTATAACAGCTCAAAAGTTTGGCCACATACATCAACTATTGGGATACCTTTTAATTTCCGATTACAAATTTTATTCTTGCTGTTATAGCGGATTTAATAATAGAGCTTCTTTTTGTAAATAATATCCGTCTGTGTATATTAATACATTCTGTGTTTGTATATAACGGTTTAAAAGATATGGCCCTATCTGGTCAAATTACATCAATTATGGGAGTGCCCTTTAATTTCTAAATTCAAATTGTATACTTGTCGTTACAGCGGACTTAGCACTCATTTTAACCGCCTGTCTACAACCGATCAAAAAAATGGCATTATACATCAATTTAAGTGAACTATTGGGGCACCCTTTAATTTATAATTTTGAACATTTATACTCATTTAGGCATGTCACAAATTCCGATCGGTATGGTTTGAGCTCCGTATTAACAATTCCGATCGATTTTGTTTTACCTTCTTCAGATTCCGATCGATTTTTATTTAAAAAAAAAATGCTTAATCTTTACCTTTTTATTTAAATGTGGCAATATTGCGCACACCAAAGTAAATAACAAGGCTAATCTAAATAAGGACACATAATAAAAGTAAATTTAAAAAACCGCAAATAACAAAATTTCAAAGAAACTCAATTCCACTTTGAAATTCAAAACTGGTTTCATTCCGAAAAATTTTTTCGTTTTCTGAAAAACCAATTTGTGGAATTGAAACCACTTTCGATTGGAATTGAGTTCAGCCAATTATGAATATTCTCACGGAATTTCTTTCCCACGGAAAAAATTTTTCTCGAGAAAAGATTCCTCCAATTATGAAATCCGTGGGAATAAAAATATGAAAATGTGGCATCATCGTAATTTGAAGGGAGTTTTTTTTTTTGTTTATTTTCATATAATTTTTATTTTATTATTCATAATACCTACTTTGTTCCCCCGAATTTTTTTCCCCCTTTCCCCAGTCAATCGAAAGGGGAAAAAATTTATAATTGGAGAAAAGGGAAAAGTGAAAAAACTCGCACGGAATTTTTTTTTGTAATTAGGCTGTATAACGGTCTAAATAAAGAAAAAAAATTAAAATCAGGTCCAGAAATGAATAAATGCAGGCACAAACATAAAAAAGCAACATTTAGTCGATTTGATAACCTCCTCCTTCTTTTTTTAAAGTCGGTTAAAAACAAACTGTATAACATTTCCAAAAAATTATATGCCTGAGGTAACCGAGGAGCATACCCAGAAGCACCCCTTTATCCTAGGGGCTCGAACGTTCGCAGTAACACCTCTGCTTTGCCTCTGTGAAATTTCATTAAGATATCTTCAGTGGGTCATGGGATATCAAATTATGTCCAAAATAAATCGTTTTGAAACCACTGTGTCCGTCAGATTTCAATTTTTTTTTGTTAAGTTATATGGTTTTTTAATTTAGCTAACGGTATGAGATACCTTTTATATGCCAAATGCCGATATGTTAAATTTAGTTTCTAAATAAAAATAACTAAAAGAAAAAAGTTCTCTTGTGCTGCAATGCCACATCCATTCGAAATTTAATGTCCTCTACTCTACATTCCCATGATATTCCATATGCATTTTCTTAATTTTGTCAATTTTGATTCACTCGTTTTTCGTTTTTTCTGCTACGAAACACTGTGCGTTCCCGATTTATATTTGAAAATTAAATTGAAAGAAAAACACTTTTGTTAAATAATTTTTACAATTCCTGCAATTTTTATTTTATTAATTTTTGTTGTTTCTTAATATGTTGATGTCGTTAATTAATAATAATAATAATAACTATAATTGTTATTTTATTTTATATAATTAATATATTTTTTGTAAAGAATATAACATAAATGAAGTGGTGGGGGGAATGTCAATGCTGGTTTTGCCATTAATTTTTTTTCTCCCCCCACACTAATGATATTTGTTATTGTTTTTAATAATAGAAACTAAAAAGTTATATAATTTTTTTTTAAAGAAATAAATTTGGAATAAAAATAGTTAAAGAAAAATAGTTTTAGGTAAATATTTAGATACATAAGTTTTGTTTTAAGTTTAAGTTAAATTATTTATGTCTATTTTATTTGTTTTAATTATTTAATGTATTATTAAAATATATAATATATTTTTATAGATTAGTTACTAATAAATCAGTCTATAATTAAAAATGTGTTTGTTTGTTTATATATAATATATATTTTGTTTATTTTAAATTATGGTAGGTTTTATTTTTAACTTTTGTTCTCTTTATTTTATTAAACCTAATTTATAATTTTATGTATTTTTTATTCAGTGTTTGTTTTTTCTGTTTATTATATTCATATTAATTTTATTGTTTGCATTTTTTCTTTTTTACTAAGCTGCATTTTGTGATCAAGATTTACGGCTGTAGCGGCTATATGTATGTAAGGAGCTATTTTCTTTTTTTATATTTATATTTTTTCTAACTTCCAATTAATTTATTGACAATCAACTGTTGCAGCTCAAGGAGGGAGAATTTAAGTTTTTGTTTTAATTTAGTACATGTGCAGTTAAATATTTTTTTACGCTTGTACTTAATTTTATTCAAATTGTTTTTTCTGAAAGCTGTTATTTTTTAGTGGCATCGCCAGTTATTAATTTTCCTCCTTAATGTTTAGAAACCGAAAATGAACCATGTTTTTTGTCCGTTTTGTTTGATATTGAAAGTAAATTATTTAAAGATAGAATTTTCTTATCAAAATATTAATAAAACCGTGATCTTCTACACAAATAGAAATATTTTTATTTTATTACGTACAAGATTTAAGAAAAATAAGTCCCACTGGAATTAAACTGCGTTGGAACAAAAAAAAAAAAAAAAAAAAAAATATTTTTTGTAAGAAAAAATTTGTTTATGAGAAAAAATTTTTTATATAAAAAAAGCTTTTTTTATAAAAAAAATATTTTTTATAGTTGTATTGAATTTGATACATTTGTGTTTTGTGTTGTACATAATTTTTAAAAACTTCCATAAAAAAATCCGTCAATATTTTGTGCGAATGAAAACTTATAAGAATCCCATCAAATTTACTTCTATGCGAACGATAGTTTTGAAAATTTAAAAACATTTATGAAAATTTTCTTTCTCTGCTTCGAACGTGTGTCCTGCAAACTGTTAAAATGCGAAAATTCAGATCTTTTGCGGAAAATGACTCGGGTCTATTCGCAATTTTTATTTTAGTACTCTCTATATTAATCACCAATTTTAATTAAAAATTTTAAATTAGAATTTTATATTTTATTTAGGAGGTAGTTTTTTATCCTTAATAAAAAAAACTGACAAATTAAATTAAAATTTTTTTAACGTGGTTTTGGAATAATTCGACTATTGCGACAAGCTGGCAATTCTGTAAACTGGTTCTTCTGAAAACGAAGACACATTTCTTCGAACCACTTTTAGTTTTCAAAGTGAATAATTTTAATTTAATTAATTTTTTTTTTGATGATTTTCAAAAGGTATATACAATTACTCGTATGCGTTACATTTGATTATTATTTTTGAAGAAGTATTTATTAGTATT